>CAUJRU010000002.1:10679317-11879317 GCA_963277665.1 Viscum album
AGACAAAATCTGTTGGGCGGAGAAAAACGGGAAGTGATGGCAAGAGGGGGGGTGAATTGCCTTTTAAAAAATGATTAACAAATTAAAAATCAAAGTTAAAGTGCAGCGGAAATAAAGAGGCAAGACACAAGAATTGATAACGGAGTTCGGCCTAAAACCCGGCCTATGTCTCCGCTCCCAACTCAACCGTTGAGAGATTTACTACCGCTTGCTTTTTAATGGTTTTAGCAAGAAACCCACTAGACTTTACAGGTTAGTCTAGGACCTATTACAGCTTGCTTTTAATGGTTATGCAAGAACCCACTTGCATTCAATGGAATAGAAAGAACCCACTAGCCTTCTTACAGGTGAAGGCTAGCTCACCTATGTCACAAGCCTTTTAAAGGAAAGGCTTGTCCAACCTCTTCACACCTTAAAGGTGGTGTGAGAACCCAAATGAAAGGATGAGAGAAAGAGAGGGGTTTGTAGGCACAAACCCAAATTTAAGCTCAAAAATGAATAAAACAATAAAACCCGTAATGAGGAAGTCTTGGGCGCCAATGGATGATGGAGTTGATGAAGAGCACTCCCAAGCTTCTTTGGCGGTGCTCCTTGGATGTGGAAGTGTGTTGGAGCAAGTGGGGTTCCCTTGGAAGAATCCGCCGGAGGTTGGCCAAATGATCAAAGATGTGTTCGTTGGCTTCCGTATGGCTTACTTAAGTTTCTGGGGGGTCCTAGTCCTTTATTTATAGAGGGGGAACCCTCAAATGGCCATTGGAGGCCTTTGGAGCCGTTGGAGAGGCTTTCAGAGCTGTTGGAGGCCAAGTGGACAGGCTGGTCAAAAGCCCAACGGCAAGTTTGACTGCCTCCACCGGCTGACCGGTACAGGACCACCGGTTGGCCGGTGCCTTGGAGATGGGTGGATGCTTCTGTCCAGGCGCCACCGGCTGGCCGGTGCTGAGGCCACCGGTTGGACGGTGCTGAGGCAGTGGCTCAACCTTGAGTCTGGGTGCCATCCGCTGGCCGGTGGTGAAGCCACCGGTTGGCCGGTGGACTGAATTTCAATCCACTTTGGCTTTTTGCCTTCTTGACCTTCTTGGCCCAATTCCTTGGCACCCTGAATTTAAGCCTATCACCAAAAAACACTTAAAACAACATTAGATAAATAAATGAGTGATTGTGATCATGAAAATAAAACCTTGAGGGGTTCGAGTGGTACAACAATGTAACACCCCAAGATTTCATAGTGTGTTATTTCTTCAAAATAATTCAATAACTTTCACTACATGCAACACCAAGTTCAAGCACACCATGACTTACCAAACAAGCCGTTCAAAAGAGGTTATGAATAATATTAGATAAATTTTAATGTTTATATAATCCTTATAATTTTAGAATCCATATTATGAGTTTCTTAGATATAATGCAAGAACAAATTCATTTTCAGTATTGCACTTTTATCAACTTTAATAGTGAAACCTTTTTAAATACAATATTTTAAACTTTTGACTAAATGGGGACATCAAAAAAATTTAAAATGAAACATCCCAAGCTTCCACGGTACGCTTTCCTTTGAATAATACAGTAGCGTGTGTTGTACGCAACTTCGAGTTCTAAAACACCGCGACTAATCAAAGTAGCCGTTATGAATAGTAATAACCACTTTTTAAAATTATAGAAATTTTATATTTCAAAATGGAATTCATTTTTGAATTCGTAATATCGAAATTATCCTAAGTTGAATTTTTTGTAACTTTCTGAGAACTTCCAATTTTTTTATGAATAGTGAAAAATACTTAAAACAACTTTTTTAATCAAAATAATTTATTGTGATAAATTATACTATTTAGTGGTTTTAAAGTATAATTAGAATATATTTTTATCATTTTATCCAATGGTGGTCATTAGAATTAATTTAACATTGAAATTAGACATAAACAATTGCCAATCTTTTGATATAAATTGTTTCTTAAAAACACGCTATTTGTTGTGACAGCGGGAATTAATTATAAAATTAATTAATGAAACTTATATGTTTGTAATTTTGTAAAATAGACATCATTTTTGATTTCGGAATATCTAATTTAGCCTAAGGTGAAATTTTGGTACTTTTCGGACAAATTTCATATTTTGATGAATAGTGAAAATTACTAAATTTTAATTAAAAACAACTTTTTTAATCAAAATAATTAGTAGTGATAAATTCTTAATTTTAGTAGTTTTAAAGTATATTTAGAATATATTTTTACCATTTAATATAATTTTGGTCATTGGACATAATTTTACAATTAAACCGAACATAAACAAGTGTCAATCTTTTGATAATTATTATCTCTTAAAAACACGCTTTTTGTTTTGATAGCGGGAATTAATTTTAAATTAATTTCTGCCACTTCTGTGTTTTGAATTTAGGAAAATGGATTCCATATTTGGAATCAGGATGTTCAAATTGTGTAAATAGGTAACTTTTATTTTTAGACATTTTGAATAATTACTGTGGTAAATATTTTATTTACCATGGTTAAAGGTAAATCCGGTAAATAAGGGTTAAAAAAAATAATATTATAATAATACTAAATTACCTTAAAACGTGTCTTAACCCTATTGGTTGATACATGGTCGACCATGGGAATCTTTGGGTCTATTTTGGGACCCCATGGATCCACTTGTAAGTGATAATGACACTTTATTTTAATTTAGTTAAAATGAATACAAAAATGACACAAGCATATATCTTTTAGAACATCAATTGTTACATAGGGTTATATATGTTGGATTTTTGATTATAAATATTCATTAGAAAGATAAAACGATTTCCTACATAATGATATTTTATTTATAATTTTTAGACATTAAATAATTTATTTTATATATGACACAATGATGATGCAGTAATTACTATAATAGTGAAAAATTAAAATAATTGATATTATAAATACCCAAATAAATATAATATGAAACTTTTAATGAATTAAACTAATTTTATAGGATAATATGATATATTAGGATTGATTTAATTGACTTTGTTTGAAGTAATCAATCTGTTATGAGTTTCACAAAAATCAACTATTGAATAGTGTCAAAATTGACATAAAAGAGTTCTTAAAACAAATATTATATTATTAATTGATATTAAATTCCTAAAAATCTAAGGTTCGGCCAAGAGACTTATATCATGATAGGTTCATCATTAATGGACCACTTGGGGGTCGCTTGGATGTATATAGTAAGTTTATTAACCATATTATATAAAAATACAAAGAGACATTGTAAAAGTGAAACTAATTAACTTAAAGTTAATACTTAAAGATAAGGTTAATATAAGTACCCAAACCTGTCTAAATTCTATTGGTTGAGTTTTTTTCGACCTATCCCCACCTTAAAATTTAAATAATCAACTTTGGAGCCATTAGAAACCGAATATGAATTTATTATAAATTAATATTTCTAGCTTTTCCAAAGGTGCCCCTCACCCCTCTTATAAAAGGGCACTCCTCCTTCTCATTTCTTCACACCTCTAAAGCCTTTTGGTTCGGCCAAACTCTGCCCAAATACTCTCCCAACATCCCTCACTACAACCTAGAGGCCTTAGTTTGATCAGAAAACCAACCTAAGGAGCCCTTTTGATCAAATCAAAAGGAAGAACCCGAAGAAGAGGTAATGATTTCACCACCCTTCTCCAAGTTCATTTCTTCTTCCACTTCTTCTTCCTTTGTTCTTACCATTCTAAAATAATAACTCCAGTATCTCACATATACTGTGATGTTATTATAAATATGGTACAATCATATTCAGTATTCTATCCACCCTTTGAATAACATGTCACCATACGTGCGTACGTACGGCTTACCGTCTCCACGTCGTGGTGTAATTGTTATTCAATATAATATTATTTGGATGGGTATAATAATGATATGTAACTCATGTAAATAATAAATATAACATGTTAATTATTATGTATATATGATATACCATCCATTTATATATTATTTTAATATCAAAAGAATGATATTGTCGCTCGTGCGTACATACGAACTACCGTCTCCACGAACGCGATGAGATTCATTCTCCATCGTATCCATTCAAGTATAATTATCATTTGATGATTTAAAAATGATGTTTAAGGACTGGATATCATTCTGGATATGAATAAGATACAACAACCATGGCTTATGTAACAAAACATATAAAAGAAAATGAGTAAGTTAACTCCCGAAACGACGATAATTCTAAGATATTATTAACAAATCAATGTTAAAAGATCATATATGATATAATATTAATATATATGATTCTTGTATAATTTAATAACAACTATTTCACCATTATACAGGAGGTTAACCTACCCCAACCAAGGAAAAGTACAAGGTAAGGGTTATTTCACAATCTCTTCTTTATTCGAGGTTGTTTATATGTAATAATCTACTAGGATCTCTTTATCATCCACATCCATGTTTTCTTAAAAATGTATTTCAAAACATTTTTATTATTTAAAAGAATATGGGTTAAAGTCATTTATACCCTTGTATGACTTTTTATAAGAGGAATCTTTCCGTCGTTTTCAAAACAAGGTCCTTTTAACCTTTTCGACAGAATTAAGGTAAGAATGTTTTTTTTAACTTATACGGCGGGTGCGGCTATTTTCCGCCGTTATAAAATCTTCAAAGCTTCCCTTACAAGCTTATAAGAATATTTTCAAAGAAAATGTTTTATTTTATATGGATCTTAAATGTTTTCAAAATAAAATGAGATACTTCTTTTAAAAGAATTTTGATTTCATCTATGTCAACATCCTTTGATGGATTTTAAGATTATATGAAGTTGATTTATTATAATACAAAACTTCTATATTGTATTGAAGGTTTTGTGATATGTTTGAATGTGGATGTGCTATTTTATACCATTCATAGTTTATGGTGAAACTATTGACATTTCTTATTCTAGTTTTAACCTGAATGTTTATGTTATATTTCAAACTTTTCTTCAGATGAATGTGCTAAACAAGTATGTTCCGGGTTGGGGACCGGTAAAAGTAAGCCCTCCAGGTTGGGGACTGGTTAAAGTAAGCCCTCCAGGTTAGGGACTGGTAAAAGTAAGCCCTCCGGTTTGGTCTCCGGTTATTAGAGGTACTCCGGGTTGGTGTCCGGTTATTAGAGGCACTCCGGGTTGGTGTCCGGTTATTAGAGGCACTCCGGGTTGGTGTCCGGTTATTAGAGGCACTCCGGGTTGGGTTCCGGTTAGAAGTAACCCCTAGGTCTTGGGATGAGGCCTAGACAATGAAATTAACGTTTGACATTATGCATTCCAACATTATGAAAGTGGTTTTTGATTTTTGCATGTGATTATTCGATTAGTAGAATATCCATGTGAATAAGTAAATGGCATTATTTCATTTTATTTATGCCATACCATGTTGAAAGTTCATATTTAAAAGGCTTTTGTTTTAGTTATACATTGCCTTAAATGTTTATTCTTATTTATGAAAGTTTCCGCTATATTGTTATCCTTACTGGGCATTTGAGCTCACCCCTTTTCTATGTTTTATTTTTCCCAGGATGTGAAGAAGTAAGTTATGAATGACCTGCAGGGATTTTATGAGGGGTTAATAGTGTGGATTGTGGAAACATTATGTTGTTGAAGTAGTTTTTCATTTTATGATGTAATGTAAAACTTATGAATATATCTAGTGTTTCCAAGGCTACTAAACCAATCGGTCTTTCGAGATTTGATCTTTCTTGTGATCATGCCAATGTTATGTAATAATGCACCGACTCTGGGTAACTGGGGTCGGGGCGTTACAGTTGGTATCAGAGGAAGTTTAGTACAAACCTTGGAAGCTAGATTTAGATAAACTCTGATTAGAGCACATAGACCTAAGATGAACTTTGAGGATTAGTATAGAAGAACTTCCTAGAATTTTGGTATTGTAGAGATTTTGTGAGTCTTCTGAGCAATACATCCCTGTCTGGATACGAGCAGGTAGAGGCGGCTCTGGCACAGATGTACCTAGGGGTAAAACCCGAAAACACCGCTTTGAGCTAGACTCGAACGGGAACTGGTGCACGACAACGGGCCTTGCTGCACTCTTGGTTACGACACTCCCGGGGGATATGCTTAGGATAACTCTCATTTTCTTTACAAATCATTATGAACGGATTATGAGTATATACTTCCTCAAAGAAAACATTTTTATGATTATGGATTATATCCATAAATAGTTCAATTTATGTTAAGTGTTTTATAAGTATGGGATTATGTATTTTGATTCATAAACTGATCTAGTTTATGCCATTGTTTAGAAATGGCACCCAGTGGAAGGAATGAGAACTCCAGAAATGCACATGATCCAAAGAGAAGGAAGGATCATATCTTTCATGGTCTTAAGCTAGAATTTATAAGAGAAATAGTCTCCCATGTATTATCATCATATGAAGAAATAATATCATGTGTTGATAAGATAAGTAAAGAGTTTACTGAGTCCTATGGCTTTGAAGGGAAGCAAGAGAAGAAAAGGATGGAAGAGAGAAAGATGGATAAAGGGAAGAGGGAAAAGAAGAATTTTCCCATATGTGGTAACTGTGGAAAGAAACACCCTGGAACTTGCCTGAAAGGAATGGGAGTTTGTTATAAGTGTGGAGGAAAAGGGCACAAAGTACGTGACTGCAAGGGTAAGAAAATGGTTTCAAATGTACAATGCTTCATTTGCAAGGAGTTTGGACACTACGCGAACCTATGTCCCAGTCATCAGACTATGCCGCAAATGATGTTATTGGATAATAATCAAGTTATGATACTACCACAGATGAAGAGGAATGATTATAGTTCTTATGTTGATTATGTCAATTGAGTGTTGTATCAACAATGTACTTGTTATAATGATTATGGAGTATATAAGGATTGTACTGCAGTACTATTTCATTAAGGACTTGAGATTGTGTGGAACAAAGAAAAGTGACTCAATAGCAGGATAAATTTTTGGAAAATATATGGTTGAGAGAATGATAAACCATAATATAGTTCTGATACCGAGGTAGTGATTTTCGAATAATACATGATTATTTTGGAAAAATTATATTGGATATTCTTGACTACCTTGGAACTGATTAATGATTTGTATATTCCATCATTGTTGGGGTTTAAAACATTTTTGGATTGATGAAGTATATCCAGCATTCAATATGGAATAAGGGAGCATGAATGTAATCAATAAAAAATATAGTAATTCAGGATGTTTCAGTGTATTAAAAGAATACATGATGAAGGTATTCATATGATATTACGGGTTAAAAAGGATCTACATTATGTTTACCTTCCTTATAAATGTTGGACTGTGAGTTTGGATAGAATTATTTTGGATAGTTCTTGTTTGGATTATTTTGGATTGCCATAAAAGGACAACCCGGAGGTCGGGCGGCAACCCGTCGCGTCCGGCAAGGCTGCGAGACTTGAACCCGCAACCGAAGGGCGACAAGGGTGTATCACCTACCACTGGCCCACGAGATGTCCTGGATTAAATAATGTAGTTTTTATTAAAAGATCTTTTAGATGAATTATAAATTCTTTTATTTTGGAACCCTATACGAATAGTGTAAATAGAATTTTTTTTACATTCTATTATCTTTTAGAGTGAAAGATGAGTTTGTGATAGAAATTTATTAATGGATAAAACACTAATTATAAAGTAAGTATATCTTCTTATGATCTTAGCCAATCTCATAAATAAATTCCTCAATATTAAGAAAAGCAACTTAGAACAAAAATGTTTTCCTAGATGGTACCTTAAATCATCACTAATTTATGGCTTTGGGATTGTTGGCCTTTTCATAGCCATGTTCTCTACCACTCTCCATCAGATAATTGATGGTTAGATTTTTCTTCCATATCCATATTTTACTACATGAAACCCTAGTATGTGTTATTTTCGGTAATCTTCATACTTTCGACTCTTTATTTTAAATAGAGGCCTCATTAATTCATTTTTCGATGTGGGATTTCAACTAAGATATTTTGAAACGTCAAAAATGTGTTATCCTAATACCCTATGTTTTGTTGAACCGATGGTATTTCAAATCATCATAGATTGATGAATTTAAGGACCTCAATTTTATACTTGTTTGTGATTGATGACCTCAATCACAACCTATAAATATTTACGTTTTTCCTCCAATTATATGTCTCAAATTGCCACCAATGTTCTCCTAATCGAGATCATAATTTGGTGGTGACCCTTTCATTTCTCTTTTCCTCATATTAAGACTAAATTTTAGTAACCCAATTTCCGATGTGGGTTTTCCCACAAATATATTATCTATTTTCAACCTTTTATTTTCTAAGAACAATTTCAAATTGCGAGGACGCAATTTATTGAAGGAGGGGAGAATGTAACACCCCAAGATTTCATAGTGTGTTATTTCTTCAAAATAATTCAATAACTTTCACTACATGCAACACCAAGTTCAAGCACACCATGACTTACCAAACAAGCCGTTCAAAAGAGGTTATGAATAGTATTAGATAAATTTTAATGTTTATATAATCCTTATAATTTTAGAATCCATATTATGAGTTTCTTAGATATAATGCAAGAACAAATTCATTTTCAGTATTGCACTTTTATCAACTTTAATAGTGAACCCTTTTTAAATACAATATTTTAAACTTTTGACTAAATGGGGACATCAAAAAAATTTAAAATGAAACATCCCAAGCTTCCACGGTACGCTTTCCTTTGAATAATACAGTAGCGTGTGTTGTACGCAACTTCGAGTTCTAAAACACCGCGACTAATCAAAGTAGCCGTTATGAATAGTAATAACCACTTTTTAAAATTATAGAAATTTTATATTTCAAAATGGAATTCATTTTTGAATTCGTAATATCGAAATTATCCTAAGTTGAATTTTTTGTAACTTTCTGAGAACTTCCAATTTTTTTATGAATAGTGAAAAATACTTAAAACAACTTTTTTAATCAAAATAATTTATTGTGATAAATTATACTATTTAGTGGTTTTAAAGTATAATTAGAATATATTTTTATCATTTTATCCAATGGTGGTCATTAGAATTAATTTAACATTGAAATTAGACATAAACAATTGCCAATCTTTTGATATAAATTGTTTCTTAAAAACACGCTATTTGTTGTGACAGCGGGAATTAATTATAAAATTAATTAATGAAACTTATATGTTTGTAATTTTGTAAAATAGACATCATTTTTGATTTCGGAATATCTAATTTAGCCTAAGGTGAAATTTTGGTACTTTTCAGACAACTTTCATATTTTGATGAATAGTGAAAATTACTAAATTTTAATTAAAAACAACTTTTTTAATCAAAATAATTAGTAGTGATAAATTCTTAATTTTAGTAGTTTTAAAGTATATTTAGAATATATTTTTACCATTTAATATAATTTTGGTCATTGGACATAATTTTACAATTAAACCGAACATAAACAAGTGTCAATCTTTTGATAATTATTATCTCTTAAAAACACGCTTTTTGTTTTGATAGCGGGAATTAATTTTAAATTAATTTCTGCCACTTCTGTGTTTTGAATTTAGGAAAATGGATTCCATATTTGGAATCAGGATGTTCAAATTGTGTAAATAGGTAACTTTTTTTTTAGACATTTTGAATAATTACTGTGGTAAATATTTTATTTACCATGGTTAAAGGTAAATCCGGTAAATAAGGGTTAAAAAAAATAATATTATAATAATACTAAATTACCTTAAAACGTGTCTTAACCCTATTGGTTGATACATGGTCGACCATGGGAATCTTTGGGTCTATTTTGGGACCCCATGGATCCACTTGTAAGTGATAATGACACTTTATTTTAATTTAGTTAAAATGAATACAAAAATGACACAAGCATATATCTTTTAGAACATCAATTGTTACATAGGGTTATATATGTTGGATTTTTGATTATAAATATTCATTAGAAATATAAAAATATTTCCTACATAATTATATTTTATTTATAATTTTTAGACATTAAATAATTTATTTTATATATGACACAATGATGATGCAGTAATTACTATAATAGTGAAAAATTAAAATAATTGATATTATAAATACCCAAATAAATATAATATGAAACTTTTAATGAATTAAACTAATTTTCTAGGATAATATGATATATTAGGATTGATTTAATTGACTTTGTTTGAAGTAATCAATCTGTTATGAGTTTCACAAAAATCAACTATTGAATAGTGTCAAAATTGACATAAAAGAGTTCTTAAAACAAATATTATATTATTAATTGATATTAAATTCCTAAAAATCTAAGGATCGGCCAAGAGACTTATATCATGATAGGTTCATCATTAATGGACCACTTGGGGGTCTCTTGGATGTATATAGTAAGTTTATTAACCATATTATATAAAAATACAAAGAGACATTGTAAAAGTGAAACTAATTAACTTAAAGTTAATACTTAAAGATAAGGTTAATATAAGTACCCAAACCTGTCTAAATTATATTGGTTGAGTTGTTTTCGACCTATCCCCACCTTAACATTTAAATAATCAACTTTGGAGCCATTAGAAACCGAATATGAATTTATTATAAATTAATATTTCTAGCTTTTCCAAAGGTGCCCCTCACCCCTCTTATAAAAGGGCACTCCTCCTTCTCATTTCTTCACACCTCTAAAGCCTTTTGGTTTGGCCAAACTCTGCCCAAATACTCTCCCAACATCCCTCACTACAACCTAGAGGCCTTAGCTTGATCAGAAAGCCAACCTAAGGAGCCCTTTTGATCAAATCAAAAGGAAGAACCCGAAGAAGAGGTAATGATTTCACCACCCTTCTCCAAGTTCATTTCTTCTTCCACTTCTTCTTCCTTTGTTCTTACCATTCTAAAATAATAACTACAGTATCTCACATATACTGTGATGTTATTATAAATATGGTACAATCATATTCAGTATTCTATCCACCCTTTGAATAACATGTCACCATACGTGCGTACGTATGGCTTACCGTCTCCACGTCGTGGTGTAATTGTTATTCAATATAATATTATTTGGATGGGTATAATAATGATATGTAACTCATGTAAATAATAAATATAAAATGTTAATTATTATGTATATATGATATACCATCCATTTATATATTATTTTAATATCAAAAGAATGATATTGTCGCTCGTGCGTACGTACGAACTACCGTCTCCACGAACGCGATGAGATTCATTCTCCATCGTATCCATTCAAGTATAATTATCATTTGATGATTTAAAAATGATGTTTAAGGACTGGATATCATTCTGGATATGAATAAGATACAACAACCATGGCTTATGTAACAAAACATATAAAAGAAAATGAGTAAGTTAACTCCCGAAACGACGATAATTCTAAGATATTATTAACAAATCAATGTTAAAAGATCATATATGATATCATATTAATATATATGATTCTTGTATAATTTAATAACAACTATTTCACCATTATACAGGAGGTTAACCTACCCCAACCAAGGAAAAGTACAAGGTAAGGGTTATTTCACAATCTCTTCTTTATTCGAGGTTGTTTATATGTAATAATCTACTAGGATCTCTTTATCATTCCACATCCATGTTTCTTAAAAATGTATTTCAAAACATTTTTACTATTTACAAGAATATGGGTTAAAGTCATTTATACCCTTGTTTGAATTTTTATAAGAGGTTTAAAAAGGAATCTTTCCGTCATTTTCAAAACAAGGTCCTTTTTAACCTTTTCGACAGAATTGAGGTAAGAATGTTTTTTTTAACTTATACGGCGGGTGTAGTTATTTTACGCCGTTATAAAATCTTCAAAGCTTTCCTTACAAGCTTATAAGAATATTTTCAAAGAAAATGTTTTATTTTATATGGATCTTAAATGATTTCAAAATAAAAGGAGATATTTCTTTAAAAAGAATTTTGATTTCATCTATGTCAACATCCTTTGATGGATTTTAAGATTATTTGAAGTTGATTTATTATGATACAAAACTTCTATATTGTATTGAAGGTTTTGTGATATGTTTGACTATGGATGTGCTATTTTTATACCATTCATAGTTTATGGTGAAACTATTGACATTTCGTATGCTAGTTTTAATCCGAATGTTTATGTTATATTTCAAACTTTTCTTCAGATGAATGTGCTAAACAAGTATGTTCCGGGTTGGGGACCGGTAAAAGTAAGCCCTCCAGGTTGGGGACTGGTTAAAGTAAGCCCTCCAGGTTAGGGACTGGTAAAAGTATGCCCTCCGGGTTGGTGTCCGGTTATTAGAGGCACTCCGGGTTGGTGTCCGGTTATTAGAGGCACTCCGGGTTGGTGTCCGGTTATTAGAGGCACTCCGGGTTGGGTTCCGGTTAGAAGTAACCCCTAGGTCTTGGGATGAGGCCTAGACAAAGAAATTAACGTTTAGCATTATGCATTCCAACATTATGAAAGTGGTTATTCATTTTTGCATGTGATTATTCGATTAGTAGAATATCCATGTGAATAAGTAAATGGCATTATTTCATTTTACTTTTGCCATACTATGTTGAAGTTCAAGTTTAAAAGGCTTTTGTTTTAGTAATTCATTGCCTTAAATGTTTATGCTTATTTTTGAATGTTCCGCTATATTGTTATCCTTACTGGGCATTTGAGCTCACCCCTTTTCTATGTTTTATTTTTCCCAGGATGTGAAGATGTAAGTTATGAATGACCTGCAGGGATATTATGAGGGGATTATAGTGTGGACTGTGGAAACATTATGTTGTTGTAGTAGTTTTTCATTTTATGATGTAATGTAAAACTTATGAATATATCTAGTGTTTCCAAGGCTACTAAACCAATCGGTCTTTCGAGATTTGATCTTTCTTGTGATCATGCCAATGTTACGAAGTAATGCACCGACTCTGGGCAACTGGGGTCGGGGCGTTACATTTTATGGAGGAACCACCAATTAGAAGAAGCTACATGGGTGCTTGAGGATATGATGAGGGAGAGGTATCCTCATCTGTTTGTTTCAAAGTGACAAATTTCGAGGGCGAAATTCATTTTAATGGGGGGTAGAATGTAACAACTGAGATTTTTATGAGAAATGTTTTGTTTTTATGTTATATACATCATCAAAGTAATCTTTCACAACACACAACACTATCTTGACTTTCTTTACACGCAATCGTGACCCTCCACAATAGCTTGCGTCGTACGCAATACCGAGTTTCAATAAACAACGATATGTTATTAAAATATTATTAAAACTAGCCGTTATGAAAAGTAATAACCAATTTTTGAAATTTTTTAAATTTCATAATTCAAAATGGACTTCATTTTTGGATTCGGAATATCGAAATTAGCCTAGGGTGAAATTTTGGTATTTTTCTGAAAACTTTCAATTTTTGATGAATAGTGAAAACACTAGGTTACTATTTAAAAACCAAATTTTTATTTAAATAATTATTTATTTTGTTTAAATTTATTTTCGGTCAAAATTTATACTTAATACCTATATAAGTTAAAATTAATTCATTGGAGTCATTTTATAATAATTTTAGATATATAAAAATTTTATTGAACTTTTCACCGTCTTTTACCCACCTCCTAGGAGAATTTGAAAATTCACATAAAACATAATTTTACCGCTTCTGTGAGTGGAATTTTGAAATTCCGAGAGACACGGTTAATATCAAGGACTAAAATGTGGTTCAATGAGATGAAAATAATTTTTGGTGAATAGTAACTTTTTACTTTTTTTTACCACAGTTAAAAGTAAATAGGGTAATTAAAGGTAAAAATGATATTATTATAACCCTAACACATGTCCTAATTCTATTGGGTAAGTGTAATTCGACCAAAAACAACCTTAGGAATAAAAGATGACCATTTAGGCCCACTTGGGTAAGATTAGGACATTTAATATTATTTTAATTAAAGAATAGTTAAAATAGTTAAAATCAAAGTTTAATAACTAAAACATTTTTAATATAGGGTTATACATAAGATAAATTCAACTATAAGTATTCATTATAAATCTAAAACGATTTCCTACATAATGGTATTTTATTTATAATTTTTAGACATTAAATAATTTAATTTATATATGACACAATGATGATGTAGTAATTATCGTATTAATGAAATATTAACATAATTGATGTTAT
This sequence comes from Viscum album, assembly GCA_963277665.1. Classification (NCBI taxonomy): domain Eukaryota; kingdom Viridiplantae; phylum Streptophyta; class Magnoliopsida; order Santalales; family Viscaceae; genus Viscum; species Viscum album. The sequence goes on from CAUJRU010000002.1 coordinate 10,693,453, forward strand.
AAATACTCAAACAAATGTAATTTGAGACTTTTTATGAATTAAAATATTTTTATACGTTAATATGACATGTTATTATTGATTCCATTAAATTTGATCGAACTGATAATTCTGTTATTATTTTCACAAAAATCGATTACCAAATATGTCAAAATTGACATAAAATAATTTTTAAAATAAATATTATAGTATTAATTGTTATTTTATTCCTAAAAATATAATTTCTGGATTAATGACATATATAAGGTTATATATATTAATAATAAAAAACTTGGGGTTTGTTTGGCTTGTTATAGTAAGTTTATTAACCTTATAGTGTAAGAAAACAAGAAGACACGGTAAAAGTTAAATTATCTAACTTAAAGTTAAATCTTGATGATAAGGTTAAAATAGAAACCTAAACTTGTCTAAATTCTATTGGATGAGAGGATGTCGACCCATCCCCACTTTTTCTTTGAAATAAATCAATTTGGAGCTATTAAAAACCGAATATGACTTTATAATAAAATAATATTTTTTAGTTTTTCCAAAGGTGCCCCTCTCCTCCCTTGTAAAAGGGCACCTCCTCCCTCTCATCCTCACACCACATTGAGCCTTAAATCTTGGCCAACCCCTACCAATTTCTCCTCTCCACTTCCCTGAAAACATCCTAGAGGTTCTGGTCTTCTTCAAAGATCATCTTTAGTGCCCAAAGAGGAGGTTAAGAAGAGGCGCTTCAAAGAAGAGGTAATGTCCATTACCGATTCTTTCAAATTTATTTCTTCTTCTGCTTATTCTTCTTTTGGTATTTCATTATTAAGTAATAACATCAGTATCAATCATATACTGATATATTATTATAAATATTAAACAATCCTATTTCATCTTTTATCCATCCTACGGAAAATGAAATCACCGCACGTGCGTACGTACGGAATACCGTCTCCACGCCGTGGTGTATCTATTTTCCACCACCACCTTAGTTGGATGGGTATAATGGTGTAAATAATAACTATATATTATTATTTTAAAGTGATATTTATTCTGAAATACTATACATACAGTCCAATACAATTCCACGATCATGGGAATGATATCATGGCTCGTGCGTACGTACGGAATACCGTCTCCACGATGTGATGCGACTCGTTCTACATGATCTTCATTGCATGCTGATTATATAAATGAATTTAATGAATAAATATGATATATATTACACTAATACCATTCTGTAAATGAGGTATCTATAACCTAAAAATAAGAATAAGAATTTATTCGACAGAACACGCATAAGAACAAAAAGCAATAAACCCCCGAATAACAAGAAGCAATGAAATATTACTAATAAGAAGCTAAGAATATGACCATATATGATATCATAAAAATTATTAAGATTCCGGAATAAGTCAATAACATTATTTAAATCATTATATAGGAGTTTTGGACACGTACGAATCAAATCGGACCTAAGGTAAGAGAAAATCTCACAATCTCGTTTTTATCCGAGATTGTTTATACTTCCGGATTTACTGGGGAATATTTATCATCCACATCCATGTTTCCTCAACATGTAATTTTATTTATATCCTCCAAAAAATTTTAAAAAACAATTTTACCCTTCGGTGAGTCTTTGTTAAAATATATGAAATGAATCTTTTGACGTTTTTAGTACGAGGTACTTTCTAACTTTTCCGGCCAAAGTACGAGAAGAATGTTTTTATAACTTATACGGCCTGAATGGATTGTTATAAAATTATTTCCATGAATATTCCTTTAAAAGTTTTCAAGTTTATTTTTAACCAACTTATTTTTGTTTAAAATTTCATGACATTTTAAGAAAATAAAAATGTTTTTGAAGTATAAAGGATATTTTCCTCAAGAATGGAGTTCAAGTGTTTTATCAAAATTATTTTCTATCTAAGATAATATAGGGTTCTTTTTCTATCCCTATTATTACATTGATTTGATTATGTTGTGATGGAATTATTTTTATGAAGCCCTTTATCTTATACGAATTGTTTTATGATGTCACGATGTTTAATAATCCCATTTTTATTACATGGGTTATGCTATGATGTATGATTTATGATCTTGTGGCACACATAAGAATGGTATAATTATGAGATGGGTGGGACTTATATCTCCCTACAATGTATTGAGTAAAGATTTATATCTCATGATATAGACATGGCTGGAATGGCAGGTTAATCCAGTTCAGTGAAACAGGATTGAAACGAGGAGTGAACTCGGTTCAGAAATAAACTTTTTCATCTTAGATAGTCTTGGAAGTGAGTTTTGACTAATAAGAAATGATTCTCTAGGATTATGTGTGTATGATACAAAGTTTCATGTTTTAAGTTATGATTATTTGGGATTACATTTCACCAATATGATTTATCCCATGTTATGATATTATGATCTCTTTTGCATGTTATGTTTTCCAAAATGTTATGTTCTTATGAATATGATGTTATTGATATTTCTTTTGTTTATCCTTACTGAGCATTTGAGCTCACCCTTTTGTATGTTTTCTTTCCCCAGGTCAGGAAGAAGGGTATTAAGTAGAATATTCCAAAAGGGACTCTAGATATGATGAAATAAATGGGAGACAACGTAGATGATTTATGAACCAGTTGTTTATGTTTCCTAGTTTCTAAAGACACTATACCTATACGGTCCTTTCATGGTTTTGTTATATGTTGTAATAAGTATGCTTCAATTCTGAAGTAATAACAATTTATGTAAAGTATGGGTCGTTATATAATGTATGTTGCATCTCATTATTTTATTATACATATGCATGCTTTAATTCTGACTGAATTTATAAATCTTATGTTTATTGAAAAAATTAACAAGTTCCAATCACATTAATGTATACATATTTATACAATCAATGATTTATTATATGCATCTATAGTAAAAAAATTATTATAATATTCAACAAATATTCTTCTGTATATTATTCAAATTGTGTATGAAACTCTTTCTTATAAAGAATTAAAATCCTAATAAAATTATATTCCACTTAAGAGAATGTATGATCTGACAAGTATCCTACCCATCCTTTAAAGAGAAAACATTAAACCCTAATACAGTGAACATTTTGACCCAAATCCTATAGTGACATGAAATTTCCTATTTTTATAATTTTCTTTTTTTTTATAATTTTACACTTTTAGAATAAAATGATAAATTCGATCTAAAAAATCATAAAAGAGGTAATTAGAAATTAGGTTTTTAATAAAAATTATTATTATTTTATTATTAATTAAAATTTTATTTTTTTGAGAATTAATAATAAAAAAGTGTCTTATTAAATATATTTTATATGGGAATTTATAAAATGACATTTTGGTGATTTTTTTTGAAAATAAATTATTTTTTATGTAATTTAAATAATTAGATATGATGGGTTGTAATTATTTTTTATAGTGCATTATTATATATTAAAATTTGATGGATGAAGAAATTTTCAATATGAAATTTACCTACATTTAATAAAATTATGTTTATATGTTTGTGTGTGGAATATATATATATAATGTTATCTTGATTTTTTGATTTTATATAACATTATTATATTAATTTTTAAGTTCAAATTTATTATAAATGTTATTATATTTATATTATGTTATAAAATTATAATGATACTAAAAAACATATTATATTTTTTATTATATTGTTTTATATTTAATGGGGGAGGGTCGGTGATACATTGATGGGTTATATATATATAAATATATATAGGGGTTTTTATAGATGCAGTGGGCGCCCGCTTGGGAAGAAAAAGGCATAAGGGAGGTGGGATGTTAGAGTTGGTTCCCTAGAACCATCATTAACATGTTTTTTTATTAATGTATCATGTATTCAATTTTATATATGTGTGTGTGTGTGTGTGCGTGTGTGTGTGTGTGCCTGTGTGTGTGTGTGCCTCTGTGTGTGTGTGTTTACTCTTAATTTTTTTTTATTTTACATACTCCATTTGTAATGTTCTTAGAGTGTTCGTTGCATCAATGGGTTATATAAGATCTCTCCTATAATCCGAACTTTGAGATTATATGAAAATATTCATAAACTATGTCCTATGTTCTATATATATTGATTTAATAAGACACAAATGAATTTTTCATATTGGGTTTTAGGGGCTCATAATCTTAAAAGCTTCTTCAGATTAAGTTCAAACTTGGTGATCTCCATGATGGAAGGTTATGAGGGTGGATCTGGTCATAATTTCTCTATATGTTTTATGTGTCATTGGATGTTCTAATATGTGTGTGCTTGTTAGTCCCTATACTTAAGATCATTTCCATTTTTTATTATGATTAATGTACTTAGATACGTGATGATAACCATGAAATTTATGTTCATTAAATGTATATTATTCCATATATTCGACATTAATGTTGGGATCCATGTTACCACCAATTTCTTGAAGAAAACCATTGTAAACATCAAACATAGAACACAGATTAGGAACATCCTCAATTAGAAGGAATCCATGAAATAATGTACTAGAACTCTGAATTCCAATACACCCTAGCAACTACACTGAATCAATCACACTCATAACACTAAAAACTCATATAAAAATCACAAAAGAAAAAACAAATTAAAATAAGAAAAAAATAATAAATAATTACATGGTTAGGAATTTAGTCCTATATCCATTGAAGAAGACTACAACTGTTTTACTCATCAAAGAAGAAATTATTACAATTAAAATCGATTAAGTAGGTTGATACACTACTACAAAATGTGCTTTAAAAGTGCTCAAAACAGGATTTAACAATGCTAAACAAGCACTGTAAAGCTCAATGCTGATAAGGGGGGGGGGGTCCCTTTATCAGCACTCAAAAAACAATGATAAAGTATCCCTTTATCAGTGCTAAAAAAGAACTAATAAATGCCCTGCCTACTGTAACATGAAATTTTTTAGCAGCACACCCAAACAAGACCTGCAAAAAAATCAGCCTATCAACATGTATACCCATACAAAATTAACACATAATTCATAAGGTAATTATAACAAGTATACCCATAAAAATTGTATAACCATACACCATTAACACATAATTCATAAGTTAATTAAATACATAAAGAATTAAATTCATAATTCAATGGGTTGTGGGGTTGTTCAGGGGTTTGGGGTAGCTGTCCAAGGGGGTGGGGGTGTCTAGGGGGTGGGGGTGTCTGGGGGGATAGGGGTGTCCTGGGGGTGGGGGGTCCAGGAGGTTGGGGCAGTCCAAGGGGGGTGGGGTGGTGGGGGCTATCCATGGGGAGGGGTTGTCCAGGGGGTGGGGGGTGTTCAGGTGGTGGGGTGGCGTCGAGGAGGGGTGGGGGCGTCCAGGGGATGGGGGCCTACCAGGGGGATGGTGGGGCATCCAGGGGTGGGGGGGGGAGGGCTATCCATGGGGGTGTCTAGGGGGGTGGGGTGGTTTCTAGGGTGTTGGGGGGGCTTTCCAGTGGTGGGGGTGTCCAGGGGGTGGGGGAGGTCCAGGGGGTGGTGGGGCTGTCCAAGGGGGTGGGGTGGTGTCTAGGGGGTGGGGGTGGTTGTCCAAGGGGGTGCGGGTGTCCAGGTGGTGGGGTGGTGTCTAGGAGGGGTGGGGGTGCCGTAAAAGGGGTTGGTGGGTGTCCATGGGGGTGGGGGTGTCCAGGGGGTGGGAGGGGGGGGGGGGGGGTTCTGTCCAAGGGGGGTGGGGTGGTGTCCAGGGGGTTGGGAGGGATTTCCAGGGGATGGGGGTGTCCAGAGGGGTGGGGGTCCAGGGGGTGGGGAGGTGTCTAGGGGGTGGGGCGGTCCAGGGGAGGGGGTGGGGCTATCCAAGGGGGGTTGGGTGGTGTCCAGGGGGTGGGGGTGGCTGTCCATGGGGGTGGGGGTCTCCAGGGGTGTCCAGGTGGTGGGGTGGTTTCTAGGAGGGGTTGAGGCGTCCAGGGGGAGGGGGTGTCCACGGGGTTGGGGTGTCAAGGGGGTGGGGGTGTCGAGGGGGTTGGGGGGGCTTTCCAGGGGGTGGGGGTGTCCAGGAGATGGGGGTGTCCAGAGGGGTGGGGGTGTCCAAGGGGCGGGATGGTGTCCAAGGGGGGCAGGGGTGGTCCAGGGGGTTGGTGGGGTTTTCCAATGGGGGTGGGATGGTGTCCAGGGGGTTGGTGGGGTTGTCCAAGTAGGGAGGGGTGGTGTCCAGGTGGTGGGGTGGTGTCTAGGTGGGGTGGGGGTGCCGTCTAGGGGGTTGGTGGGTGTCCAGGGGGTGGGGGTTGTCTAGGGTGGTGTGGGGGGGGGAGTCCATGGGGGTGTCCAAGGGGTGGGGTGGTGTCCAGGGGGTTGACTCGTACACGTAACAAAGGACCAATGGAATGTTCTTCTAAAGTATCAACACAATACGAATCATTTTGGTAGGATTTTTGTATGCCATTTGTTGTTTTCACTTAAAATTCTGTCCATTTTAAACAAAAAAGAGACACTTTGATTAATACCAGCCACAATATGACTCAGATTGAGCCAGGGTTGACTCATACACGTCACAAATGACCCATGGATCGTTCCCCTAAAGTATGAACACAATCCGAATGCATTTGGCCAGATTTCCGTACGTCAGTTGTTGTTTTCACTTAAAATTCAGTCCATTTTAAACCAAAGAGAGACACTTTGAGTGATAACGGCCACACTAAGCCTCAGATTGAGGTAGGTTTGACTCTTAAAAATCAAAAATGACCCATGGATCCTTCTCTTAAAGCATCAATACAATATGAATGCGTTTGGTTGGATTTCCCTACGTTAGTTGTTGTTTTCACTTAAAATTCTGTCCATTTTAAACAAAATAGAGACACTTTGAGTGATAACGGCCACACTGTGCCTAGGATTGAGTCAGGGTTGCCTTTTACACATCAAAAATTACCCATGTATCATTCTCCTAAAGTATCAACGTGATCTAAATGCATTTGTTTGTATTTTCGTATGTCAGTTGTTGTTTTTCACTTAAAATTCTATCCATATTAAAAAAAAGAGTCACTTTGAGTGATACCGGACACACCGTGCCTCATATTGAGAAAAATATGACTCTTACACATATAAAATGACCCATGGATCGTTTTCCCAAATTATCAAGACAATCCAAATAAGTTTGGTCAGATTTCCGTATATCAGTTGTTGTTTTCACTTAAAATTTTGTCCATTTTAAACAAAAGAGAGACATTTTGAGTGGTACCGGCAACATCGTGCCTTGTATTGAGGTGGGGTTGACTTATACACATCCAAAATTACCCATGGATCATTATCCTAAAGTATCAATACAATCCTAATTCTTTTTGTTGGATTTTCGTACGTCAGTTGTTGTTTTCACTTAAAATTCTGTCCATTTTAAACAAAAGAGAGACACTTTGAGTGATACCAGCCACATTGTGTCTCAGATTGAGGCAGGGTTGAATCATACACATTTAAAAGGACCCATGTATCATTTACCTAAATTATCAACACAATCTGAATGTTTTTGGTCAGATTTTCGTGCGTTAGTTGTTGTTTTCACTTAAAATTTTGTCCATTTTAAACAAAAGAGAGACACTTTGAGTGATACTAGCCTCACCGTGCCTTGGATTGAGGAAATGTTGACTCCTAAATGTCCTAAATGACCCATGGATCGTTATAATAAAGTATAAACGCAATCCGAATTCTTTTGGTCATATTTCTGTACGTTAGCTGTTGTATTCACTTAAAATTTTGTCCATTTTAAACAAAATAGAGACACTTTGAGTGATACCAACTACACCGTGCCTCATATTGAGTCGGGGTTGACTTTTAAACATCAAAAATGACCCATGGATCATTCCAATAAAGTATCAACACAATCTGAATGTTTTTTGTCATATTTTCGTATGTTAGTTGTTGTTTTCACTTAAAATTTTGTCTATTTTAAACAAAAGAGAGACACTTTGAGTGATATCGGCCGCACCGTGCCTAATATTGAGGAGAGGTTAACTATTACATGTCAAAAATGACCCATGGAACATTCCCCTTATGTATAAAAACAATAAGAATGCGCTTGTTCATATTTTTGTACATCAGTTGTTTTTTTCACTTAAAATTCTGTCCATTTTAAACAAAAGAGAGACACTTTGAGTGATACCAGCCACACTGTGCCTCATATTGATACAAGGTTGACTTTTACATGTCACAAATGACCCATGGATCATTAAACTAAAGTATCAACACAATCCGAATGTGTTTGGTCAGATTTCCGTATGTCAGTTGTTGTTTTCACTTAAAATTTTATCCATTTTAAACAAAAGAGAGACACTTTGAGTGATACCGGCCACAATGTGCCTCGGATTGAGGCAGGGTTGAATTTTACACATCACAAATTACCCATGGATCATTCTTATAAAGTATCAATATAATAATAATGTGTTTGGTTGGAAATCTGTACATCAGTTATTGTTTTCACTTAAAATTCTGTCCATTTTAAACAAAAGTGGGACACTTTGAGTGATACCGACAACACCGTGCCTTAGATTGAGGTGGAGTTGACTCTTAAACGTCAAAAATGACCCATTTATATGTCTTATAAAGTATCAACACAATCCTAATGTTATTGGTCTGATTTCCATACGTCAGTTGTTGTTTTTACTGAAAATTCTCTCCATTTAAAAAAAAAGAGAGACACTTTGAGTGATACCGGCCACACTATGACACGGATTGAGGCGAGGTTGACTTGTAAAAATAAAAAATGATTCATGGATAGTTTCCCTAATGTATCAACACAATCCAAATGTTTTTGGTCTGATTTCTGTACGTTAGTTGTTGTTTTCACTTTAAATTATGTCCATTTTAAACAAAAGAGAGACACTTTGAGTGATACCGGCCACACTATGCCTCAAATTGAGATAGGGTTGACTCTTAAACATCAAAAATGACCCATGGATCATTCCCATAAATTATCAACACAATATTAATTCATTTGGTCAGATTTCAATACGTCAGTTGTTGTTTTCACTTAAAAGTCTGTCCATTTTAAACAAAAGAGAGACACATTGAGTGATACCGACCACACCGTGCCTCATATTGAGGATGGGTTTACTCGTACACATCAATAATGACCCATGTATTGTTCTTATAAATTATCAACACAATAATAATTCATTTGGTTGGATTTCAGTACATAAGTTGTTGTTTTCACTTAAACTTCTGTCCATTTTAAATAAAAGAGCGACACTTTGAGTGATACCAAACACAGCGTGCCTTGGATTGAGGAAGGGTTGACTCATACACATCAAAAATGACCCATGGATAGTTCCCCTAAATTATCAACACAATCCGAATGCATTTGGTCATATTTCCATATGTCAGTTTCTGTATTCACTTAAAATTCTATCCATTTAAAAAAAGAGACACTTTGAGTGATACCAGCCACACCGTTCCTCATATTGAGGCGAGGTTGACTTGTACATGTCAAAAATAACCCATGGACCATACCCCTAAAGTATAAACACAATATGAATGCTCTTGGTCGGATTTCCGTACGTCATTTGTTGTTTTCACTTAAAATTATGTCCATTTTAAACAAAAGAGAGACATTTTGAGTGATACTAGCCACACCGTGCCTCAAATTCAACCGGGGTTGACTCTTAAACATCACAAATGACCCATGGATCATTCTACTAAAGTATCAACAATATCAGAATTTGTTTGGTCAGATATGAAGGTATTTTGGAGATTTTACTGGTTTTTCTTATCCAAAGCCCAAAGAAAAGTGGTTCATCATTCTTGCCTGTTGTTGGTGCATTTCATCTATTAAAATGGAAAAATGACTCATTGGATAAAGGATGTTTTATTTAATAACAATTTAAATTTTCCTATGAACATTTACATACAACAATGTTTCATCTTTTGATCCCCTTAACCCCCTCAAAAATGACCACCAATTTTACACGTTCCCAAGTCATATTTTCATGCTATTTGTGTAAAATCTTCCATCAAGTATATGACCCACTCGTTTCTGAAGAAATCTATATCGTCTTGTGAGTATGAGGCTTTTCGACAATCATAGTAGTACTGAAAATATATAAATTAATAATTAATAAATAATTGAAATTAAATAGTAGTTATTTTTGAAAATACCTTTTTAGGGATGCTAGTTTGTTGATGAAAAATGATCTCTTTCATAAATTTATAAACATAATAACCACAATCATTATTGTTTTTTTGTTTTGGACACTGAAAAAAATTTATCTTTAGGAGAATAAGTAACTTGTGTTGATATGTGTTTGGATAGTGAAATTTTATTATATATACCCTGATATTTTTCCAGACGTAGAACTTGCTCGCCTCCTTATGCTTATCCCCTATCCTCATTCCTTTTTTAGACGATAATGATACACCTCTATATCATAACGGAATCCTCAATAAAAGATAATATAAATTATATTACTTTATGTTTATACAAAAAACGTAGGACGTAGTGTCTTACATATTCACAAACTTCATCGTGTGTGGTCAGTTTGTTGGATATCCTTGCATTGAATCCAAAAAATAAATCTTTGGAGTATCCAAGTTCACTGCAATTAGCATACAATGTTGCCTAAAAAAGGAATAAGTAATAAAATAAGTGAAAATATAATTGATATGATTTAATCGTAGAGTTTTACCCCTGCAGGGTTGGTATTAGGAAGAGTCTGTCATCTGTAATCTTTCTTTCAAATGTTTTCAGAAATCCGTTCACTATTTCATCCTTTTTTATGGCTATAATTTCGTTAGTCGTGTTGATGTTGTATGGGGACTAATGAGTCTGAATTTTGGATCATTGGAATATTCCTTCAACTGTTTTTCATATATATGTCTGTCAATAATATAAAATAGATTTAGTCATAATTTTTACATTATATTAGCTTTTAGAAAATAAATTCATGAAAACATACCTCATATATAAATTTACAATTGTGACGCCTAGACAAACGTACTCAAGGATCTCATTTATATTTTCAGTAGAAACGAAATCTTGAATTTCATCTCCATATATATTCTTTTCAAAAACCACTATATGAATACTACCACCTCTTAGTTTTGAATCCACACGAGTCTTCAATTATAGTAAATGTGGATAGATAATAGGTGGTGTTATTGTGCTTTTAGTAGCTCTTTGGGATCGGTTGGTCGATCCTTTAGATGCTTTTGAGCCACTGTTTCTTGTCACCCCTTCCCTTTCTCTGTCTATAATAACATTCATTGGTTCAGACCCTTTTTTATTAATTGTTAAAGGTTTATCTTGAAAAAAATGGAAATAAATACCTCTTTGTCCACATGTACTCTTACAAGTTGTGATGCCCATGCAATGAATGTACCAATATCTTTTTCAACCATATGAATATCATCGTCATCAAGTGGAATAAGTAGCTCTGTATTTGGATCATGATCTATAGTAATCATCACTTTCATCTGATCTTTCAGAAGTGGTCTATTATGCAGCTTGTCCTTTGGGATGTTGAACACTGTATCCCTCGCTACAAGTTGATAGGTGGGTGTTGATAGATATAAATCACAGTCATTATCACCCTATAGAAGATTAGTATAGGAAAAGTATCAGTGTTTGTCTAATTCACATTTCATGGGAACAATTATTAGAATATTTATTACCACGACTAAGACAATTCTTTGAGGGGTATGGCTTGCCTTAAAGCTGGTGGGGGTGGGGTGGGATCTTCATGCACTGGTTGTTCTTGAGTTGTGTCTTCTCCTTGATTCCCACCCATAAAAGTTGCTAGCAACTCTCCCTGACATTGAAATTGTTCTTCAAATGTTTCTAGTCTTTTGCTCATTTGTTTCATTTTTTCATCTCTGTCATTTGTTTGTTTTTTTCTCATAATATACTAGGGGTGTCACCCCAAACCCCGAACCTTTGACACGACCGTATTGTTCTGGCCGCTTCAAATCCGTCGATAATAGGTCTGCATCTGCTACAAGATTAGCTGATTCCTGTGACTATCGGATATAGGAAAATAACTAAATATTTTTATGTAATAGAAATTTAAAAGAAATATTTTTATTGTGTCATACATACACATATTTCTCACACTTTTTTTTATTTTTTCATCTACTAGGTTCCGTTCCTTATACACACGTGCCTCCTTCCATAGCACATGACGTGGGATGGATGTGTCTTTGGTTTCAGACTCATCAATATACATATAAATATAGAAAGATAATTATGATGTTTTTTCTTAGAACCTAGCAATATTACCGTAAATTTAAAATATGTACCATTTCCTTTTCTAGTGAAGTGTACCCCATCCTTGCTTTACGATAGGGGTATGTTGGTTTTGATGAACATTCCTTATATTTAGTACTTATTTGCTGTTTCATAAATTAAATATTGAAAATCAAAGGGATAAATATATGTATCCTCAAACAATGTATTATCAGCCACAATGTACCTGAGACTTTTCATCCCCATGATAGTCAATAAATGAATCCCATACTTCTTGGGATATCAGGTGAACATAGACAAGGGGTGGGTGAAAGTTTATTTTATCTTTGGAATCTTTCAGGAGACATTTTGTTAAAATAGTGAGAAAACCTTGATGAATCCTTCCTTCAAGCCTTAGTACATAATTCTTGTGTGAATCATCTACTATAAATGTACTCTTCAAGATATTGAGAAGAGTAAGACACTATTTCATTATTTTATTTGTTAGTAAATTAGAGAAATAATATCATAATGTTACCGTAATTTCTTCCCAGATCACAGCCTTCAGCCCGAACACAACATGGTTCCAAGAATATATGTCAATTGGTATGCATTTCCGAGTGACAATTCTAATGTTACTACTAAACCTAGCCTTGTTGGCCTCATTTATTCCGTCTGACATAAAATTTGATGCCTTTTCTTTTAGCCTTAAGAACTTTGGATAACACCGTTAAACTACGACGCACCTATGTTTTCTACGACGTTGGTCCTTCATCCCCGACCATTTCATCAATATCAACATCATATATATGTTCATCTGAAATGAAAGCAATTACATGTGCTGATGGTTGTTGGACCTCAACACTAGGAGAAGGAACATGTTCATAAACATGTCGTTGCTCTGCACTGTGAGCAGCTGCAGCGACAACAGCTTGAGAGACTTGTTCAGCCTTGAGGTTAGGAGCACCAGAACGTGCAGAAGTCATTATATACAAATGTGGTTAAAACTTTAATTTAGATTACATAAATTCTGTAATGATAAGATAATAACATGAGATAACAAGATATATATTACAAAAAAAATATCCAGTTTATTGAACTCTATTTCTTTTTTTCAAAGGTTGAAGGGATTTGAAACCTCTATCGATTATCCAAATCCCTTCATTGTGGTATCCTCTTACATATAAAACATCATCTATATTGGTACCACTGCAAAATGATTGTGACGTACCACTGAATGTATCACCCTCAACTTAATTTTCATTGGACGCTTCAGTAGTTTTGGACGATAACAGAATAATCGACTACTTTCGATTTGTGGGATCTGGAATATAAAATACTTGTACCGCTTGTGATGCCATTATAAAATTTTCCTATTATACCCTTTACTAAAATCAACTTTCACAAATCCCAATTAATCTATTTTAACTCCACGATTGTTATCAACCCATTTACATTTAAAAATAGGCAATTGGAATGTTATATAATCCAACTCCCATATTTGTTTGATAATGCCAAATAATGACATATTTGCATAAATTGGATTTCTATCCTTACTACCAGAAACATGCATCGTTTCATCCACAAGTGTAAATCCACTATTTTTCATGGTACTATCTTCATCATGTTCATCTGTATAAAATGTATAACCATTAATTACATAACCATTGTAATATAATAAATACACACTTGGTCCAGCAGCTAGCCATCGAAGTCGTTCTGAAATTGAATTCGTATTTTCATTTAACTCCTTAAAAATATGGTCTTGAAACGATCCTATAAACTGGTGATTATGTGTATTTTATATGTATTTTTCATCCCTTGATGGATTCAACTGCCTAATAATTTCTTTTTTTGGGTTTCAATATATGGAGCTACCTCCCAACTGTTATACAAAACATAAAGGTGGGCCTGCTCCCGATCTGTAATATTGATTGTCACAACATCTCTTCTAGAAATTCCCTCACCCTCAATGCATCCAATGTGATGAGATTTCAAGAGACCAATGCTTTCCACATCAGATAGGTATTCAGTAAAGAATTCAATGGCTTCCTCAACAATATATCGCTCCACTATACAACCCTCTGGATGACTTCGATTTTTGACATACCCTTTCAAAATCATCATATACCGTTCAACGGGGTACATCCATCTATAGTGCACAGGACCAAAAATTTGAATCTCTCTCACCAAGTGAAGCATCAAATGAACCATCATATCAAAGAATGTTGGCAGGAAGAACATTTCTAATTCACATAATATGATGATAATTTCTCTTTCCATAGCTAGAAATTTTTCTAGGTCTAAAACTTTGCTACATATATCTTTGAAAAAGAAACAAATTTTGGTTAATGTATGACGAAAAGTCTTGGGAAAAATGCAACATAAATCTATAGTAATTAAATCTTGCATCAAAATAAGGAAGTCATGTGATTTCAAACCTTTTAAATTCAAATCATTCATTGACACAATGTTCTTGATATTTGATGAATACCCCTGTGGAACCTTCACATCATTGAAGAAGTTGAAAAACTGATATCTCTCCTCCCTAGAAAGAGTGTAAGCAGCCAGAGGAAGAAACATTCGATTTTCACCCTTCACAGGATCCAACTCTTCATGTATTCCCATGTCAACCATGTCCAACCTTGCCTTAATTCCATCCCTTTTTTTTCAGGGGCATTTAGAAACATTCCGATAACACTTTCACATACATTTTTTTTCACATACATCACATCAAGAAAATGGTTGACGTACATAAAATTATAGTATGGTAATTCAAAAGAACTGATTTCTTTTTCCAACTAATTTTTGTAATGTTTTTTGAAAATGGTTTACCAAAAATAGTGTTCACATATTTTAACTTCTCAAACATTTGATCAGCTGTTAGTGGAGATAGTGTTGTGTGTTGTTCTGAACTTACATTGAATGATGTCGTCCAAGATCGGTACTTATGCTGACGAGGTAGAAATATACAATGTCCTAGAAACACAAATTTCAATGAATGTTTCAACCTAATTTATTCTGTATCTTCTTTGCACATGGGACACCCTTGAGTTACTTTAATGATATTTCCTGAAAAATTTCCATAATCAAGGAAATCATTTATCTTCCCATACAACATTTCTCTCAACGTAAAGTAATCACTTTTATAAGAATCATACAACATAACACCTTAACCCCGCAATAACTTCAAATCCTTGATCAAAGGAGACAAATAAACATCAATATCATTTCCTGGTTGTTTTGGTCCTGATATAAGCATAGATAACATATTGAATTTCTGCTTAATGCATAACTAGGGTGGAAAGTTATAATTTACCAACATAACAGGCCATGTACTGTGAGTTCTGGTTTGAAAACCAAAAGGATTCACTCCATCTGTAGATAACGCAAGAGGAAGGTTTCTCGGCTTTTTCCAAATTCAGGATACTCATGATCAATTATCTTCTATTGAGGAAAGTCGGCTGAGTGATGTAATTTCCCATCTTTATTTCTTTTATCTGCATGCCACGAATTTTTTTTTGCAGTTTCTTCACTTCCATATAGGCACCTAAACCTTGGAATGATTAGAATGTACCATAAAACTTTCATAGGACTGAATTCATCTTTCATGTATCGATAAGCACCACACTTTGGGCATTCTGTTGGTGATTTGTTCTCCTTTCAAAATAGTATACCATCTTTCGGGTAGGCATGTATTCTTTCAGAAATCATACCCATCGAGTGTAGAATTTGTTTACCTTCATATGTCTAGTTTGGGAGCTCATTATCTTTCAGGAGCATATCGTTCAAGAGAGCAAGAAGTTCCATAAAACTGACATCACTCCATCCGTTTCCTACTTTCAATTTATACAACTTCAGTATAGCTGACAATGCTGTATATTTTATGTGACCAACATACAATGACGTCTTTGCACTAGTCTTTAACTTCTCAAACAATTTTGGGTAATCACGGAGTTCATCTTCAACTGTCCTTTTCATTTACTAAATACGATCTTCATCATCATTGACATCTGTAATCACATCCTCCATACGGTCTTCTTCATTATCAATATTTGTATTCATATCTGATGATCCATAAAAAGCATATTTATCCCAGCCAGTAGCTACATTCTCTTTTTCTTTGTGTTTATTCCAACATTTATAACTTCGATCTATTCCGCAAAATATAAAATGTTCTTCCAAATCCTCTGGAGTAATTAGTCTAGATTAACAAAAACATAAACATGGACAAAGGATTTGAGAATAATCCTTTGCGTGATCCTTTGCAAACATGATGAACTCTTTCACTCTGTTCTCATACTCTAATGTCAAACAATTAGCATCCATCCAATATTTATTCATCTATATCCTATTTGATTCTCAAATATTAGTATTTATAATTCAAATACACAGAACCAGACTTTCAAATACAGTAGAACAAAACCACTTACTTATAAAAATAGAGATTAACAGAAACTAACCATTTAAAATAATGATTTGGAAATCAACAGAACTAGGATAGACCCCCCCCCATAAAAATCAACACACTTTCCAACCCCTTACCAATAGTTCTAGAACCCACCACCCTTATAGAAAAACATTAAGCATCCTTTTAACCACCTTTACCATCCACTTCATTCATAATAAAATAATCACATTAAACAGCCCAAAACTAGTGACCAAACTCAAATAAAATTAAAACAAGGATACAATTTTTATGAGAAAACTATTATAGTGGATACATTTCAAAACACAAAGGGGTTCACAGGGGAAACAAATAACCAAGGTTTATCCAAAATTACTATGGAATATCATAGGTTTTGTTACCCAAATTAACATAAGAAATAGAAAATTAAGGTTAGTGAACATAAAATCTATCATGAACATCTAATGAATATGAAATAAATCTCCCCCAATAACATGTGTCTCTACCAATGCCTACTATTTAATCATAAAATAATTGAAAAAATTAGGAAAAATAGTTTCTTGAACCTAAGTTTAATATTACTATATGAAAAGTTTAACAAACATAGATCATACCTCCAAACACTCCTGGAGCCTCTTGGTAAAAAGTCTCTAGTGACTACAACTATCCAATATTCTAACCACTAACTTCCCAATATAGGAGTGGTCTAATTACGGGTAATATTAGTAGAATCAAACCAAAGTTCCATCTACCTCATGCTTCTCCCTGATCTCCTCCATCACTTTAGTGTTGTAAAGACCTCCTTTCTCCAGTTCCTTCCTCTGCCTAGGCTATTCGTCGACTGCCTCTCTAACTGTAGCATGAATGTTAAGAAAATGCAATGTGATATGTTTATACTCATCACAATAATATTAAATTACTTGGAGTAATGGGCTATCCATGAGGAACCTATGAATGAAAGTGCCTCCAGAGATGAGACTTGCAACACACACCAACTATGGATGGGTGCTGCTAACCCTACATCCCATAAGATCACTACCATAAAATATTATGATATCAACTCAAACCATAGGCATAATCATAGAACACTAATATAGACATCCAAAGATTAGTATTACATGTTGAATTCCCCCAAACCACTAGAGGTCAGTCTATGAATTGATCAACATAAATTAATGTATTTAATAAAAATATCTGAAATACAATCCAACCAAGTGAAAGAAATTTACAATCTCCTGAGAATAAATCCATCCCCCATCACGTAATCAGGTTCACCAAAGTGTAGGTGTACTTAAACAAAATCACTTGGCCTGACACACCAAGGGTAGTTCTTTACTAGAGTAGTCTCCATTCAAAATAACAATCTTGATACCCATAATAGGTATCAGGGAAGAATCACTATCTACCCAATGAATTTCATGGTTTCTCCCCATTTTCAAGAAAAACCCTTCTAGACTAGCACCTAGGAACAACTGGTCATAGAGGTTCACTAAGTTGACACCACCCTTAAATTATCCTTGACATAAAAGAATGATGGGTGGAATTTACCATTGATCGAAGTCAATAAACATCCCACAATCCTAAAAATAATTATCCACCCAAATACAACTGTTCACATGTTCATACCACTATCTAAACCCAAAGTCCTTTTCCAAAGAATATCAATCACCTTTACATGGATGCGATACTCTGATATCCTAATCTTCTGTGGCCCTAGTTCATGAAGACTGGAAGCCACTCCATGAATCTTGTTTTAATAAGAAATGAAACTAAATGGCTTATAGGATCCAATATGAACTGTCTCAAGGATAGATTCAATTTAGAACACTATAACTACATAAAGACACTAATCATCTCTGGTATATGGGATGATTCATACACCATATCATTACCAAGATTTAACCATAAGTCTCCCTTATGAAGAATTCTAGAATTCCTCGACATTAATAGGGAATAAAAGTATTCTTCCTGCACACATCACATAAAAGCATGCTCACCAACTAAGGGAAATATAACTTAACATCCACAGGGTTGGATACACTTTCTATATTTGAGGGGTCCTAATAACTATCATAAATAGAACCTTCCCCATAAACACAATCACCAGCACATCATGATACCCACAAAGTGTAACCAATTAATAATGAGGCAGGTACTATCAAAACACTTCTTTTTTCTCATGAATGGGTTTAAAAAAATACCATTTTCCCCTGTACAGATAAACTCACTCCACCAGAAGGATGAGGAAAAAACACTCAACATTAATAAAATATTCATGTATAATAAGGTCTAGCTTGAGGTTTCACAAGAATATCAAACCGTCATACATATGAAACCTGGTGAAAAATAAATTCTAGTTCCAAACCTCATAAGGACCCATGGGGAATCATAAAAAAGTCATAATTTAGTTAAAATCATCTGCTAACCATGTATAAGAATCTACTACGTGTGTTATTTCGTGACATAGATTGTTAGAACTCTATGTTAGTTAGAATCTAATCCAAGGTTGGTGATCATGAGAAAGAATCCAAACAACACCGTAATGAAAACTACTCTCACAAAACCTATCCACCAAAAATAAACCTAAATAGAGAAGTGCGAGACTTACCTAGAGTATATTTCACCCACGATGGAGGGAGAGAAGAAGCGTCGAGCAGTCAGGGAGCCTTATGAACTATGTTGGGAGGGGAAGGCACAACTTCTAATGGGTGAGGTGAACAGGAGGAGCTGCCACCGTTGAGAAATAAAGGAGTAGGGTTCATTGGGAGTAGGGTCTAACAGAGATGAGGAGAAGTAGGGTTTGCAGGGAGGAGGATCCGCAGAAAGGGTTTGAGGGGGAGGATAAGGAGTAGGGATAGCGGCGGAGGTCCGAAAAAGAGAAGATCAGGGGGAGGGGAGTTTTCGCATGGGTACAACACCATGAGGGCTTGAGCGCACAATAAACAGAGGATATTGTTCACCCTATTTTATAAAATATGAGACTATGGTTTTATCAATGATAAAAAATCACTGATAAAGGCTTCCTTTATGAGCTCTAAAATTTTAGTGCTGATAAAGGAAGACTTTATGAACACTTTTTTTGCCCTGATAAAGAATTTCTTTATCAGCTCTACAAAAGTGATGATAAAGAATCCTTTTATCAGCACTAAAATTTTAGCACTGATAAAGGCATCCTTTATCAGTGCTTTTTTAGCGCTCATAAAGCGTACTTCTTATAAGCGCTAAAACTTTAGCGCTAATAAAGGTCTTCTTTATCAACACTTTTATAGAGCTGATAAAAGGTTCCCTTTATCAGCGCTATAAAAGGGATGATAAAGAATTCCTTTATATGTGCTTTTTTCTTAGCGCTGATAAAAGGCGGCACTTCCCTTGCTTGTTTTTGTTGTAGTTATATTAGAACACTATACTTTATACATTTATAAGTAGTCTCACCCAACCTATTTATAGTGAGGCATATTTGGTCAATCAGTTCCCTTACCTTATGAGATTTCTGAGGGATCCACCATTTTTCATGTATAACTTTAATTCCTTATAGAATATTAAACATTATATTTTTCTTCTATAGAATAGTGAGGAAATTTATTCATAGCCTTTGGAAACCTTCAATTACTCTAATGCATCTAGATAGAAAATCATGCATTGAATCTACTTTTGGAGACAATCATCTAGACAGGACAACTAGAAAACCAAGTATTAGAACATGTCCTTTGTACCATGCATTCTTTATATTATTATCCTTATTATTTGAACCTCTATCAGTATGAGTGTAGTATTCCAGGTTGATACCTTATGAGCATAAGAAATAAACATGAATTCATAATTTACACATTCCTAACAATATCCCACTTGAATATTTATTTCTAGGATTCAAACTTCATCCAACACTTAAGAAAAATATTAAATAATCCAACTTATGCAACAATAGTCAGTGTCGTCATCCTCTACCCTATGGTTACTAAATTCCCTCTAAGGAAAAATGTTTCCTCAAACATTCCCAGACTAAAAACATGGGAAAAAGGTTAGCTAGATTTTTGACTTCCACTAATCTTCTATATCTTTGTAACCCTACCTTTAAAAATATTTCAAATGAAATGATACTTCAATGAAAATTGATTTTATTATGAGTGAATACCCATAATTGTATCCAACTAAATTACACTCTAACTATCACAATTTTAATACCAAATTTTTTAAATCCTTATGAACTACTAAAAAACACTTCATAAAAATCAACTCCTTCCCTACTTACATGACAAACACATACTCCCCTTCAATTTTGGATTTTGTAACAAATGGTTGTAGTCTCAATTTCTAGATAATAAAAGTCCCTTATAAAGTAAGAAAAAATCATGAAGTATTCTTCAATGCATTGATATCCAGTCTAAAGTACTCAAACATAACCCTTCAATGGAACATCTATTTAAAAAAGGCTATATATTTTTTAACCAATGATATATTGGAAAATCCATTTCATATAAAAACTATGATCCTTACCTAGATTCACCATAAACTAACTAAAAAATCCAACTACATTTTAAATTTCTATCGTTGAATAAACCATGGTGTTTATCAAGATTTAAAATGCTAATGGAAACCAAAACTTTTCAATTTACTTAGCCTCATCATCCATTTTTTGGCGATTTCTCAATGGATAACATGAAATGTCTAGGAAATGGGGTTGACACATGTATACATCCATCTATTACAAACCATTTTATGAACTTTCAAAAAATTTCTCTTCAAGAAAAACCAATTAACTATTCTTCTTACCTCTTTCGATATATATCCCCAAAAATTTATTGGCTTCTTTAAGATATTTCATCTTGAACCTTTTGGATTAGTTTTCACCAATTTATTCCATTTCTTATCTAGACCCACAAGGAGCATGTGATCCCTATATAAGATAAGGTTGTTGTAACTCCTATCCTTAAAAATCCACTGATATGAAAAATGGACTCAGTTAATCTATATGAACCCCTTCTCATCCATAAAGGAATTAAAATTATGGTTTAATTACCTTGGTGCTTACAATAAACCCTAAAGTATGTAATTCACCTTGCACACTAGGAACTCATTCTATTTTTCCAAGAAACATATTGCTAGTTCATAATGATTTATTTCTATAAATAACCATAAAGGAACAGTTTCTTCATATCCATATATTCCAATGGTTTAATTTCAAAAGAAACTAGAAAAAATAATTTTTTTATTGTTGTGTGTTTGATAATGGCTGTGAAAATTTCATAGAAATTTACTCTTTCCTTCTATTGAAACTCATTCATAGTTAACCTATCCTTGTATCAAATTCTAGGATCCAATTATTCATTAAATAGGAAACCCCAATTTTTCTTCATCACATTCTTTTCCTAGGTTAATTCTATTAGCTATTAGGTCACGTTTTCATGTATTGAATCAATTTCATCTTTTATAGATAACTCAAACTTTTTTTAATCATTTATACTTTTCATTTCATTATGGACCTCAAAATATCCTCCATCTATAAAAATCAGTTAGTATAAATCAATTCCAGACCTTTAAACTACTCATATTATCTGATTAGATCACTATAAATATTCTATTTCTAGAACCACTACATCTAAAATTTCAATATATAGAGATATTCCTTGATAAATTATAGTTCTAGATATTTCCAGTGATTTTTTCATCCATGATGATTCTTATGGAATTTTTTTCTACCTAAACATTTTGGTACTTCAAATATTTTGAAACTTCTATTAAAATAAACTTTGATATAGTATGCTGATTCTTTTCTATCAACTAAATCTTCCACAAAGTTCCTTTCTTCCCATAATATAATCTCATTGAAGAGAAATTTAAACCTCTAATGATATTATTATTATCATTTTCCCAAATATATTGCACAATGTTTTTATCATCTTGTTTTTAAAATAAAAACCCTTTGGATATTGCTTCAAGTTTGTCCTTGTCCTTGAAATTAATATGGATATAGGTGATACATATAAAAAATTTTGGTTGGAAACTTTATCTAGTTATTTGGACCACATTTTTTTCTATAATATTCACTTACAATGATGAAAAGGGACTTATATTTAAAAGATAAGTTGTAATATTGACTTCTTCTACTAAAAACTCCTTAAGTTTTCCAAAATGTAGTGTCATGAAATGATACCTTTTAGTTAGTATTCATTTCATCTGATACACTACACCATTATGTTCTAGTGTTCTTGGAATATTCTTCTCCAACCTAATTTCTTTTCTCCAATAAAACCTCTATAATTTCCTACTACCATTTTCTATACTATTATCAGACCTATATCAATTTATTTTATTTTCATACTTTTACTCCACTATGTATATCCATTGAATAAACACTTTAAACACCTTAAATTTGTTCTTAAGGAATTAAACCAAAAATTTTCTTATTAATTCATTAATGAATGTGAAAAAATAAAACTATTCACCATGAGAATATACTGGCATAATTTTCCAAACATCTATTTTATAGTTATATAACCTTTCAGATTTACATGTCTTTATATTTGTGATAAAGGACATATATAACTTCCTTCTTAGGATACAACTCTCACATGATTAAAAATATGTTTGTTTGAGATTTAGTACTACTTTATCAACTAAGACTCACATGTTCTTTTCATTTACATTCCCAATATTGGAAAACATAAAACTCAATACTTTTAAAAGTTTTAAATCCATCAATTATTTCTAAACTTGATATTCCTATTAGAAATGATATATTGTCTTGAACTTTTCTAGAATTTACCATGGAACACCAAGTAATCATTCATAATCTATCCGTGAATCTTGTTCCAAAATCAGATTCATCCAAATAGAAAAGGTAAATTAGATTGTTTTATAATAATAGCATGTTTCTAAGTCCCTATAACTCCAATAAGAATATATTTGACATTTGAACTTATACATCACCATTAGCCATGATCTCAAGAGATTCATCATTAAATAGATGGAAACTAAACAACCTTGTTGAGACATAATTCATAGTGTATCCTCTCTCATTCATATAATTTAATGAATATGTAGAATTAATTATCTATGATTTCAATGTAATATTAAAACTTAGCATTAAATTTATCTCACCTTCAGTAATGGTGTTTTCATAACATAGACTTTCATAGATCCCATTCTGGAGTTATCCTTATGATCTCTACAATAATCCATCAGGTTTCCATTCTTACCACAATGGAAGAATATAGATTTGGACATTTTTTATTTAACTTAGCTTCATTCCCTTGATTTAATATTTGATTTCCTTCAACCTTTCAATTGGAAAAAATTCATCTGCCTTCCACATTTATTATGATTCTAGAAGGTTCCTAGATTTCTATTTACCTTAGATCTTCATTTATAATGAGATCATAAACATCTTCTAAAACTAGGGTTTTTCATTCTATAATAATTTATTATGGGAGTAACCATCATGTCACATTATTCCATAACTGATGAAAATAGAAACAAAGCCCATAGATCTTCAACAAATTTCACTTCAATTGAGGTGAGTTCACTATGAAACTTCTTAAAGAGATTTAAATGATAAGATGATATTATTCCTTCAAAAATTATCATATTGAATAGACTACGCATCATAAATAATTTGTTTAATTTTTTTGGATTCGCATACATATCTATTTGGGCCTTCATTAGCCCCATTTTAGTCTTAACCTCTCAGATGTTATATAAATAATTCTATACAAGTGACATCTATATCATTCCAAGTGCCTCCCTATCATGAAATTTCAACTTCACTTTTTCCACTACTTCTAATTTTAATCCCTTTAATGGAACCTCAAGGTCCTTCAAAAATAAACATTCTTATATTTATATCCTCTAGAAACAAAAATCCATCACATCAAACCTGTCTATCCATATCACACCATCATTTAATATCATTCATTTCAAAATAATTGATTCCCCCTCAAAAAACCATAGAGACAATAATGTTACCTGAGTGTTTAATTAAGATTTAAAAGAGGCTCGTAAAACCTCAAGCTCTAATACCCCTTGTTGGGATCTAGGAAACCTCATGATTCATGAATCAATCCAACAAAATCATCAACCATGGAACAATGCTCTAAAAAATCCTCAATCAGAAGGAACCTATGAAATGATATACCAAAACATAGAAGTCAAGGCCACCCTAACCACTACATTGAATTTATCACACTTAAATTTCATGGAAATATAAGTAAATTAGGAAAAAATATCAATTAATTACATGGTTCAAAAATTAGCCCCACATCCATAGGAGAATGATGCTTCATTTTTTTAATCATGAAAAATGAAATGATTTTAATAAAAAATATTAAATTTTGATAATATTAGATAAAAAAATTCAATCATGAACAATTTATCCCACCCAACCTATTTATAGTAGTTCCCAAATAGTCAATCGATTCAATTTTCTACCAAGATTCCCAAGGGACCACTGTTGGTATTGACCACCTATGATTTCCTATAGATAACACTACCTTAACCATTATCTTATGATGAATAGTTAGTCATTTATATATATCCTTTGTAAACCTCAATTTACACTAGCACAACCATAGAGCACACAATACTCTGATTCCTCTTCTACAAACCATTATTTGGGCATGTAAAATTGACCACATTGTTCTGGAACTTTTCCATCAAACTATAACTATCTCCTTATGGTCTTCAGTTTAAATGATCCTTCTCCAGTATAAACCCCTTATTCTTGAGTCAATCCTTCCAAATATAGGAAATATCACATTAAAGTATAATTTACACTTTCCTAATATCCCCTATACTTGTGATAATTTTTTTTGTGTATTATGATACATGTACTTTGATACATGATTAGAATTGTGAAATTTATTTCCATACCAAAGTATTTTATGTCATATATTTCATAAAGTGTATAATTTCATTTAAATTATCAAGATGTGATTTATCCATTACATGTTATGGGATAATATATATATCTTTTGGATTAATTTATAATATTTTAAACTAAAATCCATGTCCATGGTGTTTAAAAGCAAGTTCATTGTGGTAAATCAAAGAAAAAAAATCAAGTAGTAAGGGTGATAACACAAGTGTGTATCATGTATGATGATATATCAGTTAAAAAATGGATTTTATTAAATTATAGAATTCATATGAATTGTTTAGTAGTTATTTTTATGACTCGTCTATTTCTTTCTTGGGGAATTCTATGTTGATATATATTGATCTTTGTTTGTGAGATGTATCTACTACCACTGAGAAAAGAGAATAGAGAGTTACATAAAAAATGTATCAAAAATCTCATTAGATTCATGTGAATTTATGTATGATGAAAGAATTAATTTTTCCTAGTGATATTATTTCTATTTGAGTTAATATCAATCGTAAATCCAGTCACATGTTTTTAACTTTAGAATAAGTCAGCTTTAATTCATATATTATTTATTCACGAGTTATCCAAAGTTGGATAAATGAATTATATGAACCTAACTATTTTATGGTTTATGTAATTAAAAATTTATTGGAGAATGTAGTTTGTGTTAATGGACAAAATCCATATGACTATTTTAAAAATTATTTATTTTTTTATTAAAAAATTTAATTATTCCATGGGATTTATTTTAATTATTCCACTTAAAAGAGTTATCATCGTTAATAAGTGATATATTAAAATATATAAATGTGAAATGGGTTCTATTATTTATCTTAAATTTAGAGAAGGTAAATTATTCAATATATTTTAACAAAATCATATATAAATATGATTATTTTTTTATGTAACGATAATAAACAACCATTTTTTAATTCTTTTCTCAAGAAATATAGAGATAATTATAGAGAATTGTATCATCTTCTCGTAGTATCTAAAGATATAAATAGATAAAGATCATTCTACAAGGTTGATCAAATATCATGAAGAACATTATTTCTTCACACTAAATCTTGACATATGAAGATCAAAGATTATAGATTTATAGAGAACATATGGATATCACTAAAATAATTATCATTTGGATTATAAAAGTAGTGAAGATATTAAACTAATCAAATATTGAATCAGAGACATCAATGATGAATAATAATTGAATCAATAAACAAACCATCATGGTAATTGTTTTATTTTTATAATTAATTATAAATAATTTATAGTGATCTTATTAAGAATTTTGATTTCATTCATTGATATCTAGATTAAAAAATTAAATAGACATCATAACCCATCTATTTCATTTATTGTGGATCCTTTAAGTTGTATCCAAGAAATAAAACCAAATTTATAAATATTATTTCTATTCGATTTTTTAAAATTCATATATGGAATATTATTATGATTATAATGCTTAAGAATACACATGAATCAAAGTTTTTATGGCCAATATTGGGTAAAAAAAGTTGGAAAATGGAGTCTATGTATTGTAAAAGACATCGTAGGGTGAAAAGAGGTTGTTCACGTGCTAAACAGACACTATAAGTCACCCCATGATTTATTTAACAAACACAAACATACAAGCGTTAAAGTAAAAATAAACATATTAAAATTAAATGTGTCTCCTATTTCACATGTCCACCCCTTCCCCCAATTGACCCAATTCAACACATCATGCCACATTGATCAAGTTTTATTTTTAAAAAACTATTTTATAATTATTTCAAGAATTTAAATTTGTAATGACTATTATTAAATTAAAAAAGATTATATGTAAATCATCTCTATGTTTTATAATGCACAGACCTTTTTTTGATTATTTTATGTAATCCCTCACAATAGTTCCCCTCAATTTTATATAAGTTAAATTGTAAAATATAAAAATCCTAAAAATAAGTTATTTCAAGACACAATCCATGTAATTCCAAAAAAATGGATGCCTATAAGAAAATAGAAAATGTTACGACTCAAATTCAGTAAAACTCAAAGATTTATTTACCTTAAGGACTATGTTGGTTTATCAAAACTCAATAAACCAACAACTAGTTGAATAACTCATGATCAGGTCATGTTTATTTTATCTTTTTTTATGGTTAATTATTTTATTTTATTATGATCACATATATTAGAATAATTAACAAGCATTCTCAGATAAAAACTTATTATTGTGTGTATGATGTGTCATATGTTATATGGTTAATTATTTATTTATGATATCATATAGAATAATTTCACAATAATTTTTAGATAAAACTGGATTTCTTATGAAAAATTAATTAAAATAAATAAAATAAAATATTAATTCATCACCTTCTTTATATTAGTTGAATTTTAATAAATCCATATTTCAGGGTGCTCATCAAACCATAGTTGAGGTTATTTCTGTAAAGAACAAGCTTGGGTCAACCTAACACGTCAACCAAGTTGGATCGCCACATGATAAAGAACCAAAAAGAATCAAACATGTCTCATGATTAACATGAGAAAGAGAAACTAGTAGAGTAAACAGAATAAGTAAAGAAAACATCCATTATATATAAAACATCAATAAATATGGATAATATTAATGATAAAACTAGAGAAGGCTATAACCAAGTCTATGTGTGACCATCCTTCACCACAAAACCATCTCACTAAGATGGTGATGAAACCCAAGAGAAATCAGTTATCTATATAATTCTGTTCCCTTTACCTATGTCCGGAATAAACACATCTCTAAATTATTAAAGTAAAAAAGTAGGGTGTTGGAAAAAAGACAAGTATGATTTCACCAAATAATCTATACAAAGTCAGTTACCATGAAAATGTTATCTCTAGATTTCAAAAAACCTATTTATAAATCAGTTTAAATGGGAATAATTTTGTAAAAAATCCATTGGATTTTTCATAAAATCCATTCATATTCACACAAAAAAAGTAATATTAGATTTATATAAAGATGCATACAAATATAAGCAAAACCATATTTGGATACACCATGACATGATAAAGTGAAAAAGCAACTATGATATATAACTTCATGTGAAAACCATTCTTAAAAAAAAGTACAATATTTTTTCTCTATACTATGGCGATAAGTACTTGAATATATAAAGAAAAATATAATCCCAGTATCATGTGAATCTAACTAATATTGAGTCCTATCATAGTCTGCTGATATCAAAAATCTAGTGTCATTTCACACACTAAAGTGAAAAGTCCATTTCCCGATGCACCCAAGGTTTCCAACATGATATGTTTGGAAAAAATCATTTGAAAACCTTTATCAATATTTTTAAAACATTTTCATAGAAAATGTTTACCACTTCTATGACTGAAACCCCAAGTTTTAATCAAAACTATCTTGATGTAATGTCATGGAACACATAGTGTTCACACGTCTGTTTTTAGAGAAAACCCCTTTAGAAACATATATTTCATGAAGAAAATACACCTAGATATCAAATATATAATTTATATTATCCAAACCAAAGTAATTGTACAAGAACATCAAATAATTTAGGAATTAGAAACTTTTAATAAATACACCTACCTAAGAAACGGATAGAAACTATTCACCTTCAAGAATGGAAATTGGGAATGAGTAGATCAAGTCCCCACAATCCTAGATCCATAAGAAACATCATTAAGCCTTTTTAAAACCCATTTTATCAATAAATTTAATCCCATTTGGGTTCCAATGAGACAAGAGGAGAAAATATCAAGAGGGGATCTTATAAGAGGAGAGGAAACCTGATAAAAAATAAAACATAACTTGGAGATATCCATCGATTACGAAAGAAGATCATCAAGAATCCAAGGGGATAAGCCTCTAGAACATTAGATAAGGATTATTTATTACCTAAGAGGGATTAATGGTGATTATACACGAAAATGATCAAGTGTAAAGAGATAATTTCTAACTTTTTAGAGTTCAGATCTAGGCACACGATTAGGCCACACTGTTATAAAAATCGTAGGACAAATGTATATTCCCTATATCCTTTGAAAATAATGGTGCATGATTTCCTTGATATGTACTTCATAGTTTTCAAAAATGGTTCTCTAGACATGATATAACCCATTAAAACACCTAGATAGATAAAAAAATCACCTTTATGTGCCACAAATTTTGACTAACCATGCTCAAACAATGAAAAAAAACTTTAGAACATCACCGAGTCGTGCCATGTGGTTACGACACTGTTAGTACTAATTGTGCACCTATCTTGTCTTATCCAAAAATCCATGTTTTTAGAAACCATTTTTTAACAACCTATATAGAAACCCAAAGGATAAACCAATCTCAAACTAATGAATACATGTGACCTAGAGGTATCACAATTCTCCTCACTATAAAAGATTTTTTCCCTAAAAAGTGATCAAGACTCTGAACTAAAAAAAATAGAATTCCATTGTTTACTCATTAATGATTCTCTCTCCTAGGTCTCATATTTATCCCATCTTCACTACAAAAATGCATAAAACAAGGGAATCCTTCTTCTATGCAGTACCTTGTCCTAGAAATCAATAATTTGAACTGGCTGTTCAAACATAATGGTGTTAGGATCAATAACAACATCTTCTCATTCAATCAAATGGGAAGGGTCCATTTTATGCCTCCTTAACTGGGAAACATGAAACATATCATGAATTTATGTCAATTGAGAAGAATATTCCAATAAATATGTCTATTTCTAAGTCTCTCCATGATCTCAAAGTCGCTAACAGGCCTTGTTAACAACATAATCTACTAACTTAATTGATGGTGTTTGAAATAAGGTGAAACTCTAAGAATGACTTTATAAACAACTTAAAACTCTAGTGGTCATCGATGATGGTCTTCATAGGATTTCTAGTGACTCTGTGTTGTGACCAATCTTTTCTGGATCAACTGAACCTTTTCAATGGTATCCGGAACAAGGCTCATCCCAACCAAGATCCACTCTACCAACTCTTCCCAACATAAGGGATATATCCTTGTCCGACCAAAAAATTCTTCAAAGAGTTACATCTTAATAAAATATTGATAACTATTTTTATAGTAAAATTTAACCCGATGAAAATGTTTTTCCTGGGAAAAACCAAAATCAAGAACACATACTCTGATAATATCTTCAAAGATCTTGATATCTTATCAGTCTATCCATATGTTTTTGGATGGTATAATGTCTATACTTTCAACTGGTAACCCATTGCATATTATAATCCTTTACACTACCTAGATGTGAACAATGTATCTCGGTCAGAAATAATCATATATGGAACCCCATAAAGTCTCAAAACCTCTTAGCAATACATATTTTTGAGTTTCCTCACCTTTGTCTTCTTCTTGATACATATAGAATAAAATGATTTCATAAGTCAATCTATAATCACCCAAATCATATACCTCCCACTAGAAGTCTATGGTAAACCAATGATGAATTCCATATAAATATCATCCCACTTCCACATTGGAATAGGAAAAGGTTTTAATAAAATCGAAGGACTCTAGTGTTCTACCTTGATCCTTTAATAAGTAAGGCGTCATGAAAAAAAATCTAAATTTTCCCACCTCATCCTAGAAAAAAATACTAAAGTCATAGATCATGATATATCTTGGTTGTACCTAGGTTCATGGACTAAAAATACATGTCTACACTATCTATCAATTCATACCTTATAGACAAAGGAACAACCAACCTCTCTCATAAACACAAGGAACCCCTGAGAGATCAGCAACACTCACCTATGGTCCCCCCACTCTTTATGATTTTACTAAAATGATTGAAATTGGTTTCTAATACATGATCTAGATAAAACCACCCATCAAATGCGGATTTATCCTTCATAAAGGCTAATAAAACATTCCCACTAGCCTCTTACACTTCCATGATCATCTCTATGAATAAAATAATCAGAGAAAATTCCTCCACCGATTCCTTCAAGGCTTGAGTCTAGAATTTCTTACATAAAGAATCAGCCACAACATTCACTTTACAAAAATTATAAGCAAGATCAAAATTTAAATTCTAAGGATATTCAACCTAATATCACTATCAAAAATTCAAATACCTCTAAATAAAAATATACATTGGGATATTATCATTAGAATATACCATGAATATCTCTCTAGAAGGGATAGTGATTCTATGTTATGAGTGCATTCATAACTGCTGCCAACTCAAGATCATGGGTAGGGTTGTTATTCTTAAGGGGGAATAACAAGAGAAATCACTATGCCACCACCAGGTTTCCTTTCCTTAAAAAAAACTAATCCCATTCCAAAATTATCATAGAAAATACCACAACATGAACCTGGATTTAGAAGAAACATAGTTGGAGCTGAATCTAACATCACCTTCAGTTCCCCAAAATTTCTTTGATATTTTTAATTCCATTCAAACATAACACCCTTGAGAGTAAAATATATCATTAGTGATGAAATATTGGAGAATTCCTCAAAAACCCTCATGAAATAATATCCAATCCCATAAAACTATGGATCTCATACACATTTCAATAATTCTACCAAAACATTATCACCTATATATTTTTAAGTTCCACTAAGATGTCTCTCTCAGACAAAACATGCACCTAAAACTTCACTTTTGGGTTAAAAAATTCATACTTATAAATATTTACATACAATAATTGTTCTCTAAATGTTATATGGATGATATTAAAATGATCCATGTGTTCCTCCTCTGACTTAGAGTATACAAAAATATCATCCAAAAATTTGACTATGAAAGTGTCCCAAAACTGATGAAATATTTGATTCATCAATTCCATAAATACCATAGGATCGTTATGGATACCGAATGGAATAACCAAAAACTTGAAATACTCACAATGATTCTTAAAAGTTTTCATAGGTATATCCATGTCTTGGACATTCAAATGGTGGTACCCTAACCAAAGGCCAATCTTTGAAGACCAATTATCCCCTCTGAGATGATAAAATATATTATTAATTCTTAGTTAATGATACTTGTTATTAATGTTCACTTGATTTAGATTTAGATAATAAATTCAAACTCTGAGGTTCCCATATATCTTATTAGAGAAGAGGATGGGAAAATAACAAGGTGACACACTAGAATTATAAATCTATTGGAATCAAGGTCTATAAGATGAGGTTTATGCTCTTTTAACTCAAAAGGTTCCATGAGATAGGATGTGATAGAAATACAAATTGTAATAGAGAGTAGGTCAATAGAGAACTTGAACTCTCTCTATAGTGATAACCCAGAAAATTAATCAAGAAATACCTCATCATATAATATCACCACTACAAGAAGTAAACTATTTGAATGAGGAAGAAAGGACTCAAGAAACATTTGATAAAATTGGCATGAGATTATTCTATCATAAGGAACAATAGGCCTTTCCCACCTAGATCTAGAATTTCACTCTCTCTAAAATACAAAAGAGATCCCACCTAGTGATGAAAACTAAACATGATAATGATAACAGCCAATCTAGGACTTGATGTTGGTCATCTAGTCTAGGCTAATAATAAGTTCAAATATATAAATATTAATAAATAATAAATCTCACACCAATTCAAGGTCGGCTATCATCACCCGACACATGGGACATCTAAAACCTTGTTTAGACCTCTTTCCATATGGCGTGGAAAGATCCAACCATAATATAATAATCTAGGAATGTAATATAAACATGAAAATTAAGTTTAATGATATGAAATAATTATTCTCAGATATATAAAACATTTATAGTACCATATATGATGAAATGATAATTGTACCTATTATATTAGTCAACCCACCATTAGATTCCTCAGGCACATACTCCAATACATAAAGATATTCAATCTCATCTCCTCCTTGATCCTTATTTACTATAATAATACCCCCCTTTGGATGAGTAAAAGACTCAAAACCCTTTGAATCATTAAAAAAAACCTACAAACCCTTGGTAAGAGTGGATACATTCTTACTTCCTTGGGAAGTATTTCCAAAAAAATGCCTGAGATGACTACATTTTCACAATGGTGAAAATTTTGGGGTGGTTCTACATAATCAAACTTAGTATGACCATGCCTCCCACACTAATTGAAAACCACCTGTTTCAACCCTTAATAAGTACCTAAAATTATATTCAAATAAAACTAGTCTCTTTTATGATTCCTTTTCTGACCAAATGAAACACTCTGGCTATCCCTAAGATCAACTAAGGCTCCACCCAAACCCCTCTTCCCAGCTATGTCCACCTCTTCCATAGTTTCTTTATCAAACTCATCCACAGAGTCTAGATGGTATAATAGAATCAACATGAATAGAATATTCTCCCTATGTCATCTTTTTAACTTCCGATCTGTAAGATAATCATTATTGATGAGCTTAGGTGTTAAGTGAACAAAGTCGATGAAACTGATGGAATACTCCAAAACTGAATGATTCACTTTCTCTAAGGTTATAATTTCTCAAGTCTTCACCACTAATTTTTTTTATAATAAAACTATTAGTTTAATATTTTCTTACAAGTTTCCCAGGTCATGTCCTTAAGAAACTTAAATTGCATGACAGAGTCTCACTACCTCCTTCATGGTCCTTTAAACATGTATCTTAAAAACACACCTTAGATTACTCGACATTTTTTAGAAAATTTAGGATCCTCTAAATACACTCAATAAAATATTTATATTTTCAGGGTTCTTTGTGACCATATAATATGGGTTGATTTTGATTAATAAAATATGAGTTGTGATCCAAATTTTTTTTCATGGGGTCTAACACCTGCATGACCCATAGACCGAATATTACTGATAACAACTTCCACTAGAGAATGATCCACTAAAGGATTATCCTACATAACTAATCTCACAGCTTCCCCTCTTGGATTTGGAAGATATTTTCAAGGTTGCATCATCTAATGATCAAAAAATACAATAACCAATCATCTTAAGAGAAACTATAGAATCAAGAGACTAAATTCATGATTCCATATCAATTTATTTAGACAATAATAATTTCAAGAAATCAAGGATACTATTAATGAAAAAAATCCTTAAAAAATAATAGTTTCATTTAAATAAACTCCCCATCTAGTTTAATAAAATGACCTTAACCACAAATTATTGGGCTTGGAAAAAAATTCCTGAACACCCATGGTAACTCACGATCATACATGGAGTTGAGATGTCCATGAACCTTCCTACACTTACTACATAAATTCTGATAGACCTAAATCCTATCTAGAAAATCCCCTAAAAAAACCTTGGCAGTTTTATAACACGCGCGACTAGGTAATGAATCTAATACCATTTTATAGTGAACTATATCTTTCTAACCTGATACGTCAACCATGTTGGCCCGCCACATGATAAATAACCACAAATTACCAAACATGCCTTATGAATAACCTCAGAAAGATAAACCAATAGAATACAATACAGAAGGAAATAAAACATCTGTGAGACATGGAATATAAAGCTATATGGATAATCCTATAGATAAAAATACAATGAAAAAACTAATTCTCTTTGTAATCACCCATCACCACAAAACCACCTCTCTAAACATGAAAGACATCCAAGAGAAGCCAATTATTGAAATGAAATTCTTCCCTTTACCTATGTTCTGAAAAACCAAATCTAGAAATTTGAAATGGAAAAAAATTAGAGTGTGATCCCAAATCTCGACCAGATTTCACCAAAGAATTGGTAAAAAGTCTATTACTGTGAAAACATTAGATCTAAATTTAAAACAAAACTAGTTTATAAGTCAGTTTTAAAGAGAATAATTTTGTAAGACACCATTTTATTTTTCCATAAAACCCGTTATTATTCACCCAAATAAGGAATATCAAAAGTTCATGTAGAAACAAGAAAATATAAGAAAACTCAACCATGGATAAACCATAAGAAAAGAAATCATCAGGAAAATATGATATATATCGTCTTGTGAAAACCAATAATAAATGAAACATAATAATATTTATGTTATTTCCTATGGGGATACATACTCATATATATAAAGAAAACACTAAGAAAGTTAGTATGTGAAACCATCTAATATTGATTTTTCTCACAGTCTGTTGATACCAAAAACCTCTAATGGAATTACCCACAATAAATTAAAATTTTCATTTCCCAATGCACCCTTTTTTCCCAATATGCAATTTTTTCCAAAAAAATGCCATTTGGAAACCTATATAACTATTTATAAAAAAATCCATAGTAGATAACTACTATTTCCAAACTTGAAAATCTAATTTGTGATCAAAACCACCTTTAAGGCACTTCATTAAACAAACAGTGTGCAAAAATATTTTTTAAAAGTAAAACCCCAATAAAAGCATATATTATACGAATAAAATTCTCCTTGATATAATATCCATAAATTTCATAAGACAAATGATAGTAACTATACAATAACACTAGGTAATTAATGAATTATAACCTTTGTATGGATACACCTACCATAAGAACAGAAACTAGACACCTTCTAGAATAGAGAATGGGAATGAGTAGATCGAGTTCTCCTGAGCCTAGGTACATAAGAAATTTCTTTAATACTATGTTATTCCCCTTATATTTGGAAACCAAATCCCATTTGGGTTCTATCGAGACATGAGGAGAAGAGATCGAGAGAGAATCCAATAAGAGGAGAGGAAACCTGATTGAAATGAATTGAAGGGATCCATCGAGAATGAAGGAGTATACCCATGAATCCAAGGGGAGAAGCCTTTAGAGTGTTGGGAAAGGTTTAGATCTATCCTAAGATGAATTAAGGGGTGATTATACATAAAAATGAACAAGGTTAAAGATATAATTTTTATATTTGTATACGTTTGGATTGGGTGACTTGGTTAGGATATAGGGTGAGAAAAACAATTCACCAATAGTGTGTGTCCTCTCTATTTTCAAAAATATGGTTCATGGTTTCATGGATATGAGCCACATGGTTTGGGAAAACTGTTCTCAAGTCATGTGACACCCCTTGTCAACCACCTCTACACACACATTCAACTTGGAGAGCCTCATAGTTTGAATAACCATGCTAAAACAGTGTAAAACACCTATGTAACCTCAAATAGATACACTTCATAGTTAGCACATCATTAGTAATAATTGTACCCCCTAACAATGTGTCTGGCATGTCTTCCCCAAAAATCCATGCCCCCCTTATTTCTACAAAACCTCTTCAATGACCCCAAGGATAATAAAATATCAAACTAAGGCAAACCTATGACCCAAATTTAATCACAACTTATATATATCAAGGATTTATAATGATAGTGATTGGTCAACATAACCTAATTTGAATCAAGAAAATTAGTCCTAACATGTTTGGTGTAATATAGAGGAAATTGTTGAATAAATTCAAATATAATTGTTGTGGATTAATAATTTCACTCAAAATATAAATAATATATGATTTAATATAGTTGTAATTAGTTTATACTATAACAAGGTAAATATTGAACTTTTCCAACAAGTATATTTCATTGACTAGATACTCTAAATATAATGGGGAGGGATACTTGTATTTGATAAAAATAGTGGGATACACATAATATTTATATAATAAATTAATTTTTTATTTATATTTTTAATCAAAATAATGTAATGAACTACTAAAATTTATTTTTTTGTATATAATGTTTGGTAATACCACCGACTCATTATTATTGTGATCAATCTTGAATGAGTAAATTTTACTCACTTTAAGAAATTTTTATTAGTGGTACAAGCACTTGATCATTGTATTAATGATATGAAAGAAAATATTTTGTGTTGGAGCTCCTGAACATTATTGATCCTCCTTGAGAAGCCAATGAATATGAGAAATATTTCAAGTGGATACATGATGAAGCCAAATTAAATGTTCAATGTGTGATGTTTTAACTGATATGTATATATATATAAAATTGTCATGAGAATAAATATAACTTCACCATGACATTTCTTATCTATAATATTTACTAAAATAATGATAGAGAATATATATATGAAATCATCAATGCACTTTTTAAATTAAAATTGGAAGGAGTCCCTATTAGACCTCAATTCTCAAGACGATAGTGTACATTAAATTGTTGGAAATATTAGGATTTTTACTAGATAAGAAACTAATAATTGATGTCAATATCTCATCATTACCTCATAATTTATAAAAATTTATTATTAATTTTGACATGAATAACTTAGAGAAAATATTTCTTGATCTTTTGACCATGATTCATTATGCTAATAAAGATATGAAGAGGAAAGAATATTTTTCCCTTATATATTCAAGAAATATAATTGATGAAATGTTTAATTGTTACACATGATGCTATGATATGAAGATTTTTTTTACTAGAAGTATTATCTATACTAATGATAAGTATGTCATGAAAAATATTTCATTGCAATATAATTAATAAATTTATTGTATTATAATGACATGTGGTTGGTAATATTGTTATTTATTTAGTTGTGGAATTATTTTTTTCCAAATATATATTCAAAATATTCATTATATCCATTAAATTTATAATTATATTCTAATAGGATAATTTTAATAAAAACATAATTTATTTGTAACATAATAGATAGAAGTTTTATGTATGATACATATCAAATCATAGCTAAGTTTCAAAATAAGTTAGAGTTTTTTAGATTTTTAATTTAATAATGCTTCATATGGGGGACTTATATTATTCCATTATTATAATTATATTGGAAGACCGTGGTTATGTCATGAATAATTTATCTATCATATAATAATTTTTTTAAAAATCTATTATGTCAGGTATCATATAAGAGAGAAAATTCCATCCCAGATTGTACAGTATCAAAATAAAAGTAATCGAATGGGGAATTTGATCTTCAATCAGAATTTATTTATTAATCTCCATGAGAAAGAAAGTATTCCAATGAATTAATATAATTTTATGTGTACATGTGATGAAAATAATAAAAATTATGATGTTGGGAAAGTGAATAAGTTGATGGATAATGCTAGGACTCGTATATATTTAGCATATGGTAAAATAAAAACGCTAGAATTTTTAATGTGACTAAATTTGAGGAGGTATGTGTATGTAATTTATAACACTAGAATCAATTATATTCTAAAGATATTGAAGTAATTAATTCCTAATGATGAAACTATTTTCACGAACCATCCTAGTTACTCTGGTAACCCGATAACTGAGATGACACTAACATGGCCTAATGGGCATTCCTGATCTACACAGTTTGGTGACTAGCACCAAGAATCATAAAAAAGGAATGCGGAAATGAATTTTCCACAAACATTGTGGAAGAAAGATAAAAAATCAATATGTATACAAAATAAACTCCACTGGGAGAAATGTACCAGAAGTCAAATAGGTATAGAAAAACCTAAATACTATAGAAAAGTACCTGGAAAATAAGACAGATAAATATAACAAGAGTCCCAACAGATGAACCTCTATATGTCCATGGATTAGTAGCTAGAACCACCTCCAAGTGGGGTTTTTCATTTACTCAAACTGATAATGATATAACATACAAACACCTGAAGGCATAGGTAGGATATGAGCTAAAATCCCAATAGGGTCTCACCAAGGATTCCATGGTAGATGCCAATATCAAATTAACCAAATAAAATTATTTCAATTATAAATAAATATGATTGGAATTTCAAAATAATATATAAAAAATCATTCTTTTCATTTCAAACTGGTGGAAATAATTTAGAAAATCATGCTTCATATTTCAATTGAGGGAGTATTTCTAAAAATAGTGGCTTAAATAAACATCTTTATATAAAACAATTTATATAAATTCTCAAGTCATGTAAAACATTTTATAAGGATTGGAAGACATTTATATCTCAAATATAAAAAAGAAATCAACATGGACATATGCCAAAAGGTATGGTAGTTCCATGTTATGGGATACTTACACTCTCAAGTGATAAACTGCAATGTGTACACACATCCCTCAGCACTGGAAAGAGAGGACTCATCTAAGTACCACAGGGGAAAATTATATGGTATAATAAATGTACATGTTAGAATTATAAAACTTCAATCCGGTGATTGGGAATTAAGATAATAAAGTGATTTCCCCTAATAACTCACTAGATAACTAAGATTGCATATTCTCTACTAAAAAACAATAATGGTAAATTTATTTTAAAAATATTTTAAAATAAAATTCATCATATTATATCATTTCAAAAGTGTCAATTCTCCATTTAAAAACTAAAATGGGTTTTTAATCAAAATCATTCCCTTTTCAGGATAAACCCCCATAGTTTCTATCAAAACCTCATTAATGCATTTTCACAAATAGGAATTTAAAATTTTTAATTAAAAATTAAATTTCATAATTGAATTCAATAATTTAATTTCAAACAGTTTACATTAATATCACAACAAACCCCCAATTCAATGGTATTGGGGTTTTCAAAATTTTCTTTTAATATCATTTCAAAATTTAAATTTCACCAATTTCCATAAACACACCCCAATTTAATTGAATTGGTGGTTTTCCCAATTTCATTCCAAAATCCAATTATAAAACCCTGAATCAATGGAATTGGGTTTTTTCCAATAAATAAATTCAAACCAATATGATGGAAATCAAGAAAATTAATTTAATTCAAATAGTTAAAATTAAAAAAATCAATTTAGGGTTAACAAAAATTGGACATTATGACAAAACTGCCTACCTTAGGATCAAAAAATATCATAATGCCAAAGACTAATGAGGATTTATTGATGATTAATGACAATAATGGAAATAGAAATCAATCCTAAGTTTAAGATCCCAAATTAGAGGGTATTAGATCCACAAATAAACACAAGGATCCACAAAACCCTAGAGTGGAGAAGAAAGATAGTGGGAGATAGAGACCGAAAAGAAGAAACTAACTAGGATAATATTGATCAACGTTTTTCAGGATTAAAATAACTTCAGAGAGGGTTCTGAGGGGCCAAGAACAACTCTTGGGATCCAACAAGGAAGGAGAAATTGGTTTAGGGTCGTAATAGTCGGTTGGTGACATAAAAATTATGGTTAGGGATTTTAAATCATAAAATTAGATTAAAAACTCATACACATAGTTTTCTTAGTAGATACACATGGATTGAAAAACTGTTTACTAACTATGAAAGACCCCACTACCTGGGTATGCAGAGTTTTCCTTGAGAGGGATTGTGGTTTGGGAAAATCATGCACTCACACATAAATTTTTAAAATATTTAAAATTTCACCTAATTCACCCTCAAACGAAACTCAACCAAAGCATGACTAAAATTAGAGGTTTAGAAATAACTAAAAATAGTAACAAGATGTTAGAAATATTCCCTCAAGTCATTATATGGTATGGAAGTTAGTTAATCATCTTGTATTTTCAACTAATTAAATTCATGGTTTCCTGAAATATTAAATATTATTTTATGAGGAAACCAGAAGAATAAATGATATTAAAGAATGTGTTACAACTTTATTGAATTCAAATATAGATGGAACATTGTCTTGTATTCCATTAAAAGTAATGTGACACTTTCCATTAATGTATAGGCTCTAAAATTATTCCATGTCTAATGAAATATAAAAAAATATATAATGAAATGATTCTGAAATAATTAAGGATTATGGTGAGATTCTATATCTTGAATATGGATTAGTATGACTAACATTTTATTCTCAATATATTTATTTTTTAGTTGAGGTATGTAATTCCATTTTGGGTCTTTCACGTGACAATTTTAATTTGTTTAGTTATATTTTTACTTCCCATTGTATGTGTCCAATTTTCATTCAAATATATAACCTTCCTTTATGAATTTGTATGAAAAATACATTTACATTATTTGATATACTCATATAAATACCTTATGATCATGGAAATGATACAAAAAGGCACTTCTATCCTTTAATATAAGACTTGAAGCATCTTTGGAATGTGGGTTTTCACACATACAATGCTTCTTCAAAAAACATATTTCTAATGTGTGTTGTTATTATATGGATGATAAATGATTTTAGTGATTTTGATATTATGTATGGATAGAACATAAAGGGTAAACTATATTTTAATATTTTTATAAAATATACATGGTTTAGAAGACTTAAATATCATCACAGTTTCTATTTCACTGGGCATCGATGATACTTTCCAATGGATTATCCATATAGAAAAAAACGTTAAAGGGTTGACAATATCATTTATAGTAAAATCCAACTTAGTTCATGTCTAGAAGTTTTGTATTTATTTAATTTCATGTTGTTAGTTTTTCATTCTGGTAAGGTTAGATGAAATCTAGAAATAGGAGGAATGTTTCCATTAAATCTAATTATAATTGGAAGAAGAAATGTATCCTATGTGTTTTTTCTTATTAGTTAACCAAAGTGTATTTTCATTTTTTATATGTGATTCATATTGAGAAAAAATATGTTTGATGTTTTTCATTGAATATTTCTAAATTTCAAGAAAAATACCAAAGATAATTTATGATCTCACCACAAATTAGTGTATTGGGGTATCAAACCATTATTGAATCTTGAGTATATCATTCAAAATAACTGGAAAGTTCCTTATGATTCTTATGTGGTGAAAAATTCTATGAAAAATAATATTGAAGTACCACAAATAGTTATGGTTCCTGATGGTTATTAAATAAGCATAATGAAATGGTTCATTAAAAGAAAGGTAAAATTGGGATATCTGAATACTCACAACCATCACATCGTTATTTATGAATTTATTCCAATGGAATTATTTCATTTATTTTAAATTATTTTAATGGTAAAATTCATTATATTTTTGATTTTTAATGAGATATTTTTACTAAATGTTTGTCCAAGGTTTTCTTGGAAAAAATTCAAGAATACATGCCATTAATTATGTGTGAGTTGCTGAAAATTTCCCTCTATATTTTTTCATATGTATGTTATAGATAACTGCCCATATTATAACTAAAATAATTCAAGGGGGACCCATTTCTATTCATTAGATGTATCCAACCAAGATAATCATGTACATAATAAATCCTTTGTTCAAGAATAGGAATAATCCCAGACATCCCCTTGTGAAATTTTATTTGGCACAAGAATGTGTGGATTTATATTTAATGTATTTGGATTATGTGAGTATGATATTTAGGAAACCAATGAGAAATGTAGATAAGTAGGATGATAAAAATGATTTCCATCACTTCCCCAAATAGATGGAATCCCTAGATCAGATATATTAGATACATTAATCCTTGAAGAGTGGGAGATGGAACATCAAACAGTCTTATTTAACTATGATTTATTAAATGACTACATAAAGTTTGTTATTTTAAAATATTTATGTTATCCCATGTACATAATTGTACATATATCATAAAAATGTAATATATTTTTTATGGGGAATATAAAAAATTTATAATTATAATTCATAATTTATTTCATTTGATAAGGAGAGTGAATTTTTGTAGTAAATAATTTACTGATTTTTCAAAATAGAAGGTACAAAAAAAAATTTATTGAATAAATAATAAATAATAAAT
This sequence comes from Viscum album, assembly GCA_963277665.1. Classification (NCBI taxonomy): domain Eukaryota; kingdom Viridiplantae; phylum Streptophyta; class Magnoliopsida; order Santalales; family Viscaceae; genus Viscum; species Viscum album. Next base: position 10,736,387 of record CAUJRU010000002.1, read on the forward strand.
TAATTTTAATATTTAAATATATTAATGGTATTTATTTAACCAATTTAAATTTTCATTTATTAAATAATATCATTTCATTTTATCCCCAATAATTTTTTTTCATGAATCAAAATCACTAGTGATCAATGGATTTATATATTTTATAACTAGTCGAGTATTGAAAATGAAAACACAACATAATGGAGTTTTGTTAACTATAAAAATAGATTGTTATGATAGTGAATTGGATAGTCAACCATAATATGAAAAAGTGTTTTATAAAGCTTTTGAGAAAATATTAATACTATATTACTACTCCCATGATTGAGTTTCTATGATGAAATGCCTGTTATTTGAATCAATGCTGTGTTAGGAAATAATTATTTATGAATATGGATTTAAATTTATTAAACTAAGTCAATCTGGGGCTATCAATCACCTATATATTTTGTAATTAATAAAAAAATGGTATTATGTGAAAAATATATCAAAACCTAAATTTAGTATCATTACTAATGTGACCCCAAGACATATTTTTATGGTGTTGAGGATGAAATTGACACCATCACTACACAAAATGATTTTGATTAGTATGTTCTATATGATGACTCAAATACAAAAATTATTGTATTTTACTATAAACCTAATGTATTGTTGGGTAATATATTGAATCAAAGACATGTGGTCTTATTTTATGCATTTTACCTCAACTTGGGTTTTGTAATAACCTAGCCCATCTCACTCAAACTAATAGCCAAACTAGTTTTCTAAATATCCTCAGTTTCTCCTCCCCATATTCCATAGGTTTTGGACTAGCAGTAAGGGTATAAGAAAGTACACGGGGAGACTATAACCTATTTACCATAGTAATAAAATAGTGGAAATAAACATAAAAATAACCAAGTAATAATGATAAATAACCAATAATAACCACCCATCTCATAACCAAAACAAAAAATTCAGAAAGTACCAATAATAGAATACCATAATCATGTCATGTCATAGTAGTGTCATGTGTCTGGTAAACACAAAATAAATACACATTTACATTCCCCAAAATAGGTCTTGATATAATGTCTGGTCCCCTCATCCATGCTCCATCCTAAAATGCCAATTTATCCATATATCATAGGCCCTTTTCCATTATCTTGACTTACAACCATGAAATATTCTTAGGTACCCATTGCGGCCCAAGTAGGGTGTGAGTATAACTCAGTAAGACACCATAAATAGTGTCTAAGAAAAATCCAATATATAAAAAAATAGTGTATGCATCAGTATAAATTAAATATTAAAAGTTTAATAAACATAAAATGTATCATAATAAAAAATTATAAAATTTACACCTCAGCTCTTGGGTTCTATTGTGACACCCAACCTACTTCAGTCTTTCCAGAATTCTAAATAATGAAACAGAAATTATCAAGGTTACACATTCAAAATAAATAGGTTACCTTCATTTATTCATTTCAAATCATAGGTACTAAAGATCTTCGATCAAATTACCCATGTCATGTCATAAGCTATTAGTGCTTGGTCGCCATGTATGCACCCTATCCAAGAATAAATAAAACTATTTCCATCATTTCATGTCAAGGATACTGAAATCCATGTCAAGATATCTTAAATAAATAATAATGAATGTCGTGTCCAACATCCATATGCATGGTTTTGTAGAATCAAGTCCAATATTTCAAACCATTCATTAACCACCAATTTCCATGTTCTGACACACTTTATCTTTTCAACACAAACATATCAAGGGTGAACCTCATTAAATTATCAAAATTCACATTCTCTATTTTACTTAACATCATTAAACCAATTCCTCTATCAAATCATTCAACCATTTATTCATATAATAAAAATAATAAAGTTTCTTTAAAACCATTTGACAACATAAAAAAGTCCCTTTTTTTATTTTTCTCTTTTCTCCTTATTCATGCATAACACTTATAATACCCAAATATTATCGAAGAAATAGCATGTGTATTTATCACATGTCGAACAATGACCATAGCTAGTATAATTTCATAAACCCCTTATTCCACCATTTAATAACTCATTTCACCATTTTTAAAGGGTTGGTACACCCCACAAGTGACCTCAAACCTAGTATCTTTGTAATCAACAATCCCAAAGGGGTCCATCAAGGGTCTTTATCATCAATATAAGGCCCAATTTACTTTTATTTTTAAATTAATCTACTACAAAACACAACAATGTAACAAAAAATACAATATATATACAAGAAAAAACATCAAGACTATAAGAAATAGCTTTTAGACCACCTAATATACACTTGTAAACAACCACTCATCCATACTTGGTCCTCAATTCAAGATACGATGGCCTCAAATCATAGGATGAAGAACTCCCCTAAAATAGTTCTCCTGAGATATATAAGAATAATAATTACCCAAAAAATATTCTTCCAAAAAATAGAAGTAAACGGAGTTGGAGACTCAACTAGGGTTTAGAATCACATTAAATGGCACCTAAAGTCCCCTATAATTTAAGAAGAATCACTCTTGGAAGGGGTGTGAGGAATTTTTTCTCACACATGTACTTGTAGGGGAAATGAGGAATAAAATGGGGTTATGTCATATAAAGTTAAGGAGGTAAATCATCAATTTAAAAATTTTAAAGGGCCACATGGTTGGGTCACACCGTTTGGAAAAACCTGTGCCAACTGTGTGGTCCCCTCTTTCAATAATATCCATGAGATTCACCTATAACATCACGAACATATCAAAAATATATATTATATCTTTTTAGATGAATATTAATTACATTACATAAACACACACCTGAGGAACATAATGGTTTACTGCCTTTGGAGACTAGGTACAAAATATTCTTATTTATTGAAAGATATTCAATGATTCTAAAGAAGATCTTCCCATTTAGTACTCTTCATATACATACCCTACATAAAACCTTTATTCATAACTTGGAGAAAGGAAACATGAGAAATGGTGATCTATGATTCCAAGTAAAGGTAAACAAGGGAACATTTGTAAATATAACATGATTATAAGGGTATGAGAATATGAAAATAACATATTAAAACCATACCCTTCATATCAGATATCAAAATTTTGATTCATAAAATAGTTATTTTTAGTTCATAATACATGAATCATAAGAAAAATCAAAGAACTTGATCCATGATAGAATAACATTTTCAAGATACATTGAATTGTGGCATACACATATGCAGAGAAAATCATTTTGTGAGTAGGAAAGTCTCACTACCAAGGCTATCACAGTGGAATGGATTTACTCCCCAAACAATCATAGTAGTTGTGCTTTAATCCCAAGACCATCATAGTGGACAATGTACCTTAATAAACTGGGATCATTCCCCATTCTAATCTTGTATATCTCATGATATATAAATCTTTACCAAGTGAATTGGGGAGAAATATAGGTCCCACCCATCACATAATGAAAATCATACGTATGAGTAACATAATATCATAAAACATTAATTATATCCTAACCCAATAAATAAAATGGGGTTCATAAATATTTCATCATATCATAACCTGTGTAAAAATATAGGTTTTATTATCATTTCATTATTTAATCTTAATATAACTTATGAAAAGAAGTGGTTTTCAAAATAATTTTTTCATGGTATAACCCATGGAAGAGAAATATGTTTCATAAAAATCATGTTATCATAAACATAAAATATTTAGAGAGACAATTTGGATGGTTTACTAGGATCAAAGCCCCTGTAAGGCATAGGTAACATCAATATCGGTCATCTTAGATATAAAATGATTTTGAAAAGAAACTTGGAACATTTTTTGAGGAAAATAACTTTTCATTGAAAATCAATTTTTAAAACTAAAAATTAATTAAAAATTTGGAAATAATGTTATTTGAAAATAAACTTTGAAACTTATCAAGGAATATTTAAAAATAATTTACAACTTCTTTTGAGGAAAATAATTTTACTTGTAAAATCACTTTTTAAAACTAAATATTCATATATCATTTTTAAATACTTTTCTTTGGAAATAAACTTTCAAAATTATAAATTAATCTTTAAAAATCATTTAAAACATTTATTGAGGAAAATATCCTTTCCTCTTTGAGAAATAATTTTTAAAATATAAGAGATTTTGAAAATAATTTTCTTTGAAAAGAACCTTAAATTCTTATAAAGGAATCTTAAATTAAAATAATGGTCATGATGGCGAGAAATTTTGTTCATGTCATACATGTTAAAACATAGATACCTTTCAGTTTTTTGATAAAACCTAAAAAGGGATTGTTTGCTAAAGAAAATAAAAATTTATTTCAAAAAATTGTTAAATAATAAAAAATGGGTAAATATTTTTTTAAAAAATAATTTTTATAATGTTAAAAAAATTAAAAACACTTTTAGAATACATGGTTTTTGAAGAAAAATGGGTTTTCAATCAAAGAGAGAAATAAAGATGATTTTTCTTAAAAATAATATTTTGAATTATTGAGTACATAAAGAGAGGAAAATGAAGGGAAAACCCGAATTCTCATGAAATAACCATAGGATAATAAAATTAGTAAGTTTCTTGAGATTTGTATTATAAAATTTAATCATCAGATTCATCTACATAAACAATCATGGTGAAGGATATGATTGTATTATAAAACTATTACCACTTTGGTAACATTGAATCCTAAGCTCTATAAAATAATAAAAATAAATGAACCATAATATATATATCATGTATAGATTTATAATCATGATATATCAAATCAAAGGGGAATTATATACACCTCATAAAATAAGATAGGTGCATAACACAACATATGTCTCAAAGAAGGAAAATTAAGACGAAAATATCTTACCGATTTGGTAATTTTTGAATAGTAAACCCCATGAAAAAGAGATGAGAAAATCGATATATAGATACCCATTATTTTTAGTAGAATCACCATAAAATGAATTCTTGTGTAGTATATAAACCACATAAAATAAATAGTTGGTGAATATGTCATGTATCTCATGGATATAAAAGTGAGGCGGAAATCCCTTACCTTAAGTCTCGACTTCCTTGGTACACATTAAAACCCCCTGTATAATAAATATAAGTTTATTATAAATCTATTACATAACCATAATTATATATATCATACCATATATGATTTTATTTTGACCATTTATTACCCATTTATAAAGAATTCCATGTTAAGGTCACATTTCAGGCAATATCTTCTCTGTTTTTCATGTATGATTTGAATTTATTATTTTTGGTCCTCTTACGTTGATAATGGATCAATAATATCTATAATTTTAACCATGATATAAATATAATATATATTAAATATATATGTTTATATAGTATTCCAAAATAATTAGATATAGAGAATGAAGTACACCGTTCATGAGGACGGTGGATATATGTACACATGAACGCTACTTCAATTTTCTTGATAGAATAAAAGAAATAAGGGTAAATGATATATTACCATTCCCAAATATTTTATATGTCATATATATCACATATTTCCATTAAAAACTATCCTTATTACTTTTCATGTTAAGCGTACGTGAAAAACGAATCACGTCGCTCCGTAAGGTGATAGTCTGTCGTACACACAAACAACGTTATCATATCACCCATGAAATATAAAGTAATAATGTGTATGTGATATAATAATTTAATAAGTATAATAATATTATAAATATAATATGTATTAATTTAATCTATCCTTATTATAATCCATGTAAAAAAATGTAAAATACATCTCATTGCCTCATAAGGCTGTAGTCCTCCGTACACACGAGCAACGTTATTATTTTCCAATGGGTTAGGAGGTATGAATGTGGATGGGTTATTATAAGTAAAGTGGTATAATAATATTATATATATAAAATATAAACAATAAATCCATCATTATATCCATATGTGAGAGTTGGTGATTGAATATATATAACTTTGATTTGCGATGCGGCAGTATTCCGTACACATGAATGATGAATTCGTAACCCATTTGATGGAATTGGAGATAGATATAGGTAATTAAATTAACATAAAACAACTATTTATATCTAATATATTTATTTTATTATATAATATTTATTTAGTAATAATTTAATGAGTTATAGGAGGAAATAAAATAAAATTCTCAGTTAGGGACATTGTATCTTCTTTGAAAAACTTCTTTTTGTTTTCACCAAGAGTATTCTTATGTTAGATATAAAAAAAATAAGGATTTTAGGAAGATATTATGGAATTTAAGAAGTTAATTGGGTATATATTTACTAAACCGATGGGTTTTGGATGTGTTAAGAGAAGAGGATATGGGTGGCCTTTTATAATTGAGGTGAGTGGCACCCTTGTAATTTTGGAAATAAAAAGGTGTACCCACATTTTCCATATGTAAAAGGATCTAAAATGGTCCATTATATAAAATAAAAGAGTTAATATCAAAATGTTTCCCTCGAAAAACTGTTTGTAACAGTTTTGGGGCATTTTTAACCCTTATTTTTTTAGTTTAACCCCTGATAAACCCATTATTACCTTAACCGCAGTAAATAATTTTTATTGTTTTTACTATTAATTATAGTCAAAATTAATTTTAACATATTATATAATATAAATTATTTTTATTCCAAATATTTAATACATTTTTTCATGTTCTATTCATATAATTAGAACATTTTAATTGAAAATTAATCCCACAATTGTGCTGAGAAAGCGGTTTTCAAAAGACAAAATGTTCAAAAGTTTAAAAAGTTTTAATATCAAAATTAAGTAGTAAATACATTCAAATTAAATAAATTTGACTAATAGTTATATAATTTAACTAATTTTACCTTTAAAACCATCTTAAAATTTTTATGTTTTAAAATTCTAATAAAGAAATGACAATTCTTAATAAAAACATGTATTTTCACTATTTATCAAAAAAATTATCTTCTCATAACATTTTCAATAATTCACCCTAGGATAATTTTGACATTATGATTTAAAAATTTAATTTAATTTTTTCAAATAAACTTTCTAAAATTGAAAAAAAATTAAATAGATTCTCAAAATACGACACATTTTTATTGTAGAAAAGTGTTGTTTTTTAGAAAAACAATTGGATTTATTCTTATCTTTTTATAAATAAACAAATAATATGAATGTTAAAACATTTTATTGAATATATAATAATAAATTTCATTAAAATAATTCATTGAAAGTGATTTATTTAATATATTGACATAAAACGCATCTGTATGCATAAAAATAGTTTTTAAGAAACAGATTTATTTTGTTTTTAAATGTATTTTATTTTCATTTATAATTAATTAGTCACCATATAATTATTCATATATTTTATTAAATTATTTAATACTATTCATACCCACAACTCTAATGTCTAATTGATAACTATCATATTAAATAATAATATTTTAACAGTATGTAAGGTTTTGTTTAAACTTGGTGTTGCGTGTAACACAAGCTAAACTCGATGTTGGATATAACACAAGATAAAATAAAGGTTAAGTGTAATGAAAAATATCAAAAATATTAGATTTATTTTAAAATATATATATTTAAAAGAACACTGTGTGTTACATTCTACTCCCCTTAAATAAATTTTATCCTCACAGTTTGAGCTTGTGTTTGTTAAATAAGGGTTTAACATTTGAAAATCCTTTTTTGGAAACCAAATTTGTAAAAATGGGTTAATAAAACTTCTTATTGAAAATAGAGAAAGGGATGTTTTATGGTCATTAGGAAAAACACATACTAGGTATTAAAATTGGATAAAATTGGTTGGAAGTAAAAAAATGGCATATAAGAAAAACTGACACCCAAATGTTGATTGAGAGTGATAGAGAACATGGTAAGGAGAGGGTTAATGAACATAAAGATATAAATACATGATATATTAAAATACCATTCATTCGTCATAAATGAAGTTAAATGTTTAAAATTTTGTTTCAAGATCCATTAATTGACATTGAATAATTTTTATGGGAATATTTACTTACTTAATTTCATTCCATTCCATAAGCAAAATCCCATCCTTTGGTTGTGCCTTTATCAAATTCCACTTCATCTCTTACTCAAAGAGATGAATTTTTTGATTCGTTAAGCACTAATGGATCATAAGATCTATAAAATAATGTTAATTAATTTCTTATTTCTAAAGTTATTATAAAAAATATAATTTTTATCATAGGTTATCAAATAATGTCCAATGTTAAACTTAATACATTCCATTAATGGTTAAAATTAAGTCTCCTCCTTATTTGACCGAAATTTAAATCGAAAAATTTATAAAGGATGTCAATAAAATTAAAAATTCAACTTATTATTAATCCTACAAACAATATTAAGTATCTCTTAATACCACATAACAAATATGTGAATACATTGATCAAATATTTTCTAGAAACATGGTAACATATTTAACTACAATAAAACCTTAATTAAAACTTACCTTCCTTAAAAAATTAAGGCATTCCTCATTCCTTTTATAAAATCACAGATTATTGAATATATTTTATAAACCTGAAAATTTTATAAACTCCATCAATGATGACATAATAAACTTTTTCATCAAATAATTTATCAGTTCTGAGGTCATCAATACTATTTTAATTACATTATCCAAATAAATCATCTCTTTATCCAATCTAAAAACCATTTCCTCAACATCAAAAATATATTAAGGTTTATATTCCCTTAATTAGAATATCACCTTGCCATTAAATCCATTTTATAGGTCATCAGTGTCATTAAACATATTCTTCGAACACCTTAACATAAAACTACTATGAGAAAATCCATTGATGTTTCATGATTATAATAACCAAAATAACACTGATATAATTATTTTAATCCCAATACATAAATTCATAAATCATTGAACTTTATTCATACACCAATATTCAGGCTTTGTCTTCTTATTCCTTAACACTTCTTCCCTTTAATTTATTATTTGTAGTATCTTCATCATCATTAATATAACCATTACTCATATATCCTTGCTGATTATCTTCATGATATTTCCCTTTAGGAAATATATTAACATAATTCCCATAATTTCAACATTTGAATAATTTAACTATAAATGATTTATTAAGTAGACCATTATTATCATACATTATGTTAACCTAAAATTTCATTTTTACTCTGTAATAGCATTATTTTTATATTTATTTTCTATGCTAATGACATCTTCACATTCCTCTAAAACATTAACTTTGGTGATTATTCCAACATTCACATCATATAAGAAACAAAATCTATTTTCCTTTATAGTCTCCACCACCTAAACTCTAAATAAAAATTATTCTTGTCTTCTTTTGTGAGTTCGAGATTTTTTTAAGGTGAAAGTTGTTAATCATATATCATGATAACTAATTAGGCATAATCTCAATATCTTTCACTCTAGTTTTCATCCCATTTTGTTTCCCATTAACACAATTTTTATCACATTCAATGTTAATACAGTTCCATTTATTTTCTATCATTGACTAAAACTAAAAAGAATAATGTAAGTTACAATATTCATAGTGGCAAACCAAATAATAAGGAAAAATATCCTATAGGATATCTAAATTATGACACCTTATTTCCAATCTATGAAACCTTAGGTTTAACCTATTTCATTCATGGTCATTATTTAAATAATTCATGATGGTTCCTAAAGAGTTTTTGAATTTCCAAAGCATATCCACTAGGAGTGTCAAACCATGTGTGCAGTAAAGACCATTTTCATGCACCATATAACAATTGAGTAAATCTTAATGTGCCTTTTTGGATTTATTTCCCCTAGGTTCCTCTATTACAAAACTACATCCACTTGTTGTATCCAGACAAGGATGTGATTAATTGGAAACCACTTACTCTAACCTTTACTAAAATTCTAGGAAATTTTCTTATACTTTAACATATCCTTAGACTTATCCTCAGACATTTAATCAGAGTTATCTGTCACGAACCAGGCCGGGTCTCCATCCGACCCGGCGCCCGACCCGGTCTGTGGCAAGGCCCGAAGGGCGTTCCCGATCCCCACGGGCTGGCACAAGTGCCCGAGTATCCAAACTAGCACGTGGGAACGATTTACCCGAAATAATAAACACAAAACCTCTGATAAGTTGAATAAAATAAAACTATGAACTGACCACCAGACATACCCTTAAACTAAGAACAACTTTAAAGGATTACAACATGAACCACCATCCAAAAGAAAACGACAACAAAAGAAACTCATCTCAAACTCAAACCTCTGAGAAAAAGGAGAGGTGCGACATCCACACGTCACAAACGTTAACCCGCACGAGACGACCACCCACGATCAACCGCCATCACTGAGCACGATGTCACAACCCGGAATAAACAAGCAACAAGGTCTACATACACCCAAAGGTGTATGTAGGGTGTGAGCCAAGAGCCCATTAGGACGTCACCCAACAAAAAGGTTCCACGTATACACATTAAATGACAAATACCTTTGCAATATTAACTAAAGAAAAGAGAATAAATTCTTGAATAGTTTAAATGAAAACGGGATAAAAGAGAAAAGTTTCGAATGAAACAACTTAAATTAAAATACACACACTCACTTTTTAAAATAACCAAAGTGTCTCTCCGACGAGCGTAAAGTAACTAATGAGCACTAACATGGGAGAGGCTGCATGGGTGTTAGCTAGCTTGGGTCCCTAGAGCTTCGTGTCTCGGAGAAACGTGGCTTAGAAGGCCACGACCCTCAGAAAACGTGGTTTAGAAAGCCACGACCCTCAGAAAACGTGGCTTAGAAGTCCATGACCCTCTGAAAATCATATGTTTAGTTAGTGTTGCAATCGTCAGTCCTGCCAGTGAAACCAGGTCGAGTCACCTCCGGAACACTAGCGCACAAGTCTAGTCCACCCTCCTAGCTACCCGGGCTTCCCAGTTTGTGCTCAAACAAGTTTCAAGTTCATGTAACATGTCACTATACTGCATAAAAGTCAAACAAGGTACTTACACAAGCAAAACACAATTTCTACACCCAAATCCACTTTTAAAACTATACACACTCCAAAATCCTTTCAAAACAATATTTTCATTGGTTACATACACAATTAAATCATCTTCACACTTTAAAAGACACTCATCGCTAAACAAACCACCACTTACACACGTAGACAATATTTTGAAATAAGGCACACACCAAATCGTTTTTCAAACTTGTTTAGCACCATTTTCATTATTAAGTAAACCATAGAAGAAATTATAAAGCAATAGAAAAAAGGGGGGTCACATGTCTTTTCACAAACTAAAGTAATCATTCATAAGTTCAAATGCATTCACACGTCGCACGCACTCAAATAAAGTTTTAATGTGTGACCTGCACCACCCGAGTAGTTTAATGGAAAGACCTTACACTATTAAAACCATAAATTCATAAACCACATAATTTACCAAGCAAAGAATAAAAGCTTAATTTTTTTGAAAGAAATCGCTTGGCATTAACCACTAAACAAACACAAACCCCTCTTTTACGACGAAACGCACACGACGTCATGTCAAGGATACTATTTTCAACACTTGCACAAGTTAATAAGCCAACCGCATTATAAATAAAATAATAATAATAATAATTACTAACAACTAAAAAAAGTTCACAGTAGAAAACACACACGTACATGCACAGGCTACTAACAATTTTCAATGCAAATCAAACTCTAATAAAAACTCAATTCACGCTACAACAATTAATTAAATAACATGATAAACAAATTAAACGTACAAATTAATTTATCAAATAATGGTTAAACATGGAACCACCTACCTCGGGTGAAGGAATTCCATAAAATTCAGTGTGTGACTCCAATTATCCATCCACGCACCACAACAAAAACAAGATGAACCTAATTCATGAATTTGGACCACAAATTTCAAAATAGAACTAAAAGCATAAAAAAAATAGGTGATTAAATCCTTACAAAGAGGGTTTTACCAAGAGACCCCGCCACCAGAACTTCACCGGAAAGGAGGAAGGAGGTCGCTGGTATGGGCTGCGGCGCAAGGGAACAACCCGTCAAAAGGGTGGCGTAGCGCGAGTCCGTTCAAGGGGGAGGAAACGAGATTAAAAAAAAGGGATAGAGGGAGACTGACGCATGGTTTCCACTGGATATGAGTTTCGGGCGAGCGGCTGGCTAGGCTGGGGGTTGATGGGCAGGCTAGCCAAGAGGGGAGATAGCGCAAATCCGAGCACGATTAGGGGGGTTCGTGCGGCGACGTGAGCCGGGAACAGAGGTGAGGCTGGTCCAGTGAGCGGCGCGAGCGAGGAGGCCAGTGGGGGTGTGTCTCATTCTAGGTGGTTGGACAGGAGGTGCGGCCGGAAGGTATGCTGGTGTAAGGAGGTGGTGCGGGCTTGCGGCGGGTGCAACGGGGATCCGGCAGGGAGCGGCTGGCTGGGACTGGGCGACGGTGAGGGGTTCTAGCGGGAGGGGGGTGCGACGGGCCAAGGGGAAGGGAGGAGGCCGTGACGGCGTGCGGCGTGTGGCTGAGAGAAGGGCGAGGCGGGGAACGGGATAGGGAGCAGGCAGCTAGGGTTAGAGGGGAGGGGGTGAGCCGCGACGAGGAGGGGGTAGCAGGGGGATCCGACGGAATTGTGAGGAGAAAAAAAAATGGAGGGAGGAAAAGAAAAGAAGGAAAGAAAAAGAGAAAGAAAAAAATAAATAAAATAAAAAGAAATTGAAATAAAATAAGATAAAAAGAAATTAGAATAAAAAGAAATTAAAATAATATAATATAATATAAAATAAAAAGGAAAATAAAACCTAAATTTAGTATTATTAATAATAATAATAATAACACCTCAAATTATAATATATTTATCGTTATCATTAAAACAAACTATTAATCCTTATTAGTTTTATTATTATTGTTGTTATTATTATTATTATTATTATTAAGAGTAATATTAATAACGACACAAGAAAAATTATATTCTTAACACCGTTAATATTATTGTTTTATTATACTGATCCATTTCATTTAATTAATTAACCATCAAGCAGGGCGTGCGGTGAAACGGGCGGGGCCGCGCGGCGACCCAGGTGAGGCCACGCAGCTTCGGTCACGTTGCGCTAGACGCAAACTAGTCAAAACACAAAGAACTCGAAATCTTAAGTTCAGGTTTCGACCCGAACTACCCGACGCAAACAAGATTAATAAAATAAATAAAATTAGAGATGACAAGTGTGACAATTCTCCCTACCATAAAGCTTTCCGTCCCTGGAAAGCCACAACTAAAACCAAACCTCAGAGCAGAAAACCACACTCCCTTTTGATTCAAAGGGAATCCCCACCACATCAAGCAAAAAGAGGCAAAAGTATCGTGCTCAGAGAGAGTGACTAAAAGACAACTTCAAAAAGGTCATAAAAAGAGTTTCTAATATGTATTGCCCGCCCCAAAAAGATAGAACGCCTCCAGTTGACTAATCAAGGAAGGGAACTCTTGTACCTACAGAAAACAATTTCACAAGATGAATCACCTCAAGCACTATCAGAGGAAAACCACACCATTAGGCTAGAAAGAACAACAAGGTCATGTCACGTCCACGAAACACTCTTATCACTTATTACCAACCTATCTTTAGAAACATAACCAAAAAGGTTAACGTGGGGAAGCCCGAGGGGCTCCCCACCATTATGAACCTACTAACGCTCAAGACAAGACTGGAAAACCGACACGGGGAGATTCGAGTGGATTCCCCACCATTAAAGAAAAGCCCGACACTGATTCATTATAGAGACATTCATGCGAGACCCAATGTGGGTCTCCCCACCATTAAGAACATACCATTGCCCAAGACGAGACTAGAAAACCAACATGGGGAGGTTCGGGCGGACTCCCCACCATTAAGGAAAGGCCAACACTGATTTATTCCAGAGACCTTTGTGAGAGACCCGTCTTGGGTCTCACTAACATTAGAACAAACAGAGGATACAGAACTTTGAAAAATTATTTATGTTGACCAAACACCCCACCATAAGGGGCGGGGAGGGAGGGGCCCGACTACTGGGGCATCAAAAGCATGACCCAAGACAAACTAGCATTTCCACATTCCTGGATGAGCATTATTCACGTTTGAGACAAATTTACCTAATAGACTCCCATAAGGACCACTAAAGCGATTGTATCCAGTGGGATGCAATCCCCAAGACTTTTAAGGCAATGAGACGAACACGCCTCCAGATGGTCGCGAAAACCTTACGCAACCCGACTGCTCATTCGAACAGGACAGCCATAGGAGACCATTTAAGCTTCTTTCACTTTCAACACCGATGAAGGAAATAATTTCTTGGTCTCATACACTCTCGGGGTTCCTGACCACGCACCAGCTTCACTCCGAGGCCTATGGCTAGAGCCCTGATGTTTGAAGCATCTCCTGCCTCACATTCAGATATTGAAGACTCTTGAATGGATCTTCTCCTTTTGGTGTAATACGCGATCATACTGCAACCGAGGCAACACCATCAGACACAACACATCATGACATCCAACTGATCATACACAAAACATTAACCAACATAAGAGATGCAATGGTGCATGCGCATCGCCCTTTGTCACACTGGATGGGAACATGACACCGCAAATCATCACCGAACAAGACCATTACTGTTGAGAGGAACATTATACGGAGGACTTCAAACTAAGTCTTAAACAACACAAGATTCCTGAAATTAACCGTAGCATCCCCATGTGACTGGGTCTACCACACTAGTGGCCTAACGTAAATCTCTTTCTTAAACGAAACCAACAAAGGACCAAAAGTCATTTAGAATAGTGGCCGGCACCGACCACTCTAGGTTGTTTCCACCTTTTTCCCCACTGGAATCTCCTTCACCATTTCCAAACACAACACTCATGTTAATGTGGTCAAACTTCACCCTTGACTGTCAAATAAAACTCACACTGCAAGACCCCACAAACATGACCCTTGCAACTGAGGGCAACACTACAATCCTTTCAAGACATCGGTCAGCACAGATAATTCTGAACCGCCTTCAACCTTCCCCGCTGGAATTCCTTTCACCATTCCAAGGGAGGACCTTCAGACGCAACAACGTCAAACTTCATTCCTGACGACTTAGACAACTCAAAAAGACCGAAACTCCCTTCATCTCCCATCGCGTCTGTCGTCCCGCTACGAGGGGATCCTCTTATTGTAAAAAGGGGAGGTGGGTTCAATTCTAGAATTCAAGAAGTGATTCTTCTGATCAACTGGAGGGTCGGCCAACAGCAAGTTGCCTATAGCCACACTTTAATCACATGCCAACACTTTATGGGGGGCACACACTGGTTAATAAAGAAAACCATGGACCCAGTCAAACTGGTCCAATGGCCAAGACATACCATAAGTGAATGCTAAACGTGCAGGGGAAGCCACTGCAAGGGCTTCCCGAAGCACTGTTTAAAAGAGACCATTAACCACATGCTTTCGCACCAACTGAGGAACTTAGAAAAAAAATCAAAATCAAAACACGAGTTAGTTAAAAAGAATATTCTGCTTGAAAAGCTTAACACACAACATTCTCAAAACACAAGGATACACCACGCAACCACCAGTTACTAAAGAACTAATTTTTTTTTCATTTAACAAAACTTTTTGAAAATAAGCAAACCTAGTGGGTTGCACAAACACCAATGGCGTCTCATGAACTTCGCACATGCATGTTCTCGTGCCGCACTGGCACCCACCTCATGTCCATCCAGGTACTCATCCGCTCATGCCATTAACCATTTCCTTTTTCGTATATACTCATGCATATGGTTGTCCATGAGAGCGCCAAGGATCAAAACCAAACTTTTCCATTTTTTTTCAAAACCAAAACATCTAACCCACACTTTTCAAACATCACAAACCATTTCATTTTTAAAGCGCTTCATGTGAAAATTTTTTTACTTAAAAACCGAATTTCCACAAATCCAAAACAAAGCGACGAGAAACGACGAAAGAGAAAACTTGTGTCAGCGGGTGGCCGGAACGTATGGTTGGCGGCCACACGCCAGTCACGCCACTGCCACAGAGGGTATTCTAGGACATCATCCTCGGCTCCACATGGTTGCCAGACCCTGCGAGCTCACTAGGACCACTGACCTTAACCCTTTTCATTTCCCTTAGACAAGATTATCCACAAGGACCAAAAACTCAGACAAGGCTCAACATACTTCGGTAACTCGAGTCCCACCACGAGGTGTGCTGGCCAGGCACATTGCTCGTAGTTAGAACTTCGAGTTCCGACAACCTTAATTTTGGTCTACTCTGACTCTATCTCAAAAGCAAACGACCCAAGAGAGAAAACCTTACCCTCTGATACCATTTTGTCACGAACCAGGCCGGGTCGCCATCCAACCCGGCGCCCGACCCGGTCCGCGGCAAGGCCCGAAGGGCGTTCCCGATCCCCACGGGCTGGCACAAGTGCCCGGGTATCCAAACTAGCACGTGGGAACGATTTACCTGAAATAATAAACACAAAACCTCTGATAAGTTGAATAAAATAAAACTCTGAACTGACCACCAGACATACCCTTAAACTAAGAACAACTTTAAAGGATTACAACATGAACCACCATCCAAAAGAAAACGACAACAAAAGAAACTCATCTCAAACTCAAACCTCCGAGAAAAAGGAGAGGTGCGACATCCACACTTCACAAACGTTAACCCGCACGAGACGACCACCCATGATCAACCGCCATCACTGAGCACGATGTCACAACCTGAAATAAACAAGAAACAAGGTCTACATACACCCAAAGGTGTATGTAGGGTGTGATCCAAGAGCCCAGTAGGACGTCACCCAACAAAAAGGTTCCACGTATACACATTAAATGACAAATACATTTGAAATATTAACTAAAGAAAAGAGAATAAATTCTTGAATAGTTTAAATAAAAATGGGATAAAAGAGAACAGTTTCAAATGAAACAACTTAAATTAAAACACACACACTCACTTTTTAAAATAACCAAAGTGTCTATCCGATGAGCATAAAGTAACTAATGAGCACTAACATGGGAGAGGCTACATGGGTGTTAGCTAGCTTGGGTCCCTAGAGCTTCGTGTCTCGGTGAAACGTGGCTTAGAAGGCCACGACCCTCAGAAAACGTGGCTTAGAAAGCCACGACCCTCAGAAAACGTGGCTTAGAAGGCCACGAACCTCAGAAAAGCATATGTTTAGTTAGTGTTGCAATCGTCAGTCCTGCCAGTGAAACCGGGTCGAGTCACCTCCGGAACACTAGCGCACTAGTCTAGTCCACCCTCCTAGCTACCCGGGCTTCCCAGTTTGTGCTCAAACAAGTTTCAAGTTCATGTAACATGTCACTATACTGTATAAAAGTCAAACAGGGTACTTACACATGCAAAACAAAATTTCTACACCCAAATCCACTTTTAAAACTATACACACACCAAAATCCTTTCAAAACAATATTTTCATTGGTTACATACACAATTAAATCATCTGCACACTTTAAAAGACACTCATCGCTAAACAAACCACCACTTACACACGTAGACAATATTTTGAAATACGACACACACCAAATCGTTTTTCAAACATGTTTAGCACCATTTTCATTATTAAGTAAACCATAGAAGAAATTATAAAGCAATAGAAAAAAGGGGGGTCACATGTCTTTTCACAAACTAAAGTAATCTTTCATAAGTTCAAATGCATTCACACGTCGCACGCACTCAAATAAAGTTTTAATTTGTGACCTGCACCACCCGAGTAGTTTAATGGAAAGACCTTACACTATTAAAACCATAAATTCATAAACCACATAATTTAACAAGCAAAGAATAAAAGCTTAAATTTTTTTTTGAAAGAAATCGCTTGGCATTAACCACTAAACAAACACAAACGCCTCTTTTACGACGAAACGCACACGACGTCATGTCAAGGATACTATTTTCAACACTTGCACAAGTTAATAAGCCAACCGCATAATAAATAAAATAATAATAATAATAATTACTAACTACTAAAAAAAGTTCACAGCAGAAAACACACATGTACATGCACAAGCTACTAACAATTTTCAATGCAAATCAAACTCTAATAAAAACTCAATTCACGCTACAAAAATTAATTAAATAACATGCTAAAAAAATTAAACTTGCAAATTAATTTATCAAATAATGGTTAAACATGGAACCACCTACCTCGGGTGAAGTAATTCCATAAAATTCAGTGTGCGACTCCAATTATCCATCCACGCACCACAACAAAAACAAGATGAACCTAATTCATGAATTTGGACCACAAATTTCAAAATAGAACTAAAAGAATAAAAAAATAGGTGATTAAATCCTTAGAAAGAGGGTTTTACCAAGAGACCCCGCCACCAGAACTTCACCGGAAAGGAGGAAGGAGGTCGCTGGTATGGGCCGTGACGCAAGGGAACAACCCGTCAAAAGGGTGGCGCAGCGCGAGTCCGTTCAAGGGGGAGGCAACGAGATTAAAAAAAGGGATAGAGGGAGACCGGCACATGGTTTCCACTGGATATGAGTTTCGGGCGAGCGGCTGGCTAGGCTGGGGGTTGATGGGTAGGCTAGCCAAGAGGGGCGACAGTGCAAATCTGAGCACGATTAGGGGGGGTTCGTGCGACGACGTGAGCCGGGAACAGAGGTGAGGCTGGTCCGGTGAGCGGCGCGAGAGAGGAGTCCAGTGGGGGTGTGGCTCATTCTAGGTGGTCGGACATGAGGTGCGGCCGGAAGGTATGCTGGTGTAAGGAGGTGGTGCGGGCTTGCGGCGGGTGCAACGGGGAGCCGGCAGGGAGCGGCTGGCCGGGACTGGGCGACGGTGAGGGGTTCTAGTGGGAGGGGGGTGTGACGGGCCAAGGGGAAGGGAGGAGGCCGTGACGGTGTGTGGCGTGCGGCTGAGAGAAGGGCGAGGCGGGGAATGGGATAGGGAGCAGGCGGCTAGGGTTAGAGGGGAGGGGGTGAGCCGCGATGAGGAGGGGGTAGCAGGAGGATCCGACGGAATTGTGAGGAGAAAAAAACGGAGGGAGGAAAAGAAAAGAAGGAAAGAAAAAGAGAAAGAAAAAAATAAATAAAATAAAAAGAAATTAAAATAAAATAAGATAAAAAGAAATTAGAATAAAAAGCAACTAAAATAAAATAAGATAAAATAAAATAAAAAGGAAAATAAAACCTAAATTTAGTATTATTAATAATAATAATAACACCTCAAATTATAATATATTTATGATTATCATTAAAACAAACTATTAGTCCTTATTAGTTTTATTATTATTGTTGTTATTATTATTATTATTATTATTATTATGAGTAATATTAATAACGACACAAGAAAAATTATATTCTTAACACCATTAATATTATTGTTTTATTATACTAATCCATTTCATTTAATTAATTAACCATCAAGCAGGGCATGCGGTGAAACGGGCGGGGCCGCGCGGTGACCCAGGTGAGGCCACGCAGCTTCGGTCGCGTTGCGCTGGACGCAAACTAGTCAAAACACAAAGAACTCAAAATCTTAAGTTCAGGTTTCGACCCGAACTACCCAACGCAAACAAAATTAATAAAATAAATAAAATTAGAGATGACAAGTGTGACATTATCACTAAATGTTTTCTATCCTAGTTTCCAAAGTATAACTAAACCTTTCATTTAATACAAACTATAACGTTCGAGACTTCTCATACATGTATATTACATCCTTTTAGATGAATAGTAATTAAATTACATAAACACAAGCCTGAGTATCACTATGGTTTAGTTCCATTAGAGACTAGGTACACAATATTATTATTTAGTGAAATATATTCAATTTTCCCCCTGAGAATCATTCCATTTTGTACTGTTCTTAGACATACCCTACATAAAACATTACTTAATAACCTAAGAAAATTAAACATGAGAAATGGTGAGATCAGATTCTTAGTAAGGGTAAAAAATGGAAAATATGTAAACATAAAATGATAATATGGGTATGATAACATGAGAATAAATTGTGAAATACATACCCTATATATTAAAGATTGAAATCTTGAGTCATGGCATAAATATTGGTAGTTCGTAAAAAAAGAATCATAATAAAATAAAATAACATGATCCATGAGAGCATAATATAGACATAATACATACAATTGAGGAATACACATAAATATATAAATTCATTTCCATAGTATTTAAGGCTCATATACAAGGATATCATAGTGGAATGGGTTCACTCCACAAGCTAACATAGTAGTCATGGTTTACTCCCTAGACCATCATATAAGATGAAGTCCCTTACTAAATAGGGTTCTCTCCCCATTTCATTACTTCATATATCTTGAGATATAAATCAATAGTCAATGAATTGGAGGGAGATATAGGCCCCAAACATTACATAATTAAAATCATATGTATGTGTTCCACAAGATCATAAAACATTCATCATATCATAAACCATGAAATTAAATGGTTTTCATAAAAATTTCATCATATCAAAACCTGTTGATAAGAGATAGGTTTCATAATAATTTCATAATTTTATCATAGAATATCTCCTTAAAATAATAAGGTTTCGTGATCATTTACTCGTGGTATAAACCATGGAATAGAAATAGGTTTCTTACAAATCATTCCATCATAATCATAAAATATTTGAAGAATGAATAAAAATGTTATCCTTGAATCATATCCCGAGTAAGGAATAGATAACATCATAGGATTTCATTTTATATGAAAAATTATTTTAAAATGAAACTTGGTAAATTTCTTGAGGAAAATAAATTCTCTTTGAAAATAAATATTTAAAACTAGAAATTTATTAAAAATTATAGAAAGACTTTTATTTGAAAATAAAATTTAAAACATATGAAGGAATCTTTAAAAATAATTTAAAACATTTCTTAAGGAAAATAAAATTTCGTTGAAAATCACTTTTTAAAAATAAAAATTCATAAAACATTTTTACAATCATTTTCATTGAAAAAAAAACATCTAAACTTATAAAGGAAGCTTTGAAAATCATTTAAAATATTTCTCAACTAAAATATTTTTTCTACTTAAAAAAAATTAAAACATAAAAAATTTGATAATCATTTTATTTGAAAAGAACAATGAAATATAATAATGTATGTTTCAAAAAAAATGGTCATAATGGTGGGAAATTCCTTTCATGTCTTACTTATTAAAATAATGATTCCTTTCATATTTTCAATAAAATCAAAAAGGGATTTTTTTTTTGGAAAATGACATTAATATTATTTTCAAAACATTTCATAAAAACTTCAGAAAAAAAAGAAAAAATGTATTTAATAGACCATTTATAAAATGTTAAAAAATTGAGAATATTTTTAGAAAACATGGTTTTTGTAGAAGTATAAGGTTCCGATCGAAGAGAGAAATAAAGATGATTTTTTCTTCAAAACATTCATTTTAATTCATATGTAATATAGAGGGGAAAATAAGGGGAAAATATGTATTATCATGAAATAAATATATTATAATAAAATTAATTATTTTCTTGAGAGATTAATCCTACTATTTCATCATTAGAGGAATAAACATAAACAATATTGATAGGATCATATGACAACAAATGTCTCAAAGAAAGAAAATTGATATAAAAATCTCTTACTACTTTGGAAACTTTTGAACCATAAAACCCATGAAAATTATATCCAAATATAGATATGTAACTCTTCATAATTTTCATGATAATCATCATAAAATGAATTCATGTGTGGTATATACACCACATAGAATAAAAAGGTGGTTAATATGTCATTTGACTCATAGATATAAAAGTGAGATGGAAATCCCTTACCTTATATCTTGAATTCCTTCATACACATTAAAAAATCCATTATAATAAATATAATTTTATTATAAATCTATTTTAAAACCATAATTATATATATCAGACCATATTTTATTTTATTTTGAATTTTTATTACTCGTTTGTTAACAATTCCGTGTTAAGTTAATGGTTTGTGTAATAACTACTTTTATTTTTTATGTATGTTTTGATTTTTTATTTTTGGTTCTATTATAGTGATCCTAGTTCCATAATATCCATAATTGTATCCATGATATATGTATAATATATATTTTTTATATATTTTTTTATATCAATCCATAATATTCATAGATGGAAAATGAAATACACCATTCATGGAGACGGTAGGTCATACATACACATGAACAACATTTCCGTTTTCTTGACAGAGAAAAATAAATAAGGATAAATGAAATATTACCCTTACAAAATCATTTTTAATTCATATATATCACATATTTTTATTTAAACATATACTTATTTTCTTCCATGTAAATCATACATGAAAAACGAATCACATCGCTTCACGAGGTGGTAATACGCCATACACATGAATGACATTATCATATACCCCATTGAATAGAAAGTAAGAAGGTATATGTGATATCATAACTCCACAAGTATAATTATATTATATATAACATATGTATTCATTTAATCTATCCTTATTACTATCAAAGTATAACAAAAATGAAAAACACATCACAATAGTTCGTGAGGTGGTAGTCCGTTGTACGCATGAGTCATGTTATTGTTTTCCAATATATTAGGAGGTAAGAAGATTGATTTTGTATTATAATACATAGGTATAATAATATCATAAATATCATATTTAAATATTAAATCCTTCATTATATCTATCAATGAGAGGTGGGGATGAAAACAAATAACATCATTTTGCGAGGCGGTAGTCTTCTGAACACATGAATGATGATTTCGTAACCATTTTGATGGAAGTGGTGATTGATATAGGTCATTTACTTAAAATAAGGACATATAAGTATATGAAAGATAATTGGGTTATCATATATTCATGATTTAATAAGAATTGAAGGAGGTAGAGGAAAAAATCATATAAAATTCTTGGTTTGGGATTTTGCCTCTTCTTCGGAAAAATTATTTTATTTTAAAAAAAAGGATTGTTAGGTTGGATTTATGACCAAAATAAGGGTTATAAAATGATAGGATAGACGTAAAAAAATTATTTTTCTAGGGATTTAATGAACCAATTTGTAATATCTTGTATTTTTCTATGTACATCCCTCTTTGATTTTTTTGTTTAAGCCTTGGTGTCTAAGTCTTGTTCGAAGATAGAGATACTTGGTTGGGGAAAACGACCTAAAGTTCTTGGTTATATGTTTTATTAAATTAATGGAGTCTTATTTGAAATGTTTTAAATGTGTTTTTTATGGTTTTCCATTCTTTTTAAGGTTTTATAGGTGGTTGATATCCTAATATAAAAAATTGGGTTGAAATTTGTTTGTAGGGGATTTATAAACTATGTAAAGGTATTACATGACATGTAAATTCTAACAGACATATATCATGAAACCAGTAAAGGGTGTGAAGTATTTACATATTTTTTAAACCATTCATGTCATGTAATAATATATTGGGATAAATATTAACCTAATTTAAATGTTTTTTTAGGTATCCCTCTATAAAGAAACACATTACATTTAAGAGTGTTACATGTCGTGTAATTTCTGAATTAGGAACTTTGAGAGTGTCGTGTGGATGGTTTTTCCATTATATTATTTTGAAAACATCATCCTATTTACCCAAGGGAATCTCCCATGAAATTTTAGAGAACCATAATCCTTTTTGGATGTCCTATTTGTTCGATATATCCTTCACAAGTCTTTGGATTTTTTCCCTTCCTCTTATGATGTTCTATTTTTGGGTGGTGTAATCTCTTTACCACATTCATTTTTTGTTTTTATCTTGATTGGATATGATCATGGATCCTTATAGCAATCTTCTGTGCCTTTTTTCTTATTGGTGAATCCTGTAGGAAGCATTGTTTGATCATCGATTAAAGGTAGTGGGTCTAAACCTTAACTATATGGTCTGTTTAATTTCAATTACCTGAAATAATGAAATTGTTCCAATATGATGTGTACCTAAATAAATTAAATGATGAATTTTATTTATTACCTAGAATTAATTTGGATCCAATTGTTATGTATTGACTTCTCGATACCATTCAGGTGATCGAACCCCTTCTCGTAAATGAATTTACTAATGACTTAAAGTTTGTTTAGCATGACATGAGTTCAGGGTGATTTCTTGATATAGATTCACTTTGGCTTGGACTGAGTATTGAAATGACTAGCATGATATTGGTTTTTTACAAAATGATAAAAAAAATTAATTTAATATTAAATGGTAATTTGGATAATTAACCATTGATCCTTGTGATGCAAAATTGTGATATCCTTGTTTTCATGTCTTGTGTTTCATGTTTTAATGCTTATATAGTGGGATATATCTAGTGATACATGATTAAATTCTTGTATATCGGTCTCGGACCTAATACATGATGTAACGATTACACATAGGGCTTGTCCATGATACATGTCATAATTCTTATATATTGGTCTTCACCTTGATACATGTTGTAATGCTTATAAACTGGGATTGGAACTATCACATGATGAGATTATTATATATTGGGATTAGACTAGATATATGATGAAATTATTATATACTAAGATAATCCCTAATTGATTTCTGAAATTATTATATAATGGGTTTGACCCAAATTTTTGTGATTTATACCATAGATATATATTTATGTTTTTCATGCTTGTGAGACAAGCTTAGGGAAATTATAGTATGGAGCCGAATTAGGTTATGTTTTATCGTGGTTATATGGTCACAGTTTTCATGGTCCTGAGACATTCTTAGAGATATTATAGCACGGTGTTGAAGAAGGTTGATGTAGTATTAATTTAATTGTTTAATTAATTAGTACACTTGTTAATTTCATTATTTCATCCACTAATTATCATACTTGTTATTTTTAGACTTGGTGGTGTATACCTATTGAGTTATACTCAAAAACTATTTATTATGTCATTTGTTACTCTTTCAGATTACATGGATGTAGGTTTGTACTAGGGAAGCAGAACTTATTGTTGATTGTTTCTTATTGGATGGGCTGAATTTTGGAGATGAGACTGAAATGGGGCTCGAGACAGCTAACTTTAAATCCTTTATCTGAATTTGGTAGTCTTTTATTTTTATTAATTATATCATGACATTTAGTTATATTTCATTATATCAGCCCATTATTCCTTTATTATTTATTACATTATTTCAGTTCACTTTTATTGTTTTCTTTTCCCCTATAGTATATAGTTTCCATTATTTTTGAAACTATGATATTTATTTATTGTTATATTAATTATTTTCATTTCTTTGTAACATTGTAACTAGGGGGAATTTCCTCCCCACTATACTAATCAAACCCCCAATGCTATTTAGCAGCCTCTAGTTAATGGGGTGGTGCACTTGAGGTCTTGTAACTAACCCATTTTGGCCATGTGCGAGAGTGCTGGATTGGGGTATGTTACAAAGTGGTATAAAAGTACATGAGGTTTATTTTTTATTTTTTTTACTATTTGGGAATGTTATAAATGAGAATAGGATGTGTTGGGAATTGATATTGATCTTGTTCATGGGCGTAGCGATATGGGGTAAATATGAGTGCCCAGGGATGGGATTGATTTTAATATTGTTCACTTATTATAGTTGATGTTATTTAACCTAGGGTGATTCACATGTTGTGTGATGTTATTATTTTGTGATGTTATTGGTTATTTAAATTTCTAATCATGGCCAAATATGGCATGAGATGAGTATTCATTCATCATGACAGGAAATCAGGGATATATATTGGCATGCATTGTTCATGATAGGGCCTTCTTTATTTCATGTGCTATATACTTTCCTATATGAACTGGTCTGTGTGATACTTGTTATATATGCTAAATGGAATGAAATAAACTATTATTTAATGCTAAATTACTTGTAATATATGTTTATAAAGGCCCAAAGTAGTGGTTCTCTATTGTGGTTTCTTATTGAGTTTGATGTTATTAGTAGCCAATGTTTTAAGGAGTGTGTTTGTCTTGTAGAGAAAATACATCCTTGTCATCTTTGAGTTGAGTGTATAGAGAGTGAAAATCAGAATGCTCCTAATGTATATGAACTAGAGCTTCCTGAAGCTCCTGATCATCATATGAATGTTCAAATTCCTGAAAAATTCCTAAAAGAAATACAATCCATATAAGTAAATATTGTTAGCACCATGACTTCAATTTTTGAGCTGATAATAGAGTTCCACTTATAGTATTCACATACATTCACTAGGGAGAGAGTCCACTAGGTATTCGATTTTTGGATCGAGTCAGTCCAAATGATATTTATGTATCTTAATACACCCATATATGTGAGTTTGGAGCTCGCTTCATATATGCCTCATCAACTAGCCAAGCGTTGGTGGGAAATTTTAGAGAAAGAGGGGGAAAAAGAGGAGTTATCTTAGAATAACTTTGAGATAAAGTTATTAATCCATATCTATCCTAATAAGTTTAGGTATGAGAAGGTTCGTGATTTTATGCACCTTACACATGAGATAATGACGGTGGTAGACTATGCTGAACGTTTCACTGGGCTATAGCACATTGTGACATATTTGGTAGATACTAAGATCTCTAGGGAGAGATATTTTCAGGACAATATTTGCTATGAGATCATGTCACAATTGAGTGTTTCCCATATAATTAGTTTCATAGATGTGATTAATTAGGAACTCATCACAGAAGGGGGATCTGAGAGAGGCCCCAAGCATAGACTAGGCCATTTCAGTAGGTCAAACTAGGAACTCTTATTCTATTTGAATGAATTGTCACTGTGATATATTTTTCTATGGAAACTATGTGCAGAGATTTCAGGGAAGTGGCTAGACATCTCAGGATTTTGTTTCATTGTATTGTTATCAGTGTTGAAATATGGGTCACATATGGCCATGGTGTCCATACCCCACTTTGTAGTGCCGTGCTTGCAGAAGAATGGGCCAAATATAGAGGTTTTGTAGGGTCACATAGCAGTAGAGAAATTGAAGGGGGTTAGGACTAGTACTAGAGTATGGGAATGACTTATCCACTCCTCGGTGGATAGGTAGCTTGGATTCCAGAGGAAATTCTAGTCTTAGTAGGGTACATGGCACACAAGTCTAGAAATGACAGTACCAGTCACAGGGAATAGCTTAGGGGAGTCAATATAGAGACCATGGAAGAGGGGTTTGTCATTTTCACATTATCAAGACTACTATGGATATTGTGGATGCAATATCTTCTACCATTAGAGGTAGGATTCTTATATCATCTACCCTTGATTGTGTTTTGTTCGATACAAGAGAATGACATGCCTTTTTATCTGATATTTTTTTAAATGGTTTGGTATTGGATATAGAAATATTAGACGGTGTTTTGGCCCTCGATACACTGTTGGGAATACAGTTAGAAAATATAATATATTTTAAGGTATGTTCTTTAGATATCGGTGGTTACCATTTCCTTTGGGAAGCATTTATACTAAAAATAATAGTATTTGATTTCATTCTTGTTATGGATTGGTTTTTTATGTACTACGCTCATATTTACTATTACTAGAGGATACTTACCATTCTATCTACAGAATGAGGTATCTAATTTCACCCAGGTGAGTGGGAACTTCAGGTTGGTCATGCAAGATCAATTCAGTGTATATTGGATTATCTCATTATACAAATATTAAGTCTTGATCTAGAAGATGGGGGAATATAGAAGGATTATTTTCTTTAATTTTAATATGCTTTTCAGGATGTTTTTCATGAAGAGTTTTATGGATTACTTCTTAAGTGATAGAGTAAGTTGAAGATAAATTTTTTGTTGTGAACTGAACCCATTTCTATCCTACCTTATATAATGGCACCAGTAGAGCTTCATGAGTTAAATTTTCTTTTGGAATATGTGGAAGATAAAGGTTTTATATGGACTAGTATATATCCATGGGGTTCTCAAGTAATATTTTCCAAGAAGTTTGATGTAACCTTGTGATTATGTGTAGATTATCTGAGATTGAACCAGTTGATGGTCAAGAATCATTATCCTCTTCCACACATCGATGATCTCTTCGATCATCCAACAGGTGTAAAGATTTTATACAATATCAATTTGAGATATTGATACCACCATTTTGTGGTGATACCATTAGAAATACCTCGGACTACTTTTATGAGTGGGTATGACTTGTATGAGTCATAGTGATATTGTTTATGCTGACTCATGAACTAGAGGTTTTCATGGACTTGGTGAACCAGATATTTCAACCTTTTATGGAACAATTTTTGGTGGATTTTGTAAAAAACATATTAGTTTAATACCAGTTAGTAGATGATCTTCCCCAACATCTTCAAATCATCCTAATTACATTGAGAGAGCATCGCCTTTATGCCAAACTAGCCAAATGTAGTTTCTATATTGAAAAAGTGAACTTTTTGGGCCATGTCATCTCAAAAGAAATTGTTTTAGTAAACCCAGCAAAATTTTCATCCTTTTTATCTTGGTATAACCCTAAGAATGTATTCCGGATTTAGATATTTCTATGTTTATCAGGATATTATTGAATCTTTATCACGTACTTCTCTCGTCTTGAATCACTAATGTTAGGGATGATGAAGAAGGGTGATGTTCTTTTAGTCAGATGATTTTGATAGAAATTTTTCAGGAGATGAAAGGAAGTCTAACCTCAACACCTTTCCTCACTTTACCTATTATGGGTAAATAATATACCGTTTACTATGATTCATCCATAGTTGGACTAAGAGTAGTCCTGATGTAGGAGGATCAAGTGGTTACTTATGGATCTAGACATTTGATACTGCATGAGAAGAATTTATCTACTTTCCATTTGGCGTTAGAGGTAGGGGTATAATACTTAATATGAAAGAGAAATTATCTCATGGGTAAGAGGTATTTGGTATACACAGACCACTAGAGCCTCATGTACATATTTTCTCAGTGATACATAAACCTTTGGTAGAGGAGGTGGGTTGAGTATAGTTAGTCTTTTGACTTCATGATGGATTAAAAACTAGGAATGGGAAATGATTTAGTCAATTATTTAATATTTAAGACATATACAGAAGAAATGTGGGAGTCTTATGATGAGTGGAAGATGAAAAAATTATTTTTGGACATGCATCTAGATGTTCAATAGTACCAGGGTCAAGTATCTATGACTTTGAAATCTGTTGTACCAATACTTTTGGACCTAATCAAGATAGATCAGATATCTAATATGGAGGTATTACTTAAGATAGATGTATTATATGGTGTGAAGACACCATCGGTACGGACTATTGGTAGTGTAAATTCTCTTATTTTATATGGATGTGTATGGGTTTCTACGGGCTTATGTGTGGTGCTGATGAAAGAGTTTCAGGCTTCTATATGGGTGGTATATCCTGGTTTGAAAAAGATGTATCATGATATCAATATACAATAATGGTGATTAGGAATGAAGAAGGAAGTATCAGGATTTGTGGTGAGATTTTTCACTTCCCAATAGGTGGAAGTCGAGCATCAAAGTCCAGATGGGATTTTGCAGCATTTTCCTATTCCTGAGTGGAAATGGGATGATGTCACTATGGATTTTGTGATAGGATTACCTAGGAAAACCCATAATAATGATGTTGTATGGGCATTGTGCATCAACTAAAGAAGGTAAATCATTTCTTACCTATTAGGGAGACCATATCAATTGATGACTTGGGGTATTATCTATATGTGTGTGGTAATTCGACTACACCATGTTATGAGGAGAATCATTTAAAATAGAGATCCTTGTTTCACATTGCAGTTATACTAGGGTGTTTAGAAGGATCTAGGATTGAAGGTTATTTTGAGTATATCCTATAATCCTCAAACTGACGGTCAATATGAGCAGACTATTCAAGTTCTGGAGGATATGTTGTGGGCCAGTTTTTTGGATTTAAATGGTTCATGGGAGCAGCATATGGAACTCATGGACTTTTCATATAATAAAATCATAAAATCATTGATCCAAATGGAACATTTTTAGGATTTTTATGGATGTTTGTGCACCTCATTATTGTATGTAGGTAGGTGAGTAATCATTTTGTTGGTCCTAGTCTTTTTCAGGAGACGCCTGACCAGGTTTAGTTGATCAGGAGGTGGTTATTGACCATGCATAGTGGGAAGAAATCTTACACTAACCATCAGAGATGAACTCTAGAGTTCGAGGTTGGTAGTTATGTTTTTTATTTGGGTGTCACCTAGGTTGATGCAATGCCGTATTAGGAAACAAGGAATGTAAGTCCCCATGTTTTTAGGTCATTTGAGATAATGGATAGGGTCGGTCCTATAGCGTACTAATTAGACATCCCACAACGTTATAGTGCCATGTATGACATGTTTCATATATCATAGATTTAGATGTATTATCCATAAACTTATCATGTGATAGATGTAGTTGACATCGATCTAATTTTCTATGCCTCCTTTTAGGAGCATCTGATATAGATTGTGGATCATAGTGTGAATTATCTTTGGGGAAAGTATATTCCTCCAGTTCGAGTGTAGTGGCATCATTGGCATGATCAGGTGGAGACCTAAGAGAGGGAGTCTAATATGTGAGAATAGTGTCTACACTTGTTCTCCAAGAACCCACAATGATTCTTGGAGTAGCTTAGGGACGATATTTTATATAGTGGGAAGGTTCTAAGATCCCGTCTTTCTTTAGGTACATCTCTCTTTGATTTTTTTTCATTTGATCCATGGTGGCTGAGTCTTATTCAGTGATAGAGATCCTTTTTTGGGTAAAATGACATATAGTTTGGGGATATATACTGTTTTGAATTAATGGATTTTGGGAATAAATGTTTTAAATGTGTTTGTGAGGGTTTTCCATGATTTGGAAGGAATTGGAGGTGGTTCGAATCCTTATGCTGGAAACAGGGATGAAATTTGTTTGTAGTGGATTTATATGTTGTGTAAAGGTATTACACGATGTGTAAATTATTCCAGACATGTCTCAGGAAACCAATACAGGGAATGAATTAATTACACATTTCTTAATCCATTCACATAATTTACTAATAAATCAAGATAAATATTAACCCAAGGTGATGGTTTTTTTGTAATATCCCTCTAAAAATAAATACATGATGTGTAAAAAGTTATATGTCATGTAATTTCTAGATAAACGGGTTTAAGGGTTCATTCCGGTTGATTTTTCCATTCTATTCTTATTCAACCTTTCTTCTATCAACCCTTGGGAATATCTTAGTCGATTTTGAAGCATCTCCCCCCTTTATGGATGTCCTATTTGTGTGATATATCCTTGGTAAGTCTTTGGATTTGGTTTTCCCATCCTCTTATATTGTTCTCCATTAGGGCTGGTAATCTCTTGACTGTGGTCATTTTTTGTTTGGATCTTGATCTTTTATGACCTAGGAACCACCTTTAAAACATCTTCACCTTTATTCTTGTTGGTGAATCTCTTTGTAAGCATTGTTTGATTGTCGGTTAAAGGTGGCAGGTCTAATCCTTAACACTATAGTCTTTTTAATTGCAAGTACATGCAATATTGAAATTGCGCCAACATAAAGTGTGCCTAAATTAATTAAATGATGTCTTGGACTTATCCCTTATAATCCCTTTAGATCAAATTATTATGACCTAGATTATGGCCATAATTTGGGTTGGAGAACCTTTGATTATAAATTAATTGACTAATGGATTAAAGTGTGTTTATCATGACATGATATTTGGTTGATTTTTTTATATAGATTCAACTTGGCTTACCTTGATTATTGAAATGACTAAAATGTTATTGGTTATTGACCAAATGATAAGCAAAATGTGTAATTGTAAGATAAAAGGTAATTTTTGTAATTAACCATTGATTCTTGTGATGTGATATTGTGATATTCTTGCTTTTATGCCTTGTGTTGCATGTTTTAATGATTATATAGCAGGATATACCAAGTGATACATGCTTAAATGCTTATATATTAGGCTTATCCCAAATAAATGTTGTAATTATTATATAATGAGCTTGTCCATTATACATATTTTAATGCATATATACTGGTCTTCGACCTTATACATGTTGTAATGATTATATACCGGGATTGGAGTTGGCACATCATGTGATTATTATATATCGGGATTGGCCCTAATACCTGCAGAAATTTCTATATACCGAGTACAAACCTGATTGATTGTTGAAAATATAATATAATGGTATTGACCCAAATTTTTGTGATTTATACCATGGATATATGGTATGTTTGGCATGGTAGTGAGACATTCTCAGAGACATTATGACATCACACCAAAGAAGGTTTTTTTACCATGGTTATATGGTTATGGTTGTCATGGTTGTGAGACATGCTCAGAGATATTTCAGCATTGTACCAAAGTAGGTTGATATGGTATTAATTTTACAATTTAATTAATAATTAAATATGTTTATCTCATATTTGAATCTCTTATTATCAAACTGGTTATGTTTATACACAGTGGTTTCAACCGACTTAGTTTTACTCACAACCTATTCGGTCCACCATTTGGTACTCAAGGAGATTACATGGATGCAGGTTTGGATAAGGGAAATGGACCTTGTTGTTTATTTTTTCTTGATAGATGTTCTAGAGTTTGGATAAGGGACATACATGAGGCTTAGAATAGGGGAATTTTGATTCTTTATTTGATTCTTCTAAAATTTTATTTTTATTACTTCTAGAACTACCACAAAATATGCTTTTATCAGCACTATAAAAGTCCTTTATCAGTGCTAAAAAAGCACTCTTAATCTTAGGGAAGATAAAGGGGTTCCCTTTTATCAGCACTTTTTTAGCACTGATAAAAGACCCCTTTTACCAGAGCTTTTTTAAAAGTGCTGATAAAAGTTAAAAAACATTAAAAAAAATTGCATATCAGGGAGGGGCTTCAATAGCACTTGAACTCCCCCCCCTTCAACAGTGCTTGAACCCCCCACCCCAGCCTGCACGCCCCAGGAACCCCCATCCTTTAACAATGGCCCCACCAAAACCTTTAACAATGCTAGACCTTATTTCACCTATGTATGTGACCTACCTCCCCCTGGATTCAAACTCGGGACCTATTGCCTGCGCACCTCAGCCTTTACCACTCCACTATATTTCTTTTCTCTTCATTTATTAATATATATATTTATTTATATATATAATTAGTTATATTTATGCGTATATTAATATATATTTATATTAACATATATATATAGTTATATTAAAATATATATAGTTATATTTATATATTAATATATTTAGTCGTATATTAATCTATATTTGTAAGATCAGTTTTAAATACATTTATAAAATATGCTTTTTGTGTGTGTTTATAAATAAATAAATACATATATACAACACACACACAAGCATATATAAATATATTATATGTGTATCTATAAGTATAATTATAAATATTTATACAAATTTACAAATATTATATATTAATATGCATATACATATGTTTAGATATATAGATAATATATATCAGTTTGTCAGTACAGACGCACACACACACACATATATATACTCGTACACATTATAAAATTATATAAATATTCATATATTTTTATTTTAAATAAAATGGATGTTATTTTTTTATTCAGATAAGGCTTATATATTGGGAAATATATTTTATATGTAAATATGTTTAATTATTTAATTATAAAATTAAATTTTTATGTGTGAATATATAAAAAATATGTATATGTTGTTATATATTTGATTATAAATAACAGTACATTATGTAAAATGATAACAAGCCCTGAAACCTAAAAAACAGGTAAAAATGGAGAAACCCTCAAAACCTGTAAATACATTCAGAATGTAAAATAAACCCTAAACTCAGGGTAACAATGTAAACTTCTGATATGAGAGTCTGTTACAGCTCTGTGACTAGTCTAATTAAAGATCATAAAATGGGATTTGATATGATAGGTGTTGGAGGCTGAATGGATAGACATATCATAAGTTACAACTATTTTAAAAAATAGAAGACATGACAGAAGTGCTCGAAATGGGGGCACGAAAAACCTAACAAACCACAGAGTCACTAAAATGGGAATAACTTTTGATCTGGGTATCTATTTCATCTATGTGACTATTCAAACTGAATCTCATGTAACTAAATATGATATAAAAGGTTTCTGAGGCAAAATAGAAACACGGATCTAGAGTTATTATCGTTTTAAGAAATATTTGATAGGGCACCGGACACGAAAACAGAGTTTTGGAGGCCTTCATATGTTTTTTTGGGGGTTTTGGTCTATTAATTGAATGGAAATTTGTTTCAATCATCCCTATATGTATATCTATTCACTTCCTTCAATTTGATATGTGTTAGAGCCCAAATTCACACTCGAAGAAAATGTTATGGCCGTTTGAAGTTGGAGTTTTTTTAGTGTGGTATAACTGATATATCTTCCATTTCATTCATCTTCACACAGTTTTGAATATACTTTGTCCTTAATCATCTGACGAGATTCTATTTGACTAGTCGCGGTACTCAAAAAGACACCCAGAGCAGAAGTTATGGCTGTTTTAGTGAGTTATGATTTTCATAGGTTTTTAGGCGCTATGAGGGTTTCTCAATTTCAAACAATCATAACTTCGGTTCCAGGTGTCTGTTTTTTCTCTACCACATATAAAATTGAAGATTGAGAAAATATCTACACTTTGGTGACCACTTAAATACCTTCTCAAGTTATTCAAGCCCAAAAGGCCTGTAATTCCTCCCAACGGTCATAAGTTATGCTCTGGGTTTCTGTTTTTCCATAACTTCTGCTCCAGGTGTTCTTTTTGTGACTACCACATATCAAATCGATCTAAAATGTATTTAAAAAAATTATATTATATTTATATCAATATAAATATACTTATATGTCACTATGATATTTTTTATGAAATATAATTTGTTTTGAAATATACACGTTATCAGCGCTAGGAAAAAAAGTGCTGATAAAGCCCCCCCTTTATCGGCGCTACTAAAAAAAGCGATGATAAAGGGGGGGCCTTTATCAATGCTAAAAAAAGAACTGATAAAGGGTCACTTTTAATATCACTATTTTCAGTGTTGTTAAAAGTACCCTTTATCATTTCTTTTTTTAGTGTTTATAAAGGCACCCCCTTTATTTGTGCTTTTTTTAGCATTGTTAAAGGGTGGGGATACAGAAACCCAGTTTCGTGGTAGTGTAGATTGACATTTAGTTAAATTTCATCATGTCATTAAATTATTCATTTATTATTTATTAGATTATTTCATTTGGATTTTATTTATGGATTTTAATATATACTATATTGTTTCTATTGTTTCCATTAATTTGATATTTATTTATTATTATATTTCTTATTTCCATTGTGTTGTAACTCTATAATCAAGGTGTATAGTTTCCCCACTATACTGATCACATCCCTGCTACTAGTCAGCAGCCTATGGGATACGAGGAGGTGTGATTGAGGTCTAATAAAAAATCTATTTCATCCATGTGAGAGTGTTCTATATTGGGAGACACTACATAATAGGTTTTGTAATTGTGAAGGGGAGAGGGGAGGGGTGACCTTTTATAAGTGAGGTGAGTGGTATACTTGTAATTTCTGAAAGGAAAACGGTGTACGCATGTTTTAAATAGGATAAAAGGCTCCAAAATGGTACATTACAAAAAATATAATATTTAATATAAAAATATATCCATTAAATGAGTGTTGGACATTTTTCGGACATTTTTAACCCTCATCTTTTATGTTTTACTCCTGATAAACCCATTTTCCCAAAACCATGCTAAATAAATTTTACTATTTTTACATTTCATTATAGACTAAAATTATTTCAAACATATTAGATAATATAAATTACTCTAATTACAAATATGTAATACATTTTTCCAAATTCCATTCACATAATTTGTAATATTTAATTTAAAATTAATCCCAGAGTTGTGATGAGACAACAGTTTTCCATAGTGAAAATGAAAATAAATTTAAAAAGTATTTATACAAAAATTCCATATTAAATTGATTACAATAACATAAATTTTAATAATATATATATAATTGAACTAATTTTAAATTTAAAACCATCCTAAAATAATTTTTATGTTTTTAAATGCTTAAAAAGAAATTACAATTCTGAATAAAAACCAGTATTTTTAACTATTCATTGAAAACTTTATCTTCGCATTAAATTATCAAAAATTAACCCTAAGATAATTTTTAAATTTTTATTTCAAAGATAAATTTCATTTTTTGAAATAAATTTTTATAAATTTAGAAAACATTAATTTTAAAATAAGTTCTCAAAATACAATCATACTACTTTTTAGAAAAATACAGTTTTAAGGGAAATTTTGATATATTTTTATCACTTTTCTAAAAAACACATAATATGAATGTTAAAAAAATTATTTAATATTTAATATATATATTTCATTAAAATAATTCATTTAAAGTAATATTTTCAATTTATTGACAGAAAAACGTGTTTGTGTACATAAAAACAGTTTTCCTAAAAAAGGATTCATTTGCTTTCAAATAGTTTTCATTTTCATTAATAATTAATTGGAAACCAAAGAAGTAATCATATATTTTAATAATTTAGTGAATCATATTCATAACCACCATTCCTATGGCTAGGTTATAACTATCATATTAATTAATAATACTTTCATAGTGTTCCATGTTTTGTTTAAACTCAGTGTTGCGTATAACACAAGCCAAACTCTGGGTTGCGTGTAACACATGCTAAACGTAGTGTTGTGTTTAAAAAAATATGGGAAAAAATAAATTTATTCAAAAAAAATATATTTCATAAAATATTATATTGTTCCAATATACTCCCCTTAAATAAAATTTATCCTCTCAATTTGAACTTGTTTTTAGAAAACAAGGGTTTATCATCTCAAAATATCATTATGGGAAACCAACATTATAAAATGAGTTAATAAAACTTCCTCTTGAAAAGAGATAAAGGGATGTGTGAGGGTCATCTAAAAAAACACATGATAGGTTTACCAATATGAGAAAAAAGGTGGGGGAGTAAAAACATAGACATAGAAGAGAAACCTAAAACCCAAATACTGATGGAGGGTGATAGAGAAAATTTTCAAGAGAGAGTTAATCACCATAAAGACATAAATCTGTGATAGGTGAAAATACCATTAATTCCTCAAAAATGATAGAAAATTTTTAATATTTTATTTCAATGTCCTTTTCGTAAAGCAGAGTAATTTTCATGAGAAGATATGCTTACTTAAATTCATTCTATTTAATAAGAATAATCTAAACCTTTGGTTGTGCCTTGATAAATTTCAACTTTATCTCTTACTCTAAGAGATGAATTTTTTTTCATGAAACAATATTGGATCATAAGAAACATAAAATAATGATAATTCATTCCTTCTTTCTATATATATTATCAAAAATAGATTTATTAGCATAGTCTATCTAATAACATCCAATGTTCAACTTAATCCATTTCATGAATAGTTAACCACAAGGGTCCTCCATGTTTGACCGAAATTGAAATTTATAAATTTAGAAACAAGGTCACTAAATTTTTAAAATAAACATATCATTAATCCCCCAAACAATATGAAGTATCTATTAATGTCACATACTAAATATGAGAATACATTGATCATATATTCCCTTGAAATGTGGTAATATCATTAATTTTTGTAACCCCTTAATGAAAACATACATGATTCCAGAAATTAAATCCTTCCACATTACTTAAATAAAATTACATATTATTTAATATATTCCATAAATCTAAAAATGCTGTAAACTCCATAAATGATATCATAAAACACTTTCTCATTAAATCATTTATTAGTTTTGAGGTTATAATTACTATTTTTTACTTTATCTAATAAATCATCTCTTTATCCAAACCAAACACCATTTTTTCAACATAAATAACATATTAATGGATATATTACCTTAATAAAAATATCACCTTTCCATTAAATCCATTTTATAGTTCATTAGTAACATTTAACATATTCTTGTAACTCTTTAATGGAAAAGCATTGTGGCAAAATCAATTGTCGTTTCATGATTCTAATAACCAAGATACCATAGATATGATTAATTTAATCCCAATACATATATACATTAATCATTTAAATTTCTTCATACACTATTAATCGAGATTCATCATCTTATTACTCAACACTTCTTTCATCACATATGTCATTTTTAGTCTCTTCATCATAAAAAATATAACAATTATTCATACAACCTTGATGATTTCCTTTATGAGATTTCTCTTTGGGACATTGATTTGAATAATGTCCATACATTCCACATTTTAAAAATCAACCATCAATAATATATTATGGAAACCATTATCCTCATGCATTGAATTAACTATGATTTTCACGTTTTTCTCTATAATTAATTTTTTGTGTCTTTTTTTTACACAAAAAAAACATCTTCCCCTTATTTTAAGACATTCACTTGGGTGATTCTTCCAGCATTCTCAACAGATAGGAAAAATAATAATTTATCCACCATGGTATCTACAACCCAAACTCTTAATGAAATCTATCCATATATTCTATAGTGAGTTTGAGAGTTGGATAAGGTGCAAGTTGTTAATCATATATCATGATAACTAATTAAGAATAATCATAATATCCTTTACTATAGTAATCATACCATTTAGTTTCACATCAACACAATTTCTATGTCATTAAATGTTGATATTGTTCTTTATGGTTCCTTCCATTGAGTAAAACCAAATTGAACAGTGTGAGTTATAATATTCATAGTGGTAAACCACATAACAATTAAAAATCACCTATAGAATGTCTAAATCATGAAACCTTATTATCAATATATGATATCTTAGGATTCACCTAGGTTATTAATTTTTCATTATTTAAATATTTCATGAAGGTTGGTAAAGAGTTTTTGAATTTCCAAAGCATATCCCTCAGGTGTGTCAGACCATATGTACAGTAAGGCCCATTTTCAGGAAATAGGTGATTATTGATTCCATCTCAATGCACTATTTTCAGATTTATTACCCATAGGTACCATTGTTTTAGAGCCGAATCCACTTGAAGTATCTAGATAAGAATTTATTTTCTTAGAAACCACTTGATCTATCAATACCAAAATTTAAGAACATTTTCTTATATTTTGATTCATCCTTAGGCTTATTCTCAGACATATACTTAAAGGTCTCAATAAATTTTTCATATACTAGTTTCTAAATGTTAACTATACTATTCTTCCAATACAAATTGTAATGACCCACAATTTTTATACATGGATATTTCATTTTTTTATATGAATATAAATTACATTACACAAACACATGCCAAAGGATCTTAATGGTTTAGTGCCTTAGGATACTAGGTACATAGTCTTATTATTTAGTGAAATATCGTTAATTTTTCCCATGAAGATCTTCCCATTTAGTAATCTTCATAGACAAACCCTACTTAAAACCTTTCTTCTTAACCCGTGAAATGGAAACATGAGAAAATTTGATCTCAAATTCTCTGTAAGGGTATAAAATGATAAATATGTAAACATACCATGATAATAAGTGTATGAGAACGTGGTAATAACATATATAAACCATAATCTACATATGAAATCTCAAAATCTTGAATCATTGAATAAATATTGGGAGTTCATATGGAATAAATCATAATTAAATCAAAGAAAATAATCAATGAGAGCATAACATTGATATTATACATGGAAGTATGACATACACATAAGCATAGAAAATAATTTCTACAGTATTCAAGGCTCACTGCTAAGGCTATCATAGATTAATTGGTTCACTCCCCAAACCATCATAGTGGTCATGGTTCACTCCCAAGACCATCATAGTGGAAAAATTCCCTTAATGAATTGGGTTTACTCCCCATTATAGTCTTATCTATCTCTTTAGATATAAATCTTTACCTAGTGTATTGGATGGAGATATAGGTCTCAACTATCACATGGTGAAAATACTATATATATGTTACATAAGATCATAAACCATTTATCATATCATTACACAAGAAATGAAATGGGTTTTGTAAAAATTTCATCATATCATAACCTATGGAAAAGATATAGGTTTTATAACCATTTCATCAATTTATCATAGTATAACCCATGAAAAGAAGCTGGTCTCACAAGCATTTCTTCATGGTATAACATTTTTAACAAAAAAATTCATAAAGATCATTCCATTATAATCATAAACCATTCAGATAAATAATAACAATGTTATCCTTAGATCATATCCCCAGTAATCCATAGATGACATCAATGGATGTTATCTTAGGAGGAAAATGATTTTGAAAATACCCATGTAAATTTTTTGAGGATAATAACTTTTCTCTGAAAATAACTTTTTAAAACTAAAAATTCAAAAAAAAAATAGATATCATTTTCCTTGAAAATAAACTTTGAAACGTATAAAGGAAGTAATAAAAATAATTTGAAACATTTCATGAGGAAAATAATTTTTTTTGACAATCAACTTTTAATACTAAAAATTCATAAAATAGTTTGTAAATCATTTTCTTTGAAAATAAAATTTATAACTAATCAGGAAAAATTTAAAAGTCATTTATAACATTTATTGAGGAAAATATCCCTTCCTATTTGATTTTTATTAAAACCTAAAAAACTTTGTAAATAATTTTATTTTCAAATAATATTCAATAATTATAAAGTAAGCTTCAAAGAAAATAATGGTAATGATGGTGGGAAATTTTGTTCATGTCATACACGTTAAAATAAATATTCCTTTCATATTTTTCGTAAATTCCAAATGGGAATTGTTTGGAAAAAGGAATGAAGATTACTATCAAAAAATTGAAAAAAAGTAAAAAATGGGTAAAATTTTCTTTAATATATAGTTTTGATAACGTTAAAAACATTTATAGAAAACATGGTTTTGGAAAAAAATAGGTTTTCGATCGAAGAGTGAAATAATTATGATTTTTATTAAAAATAATACTTTAAATTCTTGAGTATATAAGGAGAATAAAATGAAGGGAAAACATTTATTCTCATTAAATAACTAAAAGATAAGAAAAATCATTACTTTCTTGAGGTAAATATCATAAGATTTTGTCAACAGAGGCAAATACGTAAACAATCCTGATAAATGATGAGATTGTATCATAAAAACATTGCCACTTTGGTAATATTGAATTGTAACCCCAATGAACTAATAACATAAAATGAAACATAATATGTATAATGAATATTAGTAGACTCACTATATAAAATTTCAAATGGGTTGTATTTACACCTCATAAAATAATATATGTGCATAATAAAAAATATGTTTGAAAGAAGGAAAATGAAGCGAAAAATCTATTACCACTTTTGTGACTTTTGAACCATAAACCCCATGAAAGAGATATCCTAAAATTTATATGTAACTTACTATAATATTTAGTATAATAATAATAAAATAAATTCATGTGCATTATATACACCACATGAAATAAATTTGTGGTGAATATGGCATGTATCTCACGAATATAAAAGTGAGACAGAAATCACATACCATAAGTATCGAAATCCATCATACACATTCAAACTTTTTTTATAATAAATATTTGTTTATTATAAATATATTAAATTACCATAATTATATATATCATAACATATATTATTTTATTATGACATTTTATTTCTCATTTATAAACTATTCCATGTTATGTTCAAATTTTAGGCAATAACTGCTTTGTTTTTTGTAGGTATTTTAATTTTTTATTTTTGGTACCCTTACCTTGATCATGGTTACATAATATTTATATTAATAACCATGATATAAATATCATATATATTCATTATATATATATTTTATATTAATATATAATATTTCGAGATAGAAAATTAAATACATCGTTCATTGAGATGGTAGGTCTTACGTAAGCATGAACAATGATTCCATTTTCTAGATGGAATGAAATAAAAAAGGTTAAATTATATATTAACATTACATAAAAAATTTTAGGTCATATATATAACATATTTTTATTTAAATATGTCTTTATTACCTTCCCTATAAATCATACATGAAAAAGTAATCACATCGCTTTGTAAGGTTGTAGTCCGTCGTACACAGGAACAGAGTTATCGTATCTACCATGGAATGGAAAGTAAGAAGGTATATATGGTATCATAATTATATACGTATAATTATATATATATATATATGATACTTATTCATTTAATCTATCTTTATTACTAATCAAGTGAACCAAAAATGAAAACACACATTACATAGGTTTGCGAGGCGGTAGTCTGTCGTACAAACATGGGATGTTATTGATTTCGAACAAGTTAAGAGGTAATAAGTTAGATGTATTATTATAATTAAAGAGGTATAATATTATCATTAATATCATATATAAACATTAAATCCAATATTATATTTATCCATGAGAGGTGGTGATGGAAAACAAAAAACATCAGTTCGCAAGGTGGTAGTCTGTCATACACACGAATGATAATTTTGTAACCCATTTGACAGAAGTAGATATAGATATAGGTGATATATTAAAAATAAAAAATTATAATTTTATTTAATATACTTAGTTTATTATATCAACATGATTTGAAATAATTGAATGAGTTAGAGGAAGAAATAAATTAAAATTCCCAATTAGAGAGATTACCTCTTCTTCAGGAAACTTCTTTTGGTATTCACTATAAGGATTATTAGGTTATCCTTATGAAAACTAAGGATTATAGGATGAGATGAGGTAATTAAGGAATTTATTTTTCTGGTATTGTTTAAACCATTGGGTTTGGAATGTGTGAAGCGGAGAGGAGAGCGGGTGGCCTTTTATATGTGAGGTGAGTGGGGCCCTTGTAATTCTTGAAAAGAAAAAAGTGTAACCATGTTTTCCACTGTCCACAAGACTCAAAAATTTTCCCTTATAAAACCTAGAATATAGAATCTCAAAAAATAGTCAAAATATTGGTGTTTGAATTTTTTTATCATTTTTATCCCTTTTCATTTTAATTTAATCCCCCAGTAAACCGATTTTCCTTAACCAGAGTAAATAATTATTTCATTTTTTATTATTTAT
Organism: Viscum album; assembly: GCA_963277665.1. Classification (NCBI taxonomy): domain Eukaryota; kingdom Viridiplantae; phylum Streptophyta; class Magnoliopsida; order Santalales; family Viscaceae; genus Viscum; species Viscum album. The sequence goes on from CAUJRU010000002.1 coordinate 10,779,361, forward strand.
TATGGTAAAAAATTGAGTTCAACTTATTAGATAATATAAATTATTATTATTCAAAATATATAATCCATTTTAATAAATTCCATTTATTAAGTTACAATATTTAATAAAAAATAACCCATTGTCGTGACGAGAAAGCTATCTTCAAAATGAAAATGTTCAAATGTTCATAAATTTTTTATATAAAAATTACAACTTAAATTGATTAAAATGACCTAAATTGATTAATGTATATACAATATAACTAAATTTAAGTTTAAAATTATATTAAAAAATATGTTTTTAAATTCATTAAAATAAATGACAGTTCTTTAAAACACCATTATTTTTCACTAATCATCAAAACATTTATCTTATCATAAAATTATCCAAAATTCACCCTAAGATAATTATGAAATTATTATTTAAAAATTAATTTCATTTTTTAAAATAAATTATCAAAAAAAATTAAAAAAAAAATTAAAATAGTTTCACAAAATACGACAAAACTACTTTTTAGAATTATACAGCTTTTAAGTGAAAATTTAGATTTATTCTTATCTATTGTCTAAAAAACATAATATGTATGTTAAATTTTTTTATTAAATATATATTATATAAATTTAACTAAAATATTTCAAAAATTAATTTATTTAATTTATTTACATAGAACAGTTTTTTGGGGCTGTAAATTGTTTTTGAGAAAAAGAATACCTTCAATTTCAAATGGTTTTTATTTTTATTTCTAATTAATTGGTCCCTAATGAATTCATCATATATTTTCATAATTTAGTTAATCATATTTATACCTACTAGTCCAATGTATAGGTGATAAATATTATATTAAATAATAATATTATAATAGTATGTCATGTTTCATTTAAATTTGGTTTTTTCTGTAATCCAATCCAAACATAGGGTTGCATGTAACCCAAGTTAGACATGGTAATATGTGTAAAAAAAATATTGAAAAGGTTACATTTATTTGAAAAAATATATTTTTCATAATCTAGGGGTGATATATAATAACCCTTTAAATAATTTTCATCCTCATAATTTGAGCATTTGTATGGTAAAAAATGATTTAACATTTGAAAATACATTTGTGGGAAACCCACATCATAAAAAGGGTTAATAAAACTTCCTCTTGAAAAGAGATAAAGGGATGTGTCATGATCATCTATAAAAATACATTCTAGGATAAAATTTTGTATAACATAGGTGGAAAATGAAAACATGGACATATAAGAGAAAAATATCACCCATATAATAATTAAGAGTGATATAGAACATGGTTTAAATAATGTTTACAACCACAAAATAGTAAATATTTGATATGTGAAAAGGCCATTAATTCATCAAATATAACGGTAAATTTTTAACATTTTATTTAAATATCCTTTTCTTACATTTGAATAATTTTCATGAGAATATATACTTACTTAATTTTATTCCATTTCATAAGACCAATCTCATACATTGTTTGTGCCTTGATCAATTTAAAATTCATCTCTTACTCTAAGAGATCAATTTCTTAATTCTTAATGGACTAGTGTGTGATAAAATCCATAAAATAATGATAATTTATTCCTTATTTATATAGTTATTATAAAAAAAATAATTGTTAGGGAATGTTATAAAATAACATCCAAATTTATCTTTTATTTGTTTCCGGAATAGTTAACCATAAGGCTCCTCCATGTTTGACTGAAAATTAACATGAAAAATTTAGAAATAAGGTCACTAAATTTCCAAAAATAAACTTGTCATTAATCCCTCAAAAAACATGAAGTAACTCTTAATGTAACATTCCAAATATTTGAATACATTGATCATATATTATCATTCAACATGGTAATAATTTTAATTGCCATAAAACCCTAATGAAAACATACATAATTTCAAAAATTAACTCATTCCTCATTCCTTAAATAAAATCACAGATTATTGAATATATTCCATAAATCAAAAAATGTTGTAAAATCCATCAATGATAACAAAAAACATGTATTTTTCAAATCATTTATCTTTTCTGAGTTCATCGTTAATATCTAATTTAATTTTTCCACATCAATCATCTATTTATCCAAATTAAACACCATTTCCAAATCATCAAGGACAGATTAAGGGTTATCTTCCCATAATCAAAATATCACCTTTCCATTAAATCTTTTTTCTAGGTCATCAGTACCATTTAACATATTCATTCAAATACTTAATATAAAACTATTTTAGAATAATCCATTGATGTTTCATGATTATAATAACCAAAATAACACCTATATAATTCTTCCAATCCCAATACATATGTACATCAATAATTCCACTTTATTCATACGCCATTAACCATTCTTTTTCATCTTATTCATTTACACTTATTTACTTTATATTCCATTTTTGGTATCTTCATCATTGTCACTATTACCATTAATCGTATAACCTTTCTAATTATCTTCCATATATTTCCCTTTAGGAAATCGATTTTCATGATTCCCATACTTTCCAAATTTTAATCACTCTACCATTTATTATTTATTATAGATTCCATTATTATAATCCATTATGATAACCAAACATTTCATTTTTCTTCTTTAATTACATGTCTTGTGTCCATCTTTTCCACAATCAAAACATCTTATTGTTCCTCTAATACATTCACTTGGGTTCTTATTCCCACATTATCAACATATACGAAATTGAATCTTCTTTTCTCTATAGTCTCCACCACCTAAACTCTCACCAAACTATATCCCTTTCTTATTTGTTGAGTTTAAGAGTTAGCTAAGGTGCTAGTTGTTAATGATATTTCATGATATCTTATTAGGAATAATCACAATATCCTTCACTCCAGTTATCACCCCATTTTGTATCTCATTAACACATATTCTATCAAATTAAACATTTATCTACTTCCTTATAGTTCATAACATTGACTAAAACCAAAAAGAATAGTATGGGTAACAATATTAATAGTGGGAAACTACATAATAATGAAAAATCACTTATAGTATGTCTAAATTATGGAACCTTAAATTCAATCTATGATAGTTTAGGCTTAATATAAATAATTCAGGGTCATTATTTAAACCCTTCATGATTATTTAAAAATATTTTGTGAATTTAAAAAGAATATTCCTCTGGAGTGTCAAACCAAGTGTGAATAAAGGAATATTTTTATACACCATGTGACAATTGAGTCTATCTCAATGTTCGATTTTTGGAGATATTATCCCTAGGTACCTTTCTGATAGAGACATATCCACTTGTAGTATCCAGAAAGTGATATAATTTCTTTGAAACTAATTTCTATATAATTTAAAAAAATTCAAATAAATATTCTTATACTTTGACTCATCCTTAGACTTATCTTCATACATATCCAATAATTTATCCCAAAAATTTTTAGATCCTAGTTTTTAATGGTTTATTCAACCATTCCTTTGATACCAACTGTAACGAACCAAAATTCTCATATATAGATATCACATCTTTCTAGATGAATACTCATTACATTACACAAACACATGCATGAGGGTCATAATGGTTTATTGAATTTTGAGACTAGGTACGCAATCTTCTTATTTTTGTGAAATATCTTCGATGTTTCCCATGAATATATTCTCATTTAGTACTATTCATTGACATATCATACTTAAAAACTTTATTTATAACCTGGGGAAAGGAAACATGAGAAATAGTTAGCTCAGATGCTTAGTAAGTGTAAAAAAGGGAAAATATGTGATCATAACATGATCATAAGTGTATGAGAATGTGAGAATAACATATAAAAACCATACCATGAATATCTAAGATCGAGATCCTAAGTCATGGCATAGATATTGGTAGTTCATATGACATGAGTTATAAGGAAACCAAAGAACATGAGCCCTGAGAGCATAACTTTGACATAATACATGGAATTTTTTCATACACATAAGTATAGAAAATAATTTACAAAGTATTCATGTCTTGCATCCAAGGATTTCATCATAGAATTGGTTTACTCCTCAAACTATCATAGTAGTTAAGGTTCACTCTCAGGACCATCATAGTAGAAAAATTACCTTACTGAAAAAGATCTACTCCCCATTCCAATAATGTCTAAGTCATGAGATATAAATCATTACCCAATGTATTGGAGGAAGATATAGGTCCATCCCATCACATAATGAAAATAATATGTATTTCTTCCACAAAATCAAAAAATAATAATCATATCATAACTCGTTAAATGATATATGCTTCACAAACATTTCATCATATCATAACCTATGAAAAATAGATATGTTTCATAATTATTTAATCATTTCATCATTGTATAATCCATTAAAAGAATCTAGTTTCATTATAATTTCTTTATTGTAAAACCAATGAAAGAGAAACAAGTATCATAAAAATCATTCTATCATAATAATATACCCTTCAGATAAAGAATAAGAATTTTATAGTTGGATCATATCCCCAGTAAGTCATAGATGATATCAATGGATTTTATCTTAGATGGAAAATTATTTTGAAAAGAAACATGGGAAATTTATTGAGGGAAATAGATTTTATTTTAAAATAATTTTTTTAAAACTAAAAATTCATACGACATTATGGAAATCCTTTTCATTGAAAACAAACTTTGAAACTTATAAATAAAGGTTTAAAAATAGTTTAAAACCTTTATTGAGGAAAATAAAACTTATATTTAAAATAAATTTTAAAAAAATCACAAAAAATTTTGAAATCATTTTCTTTGAAAATAAACTTTTAATCTTATGAAGGAATCTTCAAAAATCATTTAAAACATTTATTGAAGAAAAATATACTTTATACTTTGAAAAAATATTTTAAAACATAAAAAATCATGAAAATACTTTTATTTCAAAATAACTTTGAATACTTATAAAGGAATATTCAAAGAAAATAATGGTCATGATGGTGTAATTTTTTTTCATGTCAGACACGTTAAAATAAAGAATTCTTTCTGATTTTTGGTAAAATCCAAATGGGCATTGTTTGGTAAACTGTATGAATATTACTTTTAAAAAAATTTGTAAAACTTTTAAAAATGGTTAAAAACATATTTAAAAAATCATTTTTAGAATATTAAAATCAGTTTTGAAAAGATTTGTATAAAACATGGTTTTGGAATAAAAATGCATATTTGACCGAAGAGATAAATGAAGATGAATTTTCATAAAAAAATTCCTTTGGATTCTTGATTATATAAATAAAGGAAAATTATGGGAAAATTTATTATCATGAAATTACCATAAGATGATAAAATTCATGAGTTTATTGATAGATGGATGATAATATCTCATCATCAGAGGAATAAACATAAACAATCATGATAAATGATGAGATTTTATAATAAAACCATTACCACTATGGTAAAATTGAATTCTAACCCCCATGAAATAATAACATTACATGAAACTTAATATATATCATGAATAAAATTAGATTTATTATATAAAATTTCAAAATTTAACTTCTACAAAATAGGCCTTTAACAACACTAAAATTGGTCTCTATCAGTGAAAAAAATGTTACCTATCGGAGCTTGATTAAAAGACCTTGGATTTAATTAATGATAGAAAAGAAATGATAAATGGGTTCTTTATCAGTGCTAGAAACCCACTAATAAAGGGTCAATTTAACATTTATTTTAGATTAATGGATAAAGGAACCCATTTTTTAGTGCTTTTATTTATATCTTATAAAGGTTTACTTTATCAGTGCTTCTAGAATCACTCATAAAGGTAGTCCTTTATCAATGCTAAAAAAACATAGATAAAGGGACCCTTCATTAGTTATTTTAGAAGCACTGGTAAAGGTAACCTTTATCAATGATTCTAAAATCACTCATTAAGGTCAATAATATAGTTTGATGCTAAATTTATAGAAATTTCAAGCATTGGTTTATAAAATTACATGTTTAGGTACAAATTATAACAAACATTCAAAACATCAACGTTACTTTATCTTTGACCCCTAACCCCCACTAATGTTATTGTAAAAAAATCACCCTAACTCAAGAAAAATATTTCACCTATATAAGAAAACAACTCATATGTTAGTAAAACTATAAAGAAATAAATTAAATAGAAAATGTAAATCTTAAACTAAACATTAAGTCATACCAGGAACACTGTGTATCAGTTTGAGTTGTGGTATATTCTTACAGTTCACCCCATTTCTTGGTTGTATTCAAGGGTTATCTTTATGAAAATTAACTAAATAATTATAAGATAAAAATGATAATGAAATTCATTAAGTAATATAAGTTAAAATGATGAGAAAATAATTTTTTCTCGTTTTATCAGTTATAGTGATGTGATGTGCATTTTAAACTAAAATGGCACTTATCTGTTGAAAACACGCACTTTGAGTCATAATAAGTACATCATGCATCAAATTTACATGATTTTAATTTTTATATGTCATAAATAAGTTATGGATATTTTTTTTCTAATATATCAAAATAATTAGAATGTGTTGTCTCTTTTTTGAGTATTTACTAAAATGTTGTTTTAAATTAGAAACACACACTTTGAGTCATACTGTTCATATCATTTTCTCATTTGATGTGAGACTAATTTCTACAAATAAAAAATTAATTATTAATATTGTATTAAATTATCAACATAATCTGAGTTTGTTTTCTCATTTTTAGCGTGTGAAACATTTTGAACTAAAATGTAAATTTTAAACAGATAATAGAGACATTGAGTCATACTGTGAAAATAGAGTATATGATTAAGGTGTGGGTGATTAATACACATCAAAATTGACTTATGAATCATTTTCATAATTTATCAAAACAATCAAAAAGATTTTTATTGGTTTTGAGTATGTCAATTTTCTTTTTTACTAAAATTAATGCTAATTTAAAATAAAAAACAAACATTGGGTGATATTGGCCACACAGTGCATCAGATTAAGGAGTGGATTATTCCTAAACATCCCAAATGTTGTATTAATTTTTTTTATAAATTATAAAAATAATCCAAATTCAATTTCTTAGTTTTGATTATGTCACTTGTCTTTTTTAATAAAATGTCATTTTACATTAGAAACACACACTTTGAGTTATACCAGTCACATAATGTGTTTATTTAACATGAAAATAGTTACTACACATCACAAATAATATATGAATCATTTTACTAAATTAACATGATAATCTGAGCACATTTTCTCTATTTTCAGGGAGTGGCCCACTTTTGAAATAAAATGTCAATTTTAAATTGATAATGGATACTTTGAGTCATACTGGGAACACTGTGTATCATATTGAGGTGAAAATGATTACTATATATTATAAATTACTTATGGATCATGATATAAATTTTAAAAACAATCCAAACATGTTTTATCAGTTGTTAGTATGCCACATGTCTTTTTTACTAAAATTGATGTTAATTTTAAATAAAAGGATAATCTGGGAGTCATATCGCACACACCATGGATCATTTTGAGGATTAGATAAATTCTAAATTCCTTAAATTGATTTTGGATCATTTTTCAAAAGTATAAAAGAAAACCATATGTGTTTTTATCTATTTTGAGAATGTCACTTGTGTTTTTTACTAAAATAAATGTCAATTTTAAATAAAAAGATGCACTTGGAGACATACTAGTCGTACCATGTGTTCTATTGAGGTGTGTCTAATTCTTACATGTAATAAATGAAATATGGATCATTTTCCTAAAGTATCAATATAATATTAATTTTTTCCTTAGTTTTTAGTATGTCACTTGTGTTTTTTACTAAAATTAGTGTCAATTTAAATAAAAATACACACTTGGAGTCATACCAGTCACATCATGCATCAAGTTGAGGTATGGTTGATTCCAACATGTCTTTAATGATATATAGTATATTTTCCTAAATTATCAAAAAAAATCCGAATGTATTTTCTAGATTTTGAGTACATCACTTGTATTTTTTACTAAAATGTCATTTTAAACAAGAAACACGCACTTTGATTCATATCAGTCACATCATGTGTCTATTTGATATAAGATTTATTTCTATATGTAGAAAATTACTTATGAATAATTTTACTAAATTATTGATATAATATAATCATGTTTTCTTAGTTTTCAGTGAGTGACACACTTTTTGAAATAAAATGTTAATTTTAAACTCATAATGAACACTTTGAGTTAGACTGGGAACATCATGGACCAGATTAATGTGTGGATGATTCTTACATGTCACAAATTAATTATAGATAATTTTCTTAATGTATTAAAAAAATATTAATGTGTTTTCTCAGTTTTGAGTATGTCACTTGTTGTTTTAAATAAAATTAATTTCAATTTAAAACAATACACACTTAGAGTCATACTAGGCACAATGTGCATTTGATTATGGTTCAAATGGTTCTTATATATTAAAAATGATGTACAAATCAATGTCACAATGTATCTAATAAATACGAATGTCTTTTCTCAGTTTTTGAGTATGTCACTGGCCTTTTTTACAAAAGTTAATGTCAATTTTAAATAAAAATACACACTTGAAGTCATATCAGTTGACTGATGTTTGGCTGATTTATACGCATTATAAATGACTTATGGATAATTTTCTTAATGTATGAAAACAATCCTAATGTTTTTTCTTTGTTTTTAGTATGTCACTTTCTTTTTTAGTAAAATTAATGTTAAGTTTAAATAAAAAGTCACACTTGGAGTCATTTCAGTCACACCATGTGTTATATTGAGGTGTGTTTGATTCATACATAACAAAAATGACTTATGGATCATTTTCCAAAAGTATCAAAATAATATGAATTCATTTTATTATTTTTGAGTATGTCAGTTTTCTTTTTTACTAAAATGTCATTTTAAATTTGAAACACACACTTTGATTATTTAGAGTAACTATTAGTTCTGATATTGATTCCTTTTTATTAGTATAACTATTACATCCATAGTGTTCCCCATAACTATTACATTATGATATCATGAATAACTATTAGTTCTGATATTGAATTTTGTTCATAAATAGTGGGAATTATACAGGAAAACATTCTTTCATTTGGATGGGAGCTAAGGTTAAATTGTTTGTAATGGAGCGCAAAATGATAAGAGATTTATTCTTAAACTACAGAACCTTTAGGAAGTTTCTAACTTCAATTTTGAGGAAACTTTTTTGTGGTATAATTGCTTATGAAGCTGATAAATGTGACCAATATCAGAATATTTTCAACCCAACTTATAAGTGTATAAACATAAGGTATTTTATTTTCATTGATTTTCATTCAATATATTACCACATGAATTGAATTTCTCTCAACTGTGTGCAACATATAGAACCAACACTTTTATATTTTAAATGATTCTTAAAATAATAATTATACAGTGTTGCGATATAAATCATGAAATTAAACTATGGTGCACATACATAGAGTTTTTTAAATATAAAAAATGGAAAATTACATCATGAGATCTAATGAATTATATGGGGCCTAATTTTTTACTATATATTTAGTTTAGTTGTGAGGAAATTATACTATAGTGGGATCAGATGTTACAAAACTAGGGATGTTTTGAGTTTTACCAGAAGGTGAGGTTTGAGAATTTTATTGGAGATTTGATTTCTTGGGCAGTATTTGGAAGTAACTTTTAATAAGTAAGATGAATTTTACAACTCCAAAAAGAATAAACTATTATCTTGTTAAAATATGCATGCCAGAACCACATTCAGGGATGGAGTTAATCATTTCAATCTTGTTGTCGCATTGCATATAAGGTACTATATTAACCCCTTTAGTATTAAAATCGGTATATTTTCCCTTACAAAGTCATAGAATGTCATCTAAATTATGCTTAAAACAAATCCAAACATGTGCAAGTTTGTGACTATAGATATAAATAAGAGGTATTACATAATCCACCATCAAATTAGTTCCTTGATAAGAGGTTTGATCTATAAAAAAGGAGGAGTTAATGAAGACAAGTAATGGAAAGAAATATGAATAACTGGGTATACTTCTAAATTTAAATGCACAATAAATTGAAGAACGCAAAGGGAATAAGAAGAAGGGGATGAATCTTAATGAGATCATTGATGAATACAAGTGGTTCTATTATTCTAGACAGGAGACCACTAATTAAATATTTATATGGAAAAATATTTTTACTATGAAACAACAATATTGGAAAGCCTATGAAAGAGTAAAATATTTTGAAATATTATGAAAGAACCAACCAACCATGTTTTATTTTAACTCACTAAATTTATTTGATAAAATATAGATATGGGTGAATTTATTTCAGATCTTAGGGAATGTTTTAACTTAGATATAAGTATGTGATGTGTGATTTGAACTAAAATCTAAATTATAGACTAAAAAAATATAGTTCATGTCAAACTGAGCATAATTTGTATCTAATTGAGGTGTGGTAGATTTATTATGTGATGTTTTTTTCTTTCAGTCATCATCACCAAGATAGAAAAGAAAGAAATGTTCAATTTGGATTGAAGAGGAGACCCCATGCAGTCTGAAATGCCTCATCCAAAATCAAAATTTTCTCTCTTTTATGGATTGAGACATATGGTTGATGGAAAAACATGACTTCCCAAAAGATCTGGGAAAAAATAATAATTTTTAGATAAATATGATAATGAAATTAACATTAAAATAGTAGATAAAATGGTACAAAATTAACTAAATAAAAAGTAAGAATTTAGTTTTTCTATGATTTATGTATACATTCTGGACCCATTTTCTTTATTTTCATTATCTCAATTGTATCCTTGAAGTCTAACCTCTCATTATCATAAGAAAATTTTAAAAAAAACACCCTAACTCGAGAAAAATAATCCACCTTTATAAAAAACAATTCTTATGTCAGTAATAATATAAAGAAATAAGTTAAACATAAATATGAAACACTATATTAAAAAAAATTCAATTTTGAACTAAAACCACACAATTTTACTCATATCGAGTACATTGTGTCTCATTATCCTATAGTGAATTCAACATTCTAGGTATTCTAACAATATATCATTTTGATAACCCATAATGTTGAATACATTGGAGAATAAAAATAAAATTTCATCATCATAAGTGAATCATCCTTATTGAGTGTATTATCATAGTATAATAGTGAATCACCCTTATTGGTGAAGTCATTTATTCGTGATCTCTATGAAAATTTACAAAATTATTATTAGATAAAAACAATGAGAAAATTAACTAATAAATGTAGATAAAATGATAATAAAATAAACTAAAAAGAAATTTGTTCTTGTTATTTATCATTAAACTATAATATAATTATTCTTGATCATATGAAACTAAAATATAAGTAATTTATTCTATCTTACATGACCTTAAAAGAAAAAATTTTAGAATATCAACAGAAAGATATATTTAGCCACTTTACAACAACATAACCTTCATGTATTACAAAAAATACCCATAAAAACTTTTATCCTTTTTGGTTGGTGTAAAACTCATATATAAAAAATTTCTTTCTTATATACTATATAAAACTAACATAACAAATTATATATGTTGGACCCTCTATGAAATAGTGGTTTTCGTAATCACAAATAATGTCGATCTACAAATTCTATTACTTCATGCCATTTAATATCTCTAAGTAAATTAATTATTTCACATTGTAAAATAATTTTGAATAAGACAATAAACTACATTTATGCTTCAATATGATTACAAGTGTCTATTTACATGTATGTTTGGATGTCACTTAATCTATTAGATCTTTGTGTAAGACAGACACTTCATAAGTTTCTCAGAGTCCCTGGCACCGTTAGTGCAAAATGGCTCACTGATGTTCGACACACCGATGTTTGACACACCGATGTTCAATACACCGATGTTCGACACAATGATGTTAGACACACTGATGTTCGACACACCGATGTTTGACTCACAGATGTTCGACTCACCGATGTTCGAAACACCGATGTTCAACACATCGATGTTCGACACATTGATGTTGGACACATCGATGTTTGAATCACCTATGATCAACTCTCCAATGGAAGAATCCCGATAGACGACACACTGATGGACGAGTAACCAATTAATGACTCACCATTGAGTGACACACTGATAGTACAAACAGATCACCGATACTCGGAGTCACTGATGCTGATAGACCGATACTGACGGATCGATGCTGACAAAGTGATGTTGACAGAGCGATGCTGATAGACCGATGTTGACAGACCGATGCTGACAGACCGATACTGATAGACTGTTGATGACAGACTGATGAAAATGAGGCACTGATACTTATGAATCACCGATTTTTATAAAAAACTATTGCAAATTTATTTTTTCATATTTATTTATAACGGCCATATTTAGACAAATTAATTTTTCTAACATTATTTTATGTTGTATGTAGGACTATACATAGAAAATATGAGGTACATTGACATGGGGAGATATTCATGACTGATGGACCATGAATATAAAATGATTACTTGATAAATCTTAAAGAACACAAAGATAGACCGTGCAAATGAGAAAAATATTGAAAATAGAAAAACTCTATGATTGAGTACACAAGGAGTTCAATATTAGAAGCAATAACCTGCTTAAGTTCTCTGAACATCCTAACATTGAAGAGCTGAACTTTTCACACCTAGAAGCCAGAGTACAGAGGCTGAAATACTCTGTTCGGAAGCCACCTTCTAGAAAGGGACTTGAATATATTTTTCTCTACTTAAATCTAGTCCAGAGCTTCACTACATAGCACACAGAGATTTCTAAACTCTATTCATTCCTTATGACTCTATTGTGGTCTTGTGTTTACTTTTTGAGTTGTGTGTGCATATATTTGTTTCACACACACTGTCTCTTATGCATAACTATAGGATACTCAATATCCTCACACTCAATCTCTTTTTACTCTTGTATCCCATGTAGAATAGTGGAAGATATCTCATGTGATCTGTTTGTTTCTTTTCCCATGAATAACTATGGTAGAGTTCAAGTGTGACATGGATAGCCTTGTGTGTTGTTTTGTACCCCGATCCAGGGTGTGGATCAAAAAGTTTATTAATATATACCGCTTAGTGGTAGGTGATCACCAAGTAGAGAGGACAAAGTCTCATCTTGAGACTAAACCTCTTGTTTTTTATCTGCAGTGTATTTTCCTTTTAGTTTAATCTGATTTTTTTTATTTAATTTGAAATTAAACTAAATTTATCTTTGACAGTTATTTTAGAAAGTGTTTATATATATTTTTAATTATTAGATTAGTTTAAAATGTTTAAATAATCTGTATATTGGTAAAGCTAAGAACTAATCAATATTCTGAGAAATTAATTGAACATTCAAGACATTTATAAATTCACAACAAACTTACATGGATTATATTTTAATTATGGATATTTGTTAAAGATCAAAATTTTAACAGAAATTTCTATAGATTCTCAATTCACCCCCCTCTTGATTAATCTACTCCGACAAACATTTGGTATCAGAGGAATTAAAAATTATTGTCAGTTTTCAAATGTGATTGTATTTGTATCTCAAAGATCTTAAAATTTCTATTATTTCAAAAAATTTATCTCTTTGAAATTATGATACAATTTATATCATGGATAATAGATTAGAAGGGGTTCCTGCCAATAGACCTCCTTTCTTTAATGGAACCAACTATGCTCAGTGGAAGCTTAAAATGAAAATAAATCTAGAAAGCATGGTATTTGAAATATGGACTACTATTGAAAGTAATTATAAAATTCATGAAACTGCTAGAAACACTTGGGATGAACCTAGAAGGACTGCCTATAACAATAATTATAATGTAATGACTTTTAGGGATTGTGTACTAGGATTTGAAGAGTTTAATTGTATTTCTGCTTGTAAAATTACACATGAGATCCGAGACACTATGTATATTTCTCATGATGGAACACCTATTATTAATTAAATGAGATTAAATACGTATACTATTAAATATGAAAACTTCAGAATGAATCCTGATTAATCTTTTTCTGATATTTATCTCAAGTTCAATGAAATTTTGAATACCGGGATTTATTTAGGAAGAGAAGTTACATCCAAAAAGTAGATTATGAGGATTCTGGGATACTTACCAGAAAGATGGAAAGGGACATCTATATCTATTAGGGAATCTTGCGACATTGATAAGATTCCAGTGAAGGAATTGATTGGAAAATTTATTATGTATGAAGAGAAATTGAAGGAAAATAATGAAGAGGATGAACCAAAATTAAATTCTTTAGCTTTCAAGACTATTGTATATAAATATAAAGAAAAAGAAAAAGTACAAGATATTGTGGAAAGCTTCAGTAGTGAAGAATCAGTTTCAGATAGTGGAGAAGAAATGGCCCAACTGGCCAGAAGGTTCAAGAAATTTTAAATGAAAAAGAAGTTTTTTAGAAATCCCAATTATACAGGGACGTGTGATAACAAGGGAAACTGGAAAAAGGATTAGAAGAGAAATGATAAATCATAAGAGATAATTTGATATGAATGTAAATGAAAGGGACATGTTAAGGTTGACTTTCCAAAGATGAAATAAAATAAGAAGTATGAAAATAAGGATAAAAATTATAATAAATAAATGAAGTCCACCTGGAGTGCCTCTAAAAATAGCTCCAGTGAATCTTCTTATTCTCATGATGAGAAAGAGAATATGGCTAATATGTTTTTTATGACAAACACAACTGAGGTGACCTTAGACTCTCCTGCCCATAATTCTTCTTATTCTGAAAAAGAAAGTGAGTCTGAGAATATGAAAAATGATAAATTATTTGAATATTTCAACATGCTAGAAGAAACATGCAGTGAGTTAAAAGATAAGTATAAATTGTTGAAGAAACAACATGCACTTTCTGTGACTGTTAAAACAAAACTTACAACTGAAAAAGAGAAAAATGCTCAACTGCTCAATGAAAACAATGAGTTAAAATTGTTTAATGAGAAATTGAAGAAGGACTTCGAAAATTTTACCAATGGTAAAAATACCCTTACTCAAATGATTTGTAAAAAAATAGCTCCTATGTATAATTCTGGGATAGGATATCAACCAGGTGAATAGAATTTATCCATACCACATTTTGTAACCAAATCTGGAAAATCTGCTACATTCTTCAAAAACCAGAATTTTATTGCAAGTTCCAGTTCCAATAATTCTCTTACTGCGTCCATTTCTTTAGGACCAAACAAATTTTATTTTTCAAACACTCTATAATATGACTATAAGAATCCCATAAAACAATTATTGGTTCCTAAATATTATAATGTATGTGGACCCAGAAAAATATGGGTACCAAAACCGTTTCATGGATGAACTGTTTTGTAGGTAAACTGCCTAAAGAGCTCCTGTAAAAATCTATAGTACTTGGATAGTGGGTGATCAAGACATATGGAAAGGGACTATTCAAGCTTTAAAATCCTTATCATGATTTTTTTAGGACATGCCTCATTTGGTGACAACAGTAGAAGAAAAATCATCGGCCTAGGCCAGATTGGTAACCCTAACTCTATTTCAATTTCCAAAGTATTTTATGTTGATGGATTAAAGTATAACCTTCTCAGCATATCTCGATCGTGTGATGATAGTTTTAATGTAAAATTCAAAAATTATTCATGCAATGTTTTTGATTCTAACAATAACTTAGTATTTACTATTCTTAGAAATGATAATGTATATGCTATAAATCTTGACAGACTAACCTCATAGAATGTTTTTTTCTAAATGATTTTCACAAAGAGTATTGGATTTGGCACATAAGACTAGTTAATTTGAAAATACACTCTCTTAATAAGTTAAATAGAAAAGGTTTAGTTAAATACCTACCCAAATTGTAGTTTCCAGATAATAAGGTGTGCAATCCTTATGACAACCCTGCTTTTATTACAAACTTAAACATGATTTATTACATAAAATATTCACTTGATACAACATAGATGATCGAGATTTATAGTGTCTTTGGGACATAGGATCATTATATAATAACATAAAACATGAAATACAACATATTTATTGAAAACTTCCTTTACATGACCACTATATTCCCTCATACTTAGCATTGCATGGGATAACCTGAGGACATGCATAAGAAAAGGGGTGAGCTATAAAGCCCAATAAGGGAATAAACATGGAATACATGAGGAGTAAAATACATGTTAGAAAATAGGAATATCAATAGATCACAAGATAAACATGAACATAAAGGCATGATAAAGAATGATAATCATAACATGGAAATGTGGTAACAACACTTAACATGGAATTAGCATGAGCCAGGGCTCATTGCACATGGAGCATGAGTAAATCCTCATTGCACAGGAAGCACGAGTAAACCCTCGTTGCACTTGAATTAGCATGAGTCAATACTCATTGCACATGATGTATCATGATACTATACTTTACCCAATGCATTGGAGCGCTATAAGGGCGCACCCTTCTTAAACATTTCATTTCATGCATAAGTGTGCCACATTGATCATAAAACATGGATTCATAAAACATAACCATTTATTCCATGATAAATTAATGTAGAATACATACATGAAACTTTATAATCAATAATTAAATGTGCATAATTTTGAATACCCATAATGGAGAAATGGGCATGGTATTCACTACACAATGGCATTGACTTAAAAAATCGGTGCGATTTCGGTAGTGTAACGGCGTGACATAAGAATTCATAAAAATGGTTTATAAGAGAGAAAGGGTTTACTCATCATATTTACATTTAATGGACAGTAAGGAGGTCATATAGATACATGTCCCAACAATTTTAATGGAATTTAGATTCATGATACAAAAGTATTGCTTGAATGTAAATGAGGAGAGAGAAGTTCCCTTCGGAATTTCGGCATAGTAACGGGTGTTCATGGGAGGCATTTAATGAGAGAGAAAGGAGTTACTCATCATATTTACATGTAATGGATAGTAGGTAGGTCATATATATATATTTCCCAATAATTGTAATGGAATTTAGATTCACGATACAAAAGTATTGCTTGAATGAAAATGAGGAGAGAGAAGTTCCTTTCGGAATGTTGACATAATAACGGGTGTACATGGGAGGCATTTAATGAGAGAGAAAGGGGTATCCCATCATTCAAACATAAATAGGGCAGTATTAGGGAGGTGTGAAACCATACCACAACATTCATAATTGAAATTAAATGGTAAAAACAACTTAAATAAAATTGGACAAAAATGAGAAAGGAAGAAAAACCCCTTACTTGGAAGTGTGCTTCCAAAGGCTTGAGAGAGGCTTGAGAGAGGCTTCTTGGGAGCTTGGGGCACCTTAGGAGGATTCTACAGAGAGTAGGGCAGAAGTTGGACGAACTCCAAAGAATTTTGGTGAGGAGGAAGTGGGAACATGGGTGGGTTTATATAGGAAAGGTGAGGGAATTATTTATTATTTAGGTTTGGGACCCCTTACATTAAACTAATCCAAACCACAAATCAGCTCATGGATTTTGCCCATGGTTTTTGGAAAAGGGAAGAGGAAAAAAATATTTTATAAGGCCAAAGTACGAACTTCTTAAAATAACGGGGTTGCTTATATGGAGGTGAGTCACACTCCAATGGAAAATAATTGAAAAATACAAGATGTTTAATAAGTCTTGAGGGGTCCATTAATGCTTTGAAAAGTGAGTCAAACAAACCCAAAATCAAATTATTTTAATAGTAAAACATATATTGGCCAGAAATAAAGCTTATAGTATTTTATTACATAACTATTTGGTCATTATGATGTCATAAAACACATTATATATTTAAACGGTATTTAATTTTTACCCAAAAATTTGACTGTCTCAGAAAATTATGAAAACTTCACCGTTGGATAATTTAGACATCCTGATTCTAGAAATATAATTTATTTAATCTAAATAACTTTTTGAATATGTTAATTTTCACTTTTAAAATAAAAACCAACATATATTGAAAATTCACGAGTTTTGACAGAAATGGCTTTCAAACCTTAATAAAAATTATAATTGCATTCATAAAATTATATGATCATTTATATATAATAAAATTAATTTAATAATAATAATAATATTTTATTAAAATATTATTTAATTCAAAAATACCTTAGTTTAATTAAATATATTTCTTAATTAAATAATAAATAAAAGCACTATTTGTAATTTAAAAACTATTTACAATGTATCAATATTGACAAGAAGGTATATTCATTATTATATACAAAAAAATAATAGACATGAACATATTACTCGCGATTTGTTACATAACCCCTTAAAACAGTTGCATAAGACCTAAGGGTAAGGTGATCGATGGTGACAGACTCTTGGGGTGGCTTAGATAACATCGCTCGAGTGGTAATCTCTATCAACTTCCACTTTTCCTGTAGACGGTCCCGTTAGAGCTTGACATGATGAAGCTTAGCTTGGGCTTGGTCAAGAGCGAAGCCCAAGGATGCCACCTATTTTCTGAGCTCCGACAAATGGGCTTCGTATGGAGCAATTCTACTGGATGAGGTCATCGCTTCTTTTTTCTGAATAAATTGGATTTATTAAAGCCCTATATTTATACTAATCATGTGATCACTATTCAATGGCTATAAAAGTAACAGTCGCAATTCATAACATAAAACCAAATAAGTTAACATTTTATATAAACGTTTTAAATAAAGAGACATTTAAATAGATCAAGAGAGATTTCCATTAATGAAACTTTGGGTCGTTACAATATTCCCCCTTAAGAAATTTTTCCAACAAAATTTCCTTTTCCACACACTAAAACAGATGTGGGTAACTTAGCTTCATCATTTCTTCCGATTCCCAAGTCGCTTCTTCAAACTTGTGGTTTCGCCAAAACACCTTAACAAGGGGAATTGTATTATTTCGTAGAACATTTTCTCTATGATCTAAGATCTTCACTGGCTGCTCCTCAGAAGAAATATCATCTGCCAACTGTACCACCTCAGAAGAGAGTACATGTGAAGGGTCTGGTATGTACTTACTTAAGAGAGACACATGAAATACATCATTTACCTTATCCATGGTAGGTGGAAGTGCTAGTCGATAGGCCACATCCCCGACACAATCAAGAATCTCGAAGGGGCCGATGTACTTTGGACATAACTTCCCTTTATTTCCAAACCTCATGACCTTCTTCCACGGAGATATGCGTAGAAAAACCATGTATCCAAATTTAAACTCAAGGTCTCATCGACGATTATCTGTATAACTCTTCTGTCGACTATGTGCTGCCTTGATATGCTGCTGAATGGTTTTCACCTTCTCCACCATTTCCTCGACCATTTCTGGTCCAAGTATCTTACGTTCACCGACCTCATCCCAACACGCCAGTGTTATGAATCTTTTCCCATAAAGGGCCTCATATGGTGCCATTTGGATGCTCGAGTGGAAACTGTTATTATAAGACAACTCAACTAGTGGAATATGTTGATCCCATCCTCCTTTAAAGTCCATTGATCACGCTCTCAACATGTCCTCAAGTGTTTGGATAGTCCAGTTGGATTGTCCATAAGTTTGAGGATGATAGGCCATACCGAAGTTTAATTCAGTATTCAAAGGATGTTGAAGACTCTTCCAAAATGTAGAGGTGAATCTTGGATCTTGGTCAGACACAATAGATAGTGGCACTCCATGCAGCCTAACCACTTCTCGGATATATATCCATGCCAGTTGATCTAATGAGAAATCCTCCCGAATAGAAATGAAGTGTGGAGTCTTTATAAGACGATCCACAACAACCCATATTGCATTCTTGCCTTTGGATGTAATCAGAAGTCTAGTGACAAATTCCATGGTGATGTTCTCCCATTTCCATTTTGGTATGGGCAATGGTTGCATCATTCCCTTATACTTCTGCCTCTCTGCCTTCACTTTCTGGAACACCAGGAACTTTGATGTATATTCAGCGATCTCCTTTTTCATATTATCCCACCAAAAGTTTTCTCAAAGATCTCGATACATATTTGTGCTCCCTGGGTGAATAGTGAAATTTGAACTGTGTGCATCATCCAAAAGTTCCTTCTTCAACTCCAGACATGATGGAACACATAGTCTTTTCCCAAATTGCACAATTCCTTCTTTATTAACATTAAACTCCGAGGATTTCCCCTTTTTGATAGCTTCCACTTTTTCCTGAATTCCCACATCATCCTTTTGAGCATCCTTTATCCTTTCCAAAAGAGACGGTTGAGCAATATTTTGTGAAAGTATTGATGATGTTCCATTCTTTATGATTCCCATGCCCATATTCATCAAGTCTAAGAATATTGGATCCCTCTCAATTCTCATCATTGATAGAATCTCTAGGTCCTTTCTACATAGGGCATCTATCACCTTGTTCGCATTCCCAGGGTGGTAATGTATTGAACAGTCATAATCCTTGATGAGCACAATCCATCTTCTCTAGAGCATATTAAGCTCTTTCTGTGTGAATATATATTTAAGACGCTTGTGGTCAGTATATATCTCACATTTCTCCCCACATAGATAATGACGCCATATTTCCTAGGAAAAGATCATTGTCGCCAACTCCAGATCATGCATTGGATAGTTTTGTTAATGGATTTTTAACTGCCTTGAGGCATAGGATGTTGCTTTATCATTCTACCTCAGTACACAACCTAATCCCTTCTTCAAAGAATCACTGAATACCACAAAAACTTCCCCACTTGTGGGTAAATTGAGTACAAAAGCAGTGATAAGCCTCTTTTTCAACTCCTTGAATCTTTCTTAGCATTCATAACTCCAAGAAAACTTTACTACCTTTTGAGTTAGCTTGGTAAGATGGTTAGACAATCGTGAGAAATTTCTCACAAATCTTCGATAATATCCAGCTAACCCCAAGAAGCTACGGATATCTATTACTGATGTCAGCCTCTGACATCCCTCAATTACATCTGTTTTGGAGGGATCCACAGATATCCCATTGCTTGTGATGATATGGCCCAAGAATGAGACCTCCTTCAACCAAAACTCACACTTGTTGTACTTTTCATAGAGATTCTCCTTGCGAAAAGTCTCTAGTACAGTTCTTAAATTCTCCTCATGATCCTCCTTGGTTTTGGAGTATAATAGAATATCATCTATAAAGACTACCAAAAAATTTTCAAGGTAATCTCTAAATACTCTATTCATCAAGTCCATGAAGACTGTTGGAGTATTAGTGAGTCTGAAAGGCATTACTATTAATTCATAGTGCTCGTATCTTGTACGAAAAACAGTCTTGGGGACATCATCCTTCTTCACCCTTACTTTATAATATCCCGACCGAAAATCTACCTTGGAGAAGTATTGTGCTCCACGTAGCTGATCAAACAATTCATCGATCCATGTTAGAGGATACTTGTTCTTTATCATTATTTTGTTAAGTTCCCGATAATTGATGCAAAGACGCATTGAACCATCCTTATTCTTGACAAAGAGGACTGGTGCACCCCAGGGTGAAGCACTTGGGCATATAAACCCTTTATCCAGATTCTCCTGTAGTTTTTTCTTTAGCTCTCCAAGCTCCACGACAGCCATTCTATATGGAGTCTTGGATATTGGTAGCACCCCTGGTATAAGTTCAATTGAAAATTCAATATCTATTCTAGGAGGAAGACAAGGCAGTTCCTCGGGAAACACTTTAGCGAATTCCCTCACAACAGGCATTTCTTCAAGGATGGTTTCTTCCTTGGACTCAGTCATCTGAGCCAGATACACGTGATCATAGGGAAGTAATATGCATGATTGAGATGATGGAGCTAAAAGAGATTCATTTTCCTCCTTACACTTGTAAAGAATAGGGGGTTGATTCTCCATATAGAGTGTGATTTCCCTCTCCAGACATTTTATGTTGGCTCTATATAAGGAAAGCCAATCCATGCCAATAATTGCATAAAATTCCACCAGAGGGAGTATGATGAGGTTCGCTGAGAAATTCAATCCATAGATTATAACAAGGGAGGACTTATATTCATGGGATGAAATGATTTCCCCATTTTCTGTACTCACCAACATCTTCACTTCCATGATTTTTGGTGGTGCTGGGATTGTTCTACTGAACTTTCAAGATATAAAAGAATGTGTAGAACTTGAATTAAAAAGTAAGTTCGCTATTATTGATTGAATAACTAGCGTACCTATCACCACTTCATTGTCAGGGTTTGCTTTTGCAGAATTGATGGAAAAAGATCTTCCTTGCTGCCTTGGAGATTGTTGGTTGCCTCCGAAAACCCTTGGTTTAGGGCACTAATTTGAAAAACTCCCCGGTTCATTATAGTTGTAGAAATGAACAATGCGTTGAGGTTCGAACAGAGTGTTCCTCTCCTGTGTCATAGTCGCGGGTCTTTCTTTCCGACAGTTAAGATCTAGGTTCCCTTCTCTTCCACACCTAAATCATTTCCTCATCCCCTTGAGGTAATTTCCAGGGTGCTTCTTTCCACACTTTTATAAAGTGGGGTGCTGGATCTTCTTAGCACCATTGGATTTATCCATCGGACCACCAGCATTGAAGTCCACCTTATGATTCGTTTCCCAATGATACCCCTGTGATTCCCCGATCTCCATTTTGACCTTGAGGGCACATCGGAAAATTTCCTCATAGCTGTCGAAGTCACGGATCACTAATGCTTTCCACAGGCTAGGCTTCAACCCACCAAATAAGTGGTCAACCTTGCATTCGGGGGTAACAACAATGCCGAAAGCGTATCATGCAAGACTTGTGAAGTTTTCCTCATACGCTCCAACAGATTCTTTGTCTTTTTTCCTTGAGGTAAAGGAAGTCACTTACCATCTTAATCCAGAGGGTGAGCGGAAAATATTTATCGAAAAACATCTTCTGGAAATCCTTCCATTCCAACTCCTCGATCTCCTCCTCAGGCTTCATATTTTTGATCAACATCCACCATTGATCAGCTTCACCCTCCATATGATAAGCCACCAGGAGAACCTTCTCTTGTTCAAAACATTGAAGGATGGAGAAGATCTTTTCAAGGGAGTTGATCCATTGTTCAGCGATCGTGGGATATGATGATCCAGTAAAAGTAGGAGGCCTTTGTCTCTTGAAGCTCCCGATAGCAAATTTTTCATTCTTATGGGGGGTTGAACGTTCCTCTTGACCCGTTTTTCTATTCAAAACTTGAGTTATCTAAGAGATAAGCGTGAGAAAGTTTGTGATTCCTTCTCCCATTGGATTGGGAATCTCATTAGTACAGTTATCACATAGATCTTCACATCGGTTGTTAGCCCGAGTCCTCCTATTACGGGCCATTGGTTGGAATAAAAGGAAAGTTATGGGGTAACACATAAAGGGTAATCCAAAGAGAAAAGTTTATGACTTATAAAGAAACTTTTATTTCCTTAACTCATGAGTCTATAGGTTTCAATATAGGCTTTTCATGATCTACTTTCTAACATATATTCTTAGGGGAATTTTTTTAATTCCCTTAATAAGGGTTCATACTAAGATTGTGAATTTATCAAAACATATCCCCCGAGAGTGTCTTAACCAGGAGTGCATTAAGGCCCATTATCATGCACGAGTTCCCATTCGAGTCTAGATCAAAGTGGTGTTTTCGGGTTTTACCCATAGGATACATCTGTGCCAGAGCTGCCTCTACCTGCTCGTATCCAGACAAGGATGTATTTTCTTGATAAACCACTTACTCAGTATTTACCAAAACTTAGGGATGTTTTTATTATACTTAGTCTTGTCTCTAAGTATTTACTAGGGTTTTCTAATCCTAATCCCAAAAATAACTAAATATATCCTTTGATACCAACTATGACAACCCTACTTTTATTACAAACTTAAGCTTGATTTATTACATAAACTATTCACTTAATACAACATGGATGATCGAGATTTCTAGTGTCTTTGGGGCTTAGGATCATTACATAACAAATTAAAACATGAAATAAAACATCTTTATTGAAGACTTCCTTTACATGACCATTACATTCCCTTGTACTTAGCATTGCATGGGATAACTTGAGGACATGCATAAGAAAAGGGGTGAGCTATAAAGCCCAGTAAGGGAATAAACATGGAATACATGAGGAGTAAAATACATGTTAGACAATAGGAATATTAATATAGAACAATAGAAACATGAACATAAAGGCATGATAAATCATGATAATCATAACATGGAAATGTGGCAACAACACTTAATATAGAATTAGCATGAGCCAAGGCTCATTGCACATGGAGCATGAGTAAATCCTCATTGCACATAAAGCACGAGTAAAACCTCATTTACCTTGAATTAGCATGAGTAAATACTCATTGCACATGACGTATCATGATACTATACTTTACCCAATGCATTGGAGCGCTATAAGGGCGCACCCTTCTTAAACATTTCATTTCATGCATAAGTGTGCCACATGATCATAATACATGGATTCATAAAGCATAATAATTTATTCCATGATAAATGAATGTGGAATTCATACATAAAACTTTATAACCAATAATTAAATTTTCATAATGGTGAATACCGTTGATGGAGAAATGGGCATGGTATTCACTACACAATGGCATTGGCTTAAAAAATCGGTGTGATTTGGGCAGTGTAACGGCGTGACATAAGAATTCATAAAAATGGTTGATGAGAGGGAAAGGGGTTCCTCATCATATTTAAATGTAATGTACAGTAAGGAGGTCATATATATACATGTCCCAACAATTTTAATGGAATTTAGATTCATGATACAAAAGTATTGCTTGAATGTAAATGAGGAGAGAGAAGTTCCTTTCGGAATTTCGGCATAGTAACGGGTGTACATGGGAGGAATTTAATGAGAGATAAAGGGGTTCATCATCATATTTACATGTAATGGACAGTAAGGAGGTAATATAGATACATGTCCTAATAATTGTAATGGAATTTAGATTCATGATACAAAAGTATTTCTTGAATGTAAATGAGGATAAAGAAGTTCCTTTTGGAATTTGGGCATAGTATCAGGTGTATATGGGAGGAATTTAATGAGAAAGAAAGGGTTCTCCCATCATTCAAACATAAATAGGGCAGTATGAGGGAGGTGCGAAACCATACCCCAAAATTCATAATTGAAATTAAATGGGCAAAACAACTTAAAGAAAATTGGACAAAATGAGAAAAGAAGAAAAAACGCTTACTTGGAAGTGTGCTTCCAAAGGATTGAGAGAGGCTTTAGAGAGGCTTCTTAGGAGCTTGGGGCACCTTGGGAGGATTCTAGAGAGAGTATGGTAGAGGTTGGACGAACTCCAAAGGCATTGAGTGAGGAGGAAGTGGGAGCTTGGGTGGTTTTATATAGGAAAGGTGAGTGAATTCTTTATTATTTAGGTTTGGGACCACTTACATTAAACTAATCCAAACCACAAATCAGATCATGGTTTTTGACCATGGTTTTTGTCAAAGGGAAGAGGAAAAAAATATTTTATAAGGTGAAAGTCCGAACTTCTAAAAATAATGGGGGTGCTTATGTGGAGGTGAGTCACACTCCCATGGAAAATAATTTAAAAAGACAAGATGTTTAATAAGTCTTGAGGGGTCCATTAATTCTTTGAAAACTAAGTCAAACAAACCCAAAATCACATTATTTTAATGGTAAAACATATATTGGCCTTACATAAAGCTTATAGTATTTTATTACATCACTATTGGGTCATTATGATGTTATAAAACACATTATATATTTAAACGATATTCAATTTTTACAGAAAAATTTGACTGTCTCAGAAAATTATGAAAAATTCACCATTGGATAATTTCGACATTCTGATTCCAGAAATATCATTTATTTTATCTAAATAATATTCTAAATATGTTAATTTTCACTTTTAAAATAAAAACCGACATTTATCGAAAATTCACGGGTTTTTACAGAAATGGCTTTCAAACCTTAATAAAAATTATAATTTCATTCATAAAATTATATGATAATTTATATATAATAAAATTAATTTAATTAAAATAATAATATTTTATTAAAATATTATTTAATTCAAAAATACCTAAATTTAATAAAATAGATTTCTTAATTAAATAATAACTAAAAACACTATTTGTACTTTAAAAACTATTTACAATGTATCAATAAAGACAAGAAGGTATATTCATTATTATATACAGAAAACAATAATATACATGAACATATTACTAGATATTTGTTACATAACCCCTTAAAACAGCCGCATAAGACCTAAGGGTAATGTGTGCGATGGTGACAAACTCTTGGGGTGGCTCAGATAACATCGCTCGAGTGGTAATCTCTATCAACTTCCACTTTTCCCGTAGATGGTCCTGTTAGAGCTTGACATGATAAATCTCAGCTTGGGCTTGGTCAAGATCGAAGCCCAAGGATGCCACCTCTTTTTCGAGCTCCGACAAATGGGCTTTGTATGGAGCAATTCTACTGGATGAGGTCATCACTTCTTTTGTCTGAGTAAATTTGATTTGTTAAAGCCCTATATTTATACTAATCATGTGATCACTGTTCAATGGCTATAAAAGTAATAGTCAAAATTCATAACATAAAACCAAATAAGTTGACATTTTATATAAACGTTTTACATAAAGAGACATTTAACTAGATCAAGAGAGATTTCCATTAATGAAACTTTGGGTCGTTACAATCCTTTTCAAAAAGGGAAGCAACATAAAATATCTTTGAAACCAAAGAATGAAGTAACTACTTCTAAACCTCTTGAGTTTGTTCACATGGATTTAGTTGGACCATCTAGAGTTTCGGGTCTCAATTGGAAGCACTTTGTTTACGTTCTTGTATACGATTTCTCTAGGTATACCTGGACCTTTTTCTTAGCTCACAAGAGTTAAGCTTGTTATCTATTTACTAAGTATGCTAGGAATGTATAAAATCTTAGTGGACTTAAGATTAAATGCTTAATAAGTGGTCATGGTTGTGAGTTTGAGAATCAAGATTTTGAATATTTTTTCTCACAAAATGGATATAATCATAACTTCTCTACCCCTAAGACACCTCAACAAAATGGTGTAGTCGAAAGAAGAAATAGAACCCTATAGGAAATTGTCCGAACTATGATTAATGAATATGACCTATCAATTTATTTTTGGGATGAAGCTGTAAATACATCTTGTTACATAATAAAAAAAATTCTTAATTAGACCCATCCTTAAGAAAAGTCCTTATGAATTTTGAAATAATAGGCAACTTAAATTAATTTATTTTAAATTGTTTGGATGTAAACTTTATATTCTAAACAATAAAGACAATTTAGATAAATTTTCCTCTAAAAGTGATGAAGGAATATTTCTTGGATATTCTTCATCAAGAAAATCCTATAGAGTCTTTAATAAGAAAACAAAATGTGTGGAAGAATCTATACATGTCAATTATGATGAAATAGATACACATGAGCCTAATACCTCACTAGAAAATATTGAAGAGGATATGTACAATCTAGACATTAATGATAAAACCTCAAATCATCATGTGAAAAAATCTGTGAAAACTCCCAGTTCTTGGAATTCTCCAGATTCAAGCCAAAATGAGTCAGATCAAAATAACTAACTTGAATTAACTTGTCCTACCATTTCTAGACCAACTATGAACCTTAAAAATCATCCTTTAGATGTCGTTGTTGGAGATTTAGATAGAGGAACACAAACTAGAGATTCCTTTAGAAACCGGGTTGAACAATAAGCATTATTGTCACAACTTGAACTTAAAAATATCAACGATACAATAAATGATGCAATAAATTATGAATTTTTGTAATTTCCATGCCAAAAGAACTTAACCAATTTGAAAGAAATAAATTTTGGAAAATTCTTGATAGAACAAAGGATACTTTGACCATAGGAACCAAATGGATGTTTAGAAATAAAGTGGATGAAGCTGGAAATATATTTAGAAACAAAGCTAGGTTGGTGGAACAAGGATAAAATCAAGAATAAGGAATTTATTATGAATAAATCTTTTTACCAGTATCTCATCTTGAAGACATTAGAATCTTACTTGCCTATAAAGAACACCTAGATTTTAAACATTACAAAATGGATCTCAAAAGTTAATTCATAAATGGTTATATAATTGAGGATGTTTTTGTTGAACAAACCCTAGGTTTTACAAATCCTTATTTTTCAAATCAAGTTTTCAAGTTATCTAATGATTTAAATGGTTTAGAACAAGCTCCAAGAGCTTGGTATGAAATATTAATCAATTTTCTTATTTATAAAGGATTTAAAAAAGGACATGCAGATCCTACTTAGTTTATAAAAATAATTTCAAAAGAAGTATTAATAACTCAAATATGGGTAGATGATATTATATTTGGATCTTATAAAAATTCATTATGTAATGATTTTTCAAATATGATGCAAAGTGAATTTGAAATGAGTTTTATGGGTGAACTCAAATATTTCCTTGGATTTCAAATATTACAAAATAAAGAAGGTATTATTATAAATCAAAGTATGTAAACTAATGATATTTTAAAAATATATGGATTTGATAGCATTAAAAGTTGTGAAACCCCTATGAGTTATACATGTAAGTTAGATCTTGATGAAAATGGAAAATCAGTTGATCAAACTGCTTACAGAGGAATGATTGGGAGTTTTCTGTAATTAACTACTAGTAGGCTAGATAATATATTTAGGGCATGTATGTGTGAAAGATTTCAAGAAAACCCAAAAGAATCACATTTAAATGTTGTTAAAAGAGTTTTCAAATACCTTAAATTTACAACTAATTTAGGACTGTTCTATCCTAGAGGAAAACCTTTTGATTTAGTTTGTTATTCATATGCTGACTTTGGTGGATATAAGTTGGATAGAATGAGTACCTCTGAAACATGTCACTTTTTGGGAAATTCTCTAATATCATGGCGTAGTAAAAAAGCAAAATTCAGTTGCATTATCAACTGTTGAAGCAGAATACACTGCTGCTGTTAGTTGCTGTGCACAAATGTTTTGGATGAATCTCACTTTATTAGACTATGGATTTCAATTCAGACAAATCCCCATAAACTGTGACAACACAAGTAATATTAACATTTCTAAGAACCCCATTTCTCATTTTAGAACAAAACATATTGATGTAAGACATCACTTTTTGGGAGATCATTATCAAAAAGGTGATATAACACTTGAGTTTATCGGGACTGAACTTAAACCTGATGACATATTCACCAAACCCTTAAACTATGAGAGAATGAACTACATAAGGCATGAAATAGGAATGATAAATCTCTAAAGTTCTATGAAACTGATCCCTTGAAGTCGTTCTGTGAAACTGATCTCTTGAAATTGTTATGTGAAACTGATCCCTTGAAACTATTATGTGAAACTGATCCCATGAAACTGATATGTGAAACTGATCCTTTGAAACCGATCTATGAAATGGATATGTGAAATTGATCTGTGAAACTGATCTCTTGAAACCAAAATCGTGAAACCGATCTCTTGAAACCGATTGTGTAAAACCGATGCCTTCAAGGACCATTTTGTAATTCTTTCTTTTTTTAAATAAAATGATGCAATTTTGTATTCTTTTTACCACATTTAAATTTAATGCTTTATGATTTTACAATCCCTAAATTATAAAATTAATTCAATCCACTTCGACATTTCACATTCCCTCTGCCGTAAAACCTTCAGCACTTTAAAACTCTATCTCTTAACTCACAACCTCCTTTCGAATCTGAATCCTCGAAATGGCAACAATGAAGCGCGTGGTAGAAGAACCAAGTAAATATACATCATCTAAGCATCAAAAGGATGAGTTCAGTGGGATTACAAACCCATGTTTGGAAAGCCGAGTGGTCGTAGCTAAGAAGGAAGTGTCTGCTGATTGTATTCTATTAAGTAAGTCATTTTTGTTGAGAGTACTGTGATCCCAAGGGTGGATGAGCTGGTTCTCAAACAGTGAATGTCCTTTCTATCCCCATCTAGTACATGATTTTTATCTCCACTTGAAGATATCCTTGGATGGAGTTGAAGAAGAAAGGATAAATTCTACGGTGAAGGAAAAAGAGATAGTTTTTTTATCTAAGGGATGGGATGAGTGCTTGGATATGCCTCATGAAGGTGTCTATGTTGATTATCAGGGTAACATCCCACCTTCCTCTGATTTGTTTTCATATGAGGATGCTCTGAAGGAGCTGACTGGAAGTGAAGAATTGAGAAGATATACTGACAGTGAGTTATATGGTGAGTTAAGATTACCTTTTAAGTTTATTCAACATCAAATCTTTCCAAGAAAGGGAGATTTATCAACTGTGAAGTATCAGGATTTATTCCAGATTTACCTGTTGAAAAAGGGGATAAAGGTAAATCTATGTAGGTACCTAATGGTTTAAATTTCTGATATGATAAAACCATATAAGAAAGAAACATGTTTTTAATATCCTAGGATGATCTCTATAAGGTTAAATAAGTTGGGATTTGTGGAAGATGGAGATGAAATGATAAGTGTGTGTAGTGGTTTCTTCCTTCATAAAGAGATTTGTAAGATAATTAAGATCTTCTAGAACCCATAGAAGAATTTTTGGGTAGGATATGAGGAAAGACAGTATGAGGAATTTAATTCGATTGACCATCCTACCAGACCAAAGGATCAAGTTGATCCAGGCCTCAATCTAGGAGAGGAAGCTATTTATTCTAATGAGGAAGCTGAGGATGAGTTTCCAAGGGAATAAGGATATCCTATTGATGACATTATTGATCTTGATATTGCTGAAAGCTCAAAATACGTTCCATATGGACCTGCTAGTCCACCATTGGATTTACCCTCAAGGGAACCTTTATTAAGTGATAAGGATGAGGAAGCAACAGAGGTATTTGGTGTGGAAGGATACAAAAGTAAGTCAAATGAGTAGTCAGATGATGTTTATGATGATGATGAAGAGGGAAATGATGAGCATGTTAGTGATTCCTTGAATGTGGGACATTAAGTAGTTGACAGATCTAGTGAGGAATCTTTTCATAGAGCTGTTGATAGAGCTGATGGACAGGTTGGTGATGATCCTATTGAAAAAGAATCTATTGATCATGGAGATGCTAATAATGAAGATATAACTCCCCATCCTAATGTTTAAAATCAATAAATCATTTAATAATTGAATGAAATTATGGATGGTTGCCATGCGGAAGAGGCTAAGGATTAGGTGCCTCAGATTGAGGAAGTGCCTGGGGAAGTTGCAGTGGCTAGAGTTCATGCAGGACCCCAAGTTTAGTTGGTACATGTGCCCAGAAATGTTATTTTGGATAGATGTCAGGATGAAGAAGAAGAAGAAGATGATATTGTCTCTAATCCTCATAGAAGAAGATTCGGGATTGATACAGTAGATCCTAGAGACTGGACATGTACTATATAGTGGAACCGGAATCTAGTTCTAATTCTTTTTGGGATAGATTATGATTCTGCTGAGGAGAGGGTGCCTCCTCCTCCTCCTTATGCTCCACTGGCCTGAGCTAAAGTGGAACCTATTGCACCTATTCCACCAGTTTTACCTTCAGCATTAGATCTAGTAGCACAACCAGTGCCTGGTGGCTATGTCACTAAGGTTGATTTAGATAAATTCAAAAGTGATATTTGTAAGTCAGTGAGAGCCTCAGTTTGATCCAAAAATGAAGCATCTACTTCCATGAGTATTTCGGATGCTGATGCTGTAAGAATTGAAAGGATGGTGATCCAGGAGATTTAACCTAATCTCATTACCATAGCTGAAACCATCATTAGGCATAATACTTTTCTAAGATAATAATTAAGGAAGATGAGAAATGATTTAAATTCTCTCACCAATGATTTCAGGACCTCTTTTAGTGGGGTGATGGAAGTTATTATGAACCTAGTAACACATCTAATAAGTGTATATTTAAATAAATTAAAAGAGGATCAGGGAAGGATGATCATTGGTTCTTCTAGTTCTAGAGGTGGGATAGGTGTTGTTGCTGATTTGGAATCTCTCCAGGCTGTGATCAGAGAAGAACTTTAGAATATTCAAACTGATTCAAAAACTCTTACAAAGGTACATAGAAATATAGATCTTGTTTAAAATATGCTAAGACAGTGCATAAATGAATCCTATACTTCTCAGAAAGAGATAAGAGAGAAAGTGGATAAGTATTTTACCCAGATCTATACCAATCATGATATCATCAATATCTTCAAGTTTTTAGCTGAAAATCCCTTAATTCCTCTTGTAAAAAAGTCTTCAAGAAACAAGTAACACAATTGAAGAATTTTACCCCTCTACAGAATAAATTCATAGAGAATAAGGATGATTTCGATAAGTCCATTAAATATGGTAGTGATATAATTAATGATTTCATCAATATCCTCAAGCTGTATCTGCATGTTCAATCGGAAGCAATTGTGGTTCCTCCTGCTGCATCCATTAGACCTACCTCTCGGCCTCCTGCTCTGATGTATGTCTCTTAGGCCCTTTCCCAGATTCGACCAGTCATTACCAAGAAAACTCATAGTTGTGTGTTGTCAAAAAGGATACCTTGTCGTGCAGCAAATATCCCTCTAGGTGTTTCCTTGCCTGGTGTTGTCTTCAAACCACCTTTGCCTCCAACCAAACCAACACCATCTGATACTTCTCCTAATCCATTAGGTAAAGTAAAATACCCTCCGAATCCAAACCCTTAGTGGTGGGTTTTGTATTTTATAGGGATTTGTATCTTTATTTTTTTGATTGTACTCTTTTGAACCTTAATGGAAATCCTTTTTGTCTTCACATTCTTTTTTCTTCTTTATGATCTTTTCCTTTTTACTAATCTCCAAAGGGGGATAAAGGTATAGTCATAACTTATTAATTTGGGGAGACATTTAAATGCATACCTGATTACTTTTAGGGGGAGAAACTATGGTATAGGACACATGGAATTTACTCAACATGATATATATATATATATTTTCTCCTAATTCAATGACTGAGGGAGAGATTAGTTTTAAAAAACACAAAAAATGGTAAGCCTTAGTTATTTTGAACACTCACAGTCAGTGAGGTATTCTAAGTAAAGCAATTATTATCCCTTAACATTACATGTATTCCATAATTTTTTAATATCAAAAAGTGGGAGATTGTTGGACCCTCTATGATATAGTGGTTTTCATAATCACAAATAATTCTAATCTAAAAATTCTATTATTTCATTCCATTTTATATATCTAAGTAAATTAATTATTTCATACTGTAAAATACTTTTCAATAAGAGAATAAACTACATTTATTCTTCAATATGATTACAATTGTCTATTTACATGTATGTCTGGATGTCACTTAATCTAGTAGTGCTCTGTGTAAGACAGACACTTCATAATTTTCTCAGAGTCCCTAGCACCATTAGTGAAAAACGACTAACCGATGTTCGACACACTAATGTTCGACACACCGATGTTCGACACACCGATTTTTGACACACTTATGTTTGACACACCAATGTTCGATACACTGATGTTTGACTCACCGATGTTTGACTCACCAATGTTCGACACACTGATGTTCGACACACCGATTTTCGACACACTGATTTTCAACTCACTGATGATCGACTCACCAATAGACAACTCACCGATGATCGACTCACTGATGGATTACACACCAATGGACGAGTCACCGATGAATGACTCGCCGAAGGGTGACACACCGATAGTAAAAAAGACTCACTTATACTCGAAGTCACCGATGCTGACAGACCGATGCGGGCTAACCAATGTTGACTGAACGATGCTGACAGATCAATGCTGACAGACTGATGCTGAAAAACCAATGCTGAAAGACCTATACTGACGACCGATGATAACAGACTGATGAAAATGAGTCAACAATACTTATGGCTCACTGATAGTCATAAAAAACTATTTCAAATTTATTAATTTAAATTTATTTCTAATGGTCATATTTAGACAAATTAATGTTTCTGACATTATTTAGTGTTGTCTGTAGGACTATCCATAGACAGTATGAGGTACATGCATGTGGGGAGATCTTCATGCCTGTTGGACCTTTAAGTATAAAAGGATTACTCAATAAACCTTAAAGAACATAGAGACAGACCGTGCAAATGTGAAAAATATTGAAAATAGAAGAACTCAAAGCATGAGTATACAAGGAGTTCAATATTACAAGCAATAACCTCCTGAAGTTCTCTAAACATCCTAACATCGAAGAGTTGAAAATTTTACACCTAGAAGCCAGAGTATAGAGTTTGCGATACGATGTTCTAAATAAACCTTCTAGAAGAGGACTCGAATATCTTTTTCTCTACTTCAATCTATTCCAGAGCTTCACTGCATAGCTCCCAGATATTTATATACTCCATTCATTCCTTATAACTCTATTGTAGTCTTGTGTTTAATTTTTGAGCAGTGTGTTCATCTGTTTGTTTCACACAAACTATCTCCTATGAATACTAGGAGTATACTCAATATTGTCAAACTAAACATCTTTTTACTCTTGTATCCCACATAGAATAGTGGAAGAGATCATGTGTGATCTGTTTGTTTCTTTTCCCATGAATAACTATTCTAGAGGTCAAGTGTGACCTGGACAGACTTGTGTGCTGTTGTGAACCCTGATCCATGGTGTGGATCAAAAAGTTTATTAACATAAACTACTTAGTAGCAGGTGATCACCATGTAGAGAGGACAAGGTCTCAGCTTGAGACTGGACCTCTTTTTTTTATCCGTTGTGTATTTACCTTTTAGTTTAATCTAATTTGCGTTTATTTCATTTCAAATAAAAGTACATTGATATTTTATAGTTAGTTTATAAAGTGTTTATATATATTTTGAATTAGTATATTAGTTTCAAAAGTTTAACTAATCTTTAAATTGGTAAAGCTGAGAACTAATAAATCTTCTAAGAAATTAATTAACATTTAGGACATTTATAAATTCACTACAAACCGACTTGGATTATATTTTAATTTGGGGATATTTGTTAAGGAATCAATTTTAACATAAATTTTTAGAGATACTAAATTTACCACCCTCTTGAGTAATCTACTCTGGCCAACAATATATTCCTATATTATACGAAACATCAGTGTATCCCATTATTTATTCCTAGAAAACATTAACCATTTGTGTAAACCTATATGTTTT
Organism: Viscum album; assembly: GCA_963277665.1. Lineage (NCBI taxonomy): Eukaryota > Viridiplantae > Streptophyta > Magnoliopsida > Santalales > Viscaceae > Viscum > Viscum album. The sequence goes on from CAUJRU010000002.1 coordinate 10,814,400, forward strand.
CGTTGAATGATATAAAATAAATATTTACATTTTAGTTTTCATAGAAAATAATGAAATCTATCTTTCCCTTTCACCGTCATAAATAGTAAAAACTCCATCATAAACCATATACCTTCTTTGATGGAAAAACTTCAGTGTGGCCCATTTTGTATTTTAGAATACACTAAAGTCTATTATAGATTTTTACCCCATTTCTTGTATTAAAAATCAGTATGTCCATTTTTATAATCCAAATAACACTAAAATATAGTTCATCAATTAATTATTCCATGATTTTTCTATGGATTAGTATACCTTTTCAAATTCTAGGAGATGATAAACTCTAACAAACCATCATCATTATTTGTTCATCAAAACGGGAACATCCCTATTCTATTGTATTTTTTATTGAGAATAATGATGATTTTTTTTATTAATGAGCCTGTGAACATGGATCATGTTACATAATTAATGTGCACATGCATATTAGTGATAAACTAGTGGACATATTTTTGAATGGTGATACAGTAAAAAAGTATCTATGTGCATAAAAATGATAGGTTAAACACCTCTAATCATGTAATGATTGTGATATTATTTGTGATACAATGGTGGGATGATTTAATTTCACAACACGTTCATTCAAAATAATAAATTTTAGTCAATCCATTTCATGAATTTAAACATGAAGTGTTACTTTTTTGGATTTTACAAGAATTTTTTATATTATATGATGCATATAATTGATGATATAATATCCCAAATAATTCCACCACTCACCAAAGTGAAACCACTATATTCCTCTTTACTTATATCATTTACCACCACCCATTATGGAACCCTGGAGAAGTAATTAGTCTAATTTTATTCTAAAATTAAAAGTAAATCAACTTAAAAATGTAGATAAAATGATGGGAAAATCAACTAAATAAGTAGTAGGAAGTCACCTATTCATGATTTTTGTATACATTTTTCTACCATTTTTTCTGCTCGTTTCTAAGAAAATTGATTTCCCCCATTATACATCTCATTGAGAAACAGATAAAAAATAATATATAAGCATTCTAACACTAATTCTTCACACCCCAAATATATTTATAAGGCTATAGATCATAGTAGATCACAAACATAGCAAGTGATCACCGAAATTTATTTTTAGCAAACATTTGAATGCCACGTATGCTACCCAGTCATATCTAAACAAATTTACTTCTTATTTTTAGTATAGAAGGTTTTCATAAATATTGGTTGTACAAAGAAAAAATATAAAATCAAATGATTAAGAAATATTTTTAATGAAATTGTATTTACCTTTAGAAATTACATACTTGGGGATGCTGGTATTTTCATGGTTTATGATCTATATAATAAATTTCCAAACATAATATCCACAATAATTTAAATTATATTACTTAAAACATTATGGAAACATTGACCAAAATAAGTAAATTTTTTTGAAATATGTTTTAATAGTTAAATATATATATATATATACTATAATATGTTTCTATTTGAACTAATCCACTGGCTTTTTATGTATAGTCATTGACTTCATCCCATGATTTAGCCTATATTTAGAGACTTCCCTATAATAAAAATATTATTATTAAAACACATATTGAAACATATAATTCTATGTTTATCTATAAAATTTTGATTTAAGTGTATTAAAAATTCACAATACACATCATGTGTGGTTGGTTTTTTGGATATCCATGCATTGGATCCAAAAAAATAAATATTTGGGGTATCCAGGTTGAGTGAGATCATCATATATTGCATCCTAAAAAAACAAAAACAAATAAGTAATGAAAAAATTAATATATAATTTATGTGATTAGATTGTATAGTTTTACCCATGTTATGTAAGAAACAAAAGGAGTCTGTTGTCTGATATCTTTTTCTCAATTGCATTGTATAACTCATCATTACCCAAATAATTGTCTTATGTAGAATTGGTATAGTTATTAATGAATCAAAATCATGCTTCGCACAATTTTTTCATTATATAGTATTAATATAAATGCCTATAGAAACTATGAATAGTTATAAACATTAATAAACATGTTAGATCACTATTTTGATAGTAATATTATGAAAATTTACCTTAAGTATGTATTCAAAACTAATACTCCCAACCATTAAAACTTGAGAATATCATTGTAAATCTCGATATTAACAACATCTATAATCAAAGTTCAAAATATTTATTCTTTATATATAATGTGATACATATCATCATCTTTAAATATAGTATCTACATGAAGTTGTATTAGTAATAATTATTATTGTGGAACTAGCGGGGAGAAGGTACCCCTGAAAGGTCCTTTTTATTTCTTGGATGATTCACTAGATTGTCTTGATCTGACCTTCTATTACCTATCTCTCTATCTATCTATAATACAATACCTCACTTCTGACATTTTTTTCATCGACTTTTACAAGTTTTTCGTATGATTTTTCTTAAAGTACTACCTCATGAATATTTATAAGATTAGGAATCCATTCTATTAAATTTCAAATAGAATCATTTATCATTGTAATATCATGATCATCAAGTGGAACATGTAAATCAGTGATCATCTCTTGAGCTACCTCAATCCCTAGTCTCAAGTGATCATTTGGGATTTATTTATTGTTTATCTTTTCTCTTGGGATATTATACATCTTACCCCTCGCAATAAGTTAGTGTGTGGGTGTTGATAAATAGAAAGTAAATACAAATTTACCATGTAGAATTTTAGTAATATAAATCCACCAAAAGTTGTTTGATTCACAATTAGGATAAAGGGTGATGAAAAAATTTATTACCTCGGTTAAGGTATGTGGTTGAGGAGAATGACTATACTCAAAGCTGGCAAGGTGATTTGGTTCTTCATATGCGGATCTTGGTTCCACCTCCAGTTCTCTTTGATCCTTTCTCATATATTAGTCTTCCAAACAAGACTGGAGAATAATATCTTGAAAAGTATCTATGTGTGCATGTAATCCTTTCATTATATTATAAGTATCTTCTTGTGGTTTTATTATCTCAAAATATATTTGAGGAGACACTCCAAAACCAACTCCTCGAACACGACCATATTATTTTGGCCTCTTCAAAGCTACTAAAAGTAGTTTTTCTTCTAGAATGGTCTCTATCAATTCTTGCGTCTAGACCACATAAAAAATAAACATAAGTATATTTTTTATTTAATATTGTTATAAAGCATAACAAACTACTATTATGTGTTATATAAACTTTTTACCATACTTCTTTTTTGTTTTCCTCAACTATTTTACCCTCCTTATTTATGTTAGCCTCATTCTATAGCATATGATGTGGGATATTAGTGGATTAATATTTTCATTCAGAAATATTCATATAAAAAAAGAAACATAAGTTGTTTTATATCACATAAAACATTTATTGTTTATTTAAAATATATACCAGTTTAATCATTAGTAAAATGTACCTCATCATTACGTTGTGATAGGAGTACATTGGTTTTTATGAACGTTATTTATTTCCTGTACTCTTTTCTTGTTTCGTAAATTATCAATTTTGAATCAAATTAGATAAAATAAATATTTTAAAATAATACATTATTGACTACAATGCACCTGAATTTATTTCTCATCACGGTGACTGATTAAATCATTCATTGTTTCTTTCTTGATAATGTGTGCATAACTAACTGTTGAATGGGGTATACATTACCCCCAACATCCCTAAGATGTTAATTGGTAAGAAGAGTCTATAAGACTCTATTGAATTTTCTAACACCATTTAAGACATATTTATTATATAAATATTAAAAAATAAAAAAAACTCTGCAGGGAATAATGAAAATTATATCAATGTTTAACTATATAATTTTTCTATAAAATAGTAAAATTATATCATAACATTAAATTTATATTTTCTTAATGAGTTTCCTTCATTATAGGATGGAAATGGTTCTATGAATCGATATCAATTAGCACATTCATCCTCATTGTGACCCCAATATAACTAATAAACATTGATTTTTTGGGGTCAATAGGTTGGTCACATTGATTCTAGACAACATCAATTTTTATACACTTACTTACTGCCTTGATAATTTTATTTAACACTTTTATGTTTTTTCATTCTTTTTTTTCATCCAAATGTTTTTTTATCCCTTAATTAATCTACAGTTTGAGAATCAATATTCTATTCTTCCACAGGATTGGTTACAACATCATGTGTAGAAAACATTTTCTTCTTGAGTAGTAAAAATTTAATTTCAATTATGTTAATGCAAAAGAGAATAGATGATATTATATGGAAAATAATAGTATATTAAAAAACATTAACCTTATCATTGAACTCTATTTTTTTAAAGGTTGAAGGGATTTTGATCCTATATCAAGAATCCAAATCCCCTCTTTGTGGTCCCCACATACATACAAGACCTTTTCAATATTGGGGCCTCCCTGAACTTATTGTTATCTCCCAATGAAAGGGTTATCCTTGATTGAGTTTTCATCTGACCCTATAGTTTTTTAGCCACTAGTAGGACTACCAACCAATTCATTATTTTCTGGATCTAATACATAAAATAATTTTACTACTTATGATTCCATTATGAACGACTCATCATCTTTCTCATCCAAATTGAAATTCAAATTCATGAAACCCATTTCATTAACCTTCCATGCACTCCTATTTTTACCCATTCATGATGGAAAATCAACACATGAAATATTTTATAATAAAAATTGTATATCTATTCGCTAATTACAAAATAATACATATTCACATAAATTGTATTTTTGTCTTTGGAACCAGATATGTGTATTGATTCTGCCAAAAGTGTAAATCCGTTATTTTTCATTATATTGTAGTCATCTTATCCTTTTGTATATAACGTATAACCATTGATTAAAAAACTAGTGTAAGATATAATACTTTTATTTGACCCCCTAGCTATCCATTGAATTCATTTATAATTTTAATTTGTATTTTCAGATAATTCCTTATATATTTGATCTTAGAACCATCATATAAACTATTGATTTTTGATATTTGATATCCATCCTTCGTCCCTTGATGGATTAAAATCTCTAAAATTTTCTTTTTGGTCTTCAATGTATGGATCAACGTATTCACTATTATGAAAAATTTAAATTTGTGCTTTCTCCCACCCTAAGATAGTAATTGTAAGAAAATTTCTTCTCTAAATCCCTTCACCCATAAGGCATCCAATGTGGCAAGACTTTGGGAGACTGATGCTGTCAATATCTAATATGTAATATGTAGAGAATTCAATAGCTTCTTCAACAATATATCATTATTCAATATAAACTTCTAGCTGAATTTTATTCCTAAAATACAATTTCAAAATATTCATATACCATTCAATTGGGTACATCCATCTTTAATAGACAAGACCACATAGTTGAACCACTCTAACCTAGTGAACCATTAGGTGGAACCTTATATCAATGAATGATGGTAGAAAAAACATATCTAATTATCATAATTTGACTCCAACCTCTTTATTCATGATTGGAAACTTCTATGTGTCTATAACTTTATTTCATATAGCTTTGAAAAAAATTCTAGTTAATATATGTCATACATTTTTTGGTATAATGAAACATAAAGAAATATGCATCAAATCTGGCATAAAAATGTGATATTCGTGTGATTTTAGTCCCTATAACTTCAAATTATTCATTTATCCAACATTCTTAATATTTTATGAATAACCCTTTGGAACTTTTAGGCCATTAAGGAAAATAAAAAATTACATTTTTTCATGTATGGATAGAGTCTAAGCTACTGGCAGAAGATATGTATGCCCATTTCCCTTCACTAGTGCCAAATCTTCCATTATCCCCTTGTCAATCATGTCAAAAATATCATTGATTTCATATTCTCTTTTTATAGGGACATTTAGTAACATTCCAATAACACTATCAAATACATTTTTCTACAAGCATGTCATCAAGAAATTTTCTGACCTACAAACAATTCCAATACAGTAATTAAAAGAAAATTGTTCTTCTTTTCCAACATAATTTCATAAGGTTTTTCAAAAATGGCTTTCCAAAAATAGTGTAAATATATTTTACTTTATTGAATAGTATATCTACCTTTAGTGGAGATGAGGTTTCATCTTGTTCGGTATTCCCTTCGAATGTTGTCATCCAGGATAAATATTTAAGTCATCGAGGTGAAATTTTATGCTTTCCTAAAATCACAACCTTCAAGAAATATTTAAACTAAACCGAGTGTGTGATTTATTCACAAATGGTACACCCCCATTATTCCCTTAATTTATAGATTTAAACATTTCCATAAGCAGGAAATTCATTTATCATCTCATAAACATTTCCATCAAAATGAATTATTCACTTATATGGGCATCATTAATTGTAACACATATATCCCAAATCAATTTCAGATCTTAAATCAATAGATACAAATAGAAATCAATATCATTACTGGGTTTCTTTAGTCCAGATATAAGCAAAGGCGACGTAATGTATTTGTGATTCATGCATAACCGTGGTGAGAATTTATAATTTACCAACATGATGGGCCATGTACTGTGAGTAATACTTTGTACACTAAAAGGATTTATTCAATTTTTAGATAATGTAAGGAGAAATTTTCATGGATGATTTCCAAATTCAAGATACTCGTAATCACATTTATTCCAGTAAGGAGAATCTGCTAGATGCCATATATTAACATCTTTAATTCTTATATCAGTATTTCATGTTAATTGTCCCATAGTTTCATAATATCCATATAGTCATGTAAAATGTTCAATGATTGGAATGTACTATACAGATTTCGGTGGACTTTATTCATTTTTTCATATCAATATATGCCACACTTAGGGAATTTTATGTGTGGTTCATGGTACTTATAAAAAAATGTGAAATAATTTTCAAAATCTTTTATTAATTTAGATAACATCCCCATTAAACATTTCATTCATTTAGAACCATATGTTCTCCATGGAATTTCATTTTCTACAGGTATCATATCATTCAGGGGGCTAATTACTTCTATAAAGATGGTGTCACTACATCCACTGCCAGCTTTCAAATTATATAACTTCAACACAACTGATAATTTTTTTTATTTAGTGCAACAATTATAAATTGGTCTCTTAGCATAGTTATTTAACTTCTCAAAAAACTTTGGAAAATCATAAAGGTTATATTCAATTTCCATTGTCATTTATTCCATGTGATCTCTATCATCATTTACACAAGTATTCATATCAAATGATCCATAAACTGCAGTATCATTCCAATAAGTGTGAACGTTTAGTTTTTCCCCATGTTTAGTCTAAACTTTATATCTCTGATCTATTCTATAAAAAATCATATGTCCTTTCAAATCATCTGGACTAGTTTTTCTTGAATAAAAATAATGTAAACACAAAAAAAGGATTTAATAATTTTCATATACATGCTCTATTGAAAACATGATGAACTATTTAACTCAATATTCATACTCTTTTGTTATAAAATTTGTGTGGATCCATTTTTAATTCAGATATATCATATTTGGTTCATAAAATATTCCATTTGTACAAAAAAATACATAAATATGCATTAGATATTCATTACCAAAAGGTTAAAGTTATAGATAGTTCTAATAAATGGAATCCAATATTTTTTATTTCAAATAATTTCAGTATTTTTTTATGGAAATGGGTAAATGTATTTAAGAAAAGAATTACTCCACTACGGTAGGTGCCATCCTTTGAATTCATCCAAAATAATCACTGGTACCTGTTATGGGTTGAATACTGCTTAGAGTAGTTCAAGAAACATTGGAACATGTCCAAAAGAGATGGGGATGAGTCTCAAGAAACAAAATTAAATAATAACTATTTAGGAGATGAAGCATAGTAGGATGATAGTTTTCACATTAAATAATAATTAGTAAATAGAATCCAACATTTTGATTATCCTGGACTACCTGCCTAAATAATGATGTTCACATGGGATTATTTCAATATTAAATCAAGGGACTATTCATTTATTAAAAACTGGTTTCATCAAATATGACAAAAGAAGCCAAAAATACAATCTTTAACATTCCATACTATTTATTCAAGAATAAAAATCAAGAATATTTTAAAAATATTTATGAAATTGAAAAAAAATTATAAAACAACATGAGGTGTTAGATGGAGTCCATGTGTGATATTGGGCTTAAGTTTTATTTGAATTTATTTGAATGAGATTCAAATTAGAGGTGCTCTATCACCCAAGGTGACACAATGATAGAATATTTGGTTTTTGTTTCTAAAGGAACAAACCATAAAGTTACACAACGTTTCAAGTTTATACATGGTTTTGGGTGTTTATAAGATCATGGGATGATTTCAGTTTTTTAGTAATTGTGATAAATCAATTAGATAATGTGTTGATGGGTGAAACTAATCATTTTCAATGAAAATTTAGCTAGATTTGGACTGGATAATTTTTTTCATGAGATTTGGTGCGGTGAGATAGACACCACATCACACATGTTATTCACATTATATATTTATTCTTGTTTTATTGTATAAAGTTTGTTAAACTTATTTATTTATTTTAAAATTATTTATTCTGTGAAATTAATGTTTGGAATTGTGTTATTTAATTATTTACATTATTCCATTTATATAATTTCATTCTTGTTAATTGTATAATCAAAAAATGATTTTATGATCTATAAATGAATGTATCTATCATATGTTTAGGTTATATTTACTTTATTTTAATAAATTAACCTGAATATTCACATGTCTTAAACCTTTTTTCAGGAAATAAAATTACAATTTGGTGTATATTTATTACCTGATATAATGAGTACTTTTAATAAACCTAAATTTAGTTTTAAACCATGAGTTTGAATGGTATGAATATACTTAGTTATGTATTCTATTTTATACCTTTTGTTTTACTAAAAAGAAATTCATTTCCTTTCACTATAACCTAAATGAATTATAATTCAATGAAAAATACTTAAACATGATTTACTGATTACATCAATGATGAGATAATGGCTAGGTTGATTAACTGGGAAGGAATCATTTGTTATGATAACATATTAGGTATAATCAACTTTTTGGTTTTTTAAACTAATCTAAACACTTTCTAAGTACTAAATGTGTCTATTTTCTTAAATAATTATGTATGGATTTGGTTTTATATAAATACCTTAAATAGACAGTTTTTTCCTGAAATAATAACCTTAGGTATTTTCATTGTTTAAAAGGTTTTACTAAAAAATAATTTTACATTACTAATAGGAAATTATCTTTGTATATTTTAAATATTATAATTATAAAACTTTATTTTCCTCAAATATGAGTTATAAATGTGCATATTAACATTAGAGGAACTCTTTTCCTTAATAAATTATTTTACTAATTTGGATTTTAAATGTATAAAATTGATTTAAATGATAATATTTCATTTTTTTAGTTAGAACATATTAATTGGTGCTTGAGTCACACCTTATGCCTTATTTGGGTTATTATGACTAAGAATTGGTTATATCTAATGGTATGTTTAATAATTTACCTCATTTAATATTTGGATGCATTTTTTATTTCATATTATATGCTTATTAGATTATTTGGATTGAAATTAGTGGGATTTAAACAATACATACACCACAAATTCTGCCTTGTGTGGAATAACATAAGGGTGTTTGAAAAGTAATCATTATGCATCATTTGGATTTATATTTATATGCCTAGTTATTTTTTATATTTTAACCAAATCATTCAACCAAAATTAAGTATTTTTTTAATCATGAAACCCAATTTAATGGTTTAGTGGGAACCCTCATCGAAATCACCACACAAAAAAGATCCAAGACAAACAAAGCATCTTCCCAAGCCAGAATATAACAACAATCAACAAACCAGATCAACCAAAAGACAGACAACCTACTAGAATCATGAGAATACATGAAGAGTAGTATAATGAAGAAAATAAAATGCACAGTGAATGACCATGTGGGTCTAACAAAATCCCACCTATCCTGGTATAAGTGTCATGGGATAATAACTGAGGCACTCAAGTAATATGATCCTGGAATGGATAAAAGAACTTTAGGTCAACCTCATAGAACCAACTCATCTTGCTAGTCCCATTGAACTAGCTAGGACCTAAACATTCCAGGAGTGTGAAGCTACCATGGGGGATCATTTGAGCACACTCAATAACATATTCCCACACTATCTAGACATAAGATAAACTAGAGTTTTTACTCATCTAAGATACCATTTAGTTACCTAGAATTCCCATGACAAAGAAACCAAGTGAGGAGGTGAGAAAGAAATTAAAAAACAAACATATGGTAAAAAAAGTAATATATTACACCTCACCTCCAACAACCTTGCATAGAACAAACCATTTCACATCATACATTAATTATAAGTTGATAAAGATCCCATAACAGACACACCAAATACAAGGGGTGATCAATGAGGGTATCATGAGCAATAAAACCATTTTAAGTTCCAAACGGGCTATTAAAAAAATCTAACTGGAGGTTTCTATTTATTTTCCTTTCATTTAAAATTAAAAAATTTCAATATTTGGAAATATTTAAAAACACACCCTTTTTATATTTCAAATATTTCTTTAAAACATTGTTTCTTCCTTTAAAACCCAAAATATGGAATAATCCTTTCATTTTTCATAAAAATAAACTTGAAATGACTCATAAGCATATGATCAAACACTTTTCAAGATAAAAGTTTTAATTCAAAATAATTCAATCAAAATCTATAAAAACCCCTTTATCCCAATCATGGAATTCAACTAAAATTTTTTCCAAATCCATTATAAAAATGACACATATGACTACACTAAATAAAAATGAATTTAAAACAATGAGAAAAACATACCTCAACAAATCAGAATGGAGGGAGGAGACACCTAAATAGAAAGGAAAAAAATATGGTATTTAAATTCGAAAACATATGAAAATTGAGGGAGGAGACACCTAAATCAAAGAAGAAGGATGTGGAAACCCTCTTAGGGATCCAAGAAGGTTCATGTGGTCATATAGGGGAATAGAGGAGATAAGACAAGAAAACAATGCAATAATGTAAACCGTGGAACCCAAATGAGAAATCAATGATTCAGAAGTAGAAAAATATAATATACATGGGATTTGAGACTTGATTCTTTTGAGAGAATATTGAGGACAAGCATCAGCAGTAGGGTACATTCACAAAAGCTTGATAATTACGATTGAATTAGTGTGTTTAGGGTTCTTTTAAATAGATCAGGGATAGTTTTATTAGCACATCCAAAAAATATTTGATAAAGATACATTTTATGATAGCTAAATTAATAAAAATTGATAAAAGGCATCTTTATGAGAGCTAAAACATTAGCACTCATAAAGGATTTATAATTATAACAATAAGTAAAAAATTGTAAATATATTTATAATTATTATTATATGATTATGAATTTATTTATATCATTATATATATTGTATAATAATATATATATTAAATATATTCGTTATTTAAATATATTCATTATATATTTATAATTATTTAAATATATAATTATATATTAATAATTTTATAAACACCATTTAAAAAATTATTTATAATTATAAATATATAATTTAACAAATATAATAAATATTCATTTATAAATAAATTTAGAAATAAATATATTAGTAAACATATTAATAATTATTTATTTACAATTATAAATATATTTATATAATTATATATATAATATATAATATATATATATTATATATATATAAATAAATATATTAAATATATTAATAATTTTTATATCATTATTATTGTTTTATAATTACTTAAATATATAATTATTTTTTTATAAAAATATAAATAATTGTTTTTAAATAATACTTATATATTTATGTCACTGCCTATATTTATATAATTATATATATATTTAATAAATATATATAAATATATATATAAATACTATAAATATATTCAATATTTTAAAAAATTTATTATAATTTTATAATTATTTTAATATAAAAAATTATTTATTTATAATTATACAAATACTTTTTAAAAAAATAATATATATTTATTCATAATTATAAATTTATAAATATAGTAAATATAAATTTATAAATATACTTATTTTTAAATTTTTATATTCATGTATATTTTTAACATTATTAATGAATATATAATCTTAAATGCATGCATGTTAAAAATGAGTGAAATTAAATAATTAAAAATGAGTACACTTTAAAAATATTGATAAAATGGATAAGTTTTATTAACTAAAAAAATTACTAAAAAATTTAGATATATATTCAATTAAATCTAAATACATATTGAAAATATTAAAATATATTAATTAAATAAATATTGAAAAATTATTAAATTCCAAAAAAAATTGATTAATGAATAAATAATATTTTTTAAAAAAAGTTTGGGCTGAATATACTTTTTTATTATAATAATGAACCACTTTTTTGGGTATAGGAGACCCATTACATGGCTCATAGTCCCGGTGGGCATTAAATCCAATTACATTTCCCTAAAGACCCATATTGTTTTCCCGAAGGCCCTCTATGGAATAGTACTGCTATAATACCATGGCTACTACGGTACCTTTTATAGTGCTTTCACTGCAACCATTCATACTACATTGCCCACCACCGCTGTAGTGTTTTTGGTGCTACAATTCCACCACTAATATAGTTTTGTTATAGCACCACTATAGTGCTGCTACAATAAGCCACACCCAATGGGTTTTGAACCCCCCGACCTTAATGTATTATTATAGGGTTCTAGAACTAGGCCAAACCCCAACTGCAATGAATAAATAATATATAACTGTAATAATATTAAAAATAAGTTAATATAATTTACTGATTAAAAACATTATTTATTAAACGTATCATGTTACACGATGATATTCAAAAATGAACACTAAAATTTGAATAAATTGAATATATATTAGGTTTATGTCTTTTTATATAAGATTTCATTCATTAGATAAATATTTGTGTGTGTGTGTTGTATATTAAAATGCATTAATTATGTACTTGTATGTGGGAAATCAATGTAACACATGTTTGATATATGTTAAATTTAAAATAAAACATCATTCAATTATGTCCATTCCTCAATGAAATTATTCAATATTTTTAATTAATATTAATTTTAATTATAAATCATTCTTCACTAAATATATGACTTATTTAATGTAAGCAGAAAAATTTTGTATTGTATAAATCATATTTTGGGAAATATTATATATATTGATATATATATTTATGTGTGTGTGAATATAATTATATATTAAATTTATTTATTAATAATTATGTACAAAACCCATTAAAATGAAAAAGTCATTAACATGTTTTTATTTATTACATTTTATTCGTTTTCTATAATTATATTTAATATATGTTATTTGGGATGGAGGAGGGAGTGAGTCTTCCAAGCACTTGGAGTCTATGCGGATTTTCTGGTAGTAATCATCCTGAGATTACCATAGTCACTTCAAGAGGCCATGTCATCCCTTTGGATGGGAGATCTAGCCAAAATCGGGTGCCCTGAACTGAAGCAGGTTCACATCCGCTTGTATATCATAGGGAATCATCTATGGGATAGATCTTTAGGAAGGGTGATTTGTCTCTTGTTGAAGCTAGCTCAGAATCAATTTTAGAAAGATTGGAGATGGGGAAAAACTCACTCATTGTGAGCATTACTGTCCCTAATGGTGAGAAACCATGGCGATTTGATTATTTAATCCATAGGTTCTCGCAAATTTGGGGATTTTTGGATTTTAGGTGTGTTTCAATCGATAATGGGGTTTTTTTCATTTTCTATTTCCCTCATAGGATCGAAAGTAGTGTGCTCAGATTTTGGGATCGATTTACCTCAAACCTAGTACTCTTTGCTTCTGTGATCAGCGTCTTGATTTTAGCGTATCAAATGTTAGAAACACTTTTTCATAGGATTGGATTTGTATTCATGGGATCAATTGGATCCTATAGAACCTGAAGAACCAACATGGTATTGGGATGGCACTTTGAGTTATAGTTAGACTTGAAAAAGAGACTTGATAGGTTAGATTCGTCCATTTTTCAAGAATGTTGGTTGAGGTGGATCTTCATGAAAGACTTATTTAAAAGGTAATTCTTTCTACTCAAAATGGTGATGTTAATTTATGGGTTGAATATGAGAATCATCCACTATAATGTGGGGAATGTAACATGGTTAGGAACTCTAACGAGTCTTGTGTAGGAACATTTATTTTGGAATATTTAATATGTAGGGAAATTCATCTAAAGACTGTAGGAGAGAGAATAGGGATACGAGTATGATGAAACTTGATGTAGTTCAGGGTAATGGGAAAGAAAAAGGCCTTCTTGATCCCTCTATGTGTGATATTTATATTTTTGATCATTGAATTATTGAAAATGAAGTATTGAAAACGAATTCATAGGTTGGGATGCAAGAAATTAATCATTCCAATGAGGAAAACACTTCTCCAGGACAAGGCACATTAGATTGAGGTGAGGTAGGGATAATGGACTCTTCTCTGAATATCACTACTAGATCCTGGGCTGACATTGTGTCTGAGAAAGATATATCTAATGTTGATTTTACTGGAGATGGTTTGGTGAAGCTGAATATGGAAAAAATTATCATGAACAATAATCACAATAAGGTTTTGACCTCCAATTATGGTGCGAGCACAAATTGGTTTTATCAAATAATTGTAAGGGTAAATTGAAGTTAGATTCATCTATGCCAGCAAATAATTTTAAAAACTCTTCTAATAATATCTCTCAACATTTATATACTGACACGTTAATCCTATAGATGTATGTAGTGAAGGATATTGGGCTGGTGTCCTCCACTCCAGTTGTACAAGAGGTTGGCTCAAGGGATTCTTATGGGAAGAGAATGCCTATATATGGAAGAACCTCTGCCACGCCTAAAAAAAGAAAGAAGAAAATTTATTCTACAAATAGCAAGAAGTCTCCAAATTAAATTCTATTGTCTAAAAGCCTATACAAAATTAAGGATAAATATATGGAGGTTTATGATAGTTCTATTATCGAGTCTTCCAGCAAGGGGTTTCTACTAGAGAGATTCCAGTTGGTCCTTGTGTTGATTTTTTCACCAAGAGTGGGTTTAGAACTATGGCATATCTTTATAAAGAATACTCCACTACTATATATAGAGGGGGAATGAATTTTCAATTGTGTCATGATTTTAGAGAAATATAATGAGACTATTTATATCACTCATTGAAAAGATGAGTCTTTCTTACCTTCCAATGCTGGAATTAAGCTGGATAACATACCAGTCATGTTGTCAAACAAAAATTCTCATGATCAAGTTAAAGGTCATAATGTTACCACACCTCCTGAGGTCACAATACCATCCAAACTAGTGCATAGTCAGATTAAACGTAATATTTTAACTCATAATTCCTTTGATTTAATTGCTTTAGATAGTAATGGGGAGTAATTACAAAGATGTGTTGGTGTTTTTAATAATGAAGAAATGAAAGTTGTTTTTGATGAGGAATTTGATGAGGATGGTGGTGGAGCATGGGAATAGGAAAAGTCATCGAGAAGAGGAATACATCCTCTAGTTTGGGGTGGACGTTTTTCATATCATAGTATGACCACTCACTCTCATGTGGTTTGATTGTCTTCTGTTGTTGTGGAGAAAGATGATCTTCCACGGTCTGGTGTTCTAATGTTTTTCTGTTTTTCATTTTTTGTGTCTTTCCCCATTTTGATTTTCTTGTTTTCTTTCTTGATGAGGCTAGAGTCATGTCCGACCCCTTCCTCCTTTTTTTGTTTTGTACTTTTTATTTTCAATAAAGGGGATATGACCTCGATCTATTAATATATATATATATATTATTTATTACTATTTATAATATATATATATATCAAAATTATTCATTTTTATTAATAATTATATAATTAATCAATTTTTTATTTACTTTTTAAATTTATTTTTTTTATTTTTTTCAATTATTACAATTTATTCATTTTTGATTTTTTTGTTTAATTATTATAGTTTATTCTTTTTATATATCTATAATTAATATATACTATTTATTAATATTATTAATCTATATATATGTATATTAAATTTATTCATTCTTATAAAAAATTATTTAATTAAAAAAATGTTTAATATTTTTCTTAATTTACTCATTTTTAATTTTTATTTCTTTAATTATTTCATTTTATTCATTTTACTTATCTATATATTTAAAATATACTCTTTATTAATATTTATAATTTATATATATTTATATTAAATTTATTCATTTTTATAAACATTTATTTAATTAATAATTTATTTTATTTTTTTTAAAAAAAAATCATTTTTAATTTTTATTTGTTCAATTATCTCATTTTGTTCAGAAAGTTTATCAATGAATGGAAATTGAGACAAAAATCTCTTACAGCTTTGGAAAATTTTGAACTGAAAACCCCATAAAAGAGTGATCCTCATATGGATATGTAACTCACGATAATTTTCAATATAATCATCATAAAATACATCCATGTTCATTATATACCCCATATAAAATAAATAGGTGTTGAATATGTCATGTATCTCATAGATATAAAATTGAGACAGAAATCCTTTATTTTAAGTCGCAACTTCCTTCGTATAGGTTCAAACCTCCGGTATAATAAATATAAGTTTATTATACATCTATATAGAACCAAAATTATTTATATCATGCTATATATGATTTTATTATGACCTTTTATTATCCATTTATTAACAATTCCATGTTGAGGTCATGTTTTGGGCAATATATGATTTATTTTTTAGGAATGTTTGGATTTTTTTTATTTGTAGTCATCCTACATTGATAATGGTTACATCATATCAATAATTATAACCAATATATAAATATAATATATATTAATTATATTTTTTAGAGTATTCCATAATATTTATAGGTAGAAAATTAAATACACTATCCATGGAGACGGTAGCCTGTATGTATGCAAGAACGTTGTTTTCATTCTCTCAACAGAATGAAATAAAGATATGTAAATGATATATTATCATTTTTATTTCATATATATTAATTTTTTTAGAACCAATCCTTTTTACCTTCCATGAAATGTATACGTGAAAAATGAATCACATCGCTTCGTGATGCAGTAGTCTGTCGTACACACAAACAACATTATCAAATCCCCCATAGAATGGAATGTAAGAAGGTATATGTGATATCATAATTACAAACATATAATTATATTATAAATTTAATATTTATTAATTTAATCTATTTATTTTACCATCCAAGTAAAACAAAAATAAAAAACACATTATATCAGTTCGCGAGGCAGTAGTCCGTCATACACACAAGTGATGTTATTATTTTCGAAAAAGTTAAGAGGTAATATGGTAGATGTGGTATTATAATTAAATAGGTATAATAATATCATAAATATAAAATATAAACATTAAATCCATCATTATATCTATCTTTGAGAGGTGGGGATGGAAAACGAATAACATTGGTTCTTGAGGCGGTAGTCTGTCAAACACACGAATGATGATATCATAACCCATTTTATAGAAGTGGAGATGTGTATAGGTCATTAACTTAACATAAAAACATCTAAGTATATTTAAAATAATTATATTATTATATCAGAATTATTTAATAATAATTGAAATAGGTGGAGGAATAAACAAAATAAAATGCTTAGTTAGGGACATTACCTCTTCTCGAGACAACTTCTTTTGGTTTGCAGGAAAAGACTTATTAGGTTGGATTCATAACAAAAATAAATCTTTTAACATAATATTAGGCAATTAAAGAAGTTATTTTGGTATTTTTGGACTGGTGCAATGGGTTTTGTAAGTGTGAAGAGGAGATGAGATGGGTGGCCTTACATAAGTGAGGTGAGTGGTACACTTGTAATTTTTTAAAATAAAAAGGTGTACCCACATTTTCCACATGTCAAAAGTATAAAAAATGGTCCATTAACAAAAATATAAGATATAACGTCACAATATGTCCATAAAATAGGTTTTGAACATGTTTTGGGAAATTTTTAACTCTTATCATTGTAGTTTAACACTCAGCAAACCAATTTTTACCTTAATCGCGATAAATAAGTTTTCATATTCTTACTATTTATTATGGTAAGAAATTAACATGAACATATTATATAATATAAATTATTATTATTTAAAATATTTAGTACATTTAACCAAATTACATTCATATAAGTGGTAAAATTAAATTTGAAATTAATCTCGCAGTCGTGATTAGAAAGAGATTTTCTAAAGAAGAAATGTTTAAATTTGAAAATGTTTTTATATCAAAATTAAATTTGAAATTTATTAAAATAACATAAATTGGATTAATATATATATAATTGAACCAAAATTACCATTAAAACCATAATAATAATAATAATTGTTTTTAAAATCTTTAAAAGATATGACAATTCTAAATAAAAACCATTATTTTTTATTATTCATAGAACCATTTATCTTATCAGAAAATTATGAAAAATTCACCCTAAGAAAATTTTGAAATGAAAATTTCAAAAATTAATTTAATTTTTCCAAATTAATTTTATTAAAGTTGAAACATTAATTTCAATATAATTGTGCATATTACAACAAAACTATTTTTTAGAAAAATAGAGGTTTTAAGAAAAAAAATTGGATTTGATATTATATCTTGTTTACAAAACACATAAGATGAATGGTAAAATATTTTATTGAATAAATAATATATAAATTTCATTATAATCATTCACCAATAGTGATTTATTTAATTTATTAAAATAAAACCTATTTCTGTGAATTAAAATAGTTTTTTAGAAATATATTTCCTAAATTTTTCAATTGTTTTTATTTTCATATTTAATTAATTTTCCACTAAAGAATTTATAATTTGTTTATAATTTATTTAATACTATTCATACCTGTATTTTCCATGTATATGTAAAAACTATCATAATTAATAATAATATTTTAATATTATCTCACATTTCATTTAAACTCATGTTGCATGTACCGCAAGCTAAACTTGATGTTGCATGTAATCCAAGATAAAATTAATGTTACATTTAATTAAAAATATCAAAAATATTAAATTTAATTTAAAAAATATATTTTACAAAATCTCAAGGTGTTAGGTAACGGTTCTCTAGTGAGCCCATATGGTTTTCCAAGTTATCTGGAGGTCGTTCGGTTAGCTCAATCCAAGCCCACATATTTTCTAGGGCCGCCTTGTATGGTATATAAATTGTGCACCCTCTTACTCTAGTGTTCATGGTCGTAGTTCATGGTTTCTAAATATCCACATTCTAAATATGCACCATGCATAATATGTCCCTGTTTTCCACTTCTTCATGTCCCAAAACCCCATAACAGTCTTGAGACTATCCCAACTCTCGAAAAACATTCCATTAACCAATTAAATAATGGTTTAACCAAAATTTAAACAAATACATACTTCATCAATGTTCGAGATCTTAAAACCTCCCCACATTATAATAGAACATCCTCGAGCTGGTCTCACAATCCATACTAATCCTCCAAGGTAAAAATATAAATCCATCAGGCCCACCTATCATTTTCCATCTCAAATATTTCCTCTTAAAAACTACCATACTTCCACAATAATTCAACCAAGGGAATGATATTACCCCCAAAATAGTTTTTCATTTTGATCCACAATATAAATCAGATGATCCTCAATGGATGCATCAACATCAAACTCAAGATAATCAACATAAATCACATTATAAGGGTCAAAAAGATATTATCAAAGTTGTGACACATGAAAAAATATTGCATACCACCATAAATCAATGGAAGATCCAACCAATATTCCATAGGTATAATATTCTCCACAATCTCAAATGGTATAATATACTTGTGTTCTAACTTACCCTACTTTTGAATTTGACAGTGGCCAAATCCTTGAGAAACCAAAAGGATCACATGGTCACCCACTACAAACTCGAGAGGTAGATGGTGTTGTCCAGCTTATAAATTGTGTCTACTCTATGTCATATCTATATGCTTTTGAATAAATTGAATATTCTCTAACATCTCCTACAGAATATTTGATACTAACACCTCTAATTCTCGCAATTCAATCCATCACAATGGTGATCAACACAACCTAAAATATATTATCTCATATGGTTCCATATGAATATTCACCAGATAACTGTTGTTATAGGAAAATTCAACTAGATCTAAATACTTTTCCCATATTCCAAAAAAAATTAGAGTGAATTATCTCAGCATTTCCTAAAACATCTGGATAGTATATTCTAATTTCCCACTCATCTCTAGGTGAAAATATGTACTCAAAAATACCTGAGTACTAAGTTACTTTTTCTAACCTTTCGAAAAGTGTGATGTAAAATGAGGGTACCTATATAAAAAATTGTCTACGGGAATCTATGGAAATGTACTATATCTCACACATACAATTCACCAAACTGATCACCAATGAATGTCTCTAGAATTATAAAAAATGGGATACCTTTTTCAAATGATCCAAAATCACTTATATAGTATCACTCTTCCCTGGTATCCTTGTCAAACCCACCACAAAATTAATGGAAATATCATACCACGTCTATTCTGTAATGGGAAAAGGCTATAACAGACCAGTAAGCTGCTGATCTCATCCTTCACATACTCAAATGTGTAGAACCATGTCACAAAACCTACAATATCTTTTTTGATTCTAGGTCACCAGTAGTATCTATGAATATCACTATACAATTTGGTTTAACTAGGGTTAATCTCCCACTTTGAATCATGAAAATCATGCATCAGCTCCTCACTCATATAGGTAGGAACAATAATGTGACCATGAACATGGATAATCTCATCATCACTGATGGATCATTTAGTAGGTAACTCCACACCATAAAAAATATCCCATAATAAAGACACTCTGAAACCTCATAATAATTTTCATTTATACAAATTAGAAGTGTGGTCATTATAGATAAATACATGAGGATCATCTGTTCCAACTCTTCCTGAACACCCATATGAATCTTTGTTAATAAGGCCACAATTTTCTACTCAAATCTTGACACATTAACAACCTAATTATAAGACTTATGGCTTAAAACAACAGTAATGTTGTTTCCCTTTCCCATTATATAAGCTAAACCAAATTGAAATATTTTATATACTCAACCGATATCTTCAGCCATAAATTTAAATAATTCTGAGAAAATATTTATTTGATTCTCTTAATATCAGTATAAATTATAAACCTCTCACCTAGAAGATAATGATGCTACTATTTTAAGTCATAAAAAAATTCAAACTCAAGATTGTGTGTATGATAATTCCATTCATATTGAATCAAATATCATGATCCCTATGCCAGGATCCCATCTCTATGAATAAATACTACTTCAATTCTGATCCCAAAAATGTCACAAAACAGAGTATAATCCTCAACCAACATAGGTAAAATCAAAACCTATATAGTTATCAAATTCCTATTTATCTTTTGGAAGTAATTATTACATACCTTAGGCCACTCAAACTTTATACCCATCTTTGTTAGTCCTAAGAGTAGCATTTCCAAGTGATAAAATTCATTAATTAATCTTTGGTGATAACCCACCAAACCCAATATTTTTCAGATATCAAAAACATTCTTAGGTTGATCCCATAAAACAATCACTTTAACATTCTCAAGGTACAATAACACACCTTCCTCATAGATGATGTGACCCATGAAATGCACCTTTTCATTCTAGAAATGACACTTAGATATCATGGAATTTAGCCAATGCTCTATCAGTGTACTCAAGATAATGTCAAGATGTTTTTTATTATCATCATGAGGATACGAGTATACTAGGATTTTATTAATAAAGACAACCAAAAAATGATCTTACTATGGGTGAATGATATGGTTCATCAATTCCATAAACATAGAAGGAGTGTTCATTAATCCAAACCTAATCATGAAAAACTCATACAAACTATAACTAGTTATAAAAGAAGTCTATGGTATATCAAATGGTCTCACCCTTATCTAGTGATACACTAATCTCAAAATAATCATGGATAATACATAATCACCCATTATTTGTTCAAAAATATCATCAATACACAAAAGATGATACCTGTTTGTAATTTTCATCTAGCTAATTTTCAAGTAAATGACACATAAATGCAATGTTCTTTCACCCTTGTTGGTAAAAAAATGTTATATCCCCAAGGTGACATACTCATATAGATAAAAAAACTATCCTAAAATTCCTCTAGTGGAGTCTTGATCTCATAAATCTCTACTGGTTCCTTCATAAAAGGAGGAATAGAAACTAGATCAGCTCTAGGAATCAACTCAACTATGAACCTAACCTCTCTCTCTCAGGTGGTATCCCTAAAAACTCTTAAGAAAATACATTCTAAAATTGATCCACTATATAAGGGAATACATCATGTTCTACTCTCTCATCATCAATTATTAGACTCTCTACATGGGTAGTAAGCTCACCCAACTACTAATGAACTGGACCTACATGATATGCCTAAATATTCCATTACCCTTGAAAGATATAGATTTCACCTGCAAGATATTAGAATATTACCCTTCAATAGTAATACTCAATATGGGCTTGGTACAATAACAACCATTCCATACCAAGTATCAGGTCAAAAATTGATAGATCAAGCAAGTTCAAATCCCTAAGTAAATGGTACTCACCAAATTCGAGGGAACATCATCTACAAATACAAACACCTTCTGATCACACCCCAACAATGATTCTACATAACTTCAAAAATAAACCCACTGTAAAACTCAAACCATCAATGAATCTATCAGATATAAAATAATATAAAGATCATGTATAAAATAAATCACTATAAATCATGAAATATACAAGATTTATAATATGGGACATCGATACTCTATCCCCGCCACCATGAGGTGCAGGATGAACTACATGCAGCTAAATTTTCCCTCTAAAATGGGTTCATGTCTTTTTCCCATGCCTTACACTACTCTGCTGGTATGTTCATTCCTATTTGGAGCACCTCATCCTCTACCTTGGCTGGTATGGCCAGTAGAAATCCAAATTCTAGAATGATATGGGGTAATAAATCCCCTATCAATGCTCTACATTGTTTTTGATCTTCCATAACTATTGATTCATTGAGGGTTCCTAAAGTACCTCTGTATGTGTCTCATCCTGCTATAAGATCGACACTCCATTGGTGGTCAAATACTCTAACCATTCATGTGACCAGGATTTCCAAACTGATTGAAACCCACCTGACCACTTCCCTAACTGGATGGCCCACTCCCTTGGCTGCTCTACCAACCACTACCTTAGAGAAATATCTCATAAACTCACTTCCTACTGTAGGAAGATATACCCCCAGATCACCCAACTGATCCTCCCTATCTACCACTATAATCTTCCTTCATATTCCCCTTAAAAATGAGATCCTAATTCACCACATTAGAAAAATTCTTCATGTGGAATATATTCACCTTAGACATGATCTCATATATAAGAACAACCTTAAAACATTTATTTATAGTTTCCTTGTCACCCATGAGGGTTGTAACAAAACACTACAAATTATTGAATTAGTCATTATAATACAACACTATCAAACCTTCCTGTTTCAACCACATAAACTTCATAACTCTCTCTTGTCTCATATTCTCAGGATAAATTTTTTCCAAGAACTTATCTTGGAATTCTTTCCATTCTATACCCTCTTATCATATTTATCCTAAATATCCCATTAGTTCTTCATTGGTCCTTGCAACATATAATCTATCAACATGATCCTCTTTTCCAAGAGTGTTAGTAAGTAGTGTATAATCTTTTGGATGGTCTTAATCTCGAATACAGTTACCTCAGGTCCACCCTCCCTTGAAAATGTTATAAGATGCTACAGTTTAACCTCTCTATTGAGGTCAAACATAATTAGTACATCCCTCCATAGGTCTCTCTCTCTCAACTATATAAAGAGAGAAAAATTCATGAAGAACTTCCCTTCCAACCTGTCACTCAGAACCAATGGTGGTTCTAGTCTCACTACTGGAGGTGCATTCTCAAATATGCATTTATGTTGCAATATTGGTTAACATAATCATCCTAGAATCCCTATATAATTCAAAACACATTTCTCAGGACACATAACATATCATTTCAATAATTTCACAAAATCAGTTAAAATGTATCCACAACAAAACCCACTCTGCATACTAAATTCATACAGTCAAACCAAAACACCATCACTACCATCACCCATCATTATCTGAGGATATGTATAACTCAAGGTGAACCAAACTTTCAAATTACAAACATATCATTTGACATCATTTTAATAGTTTAAACTTTCAAAATAGTTTCAATATATCAATTAGGAACCATTTTAACCATTTCAATTTAACATCTTTCAATTATAAATAGTTTCAACCACTTTTATTAGTCACTTTTTCTTTAAACCATAAAGAAAATTAAGTGATATTGCATCTCCTACAACCCAACTATACATGCTATTTTGTGCATTCCAAACATGATTCATGTCACATAAATCCATGAGTACATAGAATGATGCATGCATAATCAAATATCATTTAATTCTAGGTGGGTATCATAAAAAAGAAATCCCACCCTAGTAACTTGGGTTTAACCCCACACATGGGTTTTCTACTCCAATGTTTGATTTAATCACCAAATCCTAACACATCCTAGCCTCACGTCTACCTTTACCAAATAGTAAAGCAATAGAAATGAAAAGGGATCTGAAAGAACTTTGTAAATGTTTGGCCTAGATCACTCTAACTAGTAGAAGAACCTGTTCACCACATGACCTCATACATGTCCCCTCATATACCAGAGGCTACCAACTAGTAGTGAGGGTCTAACAAAGTACATGGTGAGAATCTACCCTCTTTACTCAATTAAGACAATAATAGAAATAAATATAAAAAATAACCAAGAAATAATGATAAATTGAAAACAATTAACTTGCATCTCATAACCAAATCCAAAATTTGGAAATGTACCCACAAACCAATACCATAATCATTTCTTCTCTTAATAGAGTCATGTGACAAGTAAACCAAAAATACAAACACACTAAAAATACCCAAAATGGGTCCTAATATCAAGTTGGTCCCCTCATCCATGCTCCATCCCATTTTACTCACTCATCCATGTCTCATGGGTCCTTTTCTCTTATCCTGACCTACAACCATGAAATATGCTCATGTATCCATGGCGACATGAGAAGGGTGTGAGTAAAACTTAGTAGTCCACTACCAATGGTGTCTAATGCAATATTCAGTCTATAAAAAAAATGTATGTAGAAGTATAAAGGAACTAATAAATATGCTAATAAAGGAATCATGTGTCATAATAAACAGTTATAAAATCCCCACATGGGCTCTTTGGTTCCACCGTGAAACCCAAACCACTAAACCTTCTTTGTAATTTCTAGATTTCTAAACCATGAACCACAAATAATCAGGGTTACACATTCAAAAAAATAGGTGAAATTCATTTATTCATTTCAAATCATAAGCACTAAAGAGAATCATTCCAATTACCCATGTCATGTCATAGTTTATTAGTACCTTGTTTCCTTTCCAGAACCTTAGACAAGAATATGGAATTCCATGTCCATAATTTCAAGTTAAGGATATCAATATCCATGTCAATCCATCCTAAATCAAGGATAGGGACCACCATGTCTAATATCCTTACCCATGGGTTTGGAGAATCATTTAAAAAATTTCAAACATTTCATTGTCAAAAAAATTCAAAGGTATAACACACTTAGTATTTTCCAAACATACATATCAAGGGTTTGCCTCATTCAATTATCAATATTCACATGGTTTATTTCACTTAACATTATTAATAAAATTACATGATCAAAAAATTCAACCATTTCCTCATATAACACGACCATTACAGGTTCATTAAAATCATTTAGCAACATAAACAATCACATTTTTCAAATTATCTCACTTTCCCATTATTTATGTCATAACACTTATGATACCAAAATTTTATCCAAAAAACCCCCTTGTTTCATTCTAATAGGTTAAAAACTTCCATATCTGATTTAATCTCCTAAACCCATTATTCCACCATTTGAAAACTCATTTCACCATTTTCAATGGATTAGCACACCACAATAGTGGACTCAAAACCAATATATTATACCTTAATAGACCTAATAGGGTATTTAAAGGATTTATCTCATTAATTTGAATCCCAATTTAATTTTATTAGTCATGGAAATAACTTCATAGAAAAACAATGATATAGAAAATACATCAGGAACATGATAAAACATCGAAACTATGGGGAAGTAGCTAATAGATTTCCTTCCTCATGCTCATAAAAAACCACTCATCCAACCTCAATCCTCGATTAAATATATAATAGAATTAAATTACAAGGATAAGTACTCCATGGAAATAGGGATCATTAGATTTATAAGAATAATAACAACCCAATAAATATTATTCTAGAAAATAGAAGGAAATATACTCATAGACTTACCCAGGGCTTCAAATCACACTAAAAACACCTTAAGTTCCCTATAATTAGAGTAGAATCACTCTTGTCAGGGGTTGAACTATTTGGTTTTCACATAAAATTAAGGGGATAAATGAGGAAAAAATAATGTTAGATCGTATAAAATTCAGGAGGAAAAATCATCAATTTTACACTTTTAAAGGGTCACATGATTACGCTACTCGATTTTGGAAGACCGTGCGGTCACCTCTTTCCATGGGAGGCACATGCTGGATGGTTCTTTGGGGATCCCACATGGTTTTAAAAACCATGTGATGGTCATGTGGTTGGATTTTCCCTGGACTACATAGTTTCTAGGACCAGCTAACATGGTTTATAAACCATAAATCCTCCTCCTCTAAGGAACATGGTAATGGGGCACAATTCATACTAATTGTGCTCTAACTATCGGTCATGCACTTTATGACCTCGTTTTCTTCTTTTTCATGTCCTAAACTCTCGAGATACTCTAGATACCTTCCCTTCTCATAGAATAAATTACAATAACCATTTAAAATTTGGTTTAACAAAAATTTAAATAAAAAAATACCTCAACAATGTTCAGGATCTTGCAGGTTCTATTAGGATGGCACTATTCAAATTTCATTAATTTGGTTTTATTTGATTTAGCATGATAATGTACATAATTTTTCATTTTGGTTTTGGTATGGAAGGGTATGTTTGGTTTTTTTTTGGTTTTTTTTAATTTAATTATTTTTAATATGTTTCAATCAATTTGATTATATTTTTTTCATTTCAATTCATTTCATTTCATTTATGTTTTTTCAGTTTTGATCCTTTTCATTTATGTTGTTTTTCCATGGATTAGAAAAAATTAACCTAAAAAAATATAAATAAAAATGACATAACCCAAATGTAAATAGAATGACCTAACTAAAATTTCCTAACATAAATGTAAACCAAATCAGTTTGAAATAAAATGAACCAAATGAACTAAACCAAAAATAACCAAATGACCTAACCAAAAAATAAATAAATTACCAAATAACCAAACATTGAAATTAGCAAATAAATTTAATGATGAAATGGTCATATGACTGAATAAAAAAATTAAAAAATGACCAAATGACCAAATAAAAAATATCCAAATGACCATATGAAAAAATGAACAAATGATCAAACAAAAAAAAAGATCAAATGTATAAATGGAAAAATGAATAAATGATGAAATGTTCAATTGAAAAAATGACCAAATGAACAAATGACCAAATTAATAAATGGAAAAATGATCAAATTAACAAATTACCAAATGTCCACATAAAAAAATGATCATTTTATCAATTGAAAAAATAACTAAGAATAAGAAAATAAAAAAACAAATTAGATTAAACTAAATGACCAAAATAAAATACACTTAACCCAAATGTAAACTTGATAAAATTGAACTAAAATGAAATAAACCATTTTTAAAAAACTCTAAATGATATAAACTAGTAAAAAAATTATACCAAACCTAACTCAACTAAAACTTCAATAAACCAATCTAACCTAATTTTGATGAACTGAGACTAAAAAAATATAAATATTTTTTCACCTGGTCTTACTAGAACAGAACTAAAATTTACCAAACATAACTAACCCATTCAAAACATACCTGACTCTATTTGACCTTACCAAAAGTGAATTAATCTAAAATAAATCCAATAGATCAAAACAAAAACATATTATAAAATATAATGTATTTACAACTAAATCAAACCACCCTAAACTAAACCAAAAATATCCAAAAATCAGTAACTAAGCTAATACGTTAAAAAATAATGTATAATTAACGAAATTAGATAAAAAAATATTATAAATTATATATGTTAGTTAATATGAATTGGTTATAGTATGTCACCTATTTTTAATTATTTGCAATTCAAAAAAATATACCTTAATTATTTCATTCCACCTCATATTACTTATATATATTTCCTATTAGTAGTAGATTTATTAAAATATATACATTTTATTCATACAAATAATATTAAGAATATTTAAGATATAAATAAAAATAGATTGTATAAGAATTATCAATGATTGTAAGGCATGTGACTGCATACTCAGGTTCCTATAGTGAGTATAGTAAAACAAATATATCAATTACAATACATTAAATATCATTTTATTATTTATTTTGAAATTAATTTTAGTAATAACTATCTAGGAGGCCATTGTTCTCTAGTTTGACTACTAACAGTGGTGAGAAACATGGATAATTGAGTAATGTTCATATTAGAGGTAAATAAAGCACCTTTCATACCAATTGACACCTATACCCTCCATTGTATATCCCATCTAGAAAACATTCTCATTCCATTATTCTACTTGAGGCACTGGTGATGTTTCCCCCAAAACATTTCCTTTAATTTTAGATATGATATACTTTTCATCTCCTTTTTGATATCCCATGATAGATCCTCATCCCTTCTATCCTTTTCTACCCAATTATATGCCACCTCCATTTTCTAATTTTCATATCACTCTAGGATTTTATACCCATGTTTATGTAAATTATTCTTCATAGCTTTCTAATTATCTAGAGAATGCATTGGATCCTACCCATACCTCACAAGCTATCGATCCACCGTAGCATATAGATTCATCAGAGCCCATAAATTATCATAGATTGGGTATATGTTTACAAGTGAATTAAGTTCTATCACATTAATTTTATTTTAGTTGTAATGTGTGCTAATTCTATTTGTTTCTCTTTTTTTATTTTTCTGATTGATATTTTAATAGGTGGAATGGGTGTAATCATATACATGATATATGAATCCACCATACACAAATTATGGTAGAGTATAATGAAGAAAACCAATTGATTCGTAAAAATGGTAGATAGTGTAGAAGTTTTATATTTGTGCTATATAAATATAATGACATCATTCCAATGTAACCAATATCATGGAGACACATTGGGAATGAAATAAAGGATAAAACATGAGATGACTTATTGGTAAGAAAGTTTGTTAATTTAAAATTCACATTATTATTTTATTTATATAAATTAATATTTTTATTATTGGTTCAATTTAACATTACCAAAAATCAAGCTATGATGGATTCACAATTTATGGGATTAGGTTAATTGTGGAGAGAATATAAGCATGAGTTATTTATTGGTTAGACCATTATATTGGGAATAGATTTAGCGGGCATACCAACCCTCAATGATTATACAGTTACATATTAATAGGAGATCATTTCTTATTACAAGAGAGTTATGTTTATTTTTTTTATTGAAATTTAATGGTTTTTTGATTGAAAATTATTATGATTTTTATTAATACTTTATTTAATATATTTTCATTTTAGTTTTTCAGGATTAATCACAAAAAAACAAAGATGTTATAATGTTTTTGGACGCTTTTGGATGAATGAATATGTATGAACAGTAGATAAATTTCGTATTTTTTATATACAACTGAGTTTAATTATGTTTTTTAAGAGTTTAATTAAAAAGAATAAATAACATTATATTATATTTTTAGTTGAATTATCTTAATTTATGTCCAATAATATTGTATTATTGAATATTTTTTCATATATCCACTATCATTTGTAGGAGGTGTTGTTAAACCTCTAAGAGAATATACCTTGGGAAATTATTTTTTATATGCATACAAAATATATTTGGGATTGTTATTAATTAATAGATACAAGAACTTTATATAAAAATTATTCTAGTACTTTAAAATTTTAATATCCATTTCATAACTAAATAACTCATTTATATTGTCAGAAACATGATTTAGAGTCCCTTGTTGAGGAATTAGTTGACTAATTCGAGATAAGTATTTATTTGTAATATGTCTTATAGGATGATCACTAGGGGAGAGTTTGTTAGGTACTTAGGAAGAGTATCATTCCCAATATGTATTGGCCCACTTTAGGCAAATAAAACACCTCTAGTAGTAATAATATGCAAGAGGCTCATTCAGTAGTAATATAGGACAAAATATTATCCATGAAGGAGTGTGAAAGAATTAAATAGTTCAATGAGATGTTTATAAAAGCTTTGATACCTTTATTTCCATCACTTACACCTAATAATTCGGTTGTCTTTTATATATTCATATCTATTATGTGCTCCTTATATAATTCTTTGAGTGATTGAGATGATAGTCTTAGTGATGGTTGGGGGGGACAACTTTCCTGGTGTTGATAGTGATGAAGTTGTTGAAGTTGGTGAAACTAGTGATGATGTTCATGATGAGAGTGATTTTAGTTATGGTATTTATAACCAAGATAGTAGTGGTGTTCAGGTAGAAGACTCTTTTGAGTGAGATATTAATACGTTAGATTTCTAGATTTATATTTATGACACTTTCAACCATGTGGATGGAGACATATGAATAAAAATAATTTTATATGTGTTTTATTACTTGGTTTTTAAGTTATTAACTGGTTGTATATAAAAAATAAAATATTTTTTCTATTTTGAATTTAAATTGTGACTAGTTTTATATATTGTTTTTTGTTGTTGTTTATATGGTAATGTAGGATTGAATATTCTATCTAGTTAAAGGCTTATACAAATTTTTTCCCTGCATTATTTTTATAATATTATACCAGATACTCTAAGAAACCATTGGTACAATCATATACCAATGGTCGCATATAACCATTGGTATAACCCTACCCCTACAATGATTTTACTAATGGTTTCAGAAACTATTGGTATGAGCTATATTAACTATTTACCAACCTATACCAATAGTCTAAAACCATTATTATTTCATAGTTTTCAAGTATTTATTGTTATTACATTCCTATCATTACCAAAAACACTGATTCAGTGTCATATATAGAAAAATTGGATTTTATTTCAATATTGGAAAAAAAATTCTTTTATAAAGAAAATATATGTTATGGTATGACACATTTTAATTATGGTTCATTTACACATGAATTATAAAAATCATATATTGTTACTACATAATGCATCAAATTCACATGAATCATATTACACCAAATTATGTAATTGTGAACATTGTCATGTAAACTAGAAGAATATGTCAATGTTACTTTAAGAGTGTTATTTAGACTCTTTTGAGTCAAAACCCTAGTATATATGTCATGTGTTTTTTTAAAGGTAAAATAACCATGGTATATTTTATAGTTAAAGGTGATCAAAAAACAAAGTTTCTAGAATTAGTTCCATTCATGTTTGTTGATAATTTCTAGTAATATAAAGATGTAGATTCTCCTACTTCATTACTTTTACTCGTGACATCAGTAGATATGTATATATCTTCTTGATAATGCGCAAGTAATATTCCTTTGAAATGATTAATTAATATAGAATTTAAGTAGATAATAAACTTGGATAGAAGATAAAAAACTTCAATTAGATACAAAAAAATATTTTAACATATATTTCATCAATTATTTGAAAGCCTATTGAATAATATCTGAAATCACTAATCTTTATACATCTCAGTGAAATTATGTAAGTGATAAGTGGAATCAAACCTTGTTAAACAATGTTACGTCAATTATAATTCATAAAAATCTTACATAATAATTTTGGTGATATGTATTGTACCAAGTTATATAAAAACACAACTATGTGATAACCAAAGTGGTAAACCAGATCCCTTGTGATTTATGGTATGGAAATAAACTATCTTTTCAGATATTCATGTATGGGGATGTGAATCATTATTAATTATAATCATAACAATGAACATTCATCAAGAGGTATAAATTTCATCTTTATAGGGTATCCTAAAGAAATAAAAGTATATAACTTATATAATCCCTTGGCTAAAAAATTATAGTTGTGAGATGGAATATATATCTATAAATGGTAAGTATCACTAAAAGATATGGTGGAGGCTTGTTATACTTTAATGAAGTCAAGGCTCAAGGTCTAGAAAAGCTTGAATGGGAACGCATTTCACATGAACCAATGGAATAAATTGTTCCAAAGACACAATTATTGTGTAGGTTATCTAGGGAAGTTATAAATTTTATTCATTGAGGATAATGAACCCATATCCTATAAGAAGGTTGTAAATTTCAAATAAATTACTATATAAAAAGAATCTATGAATTTTTAAATGAATTCCATATACAAGAATCTTGTTAATATTATGTAGAACATATATTTTTAGTAAATCATATTGAATGGAAATATATATTTAGGAAAAAACAATTCATGAATGGTAAATTTAATATCTATTAGGAATGAGTGGTTATTAAAGGTTACAAGAAATGTCAAGTCATAGACAATGATGAAACATTTTCACGAGTTTATATAATAAAATTAATTATAATTCTACTTTCTATAGAAGCTTACAATGATTATGAGATTTTTATGATGGATATCAAAACCGCATTCTTAAATGGGAAACTCATAGAAGAAGTATATATCATACAACCAAAAGGTTTTATGGAACCATAAGAATCCAATAAGTTATAAAGCTATAGATATAAATTTATGGTTTGAAATAGGCATTCAGATCAGGTAGTGTTCATTTTGATGAGTCTATAATAGAATATGGTTTCATTGAGAATGAATGTAAACCATGTTTCTATAATAGGGTTAGTGGGAGTGTTATAGTTTTCCTAGTTATATATTTTTGAATATTATATTACTTGTCTTAAATGGGATACTAGTATTATAGTCATTTAAGACTTGGTTAAATGGATGTTTTCCATGAAATACATAGATTAAATCACTTATATTCTACGAATCATGATTTATAGAGATAGATTCAAGAGATACTTGTATTAAGTTACAGTAAATATATTGATAGGGTATTGAAAAGATATAAAACGGAATAATACAAAGAGGATTATTATATATGTTTGATTATATACATCTCTATAAGAAAGTATATCATAAGAAAAATATGGTAGTGAAAATTTAGTAAATTTGCATATGATTTTTTTATCAAATCTCTCATGAATTCTATTATATCTACTAGACTTGATGTTTCTTGTTCCTTGAGCATAGTGGGAAGAAATCAAGAAAATATAGAAGATATGCATTGGGTAGAATTTAAAAGAATCCTTATGCATTTTAGACATATGAATGACATGTTCTAGAAATATATAGGAGATAAGAAACTAGTTTTTTATATACATACAATGGATTAGAATGATTTTAAATATTATTTAGTATATGTGTTATATCTTAATGGAGGTTTAGTTAGATAGATAAGGTCAAAAAAAAACTTGTTGTCACCTACTCTATAGTATAGTCCTAGTATATTATGGCTTCTAATGTAGTTAAATAAGTAGTATGGACACCAAAAATTGAACTAAATCTTGGGTGTGTTCCTAGATAAACTAATCATATCACAATGTATTATAATAATATTGCAGCAGTGGTGTAAGATGAATTCAATTAATTATGTCATTATGGATTTTTTAAATCATGGGAAATTTAATTTTTTGAATTTTATTTACTAAAGAGGGGGATGTTTTCCGAATTATGACTCGAATTAGAATTTCATGTGTTGGAATACATTTGGGTAATTTTTTTGGATGTGGTCAGAATTAAAAGGAATGATGTTTATGCTTGGGTGAATGTGGGAAAAGGGTCAATATAATGGCTAGAGTATTTAGAAATGAGATTTTACACATAGTGGTGGTCTTTGGGGTATTGGAATTGTTTGGGAATTGAACCCTTGTAATTTTAAATATTTAAGAATTTGGTTTCATCAATTTTTTTGCAACATGGTTGTTATGGAATCCACGGTGTTTTGCGGTCGATTGGGAGGAATTTTTAGTGATTTTTGGAATTTTTGAGTTTTGACTGTTTTTTAATTTTTCTCTAAGTATAGAACCTTATGTATCATAAAGAGGAGTATAATTCATCATATATATGTAAAAAAATTCTTATACATAGAAGAAAATTTCTTCCATATGAAAAATTTCTTATGTTAAAAATGTTACGTATTGAAAATATGTTACATATCAAAATTTCACTAAGGTAAATATAATACATATGAATATATATGTTATGCATGGATATAGATATTTTATATGTGGATATTTTCCTGGAATATATGTCATACGTATGAAAATATACATCATATATAAAAATATATTATCTATGAAACCAATATGTTACATATGGATTTATACCTAAGTAGAATATATTACATATCATAGAAAATTTATTACATGTGGTTAATATATTACACATGAATTGAAATTATGTTACATATTGATATTTTTCCTATGGAAAATATTATAATCATAAAAATATATTATGTATCCCATATTTAATGAGGAAAATATATTACATATAAAAAATTATATTATGCATGAGTTAAAATAAATTTTGTATTTAAAACCTTTTAAATAAAATATATTATGTTGGAATAAAATATTATACATGGAATAATTATATTATATATTGGATATTTCCCTAAGGAAAATATCTTACGTGTTGATATTAAGTTAGGTATTGTTTTTTGTCTATGTAAAATATCATATATATTAAAATATATTACGTGTCACATATTTTCTATGGGAAATATATTATATATGATGAATTATGATATGTCTAGATTAAAAATATATTATTAATTGAAATCAGAAAAATTAAAATATCATACATAAGAAAAATATATTATTTGTTGGGTAAAATATATAAATTATTACATTATATTGAAGTAAAATATATTAAATATGAGTAATATATTACTTGTGGGGTGAAATATGTTACGCATGGGTTTTTTCATAAGATAAAGACCATACATATTGAAAATATGTTACACATGAGATAATATATGTTACACATAGATTTTTCATCAAGGGTAAAACCATAATTACTCAAAATATATTACACAATTTTATAATATATTATATATAGAGTTTTGAAAAGGAAAAAATTACATTTTTATAGGGATCTTATTTAAGAATTGGAAAATCTTGAATTTTGGAAAACACCCAGAGATAAGATATTATATATCTTACATATAGGCTCACAGGGGGTGATATATATGATAATTGTCAGTACGCTCAAGACTTTTTGAATTTTAAAAAAATTGACAATTTCATCCAAAATTTTAATAAATAATGTAATTGAGGTTTCATTTAGTGCTATGAACATCATAATCATACATGAAAATCCATGGATAAAATTTGTGCGGGGGAAGGATTCACATAGATACTATTGCATTATTTTAGTAGGTACTATAGTAGTGGTACTATTCACTTGATTTGACCTTTTGGGAAAAGTATTTGGCATTCTAGAAACAATGTCTATGTTCCACCAATGTTATGATTTATGTGTTATATTGGTATAGGGTAAGATTACATGATGTGACTACGTTGGTGGAACGACATGAAAACACACTGGTATATCCTAGTGGGTGGTATGAAAGAGTAATCGGTGTGTTAGCACTTATCATCCAACCCTATTCCCACTCTAATATCTAATATGGGAAAGAGGGGTTCCCTTCTATGGTGAAATGTTGGGAATCACGACACAATAGTTATTGGAAATGGGCATACATGGCTTGAAAATTGGTGACACTATTTCTCATGTTACTAGGTGGATAATGTGGTGTGAATAGAAAGAGACACAACAAGAAGATATACTAGTGTCTCTATATGGGTAGATTGAAAGGGATATTGGTGTGTTATAACCCACAAACCGACCCTCTATCTACACAAATTTTTTATTTGGAAGAAAGGGGTGATCTTCCACAACACATCGGAGCAACACAGTGTGATGTTGCTAGTAGGAGAGGTGACATAGTGTTTAATGACCGGTGACTTGGATTGATGTTTGGGTACCCATTATGGTCTCAGTCTATCTTTTTAATGGGATTCTAGGACACATTTATATGGTCCTTCGGACTATTAAGAACTTGGGACTTCAAATCATTAATATTTAATAAAATAGGTCTAAGGGGTTCTTTTCACTCTTTATGGGGAGGGATGTGGCTTTACCCATTAGGGTGTATGGGAATGTGTGTTGTTTGTGATTTTTAATCCCCGCTACCTATGATAATATTAAATAATTAGTTAATTAATTAATTAAAAACCCATTTTAAAGGGGATATTGGGTGTTTTCATGATCTGTAAATTAGAAACATGACCAGAATAGAGATTTCATTCCCCTATACTTCTAAGAGGGATATATTCATCAATTTTAATGGATTTAAGTTTTATTTGATCTAGAAGAATTATTTAGGTAAATATAATAATCTATATTATTTATTTATTTGTTTATTCTCATTCTTCTCATCACTGATTTATTATGAACCAGCTTGGTCTTGGGTGGCGATTCCATTAGAGCATGGTGGAATCATCTTGATATTAAATTGTTTTTTCTCAGTTTTGCTAAAGAGATATCAGGTGGATGATCTCACTACATTGCATTTGAATTCAAAGATGTATTTCCCAATAAAAAATTATGTAAGAATGTGTAAAATATTTGGTAATCTAATGGATTGGTTGAAATGAGAAATTGAATCTTTTATATTTTAATGTTTCAAATAGATATTGGGGCTTGTGCGCATCCCATTTTATAGAGTTTTAAACCATGATATATTTTCAATGATTAATTGATTGATTATTTATTAAATATAAATTTTTTGAATTAATATTGGAATAATTGTTAAATTAATTTTGGTTTTCTTATAACTCACATGGGTGATAGATTTATGGAGTTAGGGCCTCATGTTGATGGATGGTTACCAAATGATATTGTATGAGCTTAGTAATGGGAGGTTGTGATTACTTTAATTTTAATAACTTCATTAATGAGGTAGGTGGTCCTTTATATATCTTCCTTTGTTTATGTTTATAGTTATGTGTCATGTGATATGCATTCCATCTACCTTTTTGTGATTGAAATTTGATTTTAAAATGTAATTTTTCTAATGAAATCTGTGAAATAAAAAATATGTCACCCTCCCAGAAGGAAACTTGGACACACCTGAGTTCCTTGAACATTGATGGTTGAGGGATCGATTATAAAGGTGTGAGATAAGATAAAAATACCCAAATTGTTATAAATGAAATAATTTGAACATAGTTTCCATAGTATGGTTTCCCTTAGATGCCAGATTTTAAAGTAGATTGTTGAACTAAGAATTATTGGCTCAAGGTGTCCATGATTGAACTTTGAGATACCTTATATCCTTTTTGATAGTCATTATAGAGTGGGGAAAGTTTACCTTCCCTACTAGTACATGAGCACCCAATTGGGTATACTATTTTATGATTATGTGTATGTTGGGAAAGGTAGGACTCACCAATGATATCATGGAAAGTGAAATGGGCATTATTTCATCTCTCTAGAATGAGGTCGGTGTGGCTTTTCTATAGATCCGGTGAGGTTGATATACAATATTGGTAATACTAAGGTATTCTATTCCATTTGAGTGTTAGTCTTTGTCCCTAGAGTTGGGAATGAAATATAGGATCCCAAATAGGGTTTCTCGACTATGGTATGACCCATGGGACCTTAATAAGTTCCCTAGTCTCATGTTGACTCTATATAGTGTTAGTGTTAGGAGGCTTGTATTGTGATATCCTAAAACTGATTCAGTGATATGTATAGGTGGTTTAATTAAGAGGTGGACCTGGGAAACATATGAAAATTTCATGCATATGGAAAACCCATGTGAGGAATATGATATAAGATATATGTATGTGATGTTATGCCCCTTATCATGTTATGTATTATTATGGTGTGGACATTGGACCCCTAATTGTGAAATGATATTTTATCTTGGGGAGGGGCTCCATTCCCCTTGAGGTGATATGAGATATACAAGGTGGTCCTTATTATCCTTGATGAGATATTACAGGGTGGTCATTATTCCCCCATGATATAATATATGGGATATTATGAGGTGGGTATTATTATTATAATTGAGATATTGTGGGTTGGGTGTTATTCCACCCAGTATTATATATGAGATATTATGAGGTGAGATTTATTCTCCTAGATGAGATATTATGGGGAATGTGTTATTCCCCATGATATGATATATTATATATTGTTAGGTGGGTGTTATTCCCCTTGATGAGATGTTATGAGACATGAATTATCCCCAAAATATGAGATTATATGATATTACAAGGTCAAAATTATTCCCATCAATGAGAAATTACAAGGTGGGTGTTGCTCCATACAATGATACATATATATGAGATGATATGGGTGGGATGCATTTCCCCCCGAGTGATTAAATATACATGATATACATATATATATAAGATGATTTGTATGGGCTATATTTCCCCTGATTTCATGTAATTATGTATACACGTTATTGAGATTATAAAGTAGGAAATGTATCCCCATTATGTTATATATCATTATTAGTGGAATCTGACACTTTTTAAGGTCGGTATACCTTTCCTAGGTAATACCTTAGAACCTGAGGATCAATTGTATTTACATTATTATATTCTTTTATTAATTTATTTTTTGATCATATCACTTGTGCTTGCACAGTTGTACTATTCTAATCAAAAAAATCATTAGAGGTTCCCTAATGATTTTTACTCACACCCTTATCAGCTGACAATGGAAGTTTGGTACCTGAGTAGACCACATTTTTTATAGGTTTGGGTAGGGCAGAGGCATGGTATTGCATAAACGGGTTACAGTATCTCAATGGGTATTGGTAAAATGGGATGTGATGAGGTTTGAGGATGGTAGTAGAGCCTCCTCTTATTTTATCTCTCTTTTTATTTTTTCTATTAGGCCAGACCAATGGGTGACTGATTGTGAAGTATGGTTGTATATTGTATTACATTATTATAGTATGATTCTTTTTTATTGGTTATGCATACTATTATTATTTTTATATATTTTATTTGTTTTTTACACAATTTTTTACTCTCATATGATTGTATAGTCTCCCCACGGTAATACCGCATACCCTCTCTATAAGTCAAAAGTCACACGCATACTAGGAGGCACACTTGAGGTCACATGACACTTTTAATCCAATCAATGGTGAGTGTTCTGGGTTGGGGGAATTGTAAAGTGGTATTAGAGAATTAATTTTTTTATTCCTATTTAAGGTATAGTGTATATGGAATACGGAGGTATCAAATATTTTTTATATACCTCAAACTAGTGTATCGAGAATACTTTTTCTGGTTGTAAGTATATGTTACAAGGGATATGTGATATTTTCATTTTAACTGTTATAGTTTAGATATTTATTAAAGTAAGATTTATGTATTTGAGATTGTTATTTGGATTTTACCTCTTGGTCCATTGGTAATAGGTATGGTTACATGCATCGGTTTTGGAATGTAGGATTTACATGACATTTTTATGCCTATATATGATTGATATAATTGACTGTGATACTTCTGTTGTTTAAATATTCAACAAAAAAAATTATATTTTATATTCCCATATAACTTCTTAGTGGAAATATACATAGTTGAACAATGATATATTTTCTCTAATCATAGGTCTTGTGGTTCTTACATAGGGATATTCTATGATGGTGGTTGTATAGTTCTTCTATGTAAGGAATGTGTAGCGACCCATAGTGGGTTAGTATGGAGAATGAATTCCATGATGTTTGTTCTAAAAAATGGAAGGTAGGTTAAATTAATTAATGTATCAACAAAAACCTATATATAGTTTTATTTTATATCCTCTTAGTGGAATTATACTTAATCGAAACATGTGACTATGATTATCTCAAAACAGAACATCAAATGGTGATATCACTCTTTTTGAAGGATGATATCATGATCCTTAAGGGGATAGTATAGTATGCATATTCCTTTTTACTATAAGTGAACTTGATTATGCTGATGACTTGGCATGTAATGCCTGATGTGTGTCTGTGTGTATGTGTGTGAGTGTGTGTGTGCGTGTAAACCCTATATTGGGTGTTTTTTTACATTGTTTTCCTTTTGATATTTTAGGTGGAATCAGAGATGTTTTCCTTTAACTGGTGACCTATGTGAGACGTGATTTGTGGTATATGTAGGAGGTACTATATCCTTTGATATAAAACTCATCATATTGGCGAGTCAATTTTTTTATTGAGGAGCAATTCATTTTCTAGATTATATTAAGATAGATGTGATATATGAGGGTAACCCAAAAGCAGGGTTATCCTAGACTTGAATACCTTATAAATGATCAAAATGGTTGGATGATTTTTTTTAAGATTGATACATGATAGGCATTATCAAGAACATATTGTACACATGTGATAGACCTTATGTTTTTTTTATATAAAGCACTTGGGGTGCTTCTAGTATCAATGCTATATTTCAAGGGAAATATCAGTGGGATGGCTAGCCCTCGTGACTTCGGGTTAGGTTCTTGATGAGATGATGGATCCTGATCCAAATGGTTATATCTAGAATGGGAAAAGTGTGGATAGACATTTTAGGTTTATTGATGAAACCCCGGTTAGAAAATGATTGTGTGATTGGCCTTGGCTTTGTGTGATATTCCTTAGGCTTATTAGAGAGAAAGAATCTAGAGAGAAGCCTTTGAATTAATAAGATTGAAATAAATCAATCATGTCCTGATATTTAGGTGTGTAACCTAAGGATTGATGAGATAAGACTCAAGATGGTCTGAGTTGAGTAATATGGTATGATGAAACTATAGAGACATTTTTGATCGGAAATTTGTGGTGTACCAGGTTTGGGATAAAAGGTACCTAATATCGATAATGATTTATTTATTTTTTCATTACATTCCTTCAAACAAGGTTATCTATTTTTTCTTTCCATTTGAGGATTGATTGTGGGGGGTTCATGTATGATTTCATAGACAACCTCGCACGGTTCATCATTTTCACCTCTTGGAAACTACCAACAACTCCAACATCCATAACATGGTATAGGTCTATTTTCCAAAGGTAGATATTCATTTGGGGTTTTTGACTAAATGGGACTTAGTAACTCACATTGGTCTAGAGGATGGGAGGTCGGGCTCGTTGAACCCTTTTTGGGGGAATTATTTCCTACATTCGGACTCTCTTATAGATTTAAGATTTTTTTGTGAATCTATTATAAATCTCGATACGGGACCGATTACCCTAATGAAATGATCAGGTGTTGAATCCTTCTATTTTTATAGGGGGTTTAATTAATGAGACCATGTGTATTTATCTGAGGTTTTCCATCCATTTTCCGTTATTTATTATCAATGATCAGATGCTTATATTTTGAATCCACATAACTGGGAACTCTAGAGTTTACAACCATCCAAGAAGGCAATTGGTGTTATGAGGATGGGATTAAACCTTTAAAAGTAATCCTACGTATCCTATTTATAATAGGAATAAAAACCCATGTAGTTAATTTAAACTAAAAATGTGAAATTTAACATCATAAGGAAATGATGTATATGAGGGAACTTAAGCACCAATTATAGATCTTGAGCCTTAGGAAGGTTTCCTACATATCATTATTATAACTAGAATTAGTGTCATCATAGTGAAATATTACCTAAACCTATTGACGGGTGGTGACATGAAATTAATTCCCAATAGGAATATTTCTCCAAGGTTTATCATGGAAATTTATTTGGGAATTGCATTGAAGTGGATTCCCTTGTACGGTGAAAATTGTATTATGTCACTGAATGTGGTTTACACACTGAGGTTACCCTAGTTGGGGGAAATTTATGATGAGTGATATGGTCATTGAAAATCTCTAAGCTCATGTGAGTCATGCTCTATGTGATAAACAAGGTATAAAAAGTGATCAGACTCACTGCATATATATACAGGACTTATGCACTGGGGAAACCCTAAGGGAATGTTTGACATAGATCTCGGGCCCTAGGAAGGCATCCAACAAATCCTACTTATATCTTGAATTAGAGTCCATATAGTTCAATGAGCTTATCAATCTGATGACAGATGAGTATGAATCATATAATCATAGGAGAACTCGGGTACTATGAGTTTAATGATATTTGGTATATTAATGGACTTACATCAAGGTGGATTGCTAATTGGTGATCAAGCCTTATAAAGGAATCCTATTTTACCTATTTGGATAGGAATAAGAGTCCTTGTAGTTCAATTTGGTGTATATATGAGTGTGTATTCTAAACAAGGTTATCATCTCGGTGTGCTTCACATGATTCAAATGAATTTTCCAAGGTAACCACATGATATAATTGACATGTTCAAAGAAATTTCACATGACTCTGATGTCACATATTAGGTTCATTACATGATCAACACAAACACATCCAAATGCTTCTCAAGATCAAGAATTACATGTCATATGTTTGTCTCATGATTTGGATAGCATGTATGGTGGAATTTTCACGACTTAACTGATGTTTCTAGGTTCATTTTCAATGATCAACATAGATACAGACAAGGGTGTCACATGATAAAGGATAACATGTTTGGAAGAAATCACATGACTTTTTCAATACATCGCGGTGTTGCTGCATGATCTGGATGACATTTCTGAGTATCATTCATGTAATTTGGATGCCTTGTCCGAGTTCTATCTCATGAACTACCAGACATGTTCGAGTGTTATCTCATGATCTGAGAGGTCATGTGAATCACGTGATTCCTTCATATTAAAATTATCATATTTATCTTTGTGTAAGGATGTATTATTTTTTTATCCTTTATTTCATATACGCCTAAATTTTTTTCAAGCATCGG
Organism: Viscum album; assembly: GCA_963277665.1. NCBI lineage: Eukaryota > Viridiplantae > Streptophyta > Magnoliopsida > Santalales > Viscaceae > Viscum > Viscum album. The sequence goes on from CAUJRU010000002.1 coordinate 10,857,579, forward strand.
ATTTTTTTTGTTTCATGTGATGACATGTGGAAGTTATTTCATATAATCTAGTTAGAGAACCAAAAGTCTGTCACATGATCAATAGGGTGATTGTGAAAAGTGTATATACATTACACATAATCCCTTAAGTCATTCCCCAATTTTACCTGGTGAATGATAGTCATGATTTCATGGCTCTCAATTATGATAATTCTACACCCTATTCTATGCTCCTATGGTTGTGCCTTTCCTCTCATGTGTGTGACACTTTTTGGCTAGGGGGTGAAATTTATAGGCCTCACCACCCCATTTCTATGCCTCCTTTAACGGTGCGTATATTTTTTATATGAGATTAAGTTATTGGAGGGAGAATTGCATCACGTTCTTCACATGATCCTTTTGTGGGTCATCCATGGAATCATATGATAAATAGTGATAGTTAAATTAGTCCATAATTTTCATATTTATTGGACCCACATCTCATCACATTATCATTTAGAATTTTTAAATGTTTTTTAACAAGACTGTACTGACATGCCTAGGAGTCTTAGCGAGATTAGTTCGCCTATTGAAAATGATTTCATGATCGCATGAGACTTGTTTGGGGTCTTTATATGATCAATATTTCTTCACATAGTCCATTCACGAGATTAATCTTTCTTGTCAAAAAAATTTCATGTTATCGATGGTAATCACTCAAGGTGCATAACCACTTCACATCATCATATCTTCCCTTCAAGAGAGGATTCCACCTTTTACTTCTTTTATTATTTATTTTACAATACATTCAACCTTTTACCATTGATTATCTATTAGGAAGTTTCATGATCAGTGATGGATCTTCTAAAGGAATATGATAAATATCATTGATGGTGACGCTTCATGTCTTCAGATCCAGAGAGGCATCCCATTATCGGTGATGGGTCTTGCAATAACGTATGAGCATTATCACGGGTGGTCACTCAGCTCATCTATGGTGTGTCACATCATAAAAAAGACATGTAAAAGTGCCTCTACAAGACCAAGATGACATTGTTGGGAGTGTTTTCAAGATCATAATACATGCTGAATATGATATTGTGTGATTAATGGAGACTTCTCTGGGGGCCTCCATGAGATCATGTTGGCTTGTTAGAAGGCCTCCATGTGATCGATAGTGATCAAACAAGGTGAATAACCCCATTTCATGAAAATAGTGTATCTATTCATTTATGAAGCCTCCACATTTTTCATCTTTATTTCTTTATTTTACAAGGGGATTCAGGTGATCTCCAGGTGGCAGTCACCTGACATGTCACAATATTGGATAAACTCATCTGGAAGCTTATGCGTGATCATGAGGTCTTGGTTATAGGGGACTTATATGATCACAAGGACTTTTTGAGTGGATTAACATGATAATTTATGCTATATTATGGGACTCTATATGATTAGAGGACTCACCAAGGGGGTTTTGTATGATCATTATCCGATCATGAAGAGCATATTATCTAGCAGCATGACAGTCCTAAGGTCATGAGATATAGTTTACTCATTGGGTTTATGAGATCCACGTAACCCATCTACCTTATATCCATATTTCTACTTCTACTTCATTCCTTTTGTGGGGAAGATAATAATTATATTTTGGTCATTTCATTGGTCCTAAAATTGGCAATGCTCATTTTTCAGTTGTCAACAGCAACCCACATTTTTCATACATAAATAATACATTATTTTAGATTAATATTCACTAAATATTAATACGATCCATGCCAGAACTATAAAGGATTAGTGTATTTGAAAACACATATGCATAAACAAAGGGTACATAAAGGACCTACACCATCTATCACCTAGTTCTTCAAAATTATTATCCTTCTTAAACATATCATATATAAAACATTTCTTAATATCTTGGGGAAAATGAAACATTATGAAGGGTGAGCTTAGATGCTCAGTAAGGGTAAACAAGGGAGATAGTAATCAATTATCATATGTAATAATATCATGATAATAAGGGTGTGAGAAAATAATATTAACATTTCAAATTCATACCCAACAATTCATATATCAGAATCATAAGTAATAGCGTAAATATTGGTAGTTCATAAGACATGAATCACAATGGAATCAAATAACATGATCCATGAGAAAATAACATTGGCATAAGATCATTTCAAAAAATAGTGGAATAAATTGTTTAATAATCATAATAAAAGAAAAATTATGTCAAAGATACCCACCAATACATTCATCACATGTTATTCTCATTCTAAAAACTTGTGTGTCTTCTTTGTGCTTTGGGTATCCTCTCATATACCCTCTTTTGGGATTGATATAACCACTTGTGTATCCTCTTTTGGGATTGAGATAACACATTGTATACCTTTCGATCCCTTATAACATTTATCTATACCCATTTAATTGGAGGCCTATAATAGACCCACCCATTACATTATCATAATTTTGTCATATGTATGTCATAATATCATGAAAACATTTATCATTTAATCATATATTAACCCATGGAAAAGAAATAATGTTTCATCAAGATTTAATCATAATAATAAATAACTAACTCAAGGAATAATATAGATGGTAAAATTTCATCATAACCTTAGTAAATTATAAGAAACATCAAACATATTTTTATAGTTGAAAATACCTTTAAAAATATCATTAGAACATTTCATGAAGAAAAAAACCTTTTAATTTTGAAATCACTTATATAAAAACTAAAAATTTCAAAAATATTAAGTAAATAATTTTCATTAAAATGAAATATGGTAATTGTTAAAGGATTATTAAAATCAAATAGAATTCATGATGGTGGGAAAATCCATTCATGCGGTGCATGTTAAAATATATATTTCATTCACATTTTCGGTAAAAAGTTAAAATTATCATGTTCGGAAAAGACAAGAAGATTGTTTTTAAAAAAATTATATTAATTAAAACATGGGTAAAAATGAAATTAATAAATCATTGGATAATAATAAAAATATTCCTAAAAACATTTTTAATAAAATATGGACATGGAAGAAAATATTCTCGACTAAAGAGAGAAATAAAGTCGATTTTCCATAAAAACATTTTTCCAGTATATTTAGCACTTAAAGAGCGGAAATTCAAAGGAAAAAATGTAATATCTAAAAATTGATATATTATAGTTAAATAAATAATATTTTGTAGATATATATCATATAACTTCATCATCATGAATTTAAGCATAAACAATCCCAAAAAATTGAGATTGTAACATAAAACCCTTACTACTTGGTAACTTTTGAGTCACAATTCCCCTAAAAGTAATAAAATGAAATGAAAAATTAAATAAATTAAATATAAATATATTATTGATAAAACAAATCAAATGGTTTTTATGTACACCTCCTAATAAAATTGGTACATAATATAACATATGTCCCAAAGAGGACAATATGAGACGGTAAACCCTTTCCACTTTGGTAACATTGAAATCAAATACCCTAGGATGAAATAATTTGAATTGTAAATTTAAATACAATGAATTAATAATTATAAATGATATAAAATTCAAAAGTATCATTATATACACCTCATAAACATAAATAGGTTAATAACATAAAACATGTCTCAATGAAAGAAAATCGAGACGAAGAACCCTTACATTATGTCTTACTTGAGTCGTGATCACTATAAACTAATATATAATAAATAAAAATTTATTATAATTATATAAAATAACCCTTTAAACACTTATAATATCATATATGATCCAATTATAACATTTTAACTCTCTTTTTATCATAATTATTTATTAAAATTCTCATTTCTGGGTGATAACAGTTTCTTTTTTCATTTATGTTTAGTTTCAACATTTCTGGTCCTTTTACAATGATCATGGTTAAATAATATCCAGAATATTATTAATTAAACAAGTATCATATTTTAACATTATATACACTTTTACATCTTTTCATAAAATTTGGTGATGAAAAATGAATTACAACACTTCATGGAGAAAATAGTCTATACATACGCAAGAGTGTTGTTTCAACTTTTCAATGTTTGGAGCGAAATAAATAAAAAAAAAATTCACCATTAAAAAAAATATTATACCATAAATATAATATATATTCATTAAATACATCCTTATTACCATCTATATAAATCATAAATGAAAAATGAATCACATTGCTTCATAGAGGTGGTAATTCACACGTACGCATGAGCAACGTTATCGTTTTTCAATGTATGGTATGGTAAAAATGTATATAAGATATAAAACTTATAGAAGTATAATTGTGTCATAAATATAATATATTAATATTAAAAACATTATAATAAATAATCATAAAATGTGGTGATGGAAAATGAATCATATCACTACGTGGAGGTGGTAGTCGCCAAATACACACGAGCGATACTTTCATTTCCCATTTGATGTAGAAGAGGTTGTAAATGGTCATTAAATCATAATAATAATATTTAAATATATTTATTATACTTAATTAATCATGTTTTTATGGATAAAATAGGTTTATACATGGTGGATAAGGAAATGATATTGAAACAACTTGGTTAATATTTCTTCTTTTTCTTTGAGGAGCACTTTTTGCTTAAAAATTAATCCTTGAAGGATTGTTATTAATAGAATAAAAGAACCTCTAGGATAAAGTTTAGGGATATATAAATGTTTTAAAGTATTTCTTGGATTATATATAAGGCACAAGAAAATTTAATAAGGGATTGGGAGAGGTTCCCTTTTATAAGTGAGGGGAGGGACATGTAAGGAATTTCCTAAAATATTTCAACAATATATTTTCAATTTCATGTGGAAGTGGATAAAAATGGGATTTAATTAGAAGGTAGGATATTATATGGTTGAAATATATTTAAACAATAATAATTTGGCATGTTTTGGTGTTATTACTACCCTTATATCTTGTTTTAACCTCCCCTCCCCCCGGTAAACCAGTTTTTACAAAATTTTACTCTTTTTACTATTAATTATGAGAAACTAAATGAAAATTAAATTTTTATAAAAAAAATTAAATATAAAATAAAATTTAATGGGGGTAGGAGATTGGTTCATCCCAAGGGAATTTCACATTAAAATTATCTTACACTCATTGAGTAAGGAGTTGTTACAAAATTATAAAATGATACTCTCGTTAGGGTTCCCTTTTCATTCCAGAGCATCTATGGAAAAATTATATTCCATCCATGTGTGACCAATATTAGAGGCCTATGTAATGACCATAATTTATTTCATGATGAATTATTACAATTCACATGGAGGGATAACCATTCCATGAAGAATCCCAACCAGCACTGTGGAGTCTGATTCCACCTGTTAAATGTTAATGTTGTAATGTTTGTACATCGTGAGGCCACTAACCATAGCCATTTCCTATTCTACAATAGGTTTTCCTGGACCATAATATTTTCTAAAACCAAAAATATATGATCCCATATAATCCCACACAAGTACGACCCCTCTAATTTCCCCAATAATATAATATCCATAAACATTGAGTTTATCCCTTTTATAGGGAGGTTTCCAGCTAACCCACCTCCCCTAGTTTCTTCTTCCTCTTCCATTGATATTAAATACAACCCTCAATATAATTTTTCTTATTGAATATTATGAAACCATACCTGAAATGAGAACTCCAAGATTCACCACTATATATTTCACTTAGATCTGGATAAAAAAAGTTAGTATCGTCTTCCTTCTCTAACCTTGTATCTAGCCTCCCAAATTACCCAACACACCGCAACGAATGCCATACTATATGAATTTGCCTTAACACTGATCTATAAATCCACCTAGAACCACAATTTAATGAAATATAGAATATAATCTCCATGTACAGAAACCCCTATAAAATTTCCAAAATCGATCCAAATTCCAAGTGCTCACTCACTTCTGAAAAATAGATGCCATGATGATTCTGAACTTGATTATGCACAACACCAACAATGGGATTCCAGGAAAACAAACTTATAATATACATTATCATTTGTGGGAAATTATTTTCTCCACAAATACCACACCAAGAATTTAATCATTTTAGGAATCTACTTGCACCATAACTTAGATTCCCACTCATCAATTTTAGTATTTGTGCATACCATCACTCGGAAATCAAGACCATTGAAGCGTCTTGTTATTGATTTGGAAAAAAATCATCTATCATGCTAATAAATCATATTAATGATTCCATGAATGATCCTTTATTTCTATTCATGGGTATATTATTAATAAAACCAGGAAAAAAACTAGATTTCCAAAATGGAATATATGAAGTTAGGAATCCCAGAAATAATAAGGATTCATCTGCCCAGTTCTCTATAGAGTAGTTTATATCTCCATGACCCACAACACACTGTACCTTCTCTTCTAGAATATATATTTTATCAATCATACACCTTGTGAGTCTTTATGTTCACCTATTGAAATTGACCCATTCTCTCAAATCTTCATCATACCTATTTCTCATAAATCTATCCCATAGCAAGTTCCCTTCTATAATTTCCCACACCAGCATAGAATGCATGGCTTGAATGGCATTAAAATTCTTCTTAAGTTAATTACACCTCTTTAATCATCTTCTTCATCCCCTTCCAAGATGCCCAGTGACATATTACTCCCTATTTTTCATCCCAGATGAAGGATTTCATGATTTTTTAGGCCACTCAATGGTCCTATTTGGTTCTTTAATGATCTAACAGACATGAAATGGAATAAAATTGAGTACACTATTCACTTTTATGATGCATCCTCCAATTGAATGAAATTTATTTCTCTAGTTCTAGATGTAATGAGTAATACGATTGATGATTAATTCAAATAATACCTTCTAGATTTTTCTATCTGAGATTGGTGCACCAAGATACTTCATCAACAATAGATGTTTTTGTATGCCTAGCTTGTCTAGGATAATCCTACATCACCTCTTTGAACATTTGTTTTAGATGTAAACACTTCTCTTCCCCTATTTGACTCATTGGGACACTTTGGTTTCAATTTGAATCCCTTATTTTTTTTAAAAATTTGATGGTACTTTTCTTACCATTAATGAATAAAATAATATCATCAGCAAATATTAGATGAGGAATAAGACTATCCTCAGACCTGTTCCTATAAGTAAATATTTTCCTCTCCCCCAGACCATGTTTTAAATTTATTATGAGAACCTCATAAGCCAGAATAAAAATTGCTAGTGACATAGGGTCTCCTTGCCTTAATCCACACGTGGAATTTAAAAATCAAAATTCATTCCACTGATATAAATAGAGATCTATGGTGAAGCATATCACCTGAAGAACATGTCACAAACCCATTCTTTGAACCCAAATCTTCTCATGACCCTAAGAATAAAGCTCCACTATTACCTATCATATGCATTGTACATATATACTTTGATAATAATATTTGATATGGGAGTCTTATTATTAATTTCATCCACCATATCCTTCGATATCCCCACCACCCCATAGATACCTCAACCTTGGATGAAACCATGTTGCTTCTCCGAGATTAGTCCCTGAATAACACAATTAAGCCTTCAGTTAATAGGGAAATAAAATATATTATAGGGAAATTTAAAAAGTTATATTGGTTTATATTTATTAAGAGAATTGGGCTCTTGAACCTTCAGAATAAGAACCACCCTGGAAGAACACACTGTCCTCAGAAGCACCCCACCTTTAAAATAATCACGTATCGCTTCCCTAACTTGCGCATTAAAATAAGTTGAACCTATTAAATTATGTAAATTTTTATTATTATAAATATTTAATCCATTTTACATAATTAAATTTCTATAAGTGGAATAATTTAATTTTAAATAAGTTCACAAAATGGAATGAAACCCTATTTTTAGAAAAATGCATTTTTAAGTATAAAACTAAATTTCCTTCCATTCCATTATCTATGAAAACCATAAAATGAAAGTTAAAATATATAATTGAATATATAATATTTAAATTTTATTAAAACCATTAATAAATATATATCAATTTAATTTATTAAGATAAAAAAATTGCGTGCATAAATACAGTTTTTAGAAAATTTTGATTTAAAACCCAAATTGTACTAATATGAAAATAAATTATAATGATGATTCCCATATAATTAATTAGATTATTTACATTTAAAGAATACTTATGTTATATTAATTTAAAATTTAGAACATAATGGGAATTTTAAATTAATTTATTTAATGATAATACATGATATTTTTTCAAATATTGGTATTTATCACTATTCACTGAGAAATAAATATTTTTAGAAAAATACAAAAAAAAATACACATAAAATAATATTAAAATTATAATTTAAAAAAATATATTTACTACCTTAAAATATAATTTATCAAAATGGTAAAAAATATATTTTATAGACACAAAATTAAATAAAAACCATTTTCGAAGAAAACAAATTTTTGAAGCATAAAATGATTTTAGTGAAAATTAAGTAATTATTTATTATAAATTAATCAATACATTTGAGTTATTTAAAATATATATAAATATTTTATATTTTTTTTTTATTATTCATTACTTCCAACTTAATGGTTAGTTTATAATGGTCACATGTAAGTAATAATATTAATATAGTATATAGCAGTTCTCTTAAATCTTGAGGTTGTGTGTTAAGTAAACCATTGAGAATAGTATTCTTTTAAACTAAATTTTCTGGGTATGTAGTTCTCCTAATTAATTAAATTTAATCCTTGTAATTTTTATCTTTTAATCATGGTTTTAATATTTTAAAATATCATTCTTGAAAACCCACATCATACAAAGGGAAAAATTCCTTTAAAAAGATAAATTGGGAAATATAATGGTTATCTAAAATAGAAAATAATCAGGTTCCTAGATAAGGATAACATTATAGGGAATTGAAACTATGGACATAGAGGAAAAATATAATATCAAAAAAGTAATTGATAGTGATAGAGAACATAGTAACGGTAATTTTAATGACCACAAAACCATAAATCAGAGAGTGGTGAAAATATCATTAATTCTATAGACATAATTATAAAATAAGAAAAAATTTCATTTAAAGGTAATTATTCCATAATTCGGGGGATTATTTTACTATAATGAAAGAGATAATGATAAAATATAATTACTTCATTTCATTCCATTTCATAAGAACATTTTCATCCTTTGGTTGTGCTTTGATCAATTTCCTCTTGTGTCTCATCACTTACTCTAAGAAGGGTATATTCAAGATGAATTTTCCATGCTTGAAGCACTAAAATTATATTTTAATGGATAATAATATCTATAAAATAATTATAATTCATTCCTTATATCTATAAATATTATCCAAAACCAAAATGGTTAGTACATGTTATTTGATATGGATAAGTCTTCATAAAATGAAATGATACATTATTCTCTAAAACCTCAACAATAACACCCAATGTTCAACTTAAACCATTTCTAAATACTTAAACATAATAATCCACCAAAATATGTCTGGGAAAATTCAAAACCCCCAACAAATTGAAATATAGGGTCACATATTTTTTCTATCAACTTTAAAATTTATCCCCAAATAAAATAAAATAGCTCTAAATGTCACATACAAAACACATGAACACCTTGATCATATATTCTACTAAAAAAGATAATAAACTAAATCTCTATAATACCTAAATAAAAATATATTTGATTCCAAAAATTAACTCTATCCTAACCCCTCAAATAAAATCACAGACTATCAAATATATTCCATAAATCCAAAAACTCAATAAATTTCATCAAATATAAAATAAATGGCCATGTCATCAAATAATTAATTAATTTCAAGTACACTGACACTATCCATTTCAAATTCTCAATATCAATAAACTATTTTACCAACTAAAAAATATTATCTAAAAATTAATCACATATTAATTGTTTTCTATCCCTCAATCATGTGTTTTACAAAAATATAAAATTACTACTAAATCGCTTTTTTGGGTTATCGGTACCATTAAAGAAATGCTTGAAAATATTTTGTGAAAAATACTGCAGAAAAATACATATATTTTTCATGATTCTCATTAACATAAAATTAATGATCAAATGCTTATACAATATAAATCTTGAATGTTAGTACATAAACACTTCAATAATTCCACTTCCTTAATCCATTAACTAGGTTTATCAACATATTACTTAATACTTCTTTCATTTCATATTTCATTCACAGTATCTTCATCATTAATATTAAAAATTTTACTCAAAATGCCTTGTTGGTCCTATTCTCAAGCATTTCCATTAGGAACCCTGTTTGTATAATACCCATACTTTCCACATTTAAAACACTCAACTATTGATGATACCTTACAGAAAACGTTATACTCAACCTTTTCATTAACCAAAATTTTATTTTTTCATCAAAAAATACTTTCTATATATACATATTTTCCACCAGTATTAAATATTATCATCCCCTTGATACATTTTCCCAGGTTCTTCTTCCCACATTCTTGAAATATATGAATCTAAATCTTCTTTTCATTGGGTTCTTCATGATACTCCATTTATCTCTTATTTGTTTCATTAAAAAACTCAACTATGTTTATGTTTTTAGTCATATAAAAAAATATCTAGTTATAAATAATCATAATTATTGAGTGTCTCCTTTTCATTCGCATTTTTATTTAGTTTTAATAATTGCTTCAACCCGTTAATCTTTGTTTTCAAATAAATTTGTTTAGTGTTTCATATTTAGTACGTCAAAATATTTATTTTATTTCTAAAACAATAGTAATATGACTCTTATGGATTTTATTCTGTTGGAAATATAACAATATTATATTCATTTCATTTTTTTTGTTTAAAGACAATTCAACTGTTTCGATGGTGCAAAAACTCACTGAAGCTGTTAGAAGATGTTCAAGTGATATTGTAGTTTTTAGCTTAACATCGATTTGGAATTATGATTATATCTAATGATATTGAATGGATTCATAGGAAACTTATTCCATTAGATATATGATGAGTTTATCTAAACATAATTAGTTTATATGGAATTTCTAAAAGGATGTTTTGATACTCTAAAAATAATTGAAGTTTCTAAAGAAATTTTTCAACTGTATAGTGAGAAGATATGAAAACCTATAGTATTTATTTTTCTTCATGTTCTAATTTTTTTTAATTTCTCTAAACATATTTATATGGATAGAAAATAATTATATATTTATTTCATCAATTTTCATCGAAGTATAAAAAATTTATTTGTATGGTCAATAAATTATCTGATATTCTGGAACACTGTTTTGGAATCACTTTTTCCAAATCATATGGCTTCTTATTTTCAAAGATATCGAGAGTTGTAAAAATTTGATTGATTTGGTTCTTGAACCATTAGAAATATATTGATATTTATTAAAAATATTTATTGTGTGATTCGGTCTGAATATGATGATAAAGGGCTCAAAAAAATTAGTGAATTCTGAAATTATGTTGTTTATGTTTTCTGAAAACACTGTTCACACCCTACACTGTGCTGAATAGTTTGTGTATGGATCACCAACCATATGCTGAATATTAAGCATATAGATCAGCAACCATATGTTCGGTAATAAACATGTGTATGGATTTTCATCCCTACATTGAAGTCAGAGAATTATTGTTCACACCCAACATTTGGGAGTTTAAAGGTGTGGTTAATAAATATTTTATTCATGATTTTATGCTGACAAGGATGAACATATGGATCATCATCCCTATATTATATTTTGATCCCTATTTTATGTGCATATGAAAGTATGGATAAGGAACTATATGTTGGAAGGAACCCTACATTATGAAAATGAATTGTACGTTACATAGTTTCCCCATACATTTGGTATTTTGTCATTGCATGAAGGAACCCTACATTTGATAGATCAACGACAAAGTATTATTTAAATAAATTATCCAGGATTTCTATAACTGTCTCTATGTAATTATATATCGTTATAAGGTAGTTTTATGACCAATTCAAAGGATCTCATGGAACTAATTAAATCATTCCTATTTATAAGGGATGTTATGAATCTCTTTGAAAGATTATGATTTCAAATATTCATGATTTATTGTGCGAATAAATTTCAAGAATTGTTTCGACAATATTTAATATGGTTTGAATGGATTTAAATAGGATTTTAAAATTTTTCAATGATAATATTATTATCTAGATATTCTTGGAAGAGTTAAAATTATTTTCAATGAATTTATTATAGATTTATTCTACAAGAATAAAGAAACAACAGTGTTGTGATATTATTGAGGATATTTATGAATATTGTTGACTCAATTTATTTTGAGTATCCTAAGGATGATGAATGATGTAAAAACTATTGGATATTTATTATATATATATATGGCATGAAAAGTATACACAATGAAAAAATAGGAGATGTGAATACACTGTTAAAAAGAAGGCACTGAAAATATTCATATTAAAGCGTGATGATTTTGAAGAGAGAATTTAATTTAATTTTTTATTATTATTCTATCATGGTGTGGTGATGAAGGATGCCTGCACAAAGATTATATAATCTATTTTCTATAGTTAAAAGATGAATAATTTGGTTTGACATTGAAGATCATTTTTCTTCTACTATTTTGCTATATTGAAGATCTGATTTCATTTGTCAGTTTCTTATCTAACTATGAGAAAAATCTCTTTCACAACAAACTTCATATCATCTATTTTCTTTTGAGTATCATCTGATTGGACTCAGTCATGGTGGAGTTTCAGCTTCTCTAATTAATCTGTGGATATTTTTTTTTCCTGTAAAATAACGAGAAGGCCCTATAAAAGCCTTGTAAGGTGTCAATTTCCTGTACTCAGTTGTGTAATTTCTTATGATAAGAGGACCTACTAGTGAAAATAACCAAGATCATGGAGTAGAGAAATGGTGGAGTGGACTAGGGTATTTATGTGCCCTGAACCACTATACATCCTTGTTTTCTTTCCCATTATTTATTTCTGTTTCTCACTCAATATAAAGAGGGAAGGAAAGGATCACTTAATTTCAAGAGGGACATTTTAATATTTTCAATATTTAAAATGCCACAATTTACCCCACCCCCACCCAACTCTTCTATATTTTTCATAGAAATATCAACCTAACAATTGGTATCAAAGGAATGGACCTACTGATTGATTTTGGCTATAATAAGAATGAGTTAAAGATTCAGACAAAGAAAAATCTCAATGGAAAATCTCAGAGATGGTATGTCGATGATATGTGCCCCTTTTTTTAATGGTGATAATTATGGATGCTAGAAATCTCGCATGAATATCTATTTTAAGAATCATGGTTTCAAAGTTTATATGAATATTTTCAAACCTCATGAAATCCTTAGAGAACCATAAAAGTGGGATTCTACTAAGGATGCTGAGTATGATTTTAATTAAAAATCCATGAATTCAATTATATGTGGTCTTGGCCCGGATAAAATTAATAGTGTTTCTCAATGTGCTACTGCCTATGAGATGTGGCAGAATATTATGGTTTTATATGAATGAACTAAAAATGTTAGAAAAATAAGTTACAATATTGTACACTATAAATTTTCCATATTCAAGATGCAGCAATATGAGAGAAATCACTCAGATGAATAGAATATTAACAGAAGTTGTTAATGATGTTGCTTCCTTGGGAACTTCAATTCCAGAACTAGATCAGGCGTTAAAGGTATTTAGAGTTTTACCTTGTAAGTGGAATGGAATATCAGCTATTATTAGACAATACACACATGTTAAATACTTAATAATGAAATAATTGAGTGGAAATTTGATGATGTATAATGCAGAGATGCAAGCTAATGCTAAAAATAATATTTCACTACAAAAAAGCTACACTCACAGTTTCAAGGGATGATTTTTTTGATTTAGATTCTAGTCATTCGAGTTCATGTGATGAGGTACAACATCTTTATAAAAAAATTAGGAAATTTGTATAAAAGGAGAAAAGAGAAATTGAAGTTTAATAAAGAGAAATAAGTTAGATAATATGAGTGTAAAAAGAAAGGTTATTTGAGACCTGACTATCCTTTTCTTAATGATCAAAGGAAATAAGAATATAAATTAAAAGGAATGTATATCATGAAGGATAAAAGTAATGCATATTAAGATTCAAATGATGAATCTACTATAGAAGCTGGGCATGAAAATTAAAAGGCTAATCTATGTCAGATGGATCATGCTGATGAGGTACAATCTTCATACTCTGAAAGTTCTAATTTTGAAAGTTTTTATTATGATGAACTTAATAATATTTTTTTTATGCTTCAAGATAAATTTGAATATATAATAAAAGGGCATAAAAATCATATAAAATATTATAATGTTATTTTAGTTGATAATGAAAGTTTGTTAAAAAATATTTCTGATTTAAGATCAAATTCTTCCTAAATTTCTTATGATCTTCATGAAAATAAAATTGAAGAATTATTGGGCAAAATTGAGAACTCAAAGAAAGATTTAAGTATTGTTATCAAGGAGTAGAATTATTTGAATCAAATTATTGGTAAAAATAAAATTAAAAAAGGAAAAATTGGTATTACTAGTAATAAAGAAAAACTAAAATTATATAAAAATTATTTTGTTCCTTGTTAAAGCAGAAAAATCATGTCAATCATTAAATTTTTTTATTGTGGTATTAATAAAAATTATGCTAATTATGGTTATTTTAGAAAACATCAATTTTGTGGTGTCAAGAATGTTCATTATTCAAAATCATTATCAAGATTTAATTATAAAATGTTAGATCAAAATAAACATATTTGGTCACCCAAATCTTTAATTGCTGACACTTCCAGACCCAAAAGTATATGGGTACCAAAAGGAACTTGTATTTAATACATTACAGGTATACACCACTAAACATCATCGTTATATTGTCAAGTGGTTGTTTGAAAATTATGGGATGTTATTATATTCTTATTTTTTATTTGTTAAATAGAAATTTAAAAATAGGTGGACTGGTTAATCTAACATGTGTTTTATTTTCAATTTTAATATTCAATATAAATTCACTACATATAGTATATGAGGGGATAATTTTTTTAAATATTTTATTTTGTATTCATCTATATTTAATTATTCTTATTCTTAAACTATTAAATCCTTTCAGAATACTATTTTATCAAATTAATTAATTCGATGATTTATTTTATTAATAAATGACAATCAAACATTCTATTAAGAGTTTATATAAATGGTTATCTTGTGTGTAAGCATGTGTTTAATGTATGACTATTTATATTATTTTCATGTGCTAAATTAATCTCTTGGTATTTATGATATATTATTCAACTATTAGATTAAATTTTTTTGGTTATTTATGACATCTATAAAATTTTAATAAAATTATTTGAAAAAACTTCAATTAAACTCTTTGAAAATATTTTATTATTTTTATTATTTTATTATTATTTTTTTAAATTATTTTTTCCTTAAAATTCATTTATTTAAATTCATTAAATATCATATATATTTATGCTTGGTCTTAAGAGGGATTAATATTAAATATTTAGCACGTGTTAAAATGTTTCATCATTATGGAATGAATTAAATGGTTTCATACATTAATTGAAAACCCTTCCAATTCATTAAATAATATTATATATGATTTCATGGATCTTTAATTATATCTTTTCTCTTTTTGAAGGAATCATGAATTTTAGGGGAGTCTATATTGTTGTGTGTATTTAGAACATATATTCTAAAAACAAATTTTTTAATAATAATATTTTTATTATTTTAAAAAAATCACTTTTCAAATTGTAAATATTTTTTTCATAAAAAAATTACTTTTCAAATGTTTAATATTTTATTTTTTTTCAAAATTTTCAATATTAAAAATTTAATTTTCAAATTTTAAATATGTCTAAAAAAATTGTATTTTTCAAATTTTAAATATTTTTAAAAGGGGGGAGAAAATTTAGTTTTTCAAATTTTATTTTATTTTTTTCTTCTTAAACCTCAAATTTCAATTATTTATAAAAAAAGGTAAATATATTGTATTATTTAATATACTCAAGAGAAAATATTATTTGTCATTAAAAAAGGGGTAGAAAAATTGGTATTGAAAAAGTTGATAATAAGTTAGTGTTTTGAAATTATCAAAAAGGGGGGAAATGTTGAGTGGTTCTTTGTCATTCTCATTTTGATTTAGTTTTGATAGTTACTTCAACCTTTCAATCTTTGTTTTCTAATATATTTGTTAAGTGTTTCAGATTTAGTATATAAAATTATTTAGTTTTATATCTGAGTAAAGAGTGATCGGATTATTTCAGAGTTTATTATATAGGAAATATATAAAGATTATCTTCATTTCATATGTTTATGTAAAATAAAATTCAATTATTTTGATGGTGTAAAAAATCAATGAATTTATTACAAGATATTCAAGTGATATTGTAGTTTTCAACTTAAAGTAAATTTGGAATTATGATGATATCACAAGCTATTGAACAGATTCATGGGAGAATTATACATTTAGATAGGTAAGAAGTTTCTCTAAACATAATTAGTTCATTTAGAAGTCCGAAAAGGATGTTTTAATTGTCTAAATTATCACTAAAATTTATAATGTAGTTTTGAAACTTTACAGTGAATAGATTTGAAAACATATAGTATTTATTTTTCTGCAAGTTCAATAGATATCATAATTTCTTGAAACCTATTGTGATGAAAATAAAATAAGTTTATCTTTATTTCATCATTTTACATCTAAGGCTCAAAATTTCAGGACCCATCCCCCGAGGCCCGTGCTGTGACTACTCCAAGCCCAACTTCCATAGGCCAGGGGCTGGAGACTAGCACCAAAGGCATGAATCCCTAAAAATGGGAAGGCATTGCCTCTATAAACTGAAATCACAGACAACAGAGTACGAGCTGGAAGTAAACACTAAGTAAAGTTGTATACAAAAGAAGTGCTGAAATGTAAAGGGGTCGTAAATACAATCCCAACTATAGAGTACAAGGAAATTGAATGTACAAGGAAAACATTAGCTGGATCTTCCTCCGGGAAATCCTACCTGAAGGGTAGGTACAGATAGCCTCCACAGCAATCCACGTCTGTCTGTCTCCTCCGTATACTGTCATGCCATGTGGTCCACCTTCAGGTACCGTCCAGTCCTTGTACACACAACATTGGTCAGCGCTGTCTGATGTCTGCATCAAACACAATAAGATGCAGGCATAGCCCATGCAGGGGTGAGTATAATGATACTTATTTGGGACCCCGAGACGCTCAAGGTCTCTCAAATCCAACAAGGATAAATCACAAAGTATGAAATCAACAGATAACCCTACTTTGGTGTATGCTCATACATATACATAAGTTATCAAGTAATCCATCTCAATCATGAGGTAAACACAAAACTTACTGACTTAACTCAACCAGGATTCTTATTATCAAAACCACGACTGCTGGAGAACTCCTCCTCTATCGAGTACTGTGGGCCTACTGCCACAACCAGGCACTTCCCATTAACCTTGGACTACTGAGGTATTCCTCCTAATGAGTATCATGGGTCTACCACGCTCACACAAAGGCACTCCCCACTGTGGGTCTGCCACTAACTACCAGGCACTCCTCCATCGTGGGTCTGCCACCAACTACCAGGCGCTCCCCACTGGGCTAATCGAATCACTCCGAGTCGAATTGGTCAAGCAGTCGTCAGGTCTCAGCCATCTACTTGGTCTCCGTACTCTGCTCGCTCGTCTCTGGGAGGGTCTGATCCACGAGCTATAGTTCGATACTCCAACTATCACGAAGTCCCACGTATATGTATCTCAAAGTTCAGCCTCATCACAAGGGTCTCAACACAATAGACAGCGCGTCAATCGGGCACTCGGTCTATGAGTTATAAGCTTTTTGGTATCGGGGGCCTAGTTCGATTCGTGTACGATCAAACCTGACCATATCTCAACATTACCCCGAACTCCAGTGTGGTATACTCAAAGGGACCATCGCATTCCAAGAATACCAGTGTCGCTAACAGTTCTTCAAATAGACGTATGGTGCCAAATATTTGTCCAAAGAAATTAAAGGGTCGGTAATGGGCCTCGGCCCAGTCCGACCTGGTCAGACAGACTCGACCCAACCCCGACTGGGCCGACCCGGTCTGGGTTGAACCGGTCAGCCTGCTATGTTCGCCCTGGTCCATTGTCCCCAGCCCAACAGACTGCGTGGGCGGTTCGGCCTGGAGGTCACCGCGTAGGCGGCGCGGCATGGAGGCCAGGGCCGGTTCGGCCAGCGCCGCGAGGGGCGTGGCCCGGCGGCTCGACCCGAGAGGTCGGATGGGCATCGGGAGGATGCTCGGAGCACGGGCAAGGCATGCAGGGCACCGGTACTCCACGCAGGAGGCCGCACGGGGCACAGGCATGGTGCCGAGAGGCCGCGCGGGGCGAGGGAAGGGCACGGTCAGGTCAGTGGGGTGCCAAGTAGGCCGCGCGGGGCACAGGCAGGGCGCCGGGAGGCCGCGCAGGGCGCGGGCATGCCTGTGGGGCGCTGGGTAGGCCACACGGAGTGCTGGGCAGGGCGCGGGTAGGACGTGGGTAGGATGACAGGGCGTGCAAGAGGCCGCAGGCTGGCCAGGCTGGCCGGTTCAGGACTGCGCGGGTCGGCGGTGTTCGGCCGGGAGCATCGGTGCGCTGTGGGGGTGGCACGATTCGTGGAGGCCGCGGGTAGCGTAGCCTTTTTCATTACCTCCTTCTTCACCGTCACCTCATCTCCATGCCAAAGAAACGTCACAAAAGATCGGCAGAGGGACTCGGGCCATGTTAGTTTGGCCCGCACCCTCTGTGTTTAGAGGTGATAGCAATTGGTTCATCAAATGAGGATGATGAAAAACAATTTCTTACAAAACTTTGCATCGATTCTTTTCAAATAAAGATGAGGAAAAGAAAGGTATATTACTCCAAGTAAACCCCCTACCTTATGATAATCAGTCGTTCATGGTGAAGTCGCAGAAAGAAGACGGATTTGTCACTCATCACGTCTGCCACACTCTTCCACTCCCGAATATGCACGACGGTTGTGGAAGAAACTTCACGTCGGTAGGTGTTCGGGAAAGAAGTCCGTGGAAGAAGTCCGTGGAAGATCATTGTAGACGTTCTTCATTGGGAGAATGTTTCTTCATTGGGATTTTTCTCCAAATGATCCCTTAATCCTCATTTACCATCAAATTAAAAGCGATCCCCTCCAAATAAAAGATTGTCTTTTATTTTAGATTATTGAGATTAAAATTCAAATTGTGGCAATTAATTAAATGAGATGACCCATTTAATTAATGGGGTGAAGTTGTCATAATAAAATATGTGTTGACTCCATTAATTAATGGGGAGGTCAAGAGCCCCCCCCCCCATTAATGAGGGGAGTTGAGAGGTTTTACTCTACTCCCATTAATAGGGGGTTAAGCCCTGTGTGGTCCCCATCTCATTTATCCTCACATGGGAGGTTGAGTTCGGGTGGGACCAACCACCATAACCTCTCATGGGAGGTTAAGGTTTGGTGGTCCCACCACCAACCTCTATGAGTAGGTTTTAACCACCACACACCAAATGGTGGCTTAAATAAAATAAAGTGTATGGCACTTTATTTTATTATTTTTTAAGAAAACCCAATAACTAACTTCTATCCTCGACTCACTATCGTCGAAGTGAAAGTTTTCTTAAGCGAATACCGGCGCAGTGAGTTCAACGGTGCCCTCAGATTTCTATTCCGAGCACCGGTTCAAAAGTTATAAAAACCCGCTTGTACGTTTACTGAACGTACCCGAAAAAAACATCAGAAATTGATTCCGGGCACATCGGGCCTCGGAATCAAGCGCCGTAAATTTTTGCAGACTCGTAAAAATCCCATGTAAGGATAAATTAGATGGGGACCACACGGGGCTTAACCCCCTTATTAATGCGAGGAGAGGAAAACCTCTCAACTCCCCTCATTAATGAGGAGGGGAGCCTCTTGAACTCCCCGTTAATTAATGGAGCCAACGCATAGTTTATTATGCCAACTTCACCCCATTAATTAAATGGGTCATCTCATGTAATTAATCACCACAATTTGAATTTTAAACTCAATAATATATAATAAAAGGCAATCTTTTATTTGGAGAGGCTAGCTTTTCATTTTTTGGCAAAGGAGGATTAGAGGATCATTGGGATAAAACTCCCAAGGAAGAACCATTCTCCCAACGAAGAACGCCAGCAACGATCTTCCACAAACATCTTCCATATAATTATTTCCCAAACACCTACTAACGTGAAGCATCTTCCACAACTGTCGTGCGTATTCGAGAGTGGAAGAGTGTGGAAGAAGCAACGAGCGAAAACACTTTCTTCTTTCCACAACTTCACCATTAACGACCGATAATCAAAAGGTAGGGGGTTTACTTTGTGTAATATACCTTTTTTTCATCATCTTAATTTGAAAGGAATCAATGCGAAGGTTTGTAATAAATTGTTGTTCATCGTTCTCCTTTGATGAACCAATTTCTATCACATATAAACGCAGAGGGTGCGGGCCAAACTAACATAGCCCGACTCCCTCTGTCGATCTTTTGTGATGTTTCTTCGGCATGGAGATGAGGCAACGACGACGAAGGCGACAACGAAAAAGGATGCGCTACCCCCGGCCTCCACGAATCGTGTTGCCCCCGTGGAAAACCGATGCTCCTGGCCGAACACCGCCGGCCCGCGCCGCGCCGAACCGGCCAGCCCGACCTGCCCGCGGCCTCCCACGGGCCCCTTCGGCCTGCCTGTGCCTTGCCCGACGACCCGTGCGGCCTGCCCGTCACCCCGCCGGCCTACCCGCTCCCTTCCCGTGCCCCACGCGGCCTCTCGGTGCCCTAACCGCACCCCGTGCGACCTGCCCGGTGCCCCTCCGGCCTGCTCGCGCCCTGCCTGCGCCCTGTAAGGCCTCCGCGCCCTACTCGCGCCCTCTACGGCCTCCCAGTGCCCTGTTGTCCAGCCCCGTGCACCCTTCCCGGTGCCCCACCGGCCTGCCCATGTCCCGCGAGGCCTCTCGGCGCCCTACTGAACTTCCAGGCCGAGCCACAAAGCCACGCCCCTTGCGGAGCTGGCAAACCGGCCCCGGCCTCCGGGCCGAACCGCCTACGCGGCGACCTCTGGGCTGAACTGCCCCTGCAGTTTGCTGGGCCGGGCCCAGCAGACCGGGCTAACCAGGTCGACCCAGATCGGGTCGGACCAGTCTGGGGTTGGCCGAGTCGGTCTGACCGGGTCAGACCGGGCCCATGCCCATTACCGACCCTTTACTTTGTTTGGTCATATCTTTGGCACCGGACGTCTGTTTGATGAACCGTCGATGACACTAGTATTCTTGGAACATGGCAGTCCCTTTGAGTATACCCCACTAGAGTTTGGGGTAATGTTGAGAAACGGTCAGGTTGGATCGTACATGAATCCAACCAGGCCCCCGGGACTAAAAAGCTTATAACTCACAGACCGGGCATCTAATTGATGCACCGTCTATTGCATTGAGACTCCTATGACAAGTTGTACCTTTGAGATACTTCTATATGGGACTTCGTGAATGTTGGAGTATCGACCTGTAGCTCATGGATAGGACCCTCCCAGAGACAAGAGAGCGAAGTACGGAGACCTAGTAGCTTGTTAAGACCTGACGATTTCTTGACCGATTCAACTTGGAGTGATTCGACTAGCCCAGGGAAGAGCGCCTGGTAGTTGGTGGCAGACCCACGGTGGAGGAGTGCCTAGCAGTTGGCGGAAGACCCACGGTACTCGACAGGAGGAGTACCTATGCTGGCTATTAGGGGGAGTTCCTGCTAGTTGGCAGCAGAACCATAGTGGGGAACGCCTCTGTGTGAGCATGGCAGACCCACGATACTCGACAGGAGGAGTACCTCAGCAGTACAAGGTTAGTGGGAAGTTCCTGGTTGTAGCGGCAGGCCCACTGTACTCGATAGAGGAGGAGTTCTATAGTAGTCGTGGTTTCGATAATAAAAATCCTGGTTGAGCTGAGTCAGTAACTTTTGTGTTTACCTCATGATTGAGATGGATTACTTGGTAACTTAGGTATATGTATGGGCATATACCTAAGTAGGGTTATCTGTTGATTTCATACTTTTTGATTTATCCTTGTTGGATTTGAGAGACCTTGAGGGTCTCAGGGTCCCTACTGAGTATCGTTATACTCACCTCTGCACAGGCAATGCCCGCACCTCGTTGTGTTGGATGCAGACGATGGACAGCGCTGATTGAGGCTGAGTGAATGAGGATTGGATGGTACCCGGAGGTGGACCACATGGTGTGATGGTACACGGAAGAGATGGATAGATGTGGAGTGTTGTGGAGGCTATATATAATTACCCTTTAGGTAGGATTTCCCAGAGGGTGATCCAGCTGTTTTTTCCTTGTACTTTCAATTTCCTTGTACTCTATAGTTGGTCTTGTATTTCTGGCCCCTTTACTTTTCATAACATCTTTTGTATACAACTTTACTTAGTGTTTACTTCTAGATCGTACTATATTTTGTGCGATTTCAGTTTATAAAGGCAATGCCTTTCGAGTTTTAGGGATTCACACCTTTGCTGCTAGTCTCTAGCCCCTGGCCTATAGAAGGCAGACTTGGGGTAGTCACGGCACGGGCCCTGGGGGACGGGTCATGACAAATTGGTATCAAAGGAGTTGGTTCTACCATAGAAATTAGGACTCTGATCTTTCTTTTCAGTGAAGAAATAGTTTTAAGGGTACTAAGTGTGGTTTTCAGTTCAGCGAGTCCAGTGTTGGTGCGGCGGCCAACGTATCCATACACTAGGACCCTGACTTCTGATTTCCAACTCAGTGCACAAAAACACTGATTGAATGTGTGTTTTCAAAAGATTTTCTTTAAGTCATCTCAACCAGGTCAGCTCACCTGGTATAAATCTTTTGACCTTGTCGCATCTTTTTCTTTTAGGATGTCTCCCCGTGAACGACCAGCTAGAGCCCTGACAGTTGTACGCACAGATATCCCACCGAGTGACGAGGCCTCGGTGCAGGGCCCTCTTCCAGTGGAGGCACCTGCGGTACCACTACACGTTGGGCCACTGATGCCATTAGCCCCAGCAGCAGATGATGCACACTAATTGAGCACATTTCACAAGTTCCAGCACCAGAGGCCACCCAATTTCAGGGGAGAGAGGACCCATAGGTGGTTGGGGATTGGCTGGAGGCTGTGGTGAGAGTCTTCAGACTGGTAGGGACACCAACCGACTTCATGGTGATCCATGTCGTGAGTCTCCTTCAAGAAGCATCAGGAAGATGGTGGAGCCTGATGCTCCAGGTGCATGATGAGGCAATACTACTCTGGTAAGACTTCGAGAGCCTATTTCGGTCAGAGTTTTTCCCAGCCACTCTCTGTGTAGTGCATATACAGAAGCTACATCATCTGCATCATGGTAGCATGACTGTAGCTCAGTACTCAGCGAGGTTCGCCGACCTCTCGTGCTACTCTATAGATATGGTACGGGGCCCATTATTCTGGGCTCGGACCTTCGATAATGGACTCAGGTGAGCGATCAGGGCCTTGATGATCTCCCTTAACATCTCGACGTAGGCAAGGGTGTTGGAGTGAGCCCTCTTAGTGGAGAGTTTACTTGCTGAGAAGTCTCCAGCAGTGAGACCCACCACTACTCGACATGCAGCGAAGTCTTCTGCGACTGGCAGTAGACATATGTCGTAGAGGTCCGAGAGGACCATACCTACAGGTGGATGATTTCATGACTCAGAATCAGCTGTGTAGGGAACCCGAAGTGGCGACAGAGAAAGTCATGCCAGGAGAAGACAGTGTTACTCATGCAGCGGGCATGGTCACATGGCTCATGACTGTCCGACCCACCATTCAGATGATCAGTAGATGGTCGAAGGACCACCCAGGTAGAGACATATATTTGATCGAGGCGGTCCATAGAGAGTAGGTGGACGTGGCAGAGGAGCTGGTTGTGCAACAGGCGGTGGGCGACGTTTCGAGGTGTTACCACCACCACTACTAGGAGGTCCACCCCGACTACAGGGAGTAGGTGGATAGGGTAGAGCTCATCTCCAGGTAGCTGAGGCTTATGATCATGGAGCTCTGGAGATGATTCGAGGTACGATCTGTGTCTACTCCACCATAGCTGTAGTTCTTATAGATACAGGTTCTAGTCACTCTTTCATTTCCACTTCCCTCGTTTGGAGCTTGGAGATTCTTATGGAGTCGTTGGCTTGATCGTTATGGCTAGAGACTCTTACGGGAGAATACTCGACGATTATGCACTAGTTCTGGCAGTGTGAGATTACTTTAGGAGGCAAGAGCTTTGGGTTTGATTTCATCGTAGCAGCATCAAGGATTTATGACGTTATCTTGGGCATGGACTAGTTATCTACAGTCCATGCCCAGATCGACTGTATTAGGTGCAAAGTACAGTGTGTCCACACAGATGGGACCAGGTTCACCTTCACCAGTGAGAAGGGAGACTTTGCAGCGCAGGACAGACTTACTCGGAGGATGTTGCATCCGATCACTCATCAGTTGGCTTACCTTACCCTCAGAGAAGTTGATGTGCAGAGTCCAAGTTATCCTGTAGTGGTGGACCAGTACACGGATTTTTTACCAGATGATGTTCCAAGACTACCTCCTCCCAGAGACGTGGACTTCTACATTGACCTGTACCCCGGGATGACACCGATATCTACTCTAGAATATTAAATGGCTCCCACTGATCTTTGTGAGTGGTGGGTATAGTTAGAGGACTTGCAGGGGAAAGGATTCATCTGGTCTAGTGTTTCTCCCTAGGCAGCCCTGATTCTGTTCACCAAGAAGGCGGATGGGAGCTTGAGGCTTTGTGTCGACTAATGTTGCCTGAACCAGGGGACTATGAAGAATAATTACCCACTCTCGAGGATTGATTACCTCTTTGATCAGCTGAATGGAGCACGATGGTTCTCGAAGATAGACCTCAAATCAGGACATCACCAGCTCAGAGTTCGAGATAAGGATGTGCAGAAGACGACCTTCATATGTCGGTACGACCACTAAGAGTTCTTGGTTATGACTTTCGACATAACCAATGCTCCAGAAGTGTTCATGGGACTCATGAACAGGATCTTCCAGCCTTACCTTGATCACTTTGTCGTAGTCTTCATCGACGACATTCTAATCTACTTGACTACTGAGAAGGAGCATGCCTGCCATTTGCGGGTAGTACTGGACACAATCTGAGAGCACCAGCTTTGTGGTAATCTCTCGAAGTGCCAGTTCTGGATCTGAGAGGTTAACTTTTTGGGACGTGTCATCTCAAAGGTGGAGTTGCAGTGGATCCAGCGAAGATTGAGGTGGTACTTTCTTGGGATCCACCCAGGAGTGTGACGAAAGTGAGAAGTTTCCTGGGTTTGGCTGGTTACTACCGGAGGTTCGTACCGGACTTCTCCAGAGTTACAGCACCACTATCAGCCTTGACGAAGAAGGGTAAACCCTTCGTGTGGTTGGAGAGATTCCATCAGAGCTTTCAGGAGCTGAGGCAGAGGTTGACTAGTGCCCCCATCGTGAGGATTCCAGAGGAAGGCGTAGGGTACATAGTCTATTGCGACACATTAGGGACCGGACATGGGTGTGTCTAGATGTAGGAGCGAAAGGTGATTACATATGGTTCTCATCAGCTGAGACCAGATGAGCAGAACTATGCTACCCATGACCTGGAGTTAGCAGTAGTGGTCTTCACCTTGAAGATGTGGAGACACTATATGATGGGTGAACGTTTTACTGTGTACTCTAATCACAAGAGTCTCAGGTATATATTCTCTCAGAAGGACTTGAACCTGAGACAACGATGATGTCTTGAGTTCCTCCAAGACTATGACTTAGAGATAGTCTATACTCCTGGAAAGGTTAACGTTGTAGGAGATGCACTCAGCAGGAGATCTGGTATACAACTGCTAGGTGAGGCGACAGAGCAGCTAGCTGCTTTACAGATATCCTTTGTGGATAGAGAAAGAGCAGCCTTTCTACAGTCTCTTATAGTCACCAGCCCCTGGCCTATGGAAGGTGAGCTTGGGGTAGTCACGACACTAGACTTGGGGGACGGGTTGTGACACAAAAAGTCATTGATATGGTCAATAAATTATTGGATGTTCTAGAATGTTGTTTTGGTAGTAGTTTTTCCAGATCATATGGCTTCTGTTTTTCAATTATATTGAGAGTTGTAAAATTCATATTGATTCGGTACTTGAACCATTGAAAAGATCTTGAGATTTAATAAAATATTTCTTGTGGGATTAAGGTTGAATATGATGATAAAGGGATAAAAAATCATTGAATTTTGAGGTTAAGTTGTTTATGTTTTATAGAAACATTGTTCATAACCTACATTGATAAACGTAACTAAGGAAAAACCTTACTCTACACTAAACAGTTTGCATATGGATCACCAACCATATATTGAATATTAAGAATATGGATTAGCAACACTATGTTTGGGAATCAACATATGTATGGATCGTCATCCCTACATTAAAGTTAGAGAATTATTGTTCATACCCTATGTTTGGGAGTTTGAATGTATGTTTAATCAATGTTACATTCGGGATTTTATGCTGATAAGGATGAACATACAGATCATCATCCCTACATTATATTTTGATCCCTGCATTACCTGGAGAAGAAAGTATGGATAAGAAACCATATGTTTTAAAGAACCCTATGCTACTCAAAGCAACCATACGTTACATAGTTCAACCCTACGTTTGGTATTTTGTCGTTATATGAAGGAACACTACATTTTATTGGTCGGTGACGGAGTTTTATTTAAATATATTATCTGTGATTTATATAACCATATAAATGGAATTATATATCATTATAAGGCTATTTTTTGAACAATTTAGAGGATCACATGGAACAGATTAAATCATTCCTACTTATAAAGGACGTTATTAATCTCTTTGAATGATTTTGATTTCAAATATTCATGATTTATTGAGTGACTATTTTTCAAGAACTGTTTTAAATATATTTAATGTGGTTTGAATGGATTTAAATATGAGTTTTAAATGGTTCAATAATTTTATTATCATGGAGTTATTATTGGAAGAGTTCAAATTATTTTTAATTCATTTATTAGAAATTTATTCTATAGTAAGAAAGTGACAATAGTGATATGATATTATTGGGGATATTTATGAATACTATTTAATCAATTTATTTTTTGTATCCTAAGGATGAGGAATGTCGTTAAAACTACTGGATATTTATTCTCTATATATATAACTTTCTTTGGAAATAAAAGTATACTCAATAAAAACAAATGGATATGTGAATACTCTATTAAAAATAAGATGCTGAAAATATTCATATCAAAGCTCGATGCTTTTGAAGAGATAATTAAACTTCATTGTTTATTCTTTTTATCTCACGATGTAAAGATTAAGGATATCTGCACAAACATTGTCTAATTTATTTTCTTCTATTTAAATATGAAGAATCTTGGTCGACATTAAAGATTATTTTTCTACTTATGTTGTGCTCTATTGAATATTTGATTTCATATGTCGGTTGCTGCTGCAACTGTGAGATAAATATATTTCACAAAAAACATTATCTCATCTATTTTATTTTGAGTATCGGCTGTTTGGACTCACTCACGGTGGAGTGTCATCTTCTTGAACTAAACTATGGATATTTGGGTTCCCTATAAAAGAACAAGAAGGCCCTGTAAAAGCCTTATAAGGTGTCAACTTCCTGTACTCAGTTGTGTAATGTCTTGTGATAAGAGGTTCTACTAGTGAAAATCACCAAGATCATGGTGTAGAGAATTGGTGGAATGGACTAGAAGATTTTTGTGCCCCAAACCTCTATACATCCTTTTGTTTTTTCCTTTATTTATTTTCACTACTCATTCAACATTAAGATAGAAAGAAAGGATCTCTTCATTTCAAGAGGGATGTTTTAATATTTGCAGGATTTAAAAGGTCACAATTCCCCCCCCTTGTGTCCTCATCATAGAAATACCGAAATAACAATAGGTATAAAAGGCAAGGATCTACTGACTTCTGTTGGCTCTAACAAGCCTGATCTAAAGATTTATATGAATAAAAATCTCAGTGGAAAATCTCAGAGAAGGTATGTCGATGATCTATGCCTTTTATTTTTATGGTTATAATTATGTATGCTAGAAATCTCACATGATTGTCTATTTAAAGAATCTTGGTTTCAAAGTTTATATGAATTTTTTCAAACCTTATCAAATCCCTAGAGAATCAGAAAAGTGGGATGCTGCTAAGGAAGCTGAGTATGGTATTAATTCAAAAATCCATGAATGCAATTATATGTGGTCTTCATCCGGATGAATTTAACTATGTTTCTCAATGTGATACTTCATATGAGATATGATTGACTATTATGATTTCATATGAAGGAACTGGAAATGTCAGACAACTATGGTATAATACTACAAAACTTATGTTTGGAACATTTAGGATGTTGGAATATGAGAGCATCACTCACACTATGGGAGAAAACGATTATTGCGATGGGGTATTTGCAACGGGTCTTATTCCCTCACAACAACTTCGATGAAAAGGGTTTTTGCGACGAGAATATATTCCCGTCGCAAATGGTCAGTTATTTGCGACGGAAATACAGGTCCCATCGCAATTGCAATGGCGCGGTTTGCACGCCAAAACGCGGGAAGGATATTTGCGACGGGTAGAAGGCTACCCGTCGCAAGTATCCGACGGTGGTAAATAGTATTTGCGATGGGGAAATTTCCCCGTCGCAAACAAGTATTCACCCGGTATTATTGGCGACGGGTCCCATCGCCAATATTGGCCACTGTAAATCCTAATTGTGACAGTCACCTACAACCCGTCGCAAATACCCCACGGTAGTAAACACGGTTTTGCGACGGGACTATGTACCCATCGCAACAGATAATCCAATGGGAGGTATTTGCGACGGGTCCCGTCGCAAATACCGGCGGCGGTAAATATGAATTTGGGACGGGGATATCCTCCCGTCGCAAATACCGGCGGCAGTAAATAGTAATTTGCGACGGGGATATCTGCCCGTCGCTAATGGTGTGACATTAGCGACGGACCCATCGCAACAACCCTTTTACCCGCCGCCCGTAATTAATGTGGGCGAAGGTATTTGTGATGGGCCCCGTCGCGAATACCAGCGGCGATAAATAGAAATTTGTGAAGGGGATAGCCGCCCGTCGCTAATGGTGGTTATTTGCGACGGGGTCGTCGCAAAAGGCCTTTTACCCACTGCCTCTATTTAATGCAGGCGAAGGCATTTGCAACGGTATCCCGTCGCAATACCTTGTATTTGCGACAGTCACCCGTCGCAAATGCGATCGTCGCAAATAATCTAACCTATATATACACTCCATCCGTTTTTTCCATAACATTCAGATTTCCATTCTTCTCTCTCTCTCATTTTCATATCTGAGCAGATTTTTTTTGTTTTACTTTTTTCTTTCGAGAAGAGGAAGGAAGGATTTAGAAGGTACAGATTATTAAAGGTATTTATATTTTTTTAATTGTTAAATTATTTTTAATTGTTAATTTTATTTTTAATTGTTAATTTTATTTTTTTAATTGAATTTTTTTCTATATAATATAATTAGTTTATGTGCTTGTACCAAATAATCCTTTTCTGGATACGAACAAGTAGAGGTGGCTCTGGAACAGATGTACCTAGGAGTGAAAACTCTAACAAGGTGTTTCGAGCTTAACTTGGGGTAACCTGGTACACGACAACGGGCCTTGCTGCACTCTTGGTTCGACACTCCCAGGGGATGTTTTGGTAATAATTAGAAATAAAAATATAATTATCAAATAATTAAGAAATAATTAGATTTAATTAAAATAATTATCAAATAATTAGGAAAAAATTAAAATAATTAGGAAACAATTAATAAGAAATAATTAGATTTAATTAAAATAATTATCAAATAATTAGATTTAATTGATTAGAAATAATTAGAAAACAATTAAAATAATTAGAAAACAATTAAATTATTTATGAAACAATTAAAATAATTAGGAAACAATTAGATTTAATTAGGAAAGAATTAGATTTAATTAGGAAACAATTAGATTTAATAAGGAAACAATTAGTATAATTAGGAAACAATTAGTATAATTAGGAAAAAATTAGTATAATTAGGAAACAATTAGTATAATTAGGAAACAATTAGTATAATTAGGAAACAATTAGTATAATTAGGAAACAATTAGTATAATTAGGAAACAATTAGTATAATTAGGAAACAATTAGTATAATTAGGAAACAATTAGTATAATTTGGATACAATTAGTATAATTAGGAAACAATTAGTATAATTAGGAAACAATTAGTATAATTAGGAAAAAATTAGTATAATTAGGAAACAATTAGTATAATTAGGAAACAATTAGTATAATTAGGAAATAAGATTGACCGCTCATCTATCTCAATTTTCTTTTCATTTTTGTGTTGAGCATTGACTGGAAAATTATGCCTCCACATGTAATATCTGCTTTTACTGTCAAAATTATCAACCTCCTCGCCAATAT
The DNA here is from genome assembly GCA_963277665.1 of Viscum album. NCBI lineage: Eukaryota > Viridiplantae > Streptophyta > Magnoliopsida > Santalales > Viscaceae > Viscum > Viscum album. The sequence goes on from CAUJRU010000002.1 coordinate 10,888,102, forward strand.
AGAGGTGAGGAGGTTTATAATTTTGACAGTAAAAGCACATATTACATGTGGAGGTAGAAGTTTTTTGTCAACCTCAACACACAAATGAAAAGAAAATTGAGGTAGATGATCGGTCAATTACGTTTGTTTGTCTATTCATTGATTGATTAACCACCCGACCTATATGCATATCTTCACATTTCTAATTATTAACATAAATAGTAACATAAATAGTAACATAAATAGTAACATAATATAAAATATTATATTACTCTGATATTAATAGTTAAATAATACTAATAATATAATTATTTTATTATTATATGTTTAATATTTATAAAAAAATATTAATATTATTAAAATTATAAAAAAAATTATAAAATATTACAATTATCAATATTTTCAACAAGTTTTTCTTTATTCTTAACAGTTCAAATCTTAAAGGGTCGCAAATTTCCAGGTCATGCCCAATAAAAAGTTTGCATCAACCATGTCCAATGTAAACTCTATAATTGTTCTTGCTTGGTTGATCACCGCGCAGGTAGCATTGCAATAGGAAAACCCATGTAATGTCTTTCTCATTACTTGTGTCGTCCTATTGCAACACTACTTGCGAGATGATCAACCAAGTTAGAATAATTATAGAGTTTAAATTGGTCAAGGTTGACCCAAACTTTTTATTGGGCATGACCTGAAAATTGACGATCCTTTAAGATTTAAACATGTTAAGAATAAGGAAAAATCTGTTAGAAATATTGAGATTTGTAATAATTAGTAATAATTACTAATAAAATTAATCAAAAATCAAATAAATCAAGTACATGGTTATAAATTGGCACAATTTCTAGCGGATTGACGACCACCTTTTGTTCAACGTCTCATATCTTTGCTACTTTCTCCCACTGAAATCAGTATGAAAAATGTGCTCTAACGTATGTCAGAGCAAGTTTTTCATACTGATTTCATTCGGGAGAAATTTAAAAAGAGATGAGCCATCGGAAAAATCAGAATAATTAGTAATATAATCTTCACAACGATGATTAAAAAATTTAATTTCATTATTAAAGCATATTTAATTTTTCCAAATATTGCTAAGTATTGTTAAATTAATAATAATTAGTGGGTATGATTACAAACTAACTGTGTCGCCTATAATTATTGGTAATTACTAATAAATAACTGTAATTATGTATCTTTTTTTTAGGATATTGTTTCTTATATCAAATTATTTAACAATAGTAATGATTTTAAATTTTGTAGAAACATATATATGAATATGGAACAAGGAAATCGACATCAATCATTATTAGATGATCGTGCTTGGATAAATCAGCGCAGAAATCCAAACGGTTCTAGTTTAAATCCTGTATATGTTGATGGTGTTGAAGCATTCTTATCATTTGCATCATCAAACCCAAAATTTGTTTCAGAAGGTACAATTAAGTGTCCTTGTAAAAAATTTGCTCTGAGAACGTTTGAGACATTTGACATCATTGGGAAACATATCTTGCGTTATGGTTTTCAATCAGATTATATTTTTTGGTATCAACACGGTGAATGTAGTTCCAGAGAAGATACTAATAATTTGATTTCAGATCCATCACGGTTTCAGAATTTAGTACATGATGTTGGAGGGTCATCCGTTCAACAAACAGAAATTGAGGATGATGTTGATTTACCTCCCGAGTTGGCACCATCTGAATTTTCTTAGTTGTTCAGGTCTGTTGAGGATGCATTATATCCTAGTTGCAAGATAAGAAAATTAGAAGAAGTTGCAAAATTTATGACTATTAAATCAGATAATGGAATTTCAAATAACTTTTTTTATCAGATATTTTCTTTGGTTAAAGCACTGTTACCTGAAGGAAATGTGTTGCCTGCTAATTATTATGAGAGCAAAAGACTCGTTCGTAATCTGGGCCTTAGTTATCAAAAGATCCATTCATGTTCAAATGATTTCATCTTATATTCTGGTGAAAATGATTCGTTGGATAGTTGTCCCACATGTGGACAATCGAGGTATAAAGAAGCTCAATCAGGGAAGTCTGGATTGATTCCTATAAAACAGTTGAGATATTTCCCGCTTACACCCAGGTTGCAGCGTTTATTTATGTCTCAGAACACAGCGAGAATGATGTCATGGCACCAAACCAATATTTCAAATGGTAAAATCTTGTTTCATCCATCTGATGGCGATTCATGGAAACATTTTGATCAAGTGCATCCATCTTTTTCTTTAGAATCCTGGAATGTGCGATTGGGTCTTTCTACTGACGGTTTTTTTCCATTTGGATCTTTTGGTAGTCAGTATTCTTGTTGGCCTGTCTTTATAACTCCGTACAATTTTCATCCAGGGATGTTGATGAAAGAGCCTTATATCTTTTTGACATTATTAATCCCAGGACATCCGAAAAAGAATATTGATGTTTATTTGAAACCACTGATTGATGAGTTAAATTTATTTTGGAGTCATGGTGTTGGTACATATGATGCTACTGCGAAATAGAATTTTGTAATCAAAGCTGCTTTGATGTGGAAAATTAGTGACTTCCCGGCATAAGGAATGTTATCTGGCTAGAGTACACATGGTCCAAAATCATGTCCTTACTTTATGTGAGACAACAAAGCATTTATGCTCGTGAATGGAAAAAAAACTTGCTATTTTGACTGTCATCGCAGATTTCTTCCAATCGATCATCCTTTTCGGAAGAATAAATCTCATTTCAGAAAAGGCAGAATTGAAAGAGATGAACCTCCAAAAATGATCTCAGGTACAGAGTTACAATCAGTTTTATTTTCATTACCTTCCATCACTTTTGGACCGACAATAAACCAACAGAAAATTCATGGTTTTGGGAAAGAACACAATTGGACAAAATGGAGCATTTTTTGGAATCTGCCATGTTGGTCTGATTTGTTGGTCCGACACATGTTAAATGTCATGCATATTGAGAAGAACTGTTTTGATAATTTATTTCATACAGTTTTGGATACACTGGGTAAAATCAAAGATAATGTAAAGACACGATTAGATCTTGCTCAAATTTGCAGGTGACCAGAACTTGAATTGTTTGAAAATGTCAGATCACAGAGATTAATGAAGCCAAAAGCATCTTATACACTGACCAACGAGAGTCGCTTATTATTTTGTCAGTGGATTGCAGATTTGAGACTTCCAGATGGCTATGCTTCCAACTTGGGCAGATGTGTTAAAAATGGTCATATTACCGGATTAAAAAGTCATGACTGTCATGTTATAATGGAAAGGCTTATGCCTATTGGATTAAGAGGTTTGTTGAATTCTAAGATTTGAGATTCGATAACAGATATATCATATTTTTTCCGAGACATGTGTGCGACAACAACAGATTACGATACACTAAGCAAACTGGAAGAAGTTGTTGTTGTAATTATATGAAAATTGGAAAAAATCTTTCCACCGGATTTCTTTGACTCGATGGAACATTTGATATTACATTTGCCACATGAATCAAAATGTGGAGGTTTGGTTCAGTTTCGATGGATGTACCCATTTGAGAGATGCATGTAGAAATTAAAGAAAAAAGTCCGTAACAAAGCATCAGTTGAAGGCTCAATTGCTGAACCTTATTTGCAAGAAGAAATTGCTTTATTCTGCTCTCATTATTTTGAATCTGAATATCCCTAAAAATTTAACCACATGGGTTGGAACGAGGGGAATTTTGATGATGATATGAACAATCAATTATCAATTTTCAATCAGCCCGAACTTGGCTTTGGTGGAGTTCATGATAGATGGCTTTCAGATGATGAACATCATAGAGCTCATACATATGTTCTACTCAACTATGAAGAAATGTCACTAATTGTACAGTGAGTTCTCTTATCCCTTATTCTATATATTCTGTTACAGTAAATTAATCATATTTTATTTGTATGTTATATGATGATCATATCAAGAAACAATTTCCACAAATTACAACAGTTGGTTTAGAAGAACGTCGGCAAAAAAAATTTCCTACTGGTTTCAAAAACTGGTAACATACATTCTTTTTTGGTTTTACATATAAAATCAATTTATTACTTGTAATAGTGCTAAATGTTTTACAAATTTTCAGGTATATGTACATGCTGATAAGATTGATAGTCGATTGCGTATTTTGAGTAGCCCACCATCCAAAATGGTTAAATCTTATAATGCATATGTGGTGAATGGTTATCTCTTTCATACACATGCATATGGGGAATCAAAGAAAACAATGAATAGTGGTGTTTGTTTGAAGGGATCACATCATAGAGATATTGAAGTTGACTTTTACGGCATGCTTGAAGAAATTATTGAACTGTGTTATTTGGGACAGAATTATGTAACAATGTTTAAATGTTGATGACTGGATACTGAGAGAGGCCTGCGTATTCATCCGACTCATGGAATTGTTGATATTAAACATAAAAGTCTTCTTACAGTAAATGAACCATTTTTATTGGCTCATCAGGCACATCAAATTTATTATGAAAAATATTGTGCTACTGCAAAAGAGTTGGATGATTGGTGGAGTATAATAAAAGTTAAATCTCGAGAAAATCAGTTTACTCAAACTGAATGTGGTTCCACTTAAGTGCGAAGAAATGACATTTTTCAGGACACTCCTCAAAACACATCTTTTTCACAAAGAGACATGAATATTGAGGATGACACCCCACAGTTAAGGGTCGATGGTGATGATGTTGTCAATGATGTTACAGCTGAATTTGAAATGACAAGAGATGATGACAGTGAAACTAATATGGAAATTGATGATGTTGATGAGGAAGATGAAGACATTGACATTGAAAACCATAAAGATGATGATGAAGATGAACATTGACACAGTAAAATGCTGGTTTGAATCATAACAAATATATATCTATACATAATAGTTATTTTCAATTGTTTGCTAATAACAATCATTTCATGTTTTAGATGGACTTGGAAACGTTTCGCTAGTTGCTGGAGGCTGATCTACCAATGGATGATGAGTTTCTTGAGTCATCTAACCCTCAGGCTGTTAGAACTACAAGGAGCACTCAGAGGGGGCGTGGTCTTGCCAGACTGATGATTCCAGATCCTATCCCGGAGTGACGTCCACCTCTTGGATTCGATGCGCACACGCGGTGGTATAGTAACCTGTGTATTTTAGTTATCTTTCATTATAATTTATTAATATTCTAATTGTTTGATTATTTGTTCTTTTTCCAAAGTTTTACGCATATAGCTATTGGACAGGTGAGCGCTATCTTGTGCAATTATTTTTCTCAGCCCTGGCTCACATGGGATCAGATTCCCGCTGATGTGCAGGCCGCCATGTTCGATCATTGGCTGATACGTAATTAAATATTATTTATTTTGAAATTTATTTCATTAATAACTTTATATTAGGTTTTATGGTATCCCATCGACGAGAGCATGCGTTCCACAATCCGCGCGGCATGGGTGGTGTCTATGCGTGACCGTTTCCGTCAGTTTTTACGTAATTTGATAAAGACGGCTGTGAAGAAAGCTGGTTGTGAAGAAAGCCGGAGTGATAGAATTTGATGAGTCCTGTAGAGCCCACCGACTAGAGTACATTTCATCTCACGTTTGGGATGGATTATGTACACACTGGTTGGGTGGTGGGTTTCAAAGGAGATCTGCATTGGGTCGACAGAATCGGGGGAGACAAGAGGTGACGCATCGAGCCGGTAGTCGTATATTCAGTGCGCATAGAGAGCATCTGGTAAGTACTTTTTTTAATATTTTATACAACTTTAAATATAAACAGTTTATTTTATATTCATATAGGAAGCCGAGCAGCCCGGTATTTCGGCGTACGACGTTTATCGGAGGATGTACACTGACCCGACTACTGGAGAGATTAGAGGTGACCGCCAGCGTCAGATTGTGGTCAATATTATTTTCTTTTCAGTTTTCAAATTAAATTCATATAATCTTTTCATTATTTTAATTTCTAATTGAAACTTAATGAGTCATATAAGGTCGTGACCTCTCAGAAATAGGATGAGAGTCAAGACGAGACGGGTGATCAGACTAGTGCCCACCATTTTGATGAGACGACATGGATGCAAGCGACCCAACATGGCTTCAAAAAGGGACGAGTAGTTGGTATCGGCTCTCATTTGACTCCTGCAGCTTATTATGGTACTGCTACGATGTCGACGTCTAGCTCGAGAGGATCTCATGGAGAGACATCATCTTCTGCCTCACAGTATCAGGAGCAACTACGTGCTCAGAGTCATCTTATAGAGGATTTGCGTTAGGGGCAGGAGCAGATGCGTCAGCAGCACGATGAGGAGATGCGTCGATGGAAGGAGCAGATGCGTCAGCAGCAGGATGAGGAGAGACGTCGATATGAGGAGCAACATTAGGAGTATATGGAGTATATGCGTCATCTGACTCATAGTTTAGGGATGGAGTTTCCTCCACCACCTCCTCCAGGTCCTCCAGGTCCTCCAGATTATCCACCCCCCAGTGATTTTTTTAGATGTAATAAACATTTGAGTTCGTTGTTTATTGTCATATTAACTATTTACAATTCCTCTTTCATATTGGTACGAATATTATGTGATTTAATTTGTTTTTATTTTTTTTAATATATTATTACTTATTAGTATTATTTTTAATGTCTGCTTAGTTTAGTAATATTACTTTTAATATTTTATATTTATTGTTAATATTGAGAAGTTTATAATTTTATAATTTTATTAATATTAATATTATTAATATTATTTTTCATAAATATGTATGTTTATTTTAATAATAATATTATTATATTAATATTTTATATTAATAATATTAGTACTATTATTTTTATTTTTTGATATTAATATTTCATAATATATAATATTATATTATTTATATTCATATTATTATTATTTTTTTATATTAATATTTTATAATTATATTATATATATTTTTTATTATTAATATTATAATAATATAATTTATTTATATTATTAATATTATTATTATTATTATATAGATAGTTTAATAATAAAAATATTATATTGGTTTTTTATATTATTAATATTGGTATTATTATATTATATTATATTATTTATATTCATATTGTTATTATTTTCTATTAATATGTCATAATTATATTATATATTTTTTTTATTTATATTATAATAATATTATTTTTTTATATTATTAATATTGTTATTATTTTTATATAATATTATACGATTTGTATTAATTATTTTATTTTTATTTTTATTTTTTTTAATATTTGCGATGGGTACATTTGCAATGGGAATTCCCGTGGTAATTGTTTTTTATAGTACCATTTGCGACGGGATGAATACCCGTTGGGAAAACCTTTCTGCGATGGTCCGTCGCAAATACTTTCGTCACAAGTATTTTTTTAAATTTTGCATTTGCGACGGGATTCTGACCCGTCACAACTAATATATCTGTGACGGCCCGTTGCAAATACCTTTTTTAAATATAAACAAAAACTTATTTGCGACGGGGGACAAATACCGTCGGAAATAATTTTTTTGCGACCGGACCGCCATAAAAACACCTATTTGTGACGCCGTTTTCGGCAACGGGCGATTTGCGACGGAGCCCCGTTGCAAAAGACCTTTTGCGACGGGATCCCGTCGCGAATCGCCCGTCGCAAATATTCAGTTTTTCTGTAGTGATATGAATTGAAGAGTAACAGAATCTATTAATGATATTGCTTCTTTGAGAACTCCAATTCCAGAACCAGATCAAGAATTAAAGGTACTTATATTTTTACCTTCTAAGTGGAATTGAATATCTAGTGCTATTCAAAAATCCACACTTGTTAATGAATTAATGATGTAATAATTGAACAAAACCTTGATGATGTATGAAGCAACAATGTAAGTAGAAGCTGAAAATCATATTTCTATGAAACAAATAGCTGCACTCAATGTTTCAATGGATGAATTTTCTAATTCAGATTATAGTCATTCGGGTTCAAGTGATGAGCCACCACATCTTGCTAAATTTTTTGAAAGATATATAAAAGGATAAACGAGAAATTGAATTTTAATAAAGAGAAAGAAGTCAAATGTTATGAGGGTAAAAAGAATGTTCATTTGAGACCGGACTGTACTTTGCTTAAATCATAAAGGAAAGATGAATATAAAAGAAAAGGAAAGAAAGTAATGAAGGCTACTAGTAATTCATATGAAGATTCAAATGATGAATCTACTATAAACTCAAAAGATGAGTATGAAAATAAAAAGGTTAATTTATGTCTTATGGCTCATGATGATGAGGCATAATCTTCTTACTCTGAAAGCTCAAATTCTGAAAGTTTTTCTTATGATGAACTTAATAATATTTGTTTTATGATTCAATATAAATTTGAATCTTTAAATAAAGAGCGTAAAGGTCATTGAAAATCTTATGATGCTATTTTAATTGATAATAAAAGCTTGTCAAAATAGATTACTGATTTAAGATCAAATTATTCAAAATTTTCTTGCTATTTTCATGAAACTAAAATTAATGAATTTTTGGATGTTGTGGATAATTTAAAGAAAAATTCATGTATGATTATCAAGGTAGATAATTATTTGAATCAAATTCTTAATAAAAATAATATTTAGAAAGAAATACTCGGTATTGGTAATAATGGAAAAAATGAAAAATTATATCAAAATTATTTTTTTCCTAATTCAAACAACAAAATCTTGTCAACCATTAATTTTTTTTATTATGGTATTAATGTAAATTATGCTAATGAATGTTATTTTTAAAAACTAAATTTTTTTGGTGTCAGGCATTTTCATTATTCAAAAGAATTATCTAGATTTAATTATAAAATTTTATATCAAAATAATCATATTTGGTTACATAAATCTTTAATTGCTGACAATTCTAGACCCAAATGTATATGGGTACCAAAAGAAATTCTATTTAATATATTGAAGGTATACACCACTAAACGTCATCATTATACCATCAAGTGGATGATTGAAAATTATGGGAAGTTATTATATTCTTATTTCTTATTTATTAAATATAAATTTCAAAAGAGTCGGAATGGTTAATCAAGGATTTATTTTATTTTCAATTTTAATATTCAATTTAAATGAACTAACTGTTTTATACAGGGGGAGAATTTTTTTAAAATTTTATTTTTATTCATCTATTTTTAATTATTCTTATTCTTAAACTATTAAATATTTTCACGCTATTATTTTATCAAATTAATTATTTTTTTGATTTATTTTATTAATCAATTACAATCAAATGTTCTATTAAGATTTTATATAAATGGTTATCTTCCGTGTAGGCATGTGTTTAATGTTTGACTATTTAATTTAATTGCATGTGCTAAATTAGTCTCTTTCTGTTTGTGATACATTATTTTATTATTAGATTATTTTTTTGGTCTTTTATGACATATTTAAAATTTGAATTAAATTTTTCTAAAATCCCTTAATTAAATTCTTTGAAAATACTTTATTAATTTTATTATTTGATTACTATTTTAAAAAAAATCTTTGAAAATAATTTTTTTAATTCATTGAATATCATAAATATTTATGTTTCGTCTTAAGGGGGTGTAATACTAAATATTTATCATGTGTTTAAATTTTTCTTTATTATGGTATGAATTAAATGTTTTAATACATTCATTAAAAACCCTTTCTATTTATTAAATAATATTACATATGTTTTCATGGATCCTTGATTATATCTTTTATTTTTTTTGAAGGAAGCATTAATTTAGGGTGAGTTTATATTATTGTATATATTTAGAACATATTTTCAAATAACCCATATTTTTAATAAATATAATATTATTATTAATATTTCATTTAAAAAATTACTTTTCAAATTTTAAATATATTTTTTAAAATAATTTTCAAATTTTAAATATTTTATTTCTTTATTTTCTTCAAATTTTAAATATTAAAATTTTATTTTACAAATCCTAAATATTTTTATAAATATTATATTCTCAAATTTTGAATATTTTTAGAATGGGGAATAAAATTTATTTTTTCAAAATTTATTTTTATTAAATCTCAAATTCCTATTATTTATAAAAAAAATATAAATATATTGTATTATTTAATATACTCAAGAACAAATATTTTTGATCCTTACAAAAGGGGGATAAAAGGTTGGTATTGAAAAAGTTGATAACAAGTTATGGTTTTTAAATTATCAAAAATGGGGAAATATTGTGTGGCTCCTTGTCATTCTCATTTTGATTTAGTTTTGATAATTACTTCAACCCATCAATCTTTGTTTTCTAATAAATTTTTTAAGTGATTCAAATTTAGTACGTCAAAATATTTATTTTATATCTTAATATATAGTAATTGGATTCTTACAGAGCTTATTCTCTTGGAAAGAAAATAATATTTTATTCATTTCATCTATTTATGTCAAAATCCAATTCAATTATTTCGATGGTGAAAAAATTCACTGGAGCTGTTACAAGATGTTTGAGTGATATTACAGTTTTCAACATAAAATAAATTCTGAATTATGATGATAACTTAATTTATTGATCATATTCATGGTATAATTATACCTTTAGATAGATAAGAAGTTTATCTAAACATCATTAGTTCATGTGGAAGTTCAAAAAGAATGTTTTGATACTCTAAAAAATCATTGATGTTTTTAAAGCTGTTTTGCAACTATACAGTGAAAAGATTTGAAAACCTATAGTATTTTTTTTTACATGTTCTACAGATGTCAGAATTTTTTGAAACCTAGTGAGATGTAAATTTAATAAGTTTATCTTGATTTCATCAGTGTACCTAGAAGGCTAAAAAAGTCATTTGGCTCGTCAATAAACTATCCAATGTTCTAGAATGCTATTTTGGAAGCATTCTTTTTAGATCATATGGATTTTGTTTTTCAAAGATATCAAAAGTTGTAAAAGGCGGATTGTTTTGGTTCTTGAACCATTGGAAATATTTTAATATTTACTATAAATATGTCTTTTGGTATTACTTATGAAAATGATGATAAAAGTATCAAAAAAATCAATGAAGTCTGAAGTTAAGTTGTTTACATTTTCTGGAAATACATTTCATATCCTACGTTGGTAAACATAACGTAAGGAATAAACCCTATGTTATGCTGAACATTTTACATATAGATCATCAACCATATGTTTAATATTAAGTGTATAGATCAGCAACCCTCCATTTGGGAATCAACAAGCATATGGATCTCTATCCCTACATTGAAGTCAGATAATTTTTTTCATGTCATACGTTCCGGAGTTTTAACATATAGTTAATCAATGTTAAATTTTCAATTTTATACTGACAAGGATGAACGTATGGATCATCATCCCTATGTTACATTTTTATCCCTATGCTATGTACAAATGAATGTATGGATAAGGAACCATACGTTGGCAGGAACCCTACCCTACGTAAAGAAACCATATGTTATGTAGTTGAACCCTACGTTTGGTATTTTTTTGTTACATGAAGGAACCCTACATTTGACTAGTTAAAGATGGAGTTTTATTTAAATATATTATATATGATTTTTTAAACTGTATCGATGGAAGTATATATCATTATAAGACTATTTTATGACCAATTCAAGGCTCTAATGGAATGGATTATATCATTCTTATTTATAATGGATGTTATGAATCTCTTTGAATCATTTTGATTTCAAATATTCATGATTTATTGTGCAACTATTTTTAAATAATTTTTTTGACTATATTTAAAGTGGTTTGAATGGATTTAAACAGGAGTTTTAAATTTTTCAATGCTCATATTATTATGAAGATATTATTGGATGAGTTCAAGTTATTATGAATGAATTTATTAGAGATTTATTCTACAAGAATAAAGAGGCAATGGTGCTATGATATTATTGGGGATATTTATGAATACTCTTGACTCAATTTATTCTGAGTATCCGAAGGATGAGGTGATATGGATCAGATTCATCCCAAGGAGAATAATTTTGGGCTTAATAAAAATTCCAAGCCCAATTGTCGTTCGAATTGGACCAGCCCACACTTCTTGATATCTAACACTATGGTGGGCCACAACACACTTATTTGGGATCCAAAATCATTTATCCACATGGAAAATGGTGGAAATTCGTAGCAGCACATTAATGAGGAGAGCGAAGGTGGAGAAAAGCATCATTAAGAGGGAATCCCGCTACTTTGGCTAGTGGGGTCATTAAATGACATGGGAAAGTGTTATTTTATGCTTTTTATGTGCCTTTTGGGTTCCTCATGTCTTGTAACTCGAATTGGAGCATTTTTCTTTATTTATTTTGTCTTTATATTTTATTTTCACCCCTTTGTAAGGGGGATTCTTGAATGTGACGGATTTTGGAAGCATATTGTGTTGTCCTATTACTTTAGCCTTATCCCTTTGCCCGGAATTGGTGGTGCAACTCCAGTGCTGGTGACTTTGTCTTTAAGCGTGTAGTGACCTTGGCGGGTGGAATTGCCTTTAAGCCTTTGTCAATTTGGCTACATTACGCTGCTCCTTTTCACTTACTCGTTTTGAGCTTCCGGCGATGCATCAATTGGTATCAGAGGCGCGGTTCCAACGAGTAAGTTCTATCGCATTCTTCTTATTACTCTCCATCATGTCTTGCAAGAGCGGATCTTCTACTCCTCCTGCTCCATGGGAAATAGCTAGTGCACAACTACAATCACAAATTACTCAAATCGGTGAGCAACTTGCTCAACTTTTGAGAGCGCGGTGACCTGACTCCCCACCACCGCAGCGACATCCTCGACGTCCATTACCCCATAATAGACGCAATCCAGCACCATTTTATGAAGATCGTGCAAATGGTGACGATTCCAGCGATTCAGAGGTAGATATGCGAAGAAGAAGAGATGATGAAGACATTGAAAGAGGGTTGAGGATCGACATTCCAGATTTTTATGGGAGTATGAATCCGGATGATTTTCTGGATTGGATGCGGGAAATCGAACGGTTCTTCGAATTTAAGAATTGTTCTGACGAGAAGAAGTGCAAGGTAGCCATTCTGAAATTTAAAGATTATGCATCACTTTGGTGGGAAAATCTGAAGAAACAGCGGGAATGTGATGATAAAGGCAAGATACGCTCATGGGAGAAGTTGAAAAAGCTTTTGAGGAGACGATTTCTGCCTGAGAATTATAAGCAAGATCTTTATTTTTGAATGCATAGCCTACGACAAGGAGATAAGTCTGTTGAAGAGTACATTCGGGGATTTGATCGTTTATTGATGCGTAGTGATGTTCCAGAATATAAAGAGCAAACAATTGCAAGGTTTTGGGGTGGATTAAATGAAGAAATTGCACATTCAGTGGAGTTTCAATCATTCTGCTCACTTGATGATGTTTGCAAGCTGGCGATCAAGGTGGAAAAGCAAAAGCGGACCTCAAGGGAACCGACGCTCAAAAACTAAAATAGAGGTACAAATTTTTATAAGGGTATTTCTTCTAATAAATCAGGTGTTGTTGAGAAGGAATTTGGAAGGAACAAGATGCTGGATAAAGGGAAAGAGAAGGCTATGGAACAAACAAAATGGAAGTCGAACTCCTTTGAACGTGGGAATCGAAAGTGTTTCAAATGCCATGGGTATGGTCATTTTCAGGCCAATTGCCCTAACAACCGGATTATTACTATTAAAGAGATTGAAGAGATTGAAGAGGAAATCAAAGAGGTTGAACATGATGGTGAAGAATCTGAAAATGAGGAACATGTTGTGGAAGAAGCTGATGTGGGAAACATGCTGGTGCTACGAAGAGTTATGCAAGCTCAAATCTGCTCGGAAGAAGATCAAAGAGAAAACTTGTTCCAAACTCGCTGCACCATTAATCAGCGGGTATGCATGGTGATTATTGATAGTGGGAGCTGTACAAATGTGGCTTCAACAACACTAGTGGAGAAATTGAAGCTTCCAACTCAGAATCATCCTCGCTCGTATAAATTGCAATGGTTAAACAATGGGAGCACACTCCAAGTCAACAAACAGGTTCTGATTTCATTCTCCATTGGTAAGAACTATGCTGATGAAGTATTGTGTGATGTTATTCCTATGGATGCTTGTCACTTGTTTTTGGGTAGGCCTTGGCAGTTTGACAGGGAAGTGAAATATGATGGGAGGAAGAACACATATTCTTTTCGATCTGGGGAAAAGAATATCACACTTGCTCCTTTGAAGCCATCCCAAACTCTTCAAGAAAAATCTGTTCCAGAAGTGCCCAAAGGTAGTCTCTTTATCAGCAAAGCTCAAGTGGAGAAAGCCATAAATAAGCAAAAGCCAGTTTTTGCTTTATTGATGATGGAAAAGTCATGCCATGAGGAGAAGATTCATCAACATCCTTTAGCTCATTCCTTAATTGGGGAATATCATGATGTTTTTCCTAATGATCTTCCACCAGGATTACCACCATTTAGAGGCATTGAACACCAGATTGATCTCGTTCCGGGTGCACAATTGCCAAATAAACCAGCATATCGGTGTAATCCTGGAGAATCAAGGGAATTTCAGAAGCAAGTAGATGAGTTGATGGATCGAGGCTTTATAAGGCCAAGCATGAGCCCGTGTTCTGTTCCAGCATTATTGGTGCCAAAGAAAGATGGTACGTATCGTATGTGCATTGATAGTTGAGCTATCAATAATATTACCATCAAATACAGGTATCCCATCCCACGACTTGATGATATGATTGATGAATTGCATGGTTCATCAATCTTTTCGAAGGTTGATCTTCATAGTGGATACCACCAGATTCGAATGAAGGAAGGGGATGAGTGGAAAACGGCCTTCAAAACTAAAGGCGGATTGTTTGAGTGGCTGGTCATGCCATTCGGCCTCTCAAATGCTCCTAGCACATTCATGCGACTCATGAATGAAGTTCTGAAACCATTTATTGGTAAATTTGTGGTAGTTTATTTGGATGACATTTTGATTTACATCAAGGATGTGGAGAGCCATGTGGATCATCTTCGGTGGGTATTTGACGTTCTACAGAAACAAAAGCTATATGGGAAGCTTGAAAAATGCGAGTTCTTTTCAACAGAAGTGGTGTTTTTGGGATATGTGGTAACCAAAGAAGGCATCATGGTGGATGAATCAAAACTGGAAGCAATCAAGTCCTGGCCACAACCAGAATCCATTACCGAAGTAAGAAGTTTCCACGGTTTGGCATCTTTTTATCGTCGCTTTGTTTCCAATTTCAGCACTATTATGGCACCTATCACTGAATGCTTAAAAAGGGGGAAATTTGAGTGGTCAAAGGCAGCAAATGAATCATTTGAAATCATTAAGAAAAAGTTATGTGAAGCACCGGTTTTGGCATTGCCTGATTTTGATCAAGTCTTTGAAGTGGAATGTGATGCAAGTGGAGTTGGGATAGGCGTTGTTCTCATCCAAAGCAAGCGCCTTATTGCATATTTTAGCGAGAAACTGAATGATTCAAGGAGGAATTACAGCACCTATCATAAGGAATTGTATGCGGTTATAAGAGCCCTAGATCATTGGTCTCATTATTTGAGACCGAAGCAGTTTGTTCTTCATTCTGACCATCAGGCTTTGAGGTTTATCAATGGTCAACACAAGCTGAGTTCGAGGCATGAAAAGTGGGTGGAATTCTTACAATCATTCTCATTTGTTTCAAAATACAAGAAGGGGCAAGATAATCTGGTGGCAGATGATTTATCTCGGAGGTATGCATTACTTACAATTCTTGATGCTCGAATTCTTGGATTTCAGCTTATGAGAGAAGATTATCAGCATGATATGGAGTTTAATTCTATTTTAATCCAATGTCAAGATTGATTTGTGGAGGATTATTCTGTACATGATGGGTTTCTCTTTAAGAGAAACAAGTTGTGTGTTCTAAAGGGTAATTACAGGGACTTTCTTATTCGGGAAGCACATGAAGGGGGACTTGCTGGTCATTTTGGCATCCATAAAACCTTGGAGATACTAAAAGAGAATTTCTACTGGCCAAATATGCAATCAAATGTCCAAGCTATTCTTTCAAGATGTGGAACATGTCAAAGAGCAAAGAGTCATTTCAAGCCTGGTTTATACACTCCATTACCTATTCCGGAGCAGCCATGGGAAGATCTCAGCATGGATTTCATTATGGCTTTACCAAAGACTCAGCGAGGTAAAGATTCAATAATGGTTGTTGTTGATCGATTTTCTAAGATGGCTCATTTCATACCTTTTCATAAGACTGAAGATGCGGTGAAAGTGGCAGAATTGTTTTTCAAAGAGATTGTTCGCCTTCATGGAGTTCCTCGCAGCATCGTTTCGGATAGAGACACAAAATTTCTCAGCCATTTTTGGAGAACATTATGGGGGAAATTCGGTACGAAACATCTTTTCAGCACATCCCATCACCCTCAAACATACAGGCAAACAGAAGTTACCAATCGTACATTGGGCTCTATTCTGAGAACATTGGTGAACAAGAGCATGAGAGATTGGGATTTGCAACTTGCACAAGCTGAATTTGCAAACAATAGATCTCCCAGTGCTACCGCCCGACATTCTCCATTCGAAGTGGTTTATGGAATCAATCCAATCACTCCTATAGAATTGTGCTCTTTGCCTCTTTATTTTCAGGTAAATATTGATGCGGAGGAGAAGACAAAGCAGATGAAGAAGCTCCATGAATCTATTCGTGCTCAAATAGAGAAGTCTAATGAAGCAAACAAGAGGCGAGCAAACAAGCATCGGAAGCAGGATATTTTCCAACCTGGAGACAAAGTGTGGATTCACCTTCGCAAGGAGAGATTTCCATCCAAAAGGAAGAGCAAGCTAGCACCACGAGCTGAAGGTCCATTCAAGGTGCTTGAACGAGTGGGAAACAATGCCTACAAAATTGATTTACCAGATGATTTTGGCAGCGTTTCTGCAACGTTCAACATTGGGGACTTATCCCCTTACATTGAAGAAGATTATGTCGTGGATTTGAGGGCAAATCCTCTTCAACCGGGGGAGAATGATATGGATCAGATTCAGCCCAAGGAGAATAATTTTGGGCTTAATAAAAATTTCAAGCCCAATTGTCGTTCGAATTGGACCAGCCCACACTTCTTGATTTCTAACACTATGGTGGGCCACAACACACTTATTTGGGACCCAAAATCATTTATCCACATGGAAAATGGTGGAAATTCGTAGCAGCACATTAATGAGGAGAGAGAAGGTGGAGAAAAGCATCATTAAGAGGGAATCCCGCTACTTTGGCTAGTGGGGTCATTAAATGGCATGGAAAAGTGTTATTTTATGCTTTTTATGTGCCTTTTGGGTTCCTCATGTCTTGTAACTCGAATTGGAGCATTTTTCTTTATTTATTTTGTCTTTATATTGTATTTTCACCCCTTTGAAAGGGGGATGCTTGAATGTGACGGATTTTGGAAGCATATTGTTGATGTACATGGATTTTACATGTATTTTTATAAATTTTTAACTTAGTTTTCATTAATTAGTTTAACCAATTTTATATTTTTAGTTTATTTTCGTAGTTTTGTATTAGTTTAGATATTTCGATATTTTTTTTAGTTAATTTATTACTTATATTAGTAATTTAGTATTTTTATTATTTATATTAATTTTATATATTATATTCAATAGTATATTATTATTATTAGTTTCACTAATTTTAGTTTATTTTATTTTATTAATTCTTATTAATATGTATATATTTTATTTTAGTTCATTATTTTTTATAGTATTAATAAAATAGTTTTTTTATTAGTTATTATTATATTTAATAGTAGTGTTATTTTTAATTTGCATGTGCATAAATAAATAAATAAATATATGTATGCATGTATATGTATATGTATTTTAATTCTTATTACTTATTATTATTATTATTATTATTATTACTATTATTATTATTATTGTTTAACTTTTAAATAATAAGATTTAATTTGAAAATTTGAATTTGAATTTAACTTCTTTTTATTTTTTCCTCTCCACTATCTAACCAACCCCTTCCCCTTTGACCATTTCCCCTCTTCCACGTCATCCCCTCCCCATTCCCTTTTATTTTCTCTCACCAATCAGCCACCCCTCTCTCTCTTTTGCACTCCCGCTGAACCCCCTCTCTCTTTGGCACTCCCACTGGACCCGCCGCCCTCCTCTCCTTTTCCTCCCCTTACCCTACCCGCCGGCCCTTTTTTCTCCCTTTCCATTCCCAGCGCCCACGGCCATCTTCCCTTTCTCTCCCGCTGGACCCGCCACCCCCCCTCTCCATCAATCTTCATCCCCTCTCACCCACGGCCCCCCTGCCTACCCTTGGCCCCGCCGGATCCCCCTCTCCCTTCTCCCATCCTCACCCGCTCGTCCCCAGACCCTCACCTCAAGCCGCTCACCTCGCCGCCTCTCTCAGCCACTTCAAGTGCAGCAGGTATGCCACCCACAGCGGAGAACCATCACCAAGAGCGCAGCGGAGGTTCGGACACATCATCGATGCAGCGGAGGATTGGAACGTTCGCTTGGCTTCCGAAGATTCACGTCGCACACTGAGAGCAAGCATCAGAGCATATTTTCAGTGGCGCAGTGGTTTGATTCGGGTGCGGCGTCAGCGACTGCACAGAGCGGAGCGATGATTATTATTTTGCGATCGTTGACAGCGTCCTGTGGTGACAACTACGACAACACAACCACGGTTATATCTGTTTATTATTTTATGTGTCGTGTTGTCGTCGCGATGGCAGGCTAACTTTCTTTGTGTCGGAGTTGTGACGAAAGTGACGGTAATTGCATGTCTTTAATTTATTCTTACTTTTGATTGCCTTTTAAATTAATTTCATTAGGATGTTTATTTAATTAATTGTATCTGCATTTAAATTAATTTTCATTTGGGCCCTGCACACATGCTTTGGTGCCCGTTCGTGTGATACCTAATAAGTAATCACGAATGGGAGTTCATCAAAGAATTTATTTATCTGGAATTCAATCAAGCGCGCGATCAAATTTTGAATAAATAAATATATTAATTGAAAAATTAATATTTTGTGTGCGCTCTCCTTCAAAATTGCATGAGTGATACTTAATAAGTAATCTCATGTGAGCGAACCCAACGTAGGTAGATACTTAGACTTTGTGAGAAACGGGTCGTTGTATTTCACCAAGTGATTCAGCACTATAAGGACGCGCAAATTATTTTTCAGGACAGAGAACGAAATGAGAAATAATTTGTGTGAAAATTAGAATGTTTTCTAACATCAGAAAACGAGACCAGATGACATTTTGATTAAATTTGGAATCAGTGATAATTGAATAAATAAATATTCAAATGTGGGAATTAAATAATTGACATTGCATGCACTTGAACGGACATCACGACTCCGACACTTCCATCTCTGCCAGTTTCTTTCATAGCTAAGTTCACTTAGATAGTTTTAGTTAATTTAATTAGTCATTTTTAAAATAGTCATTTAGCTTTTAGAACTTAGTTGTTAATCACACAATTAAAGCCCATTCACCTGAACATTCCTCCAAAAGGACATTTCTAGTGTCTACTCACATTCTCTCTGTGGTTCGACCCTGCTCGCCACTTCTACAGTAGTTAGTAGGTAAATAAATATTGCAAATTTGCACGTGTTGCGACGCGCGTGCCAAATTTCTGGCGCCGTTGCCGGGGAGAATAGTAGCATTATGAGTTCCTTTAAAAGAGTAATTTAGTTCAAAAATTAAAAAAAAAATTAAAAAAAAATAACCAACAAAAAAAGTTTACTACTCTGGGAATTTTTCATTGTAGGGATTTTCAAGACACCCAGAAGCTCGGAATGACGTGGGTCGCACCACACCATTACAACCAGTACCCGCCCTATGCAGCCCCGACTCAAGGTATGACATATAACGATTCACCGCCCATGATCCACTACAACAAAAACCAGGTTTAGCGGCGGTTTTGTGGCGGCGGTTCACAAAACCGCCGCTAAACGTTTTCGCCGAAAGGTTTCGCGGCGGTTTTTAATAAACCGCCGCGAAACCCGAAATTTTTTAAAACAGTCGCGACCCTTCCCTACCCCCACCCCGATCTTTCCCCCAAACCCCCGCGCCCTCCCTTCTTCCCCTAACCCCCCCGACGACCCGCAACCCTCGACCCCCAACCGTCCGGCGACCCGCGACCTCCGGCGACCCCGCGACCTCCGGCGACTCCGCAACCTCCGTCTCCGGCGACCCCGTGACCTCCATCTCCGGCAACCCGTCTTTTCCAGGTATGTATCCATTTAACTAGGTTTGAAATATAGAAAATTTTGATAGAGATTATTGTTATGGTAGGTCTTGTGTTATATTTGAATATTTGGATTAATTTTTAGTATTATTTTGTTTCTTTGATATTCAGTTTGTGGATGTGCTGTGAAAATCACTTAATGTGCATCAAAAAATAGATTTCCCTAGAAAACATTCCTTTGGTTATAAATCAATCCCATATAAATTTTTTGTAAAATGTGCTTGGTTTGATGAAATATTTTAAAACCATTGATTTTATTAGGAATTTAGATAATAATTGATGTGATTGTTGTGTGAAATGTGTGTTTTTTAAATGAGTGTTTTATGGAAAATCATTCTAATTTGATAGGAATACTTTGGGATTTGTTTGCTAATTTTCTGTTTTTTGGAAAATTATTGGGATTTTTTTCTTATTTTAAATCATTTGAATTGGTTTTCTATAATAATTTTTTCTTTTAAAAACCAATTCAGTTTTAAAAGAATTTGGAACCCCATGGGGGGTTTGAAAAACAGACTATTTTCATTTAATGAAATTGATATAGTAAATGTTTTTTACATTAATTAAATATTGAGATTTGAGTATCTTAGGTGGTATCAAGAAATGGTTGATAATGTTTTAGGATTTATGTATGCAATTTGGTTCTTTTACAAGAACATGTGTTATTTGAAAAATTTATTTTTGGAAAATGCATTTTTTGAGAATGGTTTTTTTATTTTATTGTGAATTTTGTTGTTTTAAAAGAATTTATAAGAGAATGTGATGTTCCATTTAGGATGTTTTGGGATATCTTGGTGTGATTTTGGGGAAACAAATACTTAAGAGTCTATGCTTTAGTTTATTTGATGTGATCCCCCCCTCCAAAAAAGATCTATTATGAAATTAGAGTGTTCATATTATGGGTTCTTCCAACTTTTTTTGACCATTTCTATGATCCAATTGGAGTGGTTGGTGTGGTTTTATTTTTGGGGTGATGTGATTTAGTTTACTTAAGGAATCACATCATTAGTGGCTCTATTAGGGATTTTCTAGTCTAGTAGTTTAGAAACTTGAACCTTGGAATAACTGTTAGATCGATGAGGATATGTTTTTCTTGGAGTCTACTGGGTGATAACATGGAATGATAAGCAGTAATGAAATTTTATAGAAAACATGGGTAAACATTTCCCTTTTTCCTAGTTCTAAACAAAAGTAGGTACATAATGTATATCAATTATAACTCAGAAATCAAATCAGTACAAAATAAAATAAGCAGTAGAGGCATAAATACCAAGGAACACTATAGTTTAGACTAGAATAATAATTATACCATAATAAATCATGTGCACAATACAATTCCTATAACACATGCCTAGGAAGAAGAGGAATACCCCATGAGTAACCCCCCCCCCCCCCCCCCCCGAAAATGCTAAGTTGTCCCCTAGAACAATGGGACTAGGAAAACAAGGAAATACCCATGAGAAAACCTCCTAATAATCACAAAACATGGATGATGGACACAAGATAAACCTTCCACCTAAGTACCCAAGGTAACCTAAGTGATCATTTTCACAAATAAATTTCAATATTTTAAAAGTACCCATTTCATTTTCATTTATCAAAAATCATGGAAAAAAATTTCTCTCAAAAACCCCTTCTTAAACAAATGAAAATAGTCATTCCAATTTGATAAATCAACTTATAAATTAAGAGAAATTAGGCTAATTATCATAGGCTAGAGATGGAACCACCTACCTCAAAGCTGAAGTCACACATTCCTGTAATGGGATCCACCAACAATGAAAACCCAATGATGAAAACGAAGGCCCTAGAATATAATAAAAACATTAATATTGATATAAATTAGAAAATAAGGGGTTGGTGGAAAGGGAAAACAACAAATACCTCAAGAACAGACATCCACCACACCACAACTAACCAAGGAATGGCCTCCATAATGAGATCTCCCAAAGGATCTAGAATAATACAAAAAGATTCAAAAACTTAGGCCACCAGATCTGATAATATTACCCTAGGGTGCCACCATTATCAAGAGAAACGAAGAATCAGAAATATTTCTTACCCAGAGAGATGCGCCACGAATATAATAAAAGATCCAATGTTGAATGGATTAATCTAGATGGAGCATAGTCTCCCAAAATAACCCGAGAAGATCTCTAGGTATGGATCCAAGGTCCTAGAGAAAAGAACTGAAACCAAAATAGCCACTCACCTATTTTAAAAACTAAACGAGGGCTATTTGATGATGTGTAATACTATTACCTGCTGTGAAATCCATGGTGTTCTAGTATGTTGAAAAATCCTTCACCTCGAATTAAAAATCCATTATTTTAAAATTTACGATGTGAAACCACTCTTCCCGAGGTGTAAACTTTCACAGCATGAATACCCTTTCATGACTTGTATCTAGTAATAGTTCCACGGTGTGTAACCTAGTTATAGAGTGTGAAAGACTTTTGAATCATGTAGAAAAAGCTGGTTAAAGATGAAAGTACAACAAATATCTGACTTCACCATTTTAGGTATCTTACCAATTCCTTCCTAGTCCTTTACAGACAATGGAAAAAAGGAAAACCATGAAGAGGATAAAAAAATACCTGATAGATCAGTAATAGGATCTTACAAACTCCCCACTATAAATAATTTTTTTCCTCAATAAGTCATGTAAAAGATGTAATCCATGGAAAAATATGAGTTCACTGCTCCTTCATCAAATTAGTTATGTATTCCTTGAGATATACTTTGGTTCCATATATTGAACTCCATGAATGGACTCATAGGTTACTTGTTTTATGAATACCCCAATAGTGATACTTTGATTCTTTTATAAAATGCCCTATACTGGAAAATGAGGCATATTACATATCTACCAAGGAGTGATCCTGATTCTCTGGATGAGTGACCTTCTTTAGGGATAGATTTTTATACCATTCCACAAGAGACAATCAGACCCCTACATGATATACATGGGAAGATCTCAAAAGTTCAGGCTTTACACCATGCCGAAAGTGATACAAAGGCTTCATCATATGGATCACCTTTGATGGACGCTTACAATGATGTGTATTTTTTGTTATCCTAGAAAGATAAATAGGATCCTTTTTATGGATCACATTATATGGGCTCATGATTAAATGAATTATATTCTAAATTTTACTTAAATGTGGCCATTTAGATTTCCCTAGAACAATAAAACAAACATTACCCATTGTGAAAATGGTTTCAGTGAATGTAGTTAACTTGATTTAAAATGCATTATGATCAGTTTCGATCACACATCAAAGGGGTGTTGTTTGAGGCAACATAAATGTGTGATCGATGGTGTTATGATAAGTGTGTATCCCGATATTCTTATTGCTCCTAAATGAGGTGTTGACGCTGTCTCCTATGGACCAGACTTGTTCAGTTGGTCTGAAATGGTAAATGTGGTCAATGAATCATCTTTATTATATTATGCATACTTTATGGACAATGGTTCATCTTTATTATATTATGTTTCTGTAATCTTACACTATCGTATATTTTGTGTAGGCACATTGTGATATACATGGATAAAAGCTGGATCACATTACCGAGGAACACATCTCAATATGTTAAGGGTTTGAATGGGTTTTTAGATTTTGCAATTTCTAATCGATCCGTTGAAGGGAGAATAAGATGTCCATGTCCTAAATGTAAATTTAGAACATGGTTGAAGAGAGATGAAGTTTATGAACATTTAATACTGAAGCAATTCCCTGAGCAATATTTGTGTTGGATTTGGCATGGAGAATCAAACAATACAGAAAGATTGAGGACTGATGTTAATCCACGGAATGAGGTCCCAAGTTCTTCGACAATGGAAAATGAAATGCAAAACCTCATAAATGATGCATTCGGCACTGCAAGACACCACTATGAGCATCAAAACATATCAGAACAACCAGAAGAGGGTGCTACAAATTACAACGTGACAAGTGATGTTTCTGAGACTGTAACACAAGCAGATCAAGATTGTAACATATCATTGGATCCTCTTGATTCTGTGGAGCCAAATGTAAGGGAAAACTTCAGTGAGGAAAATGCATTTCATGATTTAGTTGCCGATGGAAATCAAGAGTTGTATAGTGGGTGTTTGAAATATTCAAAGCTTTCATTTCTACTGAAGTTGTACCATATCAAATGTCTATGTGGAATTACAAATAAGGCAATGTCCATGTTATTGGAATTGATTCGTGATGCATTTCCTGAAGCAAAAATCCCAGAATCGTTTTATGATATGAAAAAAGTTGTTAACAAGCTTGGTCTGAATTATACAAAAATACATGCGTGTCCCAATGATTGTATGCTTTACTGGGGAGAGGATTCAAGTAGACAGAATTGTAAGAAATGTTCTTCTTCTAGATGGCAGTCAAAGGGTGATGTTGGAAGTATGACTGAACATAATTTCACGGAGAAGAAGAAAAGGAACACACCTGCAAAAGTTTTGCGTTACTTTCCTTTGAAGCCTCGATTGCAAAGATTATTCATGTCATCAAAAACCGCCGAACACATGAAGTGGCATGCTGTAGATAATAACAATGATGGGTTAATGAGACATCCACGGGATTCCCAATCGTGGAAGACATTTGATTCATTACATCCAGATTTCTCAGCTGATCCTAGGAATGTTCGATTGGGATTGGCTGCCGATGGATTCAACCCATTTGGGACTTTGAGTACGAGTTATAGCATTTGGCCAGTTGTTTTGATCCCTTATAATCTGCCTCCGTGGATGTGTATGCAACAAACATATTTTATCATTTCGATGATTATTCCTGGAAAACAAATGCCTGGAAATGATATTGATGTATACATGCAGCCTTTGATTGAAGAATTGCAGGAGTTATGGAGCAACGGTGTTGAGACATTTGATGTTTCTTCTAAAACAATGTTTAAAATGCATGCTGCTTTAATGTGGACCATTAGTGACTTCCCTGGGATTGGGAATTTATCTGGTTGGAACACTTATACGGGTTTGGCTTGTCCCGTTTGTAACTTTGATTTCGAGCCCAAACGGCTACCTCACAGTAGAAAATGGTGCTTCTTGTGCCATCGAAGATTTCTTGATGCATCTCATAGATTTCGGCTGAACAAATCAAAATTTAATGGTTGCATTGATCGTAGACCACCTCCAAAGTTGTTAACCGGTTCTAAAATATTGACACAGCTTGAAAATGTTAAAACAGAATTTGGGAAGGTTCATCATTTGAATGATAGCGGAAAACGAGTGCGAAGTGCATCGTCAAGTGAAATCAGAACGCAACAATGGAAGAAAAAAGTATATTCTTCAAACTTTCGTATTGGGAATTTAATTCTTTGCGCCACAATCTTGATGTGATGCATATTGAGAAGAATGTATGTGATAATTTGATTTTCACATTACTTAATGAGCATGGAAAGTCGAAGGATCATCTCAATGCTCGCAAAGACTTACAAGTAATGAACATAAAACGTGATCTCTGGCCAGATGAGAATGAAAAGTATGCTCCGGCCATTTTTTCATTGAAAAATAGGGATAAAGATACGTTCCTTCAAATTTTAAAGAATGTGAAGGTATCTGATGGGTATTCGAGTAACATCTCGAGGTGTGTTGACTTGAAGAATCGTAAGTTATATGGATTGAAAAGTCACGATTCACATGTTTTGTTACAACAGTTACTACCATTGGCATTGCGTACATTATTACCTGAAAAAGTTACTGCTGTTGTACTCCATTTCTGCACATTTTTCAGACAGTTATGTGAGAAAGCTCTACATCCATTTCAGCTGGACAACCTACAGGAGAGGTTTGTATTGACCCTTTGTGCAATGGAGATGATCTTCCCTCCATCGTTTTTTACTGTCATGATGCATTTAACTGTGCATTTGGTTGACGAAGCTAAATTAGGAGGCCCCGTTCATTATCGATGGATGTATCCAATTGAGAGGTATTTTATTTATATGTTTCCAGTTAAGTAAACATTTTTTGGCATTTAAATAAATGCATAATATTATTATTATTTTTTCACAGATATCTTGGGCATTTGAAAGCATACGTGAGAAATAAAGCTCAACCAGAAGGCTCTATTGCTGAAGGCTATTTGGCCGAGGAGTGTCTCGCCTTTTGTTCCAGATATTTGGATGATATTGAGACAAGATTTACTCGAGTTGGACGTGTTGACGACACATCAACTCAATCTCAAATGCATCAGAAATCAAAAATATTTCCTGCTATTGGCCGATCAGTTGGGAGGACCTCATACGCGACACTAACAGAATTGGAATTATTACAGGCACATAGATATGTGCTGCTGAATAGTGAAATTGCAGATCCATTTATTGAAGAGTTGAGGATACAAACAAAGAGACGAATGAGAAGCCGAACACGAAATGAAAAAGATATAACGAAAGCTGTGAATAAAGAGCTGGTAGAATGGTTTGCACGACGTGTAAGTTTATAAATATTGCAATAAATACGAATATTACTTTGACACATACAATTTGCAAATCTATTAAATTATATTTTTTTTTTCAGATCATGAATACTGATACTCGAGCTGACTTTTCAGAAGATTTGAAGTTTCTTGCTAGAGGTCCTATAAAACAAGTTAGAAAGTTCAACGCTTATAATGTGAATGGTTTTAGATTTCTTACAGTCGATCGAGAAGTGGGTTTGAAAACACAGAATAGTGGTATTTTTACATTTGCTGAAGTGGAATACTATGGAAAGCTGCATGATATTATAGAATTAAACTACCACGGGCATTTTTCTGTTGTTTTATTCAAATGCAAATGGGTCGATTTTATCAGAGGTGTTAAAAGAGATTCATTGCAATTTACTTCTGTAAACTTCTCTCGCTTGATGGATGTTGGTGATCGTGAACTGCATGATCCATATATCTTAGCATCGCAGGCAAAAATGGTATATTATGTGAATGATGTTGTGGATGAAGGGTGGAGTGTAGTTACTCACGTAATACAAAGAGATTTGTATGATATGGGTGATGAAGTGGAAGATTTGACCTCTGCAATTGAATTTCATCAACAACAGGAAGCAGAATTATTTGTCCATCATGATATTGAAAATATTGGTCTAGCAAGGATGAATGAAGTGGATGAAGCAATGGAGCAGGAAACCGACATGATTGAAGGGGAAAATGATTGTATGTACAATTATTTATTCATTCAGCAACTACTTGTTTCATTTCTGTAGTCATTCATTATCATTGTTATATATATATTGTTTGTTAATACTGGGCATCTATTATCATTTTTAATTTTTTTTCTGCATGAATTTTTTGAAATATATATTCTGAACTTAATTTTATTTGATTAAATGACAGGAATGCCAAGGAAGAAGCGGTACACTATTCCTTCTTCTTCTGCGACAGATGACGATCCGTCTGTCCCCACAGTATCATCTCCCCCTGCACCATCTCTGACACCATCAGTGGATGCCTCATTAGGGGATGAGTCATCGCCTCCCCCTACAGGAGCTTCAGCAGCGGGGCAGCGACACGCCCACTCCAGTTCATCACGGACATTCTGGAGGGTCGCAGTCATAGGTACAAATTTTAATTAAATAAATTTATTGCATTTTTTTTATAGTAATTGTTTGCTCATTGCAGATGAAGACAATGAAACCGTGGAAAGAAACATAAAAAGTTCTGATGTTTGGAACATGCATGACAAGAAGATAGTGGTGCCATTTGATTCTTATGGGGTCCCGACGGATGACGCCGCAGGTTTACTTGGTCAGATTATAGGTCAGCTGGCAGCGGAGCCCGTTTCCCTGCCTATTTCGTATGATGATTGGAGGCATATTCCTCCAAACTGGAAAAATGAAGTTTATGATTCTCAGATAAAGGTAATTTTATTACTTTATGGTTTAATTGAATGTCATTTTACTAATATATTCAAAATGAATTTCTGTATACAGATGTTCTTCCACTTTACCGTTGCTGATGTGATAGCACGGAAGTGGACATTGAAAAATCTTGGAAAAAAATGGAAAGATTTCAAATGGAGGTTGTGGTGTGATGTCAACGATTCTTCGTTGACCGTGCAGCAGATGTATGAGAAGATACCCAGTGGGGTACCGAAAGAACAGTGGAAGGTTTTTGTCGATAGACATCGTGATGAGAAGCGGATGGTATTGAAATATATATTATTATATTATCCTCATTTTACATTTATAAATGTACATGAAGAGGAGATAGACATTGAATACAATACTATTAAATTGAATTTTATTTATTTCAGGATCTCTCAAGAAAGAATGCTTCAAACCGGGCGAAGCAGGTAATCCCGCACACTGCGGGTTCAAAAAGCTTTTCAAGAAGCCGAATGTCATTGGTAATCTTTTAATTAGTTTAAATATTTATAAGATAATATTATCTATTTAACATATTTTATTGATGATTTATCTTTGTTTAATGCAGTCACAGAGTTTAGGGCATGAAGCATCCCGAACAGAACTGTGGCTGGATGTTCATAAAAAAACAGATGGAAGTTTTGTTAATGAACCTGCCAGAGAAGTTGGGGTATGAAGTCAATTATTTATTATAATAACTTAATATCAGTTTTTACTGTGTTAATATATATTGATATTTGATTTATAGGTAAAAATTAAAGAAAAATGGGATGCCAATCCTGGGCAATCCTACTCAGTCTCCCAGGATGACCCGGTTGGTCAAGTCCTTGGGAAGGAGCATCCTGGTAGAGTGCGCGGGATGGGTTTGGGACCCGTACCATCTGAGGTCTTTCGCATGCCATCAGGGATTTCGGCCTCATCCACTCCTGGTTATAGTCATTTCATACCTGAAGATGCTCAGAGGGAGATGTCTGCTCTACGAAACACAGTTCACCAGCAGGGGAATCAGATATCTGATTTGCAGAAAGAGTTGCTTGAAATACGTCAGCATATGAGCAGATATGCCCCCGGTGGTAGTGCATCGGGTAGTGGTGAGCAGGTAAATCACAAAAAAATCAAAATCATTTAGTTTGCAAACTTTTATTGGTTTTAATTTTTATTATAAATATGCAACAATATTTAATTTTCAATATAATGTTCTTACAGGTGGCAGCAGGTGGTAGAGATGAAGGTGGAGAGGGTGACGATGCAGCATCAGATGATGAGTAGTAGTATTGTTGATGTGTTGAACAAGTATGATAACAGTTGGTTTGTAGTAAAAGCATTTCATTTGCTGAAAATTATTTATTTTTAGCACTCTAGTGTTGTTCTCTATGTATTAAGATGGTATTCTGAGACTATGTTTGGAGTAATTAATGTTTAATTATCATAAAATCAAGAATTATTACCCATTTTAATTGTAGATGATATATTACACCATTTAAAGGAATCTGATAGGTTTTTTATGATTGATATATGGTCTAAAAATCACCCGAGGTGGTTGAATGATGAGGTTATCTTGAATACATCCTTCCCTCATAGGTTTGAATACATCTGGTTTGTGGTTATATCATTCAGTGTTATAATAGAAGAAGATATATAAATGGGGCTCACAATATATATGATCTATGAATTCATATACTAGTTCTTAGATGTGTACATTCATGAAATCATTATATACCAATTGGAAGTGGGTGGAAGTCAAAATTGTGATGGTCACAATGTATCCCCAATATTAGGGAGGATATGTGATCATATATTGAATAATGATTTCATAACATTATATAGAAATCAAGGAGTCCAGTTAAATACATTATTAAGAATGATTGTACATGGATGAGGTTTTAGGACTCCCCATGATACCATAATTAATTGTTTAGAATGTAATTCCTATTTCATATCATCATTATTGGGAGGAATATGGAATCCCTCCATTACCTAAACTCTCTTTAAAATGACTTTCAATCCCCTAATCGATGGAAATCTGGAATTGAATTTCAATAAGTTGTGGGATTTTTTGGGAACATTAATTTTGACCTAGTTGCATTATGGGTGAATAAAACACCAATTTTTTTTTGTTTTCTGATAAAAATATACATCATTCATCTGTTTTTGTGTATATATTCTATGAGTTGTGTTGGATGTTGTATACTTTTACATTGTGATGTGTTTGTGTTTTGTTTTGATTCTCAAGGATGATAATTGTTTAATAGATTTTTGTTTTGAGGGTCCAGAATTCAAAAGTCACTCCATTTACATTTTTCCATGTCTTGTTTCTACTAAAAGGAATTTTAGAGGTGTTTTAGAGTCTTGGTGAGAGTTATGTGCATTCAAAGGGTCACCATTCCATGTTGTTGGTTGTGGTGATGGTTGTTTTGGCCATTGGTTCTTGTAGGTTGTCTATGGAGATGGTTGTGTGATGTTAGGATACACCACAAAGAGTGAAATGGTATGGTTGGTTATGTTGTTGGGAATGGTGAATGGATGTCCACCCTGTGTAACATGGGAAATAGAATATGCACGGTGAAGGGAATTATATTGTTCATTTCACTTTTGGGTACCACCTGTGTAGCACGGGGAGCTAGGTTTAACCATGTCGTGGTCTTGGGTGTGGTGAGGAGAAAACAACCAATCTTTTTATGTTATGTCATAGTGGATGTTCGTGGAGGGAATCGAGGGATCCAGCACACCTTGGTCCATTCCATGTTCTAGGATATGGTGGTGGTCAATTTTTTTTAAAAACACATGAAAGGCAGGAAAGAGATATGGGTGACTTAGATCTCCTTTAACCAAGGGAGACCACAGCATATTGGGATGTCTCCACACTATGGAGAACCCATTTGGGATTTCCTCTATAAATAGAAGGCACATATGGACTTATTTTGATTTTCTTTCTTCTAATTTGATATTTGGATAACACCAAATCCCATTGATTACCTTTTACCATCTCTCTTAATGTTTTTATCCTCTTGGATTGTGGATAATTGAGTTCCATTTATTCAAGTTTCCTTCTTCTTTCCTTTCTACCTTTTATTATTCCCAATATTTTGGGTGTTTATTGTTGAGAACCCCTATATTTTTGGTTGAGTTATGAGTGTGTTTGGGTGATGGGATTCTGAGGATAGGTTTTGGTGGGTTTCTCTTATATCCTAGTGAAACTTGATCCTTTGTTTCTTCTGTTGCGATTATGGTTCTCCTTAAATCTCTAATTAAGGTAGGATATTTGAGTTCCCTCATTAATATTTTAAATATGTGATATTATAATACTACTATTTCATCTTGGGTGGAAGTTAAGATATTTCCTAATGAAAATAATTAATTGGATATATTAAAATTAATGGGAAGGGGTGATATCAAATGTGCTTTAGGTTTTTCATGATATTGCTTTTCTATGAATGTGTGTTGGTTGTTGTTTATTATGAATTGTTTTTACTTATATGAAATTATTATTGTTTCTAAAATTTAATTTGATAAATCACCTCACATTAAAATGATAATGTCTTTACTTATGGTAATTGAATTTCCTATCTGTAAACAAGGAATCATTGTCTTTTCCCTTTTCTTGTGAGGTTGATTTAATTTGATAGTTTGCATAATAGATGGAATTATGGTTATGGTTACTTTATGAGTTTGGATTATGGATAAGGTGATGATTTGTGATGCAAAAATTGTGGGTTGGATGTGTTTGAATTTTATAACATTGTGTCTTGTCTTGTTAGTTACTCAGTAGTTATGGAATTCTTGAAATGGTAAATCCTAGTAAATGAATGATGATGGATAAATTAGTGGGGCAGTGGTGTAGCAGATGCAACGTATTTTTTTTTTCCATTTCAACGTTTAGCGGCGGTTTTAACCGCCGCTAAATGCCATACCTGTGAGCATTTAGCGGCGGTTTTAACCGCCGCTAAATAACCGGGAATCCGTTAGCGGCGGTTTTAACCGCCGCTAAATGATGAACTGGGCAGAATTTAGCGGCGGTTTTAACCGCCGCTAAATATATTATGTTGATATTTAGCGGCGGTTTTCACCGCCGCAGAATAGGCGCATCAAACGACTGAATTTAGCGGCGGTTAAAACCGCCGCTAAATAAGATACCCATATAACCGCCGCTAAATGAAGAAAAACCGCCGCTAAATGACGGACATACGACACATTTCTAAAACCGCCGCGGAATCGAAAAAACCGCCGCTAATAGATTGCCGACGCCAAACTTAGCGGCGGTTTTTGTAAACCGCCGCCACACAATATAGCGGCGGTTTAAACCGCCACTAAACCGGAAAAAAACCGCCGCTAGGATCGGCATTTGTTGTAGTGATCTATCCAGGTAATCCCGTTTATTTCAATGATCTTTATTCAAGTCCATGCTATGATCCATATGAGAACATTTCATCATTCTATGAAACAAGTCCTTATACATCTGTTAATCATTTTCAAAGTCAATGCATTCCTGAAAATTTAGAACTTGACAATTCATGTCAAACAAATGATTCAATAATTGAACACATGTTGCATTGTGCTATCACTGAGACCAATCAGAGGTTTGAACTTCAAGATGAATGCAATGCAAAGTTGCTTTCCTCAACAAAAGATCTAGAAAATCAATTGAATAATTTAGTAAATCAAATGAATCATATTTCTGAACTAGATGCTTCGTTACCCCTTGATGATCTAATTAAAAACAATTATTTTGAGGAGAGTGCAATAGAGGTTCCATTTGAACAACATCTATGTCCCGAGTCTGATAATGAGATTAATCTGCCTTCTTATTATACAATTGATGACTCCCCTCCATCACAAAATAATTCTTCCAATCTAATCACATTTCAAGAATATGAGAGCTTGGTCTTCTGCCCTGTTGAACATAATGGTCCCTCAGAAAATGTGATTTCATGTCCTTCTGTGAATTCACAACCTAGTCATCCCAAAGTGAAAAAGGACACATTCAATGTATATCAAACTGCACCTTTTGAGGATGAAGAGGACATTGAACTAGGATCATTCTTTACCATGATAGATTCAGAATTGAACCAAGAGACAGTGGATTGCCACACTCAAGAGGACATCACTTCAAATGACATCAAATCACCTCTTTCTAAAAATCCATGTGAGTCTGAAACTTTTTCTAAAATGGAGACATCTGAAACATTTCTGGAGTCGAAGAATCAATCAGCATTGGTGGAAGAGAACACTCATAATTTTCTAGAAACAATGGAAGAATGGGATTGCTTGGAGGATCCTGATTTTGTGGTGAAACATGTACCAATAGAGAAATATGATGAGGGTGGTATAGAAGAAAATTTTGAAAAAGATGTCATTCTTGACACAATGGAGTCATCTGCTCCAATTGATCCTGCGCCACTTGCTCCATGTGTCGAGGTTAAAAATACTTCACTTGAAAAACCCATATATTCTAACAATATTTTTGACCTTGGCACAATCAATGAAGCCATCGAGAATGAATTGAGTTGGAAACCAGTATATTTCCCCGTGCTAGTGGTTGGGTGTGAAAACGAATTGGGATACATCATCAACCCAGATACTACATTCAAGGATATGATGGATATAAGCCGACCGCTGAAGGAGTCTAGTAATGGCACTTTTGCACTTGTGTATGTTCAAGGAGCTTGCAGGATAAACTCATCTTCAACAAATAGATTCCACGCTCCTACTGAAAAAGAAGCAGATGCATGGTTTACATTTCCGTTCGATCCTGGTGGAGTTTCAATAACGTCTGGCTGAAGACTAAGTAAACTTAGCGCTCAATGGGAGGCTACCCATCATTTGTTTGTTTTCTTTTCACTACATTTCATTTCATTTCATTTAGTTTTGTTTTAAATAAAATGGCATGCATTTACAACAATCTGTTTTCTCCTGGAACAGTAGTGGATTTAAATTCATCTTAAATATTTTTATCATCCACAATTTTTTTATTATGGTGTGACTTCTTTGATATGATGCGAGTATGTGCTGTCAATGTGTAGGTTTTACAGGTATACCATTTCTGGAGCTTCATCAGATACAAACAGCCTCTCCGGGTCAATCTGCACTTACACAGGGAAGTGTTTTATTTTTGTCATATTTTATGCTTCCAACAACACCACGTAAAAAAAAATTGAAAAAAAAACTAACATTCTTGTCATTGATGAACCCACATAAAAGCCGTTGTATTTTTGTCACAACACAGTCAGGATCATAACACCTGTGTCCCTAGGCAGTTTGAGCACCTGATTCTTGTTTTGGAATTATCTGATCCTTTCTCTCATGACTTAGATGATTGTTGATATTATTTCATGCTTCAAAAATGTTTTTCAAAAAACTTGTATTTTGTTTGAGACACTTATTTGCACTCATGCTCACCTGTGCTGTCCAGCATTATATTTCCATACCCGTGAGGACTCTGAGACATTTTACAATCATCTCTTATTTCTCTTATCTCTTGAGGGAATCTCAACCATGTTTTGTCTTCTAGAACTTGTCATGTTTTTCCATCAAAGCGATAGGAATTTTTGAAAGTTGTACTAAAATGATCAAGGCATCTGTTTGATATTTTAGCCCCGTTGACCCACTGAGCCACCCAAAAATTTTCTCCTTCGTATAGCCCTTAGAAGCCATGCAGGAGCCTTTTAGGATGAGCCCAAGCTGATACCCTTCCCTACCAATTTCTTGTATTTTTGCATGATGATTACAATCTAAGTGTGGGGGAGAGAGACTTACTCATGGAGAGGGTTCTTCGAGGGGAAGTGAGTCATTTGATGTACATGGATTGACATTATTCCATCCTGATCATTGAGTTCTTTTTCACAGTAGCGACATTCATTTCATATTATTTTGATATAGGAATATAGAACCCTTTTCAGTTCCAACAATGAGTACATTGGTGGTCATTACGCGGTAACCCTCGACTTTGGGGATACCTATTAAAGTGATGATCCATTACTCCAGGAACTAGAAAGTTTTCTATATGACCTACCTTCATTGAGATGTTACATCGTATACGCTACTTGTGTACCTTTATTTGGGATTATTGTCTGACATTTATTTCATGGGGTTTTGGAACTGATACTCACTTGTTTTTCCTACCCATCTTATTTGAGTGAGTTGTGTCTTTAAAAAAAGTGAAAAAAAAGCGAAACATTGGCTTATCATATGCTTGGGGACAAGCAGTGTTTTAAGTGTGGGGGAGCAAGAGTTTGAGGGAGACATTTAGATTGACTTATCATGCATTTATTTCAAGATTTAACCCTCCTTTTTACCAAAAAGATGTCAATTTTTTTTTACCCACCGTCCCACAGCTTCAGAAACATTTGAACCTCATGTAAAGTCCTTGAGATTGGTACATTCTTTTGATTTCCACTAGTGGAGATGTGAAATTCATGGAAAGCCTATGGTAAGCATGCATGTGCATGAGAACTGAGAAAAAACTTTGATCAAATCTTTTCGAGCGATGATTTTAATGGCAAGGTAGGTCACATGATTGATGAGTGCACATACTTGTTTTGAAAAAAATGCAAGTGAAAGAAAAATTGTTTTTGAAACTAAAGTTTTAAATGAAGCATGATATATTATGAGGAAAGAGATTGGAAAATTTTGAACTTATAACTTGGATGTTTTGGATTTGTCTACGGGTCCACTTGTGTTTTATTTCAGATTGTTTTGCCCAGGAGTGCAAAAGTTTAAGTGTGGGGGATTTGATGTACATGGATTTTACATGTATTTTTATAATTTTTTAACTTAGTTTTCATTAATTAGTTTAACCAATTTTATATTTTTAGTTTATTTTCGTAGTTTTGTATTAGTTTAGATATTTCGATATTTTTTTTAGTTAATTTATTACTTATATTAGTAATTTAGTATTTTTATTATTTATATTAATTTTATATATTATATTCAATAGTATATTATTATTATTAGTTTCACTAATTTTAGTTTATTTTATTTTATTAATTCTTATTAATATGTATATATTTTATTTTAGTTCATTATTTTTTATAGTATTAATAAAATAGTTTTTTTATTAGTTATTATTATATTTAATAGTAGTGTTATATTTAATTTGCATGTGCATAAATAAATAAATAAATATATGTATGCATGTATATGTATATGTATTTTAATTCTTATTACTTTTTATTATTATTATTATTATTACTATTATTATTATTATTGTTTAACTTTTAAATAATAAGATTTAATTTGAAAATTTGAATTTGAATTTAACTTCTTTTTATTTTTTCCTCTCCACTATCTAACCAACCCCTTCCCCTTTGACCATTTCCCCTCTTCCACGTCATCCCCTCCCCATTCCCTTTTATTTTCTCTCACCAATCAGCCACCCCTCTCTCTCTTTTGCACTCCCACTGAACCCCCTCTCTCTTTGGCACTCCCGCTGGACCCGCCGCCCTCCTCTCCTTTTCCTCCCCTTACCCTACCCGTCGGCCCTTTTTTCTCCCTTTCCATTCCCAGCGCCCACGGCCATCTTCCCTTTCTCTCCCGCTGGACCCGCCACCCCCCTCTCCATCAATCTTCATCCCCTCTCACCCACGGCCCCCCTGCCTACCCTTGGCCCCGCCGGATCCCCCTCTCCCTTCTCCCATCCTCACCCGCTCGTCCCCAGGCCCTCACCTCAAGCCGCTCACCTCGCCGCCTCTCTCATCCACTTCAAGTGCAGCAGGTACGCCACCCACAGCGGAGAACCATCACCAAGAGCGCAGCGGAGGTTCGGACACATCATCGATGCAGCGGAGGATTGGAACGTTTGCTTGGCTTCCGAAGATTCACGTCGCACACTGAGAGCAAGCATCAGAGCATATTTTCAGCGGCGTAGTGGTTTGATTCGGGTGCGGCGTCAGCGACTGCACAGAGCGGAGCGATGATTATTATTTTGCGATCGTTGACGGCGTCCTGTGGTGACAACTACGAAAACACAAGCACGGTTATATCTGTTTATTATTTTATGTGGCGTGTTGTCGTCGCGATGGCAGGCTAACTTTCTTTGTGTCGGAGTTGTGACGAAAGTGACGGTAATTGCATGTCTTTAATTTATTCTTACTTTTGATTACCTTTTGAATTAATTTCATTAGGATGTTTATTTAATTAATTGTATCTGCGTTTAAATTAATTTTCATTTGGGCCCTGCACACATGCTTTGGTGCCCGTTCGTGTGATACCTAATAAGTAATCACGAATGGGAGTTCATCAAAGAATTTATTTATCTGGAATTCAATCAAGCGCGCGATCGAATTTTGAATAAATAAATATATTAATTGAAAAATTAATATTTTGTGTGCGCTCTCCTTCAAACTTGCATGAGTGATACTTAATAAGTAATCTCATGTGAGCGAACCCAACGTAGGTAGATACTTAGACTTTGTGAGAAACGGGTCGTTGTATTTCACCAAGTGATTCAGCACTATAAGGACGCGCAAATTATTTTTCAGGACAGAGAACGAAATGAGAAATAATTTGTGTGAAAATTAGAATGTTTTCTAAAATCAGAGAACGAGACCAGATGACATTTTGATTAAATTTGGAATCAGTGATAATAGAATAAATAAATATTCAAATGTGGGAATTAAATAATTGACATTGCATGCACTTGAACGGACATCACGACTCTGACACTTCCATCTCTGCCAGTTTCTTTCATAGCTAAGTTCACTTATATAGTTTTAGTTAATTTAATTAGTCATTTTTAAAATAGTCATTTAGCTTTTAGAACTTAGTTGTTGATCACACAATTAAAGCCCATTCGCCTGAACATTCCTCCAAAAGGACATTTCTAGTGTCTACTCACATTCTCTCTGTGGTTCGACCCTGCTCGCCACTTCTACAGTAGTTAGTAGGTAAATAAATATTGCAAATTTGCACGCGTTGCGACGCGCGTGCCAATTGTGCTGTCCTATTGCTTTAGCCTTTTCCCTTTGCCCGGAATTGGTGGTGCAACTCCAGTGCTGGTGACTTTGTCTTTAAGCGTGGAGTGACCTTGGTGGGTGGCATTGCCTTTAAGCCTTTGTCAATTCGGCTACATTACGCTGCTCCTTTTCACTTACTCGTTTTGAGCTTCCAGCGACGCATCATGAGGAATGATGTTACAACTGATGAATATTTATTCTCTCTATCTCTCTCTGTATATATATAAGGAAAAGTATACACAATGAAAAAAAAGTGGAGATGTGAATACTCTATTAAAAAGAAGGCGTTGAAAATATTCATATTAAATCTCGATGCTTTTGAAGAGAGAATTGAAATTATTTGTTCATTATTATTCTATCATGGTGTAAAGAATAA
This sequence comes from Viscum album, assembly GCA_963277665.1. Lineage (NCBI taxonomy): Eukaryota > Viridiplantae > Streptophyta > Magnoliopsida > Santalales > Viscaceae > Viscum > Viscum album. The sequence goes on from CAUJRU010000002.1 coordinate 10,926,496, forward strand.
GTATGCATGTCAAAAAATTGTTTAATCTATTTACTATTGTTTAAATATGAAGAAGCATGCTTGACATTGAAGATTATTTTTCTGGTGCCATTGTGCTATATTGAAGATTTGATTTCATCTGTCGGCTGCTGCTACAACTGTTAGAAAAATCTATTTCACAACAAACTTCATATCATATATTTTATTTTGAGTATCATCTACTCAGACATAGTCATGGTGGAGTGTCAGCTTCTCAGACTAAACTGTGGATATTTCGGTTCCCTATAAAATAACTAGAAGGCCCAGTAAAATCCTTGTAAGGTGTCAGCTGCATGTACACGGTTATAGAAGGTATTATGATAAGAGGAACTACAAGTGAGAATCATCAAGATCATGGAGTAGAGCATTGGTGGAGTAGACTAGGGTATTTCTGTTCCTCAAAACACTATACTTTCCTATGTCCTTTTCCTTTATTTATTTCTGCTACTCACTTAGTATTAAGAGGGAATGAAAGGATCACATCATTTCAAGAGGGACGTTTTAATATTGTCAAGATTTAAAAGGTCCCAATTCACCCCCCCCCCTAATTTCGTTGTCAGAGACATACCAACCTAACAAATGGTATCAAATGTAGGGCTCTACTAATTTATTTTAGCTTTAACAAGCATGACATAAAGATTTATATGAAGAAAAATCTCAATGGAAAATCTTAGAAAAGGAATTTTTTTTTATTCGTGCCCCTTATTTTAATGGTGATAATTATGGATACTAGAAAGATAGAATGAATATCTATTTAAAGAAATATGGTTTAAAATTTTATATGAACATTTTCAAACCATATAAAATCCCTAGATAATCAAAAAATTGGGATCCGAATAAGCAAGCTGAGCATGATATTAATTCAAAATCCATGAATGAAATTATATGCGGTCTTGGTCCAGATATATTTAACTGTGTTTTCCAATGTGATACTACTAATTAGATGTGGTAGACTATTTTGGTTTCATATGAAGGAAATGAAAATATCAAAAAATGAGGAACAATACTAAAAAACGTAAATTTTACACATTTAGGATACATGAATATGAGATCACCACTCACATGAATGGAATATTAATAGAAGTTGTTAATGATGTTGCTTCCTTTGAAACTCCAATTCAAAAACCAAATCAAGCATTACAGGTACTTAGATTTTTACCTAATAAGTGGAATGGAATATTAGCTACTATTAGACAATCTACCCAGTTAAAGAATTAAAAAATGAATGAATTGATCAGAACCTTTATGGTGTATAAATGAGAGATTCAAGCTGAACCTACAAATCATATTTTTATCAAAAAGGAAATAGCTTCACTCAATGTTTTGATGGATGAATTTTCTGATTTAGATTCTAGTCATTCAGGTTCAAGTGATGTGCTACCACATCTTGCTAAAAAAATTCGCAAGCTTTATAAAAGGAAAAAAGATAAATTGAAGTTAAATAAAGGGAAAGAAGTTAGATGTTATGAGTGTAAAAAAGAAATGTCATTTGAGACCTGATTATCCTTTACATAATTCTCAAAAGATTGATGAATATAAAAAATGAAAGAAATTCATGAATGATACTAGTAATGCATATGAAGATTGAAATGATCAATCTACTACAAACTCATAAGGTGAGCACGAAAATTAAAAGGTTAATCCTTTCCTTATGGCTCATGTTGATGAGGTACAATCTTCTTACTCTAAATGTTCAAATTCTGAATGTTTTTATTACGATGAACTTAATAATATTTGTTTTATCCTTCAAGATAAATTTGAATATTTAAAGAAAGATCATTAAAATCTTAAAAAATATTATGGTGTTATTTCAGTTGATAATGAATGTTTTTCAATACAAAAAGATGATTTAATATCAAATTATTCAACAATTTATTATGATCTGCATGAAACTAAAATTAAAGAATTTTTGGATGATGTTGATAATTTTTAAAAAAATATTCAAGTATGCTTATCAAGGGAGATAATTTTTTGAATCAAATTATTGGAAAAAATAAAATTCACAAATAAAAACTTGGCATTTCTAGTAATGGATAAAAATAAAAATTATATAAAAATTATTTTGTTCCTGATTCAAATAGAAAAATCATTTAAACTGTTAAATGTTCTATTGTGGTATTAATGGAAATTATGCTAATGACTGTTATTTTATAAAACATTATTTTTCTGGTGTCAAGCATGTTCGTTATTCAAAATAATTATCTAGCTTTAATTATAAAATGCAAGATCAAAATAAACATATTCGGTTACCTAAATCATTAATTGATAACACTTCCAGACCCAAAAGTATATGGGTACCAAAGGGCACTTGTATTTAATACTTTGCAGGTATGCACCACTAAACATTATCCTTATATCATCAAGTGGATTCTTGAAAATTATGGGAAGTTATAATATTCTTATTTATTATTTATTAAATAGAAATTTCAAAAGAGATGGAATGGTTAATCAATGATGTATTTTATCTTCAATTTTAATATTCAATTTAAAGGCACTAACTGGTTTATACAAGGGGAGAATTGTTTTTAAAATTTTATTTTTTATTCTTCTACATTTAATTATTCTTATTCTTAAACTATTAAATATTTTCACACTATTTTTTTATCAAATAAATTAGATCATTGATTTATTTTATTAATCAATTATAATGAAACGTTCTATTATGATTTTATATAAATAGTTATCTTGCGTATAACCATATGTTTAATGTTTGACTATTTAAATTAATTGCATGTGCTAAATTAATCTCCTGTTGTTCGTGATACACTATTATATTATTAGATTAAAATGTTTTGGTCATTTATGATATTTTTAAAATTTTAATTAAATTAATTGAAAATATTTTAATTAAATTATTTGAAAATCATTTTTATTATTATCTTTTTTAAAACAATTCCCTTAAAATCATTTTTTAAAATTCATTTAATATCATAACTATTTATGTTTGATCTTAAGGGGGTGTAATATTAAATATTTAGCATTTGTTTTAATTTTTCGTTATTATGGTATGAATTAAATGGTTTGATACATTCATTGCAAACCCTTGCTATAAAGTGAATAATATTATATATGTTTTCTAGCTCCTTGAATATATATTTTTTATCTTTTTGAAGAAATCATGAATTAAGGGGGAATTTATATTGCTATGTGTATTTAGAAAATATTTTCAAATAACTCAAATTTTTAATAATAATAATATTATTATTATTTTATTTAAAAAAAATTATTTGTTAAATTTTAAATATTTTTTAAAAAAACACTTTTAAAATTATAATTTTTTTAATTTTTTTAATTTTTTTTCTAATTTTTATATATTAAAAATTTATTTTTCAAATCCTATATATTTTTAAAAAAATTCTATTCTCCAATTTTAAATATTTTTAAAAGGTGGAAGAAAATATTAATTTTTCCGATTTTTTTTCTTAAATCTCAAATTCCTATTATTTATAAAAAAATTAAATATATTTTATTATTTAATATACTCATGAACAAATATTTTTGATCCTTACAAAAAGGGTGTGAAAAGATTGGTATTGAAAAAGTTGATAATAATTTAGTTTTTTGTAATTATTAAAAAGGGTAGAATGTTGAGTGGTTCCTTTTCATTCCCATTTTGATTTAGATTTGATAATCACTTCAACTTTTCAATCTCTGTTTTCAAATAAATTTGTTAAGTGTTTCAGAATTAATACGTCAAATTATTTATTTTATATATGAAACAATAGTGATTAGATTCTTACATAGTTTATTCTATTGGAAAGATAAGAATATTATCTTCATTTCATCTGTTTATGTTGAAATATAATTCAATTGTTTCAATGGTGAAAAAATTTACTGAAGTTGTTACAAGTTGTTCAAGTGATATTTCCATTTTCAGCTTAAAGTCAATTCCAAATTATAATGATATATCAATCTATTGATCGGATTCTTGGGAGAATTATACCATTAGATAGATAAGGATTTTATCAAAACTTCATTTGTTCATGAGGATGTCCAAAAAGGATTTTTGATACTCTAAAAAATCATCGATGTTTCTAAATCAATTTTGAAACTATACAGTGAACAGATTTGAAAACTTATAGTATTTATCTTGATACAAGTTATACATATGTTATAATTTCTCAAAACCTAGTGTGATGGAAAGGTAATAATTTTATCATGATTTCATCAGTTTATATCAAAGGATAAAAATGTTGTTTGTATGGTCAATAAATTATCGGAAGATATGGATCACTATTTTTGCAGCAGTTTTTCATGATCATATGGCTTCTGTTTTTCAAAAGATATCGAGAGTTATAAAAGTCAGATTGATTCGGTTCTTGAACCATTGAAAATATATTGAGATTTACTAAAAACATGTCTAGTGGGATTATGGCTGAATATGATGATAAATGGTACAAAAAATTCAGTGAAGTCTGAAGTTAAGTTGTTTACATTTTCTGGAAACATTGTTCATACCCTATGTTGATAATCGTAACGTAAGGAATAAAATCTACACTGTTCTAAACAGTTTGCATATGGATCACCAACCCTTTGATGGATATTAAGTGTGGATCAGAAGCCCTGTGTTCCGTAATCAACATGTGTATGGATCGTCATCCCTACATTAAAGTCTAAGAATTATTGTTCAAAACTACATTCATAATTTTGAACGTATGGTTAATAAATGTTACATTTGGGATTTTATGCTGGTAAGGATGAATGAATGGATCATCATAGCTACGTTACATTTTGATCCCTACATTATGTGCAGATAAAAGAATGGATAAGGAACCATAAATTGGCAGGAAACCTACGCTACGTAAACAAACCATATATTATGTAGTTGAACCCTACATTTGGTATTTTGTTGTTAATGAAGGAACCCTACATTTGACTGGTCAATGATAAAGTTTTATTTAAATATATTATCCATGACTTCTATAGCCATTGTGATGGAAGTATATATCATTATAAGGTTGTTTTATGGTTGATTCAAAGGCTTTCATGGAACAGATTAAATCATTCCTATTTATAAGGGTCATTATGAATCTCTTTGAATGATTTTGATTTCAATTATTACTGATTTATTGTGCAACTATTTTTTAGGAATTGTTTTGACTATATTTAAAGTGGTTTGAATATATTTAAACATGAGTTTTAAATTTTTCAATGATGTTATTATTGTGGAGATATTATTGGAATAGTTCGAACTATTTTGAATGCATTTATTAGAGATTTATTCTACATGAATAAAGAGACAATGATGTTAAACTATTATTGGAGATATTTATGAATATTTTTGACTCAATTTATTTTGAGTATCCTAAGGATGGGGAATTCTATTACAAATTTTGGGTATTTATTATACATATATATATATCACTCTCTGGCAGGAAAAGTATACACAGCAAAAAAAAGAGGAGATGTGGATACTCTATTAAAAATAAGGCGCTGAAAATATTCATATTAAATCTCGGTGCTTTTGACGATAGAATTGAACTTCTTTGTTAATTATTATTCTCTCATGGTTTAAATATGAAGGATGCTTGGACAAACATTGTCTAATATATTTAATTTTGTTTAATGATGAAGAAGCCTACTTGACATTGAAGATTATTTTTCTACAGTTGTTATGTTATATTGACGGTCTGATTTCATCTATCAGTTGTTGTTGAAACTATGAGCTAAATCTATTTCACAAAAAACTTCATCTCATCTATTTTCTTTTTAGTATAAGCTGCTCAGACTTAGTCATGGTGGAGTTTCATCTTCTTGGACTAAGCTGTGGATATTTTGATTCCCTGTAAAAGAACCAAAAAGCCTAATAAAAGCCATGTAATATGTCAACTGACTGTACTCATTTTTGGAAGGTCTTGTGATATGGGGAACTACTAGTTAAAATCACCATGATTGTCGAGTAGAGTGTTGGTGGAGTGGACTAGGGGATTTCTATGCCCTGAACCACTATACATATTTTTGTTCTTTTCCGTTATTTATTTTTTCTCCTCGCTCGACATTAAGATAAAATTAAAGTATCACTTCATTTCAAGTGGGACATTTTTATATTGTCAAGATTCAAAAGTTCACAATTCACCACCCCCCCTATTGTGTCTTCTTCATTGAAATCCCTAACTAATAATAATATGTAACATTCCATCTTCTATTTCATTTGGTTTCTTATGAGGGAAATCATTGCATTGTCTGTCACATTCATCATTAACATGATTCCTATTTTTTACAACCATTAACTAAAACAAAAATTATATTTCATGAAATAGTAGTTATTAATCATAAAATCATTAAAAATCATTCATACGATATCAAATTCATGACACCTTCTTTTTTATTTTTAAAACATTAGATTTAACCTAGTTAATCCATGGGCATTATCTATTTAAATCCTTCATAATGGATTATAAATAAAATTTAAATTAACTTAAGAATATTCCTTGAAAGATTATATTCTTGAGAACAGTATTATGCATATTCATCATGCACCAATAATTATTTAGTTAATTCCCAATCCACCCCATTCAGAGTTATTACCCCTAGGTGCATTTGTTCCACAACTGCATCCATGTCCTTGTATCCAAACCGATAATTATTTTCTAGGAAAACAACACGTTTTTATTTATTATAACATAGTATATTATCCAACACATAGTCTTATCCTAATAGATTTCACTGTATATTTCTCATACTATTTTCCAAAAAAAAACTAAACACCACTCTGATATCAACTATAGTAACCCACACTATTTATAGATAAGTATTACATCATGTTAGATGAATATTCATTACATATCATTATAATCCATGAAAGAACTTTAAAGGATTAATGTCTTTGGAAACATATATATGTAAACACTTAATAAATAAAAAATCTACACCATCAAAATCTTATTTTTTCACTAATATCACCTTTATTAGACATATCATATATAAAAAAATTCATGTCTTAGGGAAAATTAAATATAATAATGGGTGAGCTCGGATGCTTAGTAACATTAAAAATTGAGGTTGAAATAAATGATTGTATACAATCATATCATGAGCATAAACATATAGTAACATTATATTAACATTTTAAATTCATACCCAATAATTCGTAGATCATAATCATGGGTCGTGGCATAAATCGTTGAATTTTATAAGACATGGATCATAAAGAAATCAAAGAACATGATCCATAAGAGAAAAAAATTATCATAAAATCATTTCATAAAAGAGTTTCCAAAAGTGTTTAATAATCCAAATCATAGAAATATTATATCAAGGAAACCCACCAAGAAATTTATCACATGTTAAGATTCAGATAACCACCCACGTACCTACTTCTGGCTTGGGATAACCTCCTATTTACCCACATTTGGGATTGGTATAACCTAATGTGTACCCTTTGATCTCATAAAACATTAATATTTTCCCAATGCACTATATGTATATAATATACCTACCCATCACATAATCATAATCTATTCAGATTTATTCCATAATATCATAAAAACATTTATCATTTCATCATATCTTTACCTATGGAAAAGAAAACAAGTTTCCTCATGATTTCATAATCATAATAAATAACCATCCATGAAAATAATAAAGATGTTAAAATTTTATCATATCCTCATTAAATTATAAAAAACATAAAAATATATTTTTATATATGAAAATACCTTTAACAAGATCACTAGAACATTTATTAAGGAAAATACTATTTTCATTTTGAAATAACTTATTTAAAATCTAAAAATGTCTAAAATATTAAGGAAAATATTTTATTTGAAAATAAATATGGGGAGTTGTAAAAGAATCTTCAATGTAAATAAAATTCATGATAGTGGGAATATCCTTTCATGTGGTGTGCGTTAAAGTAAAGATTACTTTAACATTTTTGATAAAATGTAAAAAGTAATTCATTCAGATAATGGTAGTATATATATTTAAAAAATATAAAAATTAAAATGTGGGTAAATTAGAATTTAATAAATAATTTTATAATATTAAAACATACTGGAAAAAATTTTAAAAATATTATGGTTATGGAAGGAACAATTCCCTACCCAAGATAAAATAAATTTGGTTTTCTGTAAATACATTCTTTTATTCTATTGAGTACATAAAGAGTGGAAAATGAGACAAAAAAGTTTAATATAAAAAAATATAAAAATATATATAATATTTTTGAAGTTGTGTATTATATAATCTCATCATCATAAATTTAAGCATAAACAATCCTGGTAAAAATTATGATTGTATCGTAAAACCCTTAATAGTTTAGTATCTTTTTTATTATTAATCCCCATAAAATGAAAAATTAAATATAATTAATATATGGATATTCATAATTAAAATATCAAAGAGTTAGTATATATGACTCATAAAATAAATTAGGTGTATAATATTACATATCTTCTAAAGAGGACAATTTGAAACGGTAAATGCTTACCACTTTGGTTACTTTAAAATAAAATACCCTTGGATGATATAATTTTAATTATAACTTTAAATACCATTAATTAATAATGATACATGATATAACATGTCAATTTGTTAGCATATACACATCATAAGAATAAATATGTTTCTAACATCAAACGTATCTCAATGAAACAAAATTGAGAGAAAGAACCCTTATCTTATATTTGACTTGATTCATAAGTGCTCTAACCTCCTGTATAATAAATTTAGATTATTATAATTATATTAAATAACCCTTTACACACTTATAACATAATATATTATCCACTTATAACAATTCAACACCTGTTTATTGATAATTCTTTATTTTAGTCATCATTTTCAGGTGCAAACATTTTCGTTTTTCATGTATGTTTCATTTAGGTGATTTCAAAACTTGTACTTTGGTCATGGTTCTACCATATATAGAATCTTAATCATGTAATAATTATCATATTTAGTCATTATATACACTTATATAACCATTCATATAATTTGGTGATGAAAAATGAATTACAACACATTGTGGAGATGGTAGTATGTACGTATGCACAAGTGATGTTTCCACTTTTTAATGGATAGAACAAAATAAAGGTAAATAAAAATTTCAATTTATAGAATAATTATTTTATTGTAAATATAATATTTATTCCTTAAATATATCATTATTACCATCCATTTAATGTTTAAATAAAAAATTAATCACATCACTTTGTGAAGGTGGTAGTTCACACATACGCACGAGTGACTTTATCGTTTTTCAAGAGATGATATGGTAAGATAGAAGAATATAACATAAAATTGTAGAAGAATAATTATATCATAAATATTATACATAAAAATTATATCCATAATTATAACCAACCATGAAAAATGGTGATCAAAAATGAATTATATCACTACGTGGAGGCGATATTCCACTCGTACACATGAGAAATAATTACATTTCCAATTTTTTGAAGAAGATGAGGGATATGGTCATGATATCATCATAATAAAATATTAGTATATCTATGATAATGTATTAATAATTTTTTTATGTATAAAATATGTTTATATAAGGTGGAATAAGAAATAAAATTAAATTTCTTTGTTAAGAATTATACATATTTTTTTGGGAGACCTCTTTTAGTTTACACCTTAATCCTTGATAGAATGGTCTTAAAAGAAGACCATCAGATATAAGATGAAGGGAAGGTATATTGGAAGTCTCGGAATATGATTTTTCAGATATATAAGCCTCAAATTTTTGGAATAATGGAGGAGAAGAGGTGCCCTCTTATAAGTGTGGGGAGGGACACACATGGAATTTCTTTAAAAAAATTCATTAATATAAGGTCACTTTCATGTGAAAGTGGATCCAAATGGAAATGAATTTGGAATTAAGATAATATAATATTTAAATGTCTTTAAAATAATAATTAAACACGTTCATGTGTCATTCTTACCCATATATATTGCTTTCCCCCATGGTAAATATGTTTTGACATTAATAACGGTAAACAAATTATAGTGTTTTTACTATTAATCATAACCAAAAATTAAGTTCAAAATATTAAATTATATAAACTATGGTTAGTAAAAATATAGAATATAATTTAATAGATTCATTTTCTATAATTTTCATAATTTATTTTTAAATTAGCACACAAAACATAATGAAAACCCATTTTTAGAAACATGCATTTTGAAACATAAAACTGAATTTACTTCCATTAATTTCCCTGTAAAAACCATAAAATGAATGTCAAAATATATGATTGAATATTTAATATATAAATATCATTAAAAACATTAATAAATATCGTTTTATTAATTTATTAATATAAAAACACATTGTGCTCATAAATATAGTTTTTTGAAAAAAATGTGTTTTAAAGCCTAAAAATAAACTTATACCAAAATCAAGTGTAATTAGGATTACTATGTAATTAATTAGATTATTTATAATTATTACTTTAATATAAAATTAAATAAATAATTTTACATTTAAATTATGTGATTTAATGAAAATAAATGATAGTTTTAAAATAATATGTATTTCTCAAAAATCACTAAAAATAAATATTTTAAAAAAAATAACAAAAACCCACCCTAAGATAATATTGAAATGATCATTTAAAAAATTATGTTAATTTACATAGATAAAACTTCTAAAAAAATTAGAATTTAATTATAATTACTTGACACAAATCGAAATAAAAATCATTTTTGAAGAGAACATATTTTTAAGGCATAAAATGACTTTAATAAAAATTGAGTACTTACTTATTATGAATTATTAAATAAATATTAATTATTTAAATCCTTTTTTAATAATGTGGTTATTATTATTCATATATTATAGTTTAATGTATAGGTTATAATGGTCACATTTAAATGATAATATTTTTTCAGTATATCGCAATTCCCTTAAAGAATGGTGTTGTGTGTTAAGAAAGATATTGAGCATAGTATTATCTTAAACAAAATTTTTGGGGTGTTATAGGAGCTAATATGAAAACCTACTAGACTATTCCTTATTTTATAAATAGGGGTTACTAATAATCATTATTGAGAATTACTAATGTGGTGTCACGATATATGTGTGAAATGGTTTCATAAGTAAGTTTCACATGAAATGGATCATAGAGTAGATTTTTTTGAGGAAGTTTTGTGTAGAAATGGTTTTACAAGGTCTTCGTGAGGGTGATATGTTTCCACTATGGTGATATTAAGCCTCTAGAATGGATTAGGGTGCCATGGTATATTCAATCAGACACTGCATTATGGAATGACTTTACAGGATTAAAAGAGTGTAGCTCGGGAGGAGTAACATGTTTGTAATATTAGAATTTTTAACTATTTCACACTAGGATAGTTGTAAGGATATTTATATGGTGGGGATAATACTATAGATGGTTTAAGATCATGGTGTATTTTTTTATAAGTTTTCGATAAATGTCTGAAGATACATGCTTGTGGACCCAGCCGAGAGGTGGTTATGGTTTTAGTGATTATGTGGTAAATGAAAAATGCCCATATAGGGTTATAATTCAATTAAATTTTCTAGAGTTAAATGCATTTGGTAGTTGAAAATTTCTAGATGTGGGAAGATAATCGGGTAGTGAGACTAGGTGAATAATTCAAGAAAACAGATCATTTGGTGACTAGGTCCATGGAAATGTCAGTGCCCATGGGTTGTATGTGGACATGTGAAATAAGGTGGGGACTTGTTATGTGAATATAGTATTAAGAGTGAGATTACGAATTTTGATGAGTATTTTTGGGTGAATCCAAGGTGTGATACTAAGAGGATGAGGGTCTAGTATAGACTAATTAATTAACTGATGGGTGTGACATCAATGAATTGATAATTCATGTGTTCCATTATAAGTGGGGAATTATAGTGACCTGATACTTAAAAACACTTTATTTCTGAATATTGGAAATACATTTAAAACAAATACAATCTGAGGATCCAGAGTTTTTGGGTCTTTGTATGATTATATACATTAGTACATCATATTAAATGTAAAAACAATATATTTATTTGAAACTACACATAGCGATTCTAACTCCCATAGGTATTCTAAAAATATAGAGGATTTCTAAAGGAAAATATATAAGGAAAATTGTGGTCTATAAATACTATTAAGAAAAAAAACATGGATATAAAGTACAACATTAGAGTCAAGAGACATAACCTGATATCATAAAGCGGATGATCATATTCATGGAATCATGAATAAGTAAATGACATCATTAGATTATGGAATCATAGAATATGTAGAATTGACAAAATACTTGTAACCATAAACATAAGTCAAGGGTCACTCTAAATACCATAATCTTAATTTGTAAATTTATCTATGTTGGATTGTGTCCACTCCTCATCCCCATAAACATGTGGACAAAGTCTCATGGGGGATTAAGTTCACTCCATAATCCCTTACATAATATCGCATGTGATAAAGAGCATTAAACAATGCATCATAGGGATAAAAAATTCTAATCCCACACATAAAATAATTAAAATCATATATATGCATTCCACATGATGAAAATAAACCATACATATATCATAAGTATGATTAATACCACGAGAAGGAATTGGGTTTCATAATTTTTATTTAAGGAATAATTGAAGGCTAAATCATAAGGATTCCCAAGAGAAGAATCAATTAAATAATTTTTAATTTCCATAATTGAAAAAGTTACACCAGTCTTGAATATGGAGTTCCAATGTATAAAATTTATGATAATGATCTATAGAAGAATGGATAAAAATGAACCCCTTGGGTGACGCTTTATGAAATAAGTAAAGGATATTTTTAAAGATAGAATGACCTTATTGTTTTCCATAAAACAATAATTGAATCAATATGGTTATCTATAAAATAATTAGTTTTTTTATAATATATCCATGGTTTAAAAAAATGATGGGGTTGATTCTCGATATGAGACAATAAATAAGAATTTTTAATTAAATAAGGGTTACTTAAAAGTGGAAATTTAAAAGGGAACTAAAAACATGTATAACCCTAGAAATGAAAGGTGAATTTAAATATATTGATATATGTGTGTGTGTGAGAGAAGGAAATACATAAAAAAATAAAAAAATTTCAGGAAAATAATATTGCATAAAAAGGGGTAAAAGAAATAGAATGTGTAACCCAAAGGTGATGAGGGTCGTATAGAAGATCACTTACCGCGTCTCTGAATGTGCTCTGCACTCATGATTAACTTCTAAAATAACCAAAATAAGTTTATTAAATAATTAAAAAAATTATTCAAATATATTTCATATTACAAGTTCCATTTAACTATCATATGTTATTTATTTATAATATATCTTTCTTACAGATGTCAATTACTTGAGGTTTTCTGTCAATTTTTTCTTAACTTCTTATGTAAGTCGATCATGGTTTAAAGAATTATAAAATAGTATCATATTAACAATAATATTAATATTTTTATTTAAATATTTTTTATATATTAAATATATATTTAAATCTATTCATGATGGGTGGTGATGAAAAATGAAACTCATTGCCTGTGGAGGCGGTATTCTACAGATATGGATGATTAATATTTCTATTTCACAATGAATGAGAGGGAAAGGGGTTAAATGATAATTTTTAAATTTAAGAGTCATATTTATATTTTATATATATATAATAATTTTTTATCCATTATATATTTTTTACTATCCATGAATGGAAGTGATGAATAATAGAAGACACTTATTTGTAGAGGTGGTAGTCCACGCAACGCACTAATGACAGTTTTGTTTTTCATAACAGATGTAGATGAATGAATAGTTCTTATTATATTAATATAATAAAATATAAGTATAATAATTATACCAATTTAATTATATTTTTGTGGATATAAAATATTTGAAAGAGGGATATTTTGGAAAAAAAGATTACGAAGAAGGTAACAGTTATATTAGAGACTTGATCTTCTCTTAAATATCCCCTTAGAAAAGAAGGCCTTGAGCTAACTTCTATAAACCATGGTATTATTGATGAACAAATTAATTATAAGATAGAATATTTTTTAAGTGTTTCAATGGAAATTATAATGTTAATTGTAACCATTTATGGATTTAAGTGATCTTATTTTTTAAGTGAAGAAAAGGGAACATTTTTGGAATACACTTTAAACTTCCATGATATCATTACAATATTACATGAAAATTACTGAAAATATTTTTAATAAAATAGTGTGGGATTGTTTAGGGTTGATAAATACTTATCCAATACTTTACACATGTGTTTTAAAAATCTTTCAAGTTTCTTACCATAGGTTTTTATATTTTAAAAATTTTATTTTTACCTTGGTAACTAATTTTTAACTAAGTAAATTATAATTAATTTAAAAAAATTAAGGTAACACATATTATGAAATATTTATATTATATAACTAAATTTAATCTCCATTTAATCAAATTAAATTTATAAATATGATAAAATAAAATTTTAAATTAAAATATATAATATATATAATTTTTTGTTGATTAATGACTTTTAACCATTATGTGTTCTTAATATTATTTAGTATTAACTAAAAATTGAATGAGTTTTAATATAATTATATATATGATTAAAAAACAATTTAGATTAATAATTTTAATTATATCAGTTTAATTCATTAGATTAAATTAAAACAATATTAATAAAAAGATTCATTTAAAAAAATATTTCACCATTATGATAGAAATTAAACTTAATATTACTAATATTATCATTATTAATAAAATTTAAATTTAAATTATTAAATAATAATTAAATGTTTAACTCAAATAGGAAATAAAATATTTTATATTTAATTTTATAAGTTAAAGAATCAATTTGTTAATATACGTGAGTAGAAAGAGTTTTTAGTATGAAATATTACTTGAGTTTTAGAAATGTTAAATTTGTGTTTTATTAAATAAAAATAGTATTTTTGAATGATTTATATAAATTATTAAATATATAATTTTTATATAAAAGGTTTTCTTAGTCATTTATTTCATTCTTGTAATAAAAAAGGGATAGTGTTTATAAAAATTCATAATTTTACTATTAAAAAAATAAATTCTACCATAAAAAACTCAAAAATTCATCTTAAAATAACATTTTCATGATAAATTCAAAAATGGAGTTAATTTTATCAAATTAAATTTATAAAATTTATATAAAAAAATTAGATAAACCATAAAATATAGTAAAAATATGTTTTTATAGGAAACCAATATTTAGTGTATTGACTATTCTTTTTCCTATAAATTTATAATTATTATAGTGTTAACATATTATTTATGAAATAAATATATCTTTTTATTAATGAATCGTAATAAATATAGTTCCTTTATATAAAACACCAATTTTTAGAAAATAATTTTTTATGTATAATGTGAATTGGGAAAGAATGAACTTTTGGAAAGTATAAGAATTCATGATATATCTATACATATAAATATTTTTTTACATGTTGATATAATCTGAATTTTTAATTAAATTACCTATTTATATCTCTATGTAATACCTAAGCATTAGATAAACACTAATTGCAGTTTCATGTGGCAGTTCAGCAAGTATGGATCATGTGGAAATCTCTCTAAGCTTGATATTCTCTCAAATATGGTTTTTCCAAGACTATAATTTATCATGTTTGGCTTGGGATTGGTCCAGAGAAAACCCTAGTGAAGCCACCTCCCTTTTGAGCTAAAAAAAATGGGCCTCAAAAAGAATACTTACACTTCTAGATTATATATATTCTTACTTTATTGATTTTGTGATATGGTTAGTTCAATTTATACCAGCTAATTTAAATGCGGTGTTTTAATGATTATTTTTAATATTCAAAATATATAATGGTTTTTCATATTAGTTTAGTATAGCATGTGAAAAACAATATTTAGTATATTATTTATTTAAGGAAAATATACACTGAAATCTTAGGTCATTACAACCCCACTTAAATCAATTGCATCCTCATAATTTAAATTATTACTTAATAATGACGTTAGCTAAGGGTTTCTATAAGATGACTCGGGATTTAATTTTATAAAGTAGTTTTAATCACATATATTAAATTATAAAAATAATAATCCTTATATTGTGTTTCTTCTTAACCATTTGAGTTAAATGCCTATCATGGTTTGGGGTTAAGATCAATTTTTCTTCCCCTTTTTTTTATAGTCAGACTTGTAGTGAGATATTATTATAAATTTCTCTGATGTATTAAATGTGATTCTGATTTTTTATAATAGATACACTATACGCACTTTTCTCTTATCCCTATTGGTTATTTAACTTAGCGAGGTCGGTGGAAGGATTAGGTTAAATGATGATTTCAATGAAGAATGATACTCTTCCTCATAAGGATCATTGAGATCCAAATTCATCCCCCTCCCAAACCTTTTTGGAGTATCCACCTCCACCACACTGGCATGTTCCTTCTCCATATTATCCCTCTCCTATGTGTCTAGCCACACAAAAAAAGCACCCATCTCCTCACCCGATTGTTGTATTATTCCATGTGTTACCTTCTCTGTGAATACCTCCTAGAAAAATTATATCAACCCAAGCATTTCATTAATTTTTATTACAACTTTTCTATGAATATTAAATATATATCCCAAATAAACATTCCTGAGAAACATTTTGGTTCAGTGTTATTGGAGACTAGACACATAAAAATCTTATTTAAATGTAATCTTAATCATCTCAAACATATTTACTTGTATAAGGTTCCCCTATAGACACATCACAGTAAAATACATCCATCAAAACATAAGGAAGAAAAACATAATAAAGTGTTTTCTTATATGAATATTAAGGGTAAACATGGGAGATATAAATCTTAAGAAAGAATAAATGGATCATAAGGGTATGATAATATAATCAAGTGAATGTTCTCAACATAAAATATTAATTCCAATAAAATAATATATCATAAACTTCTAAGTTCAAGTTATATCAAGAAGCATGGTCAATAAGGGTGTCAAACTAGAAATCATCATCCAAGAGTCGTAACATAGACAAGTGGAATAATAATCATAGGAAATCATAATCTAATGAGAAAATCTATTAGAACTCATATCCATGAAAAATCTTGTGAGAAAATCTAAAATGAAATCATACTCACCCATAAAAATGTGAACAAAGCTATTCAAAATCATGTTCATGAAAAATATTGTGAGAAAATATAGAAAGATATCATACTCATGCATCAAAATGTGAATAAAGCTCTTTGAAATCATGTACACACTTATCATCATCATCATCTCATGAAATATAAATATCACATTATCTAATATATTTTAGGGATATAATGGACCCAATATTAACATATTAATAATATATTCATATGTATTCTATATTACCATAAAACATTCATCATATCATCATAGAATAACCCATGAAAAATAAATGGGTTTTGTAAACAACTCATCATAATAATCATAAACCATATAGATAAATAATAAGGAGTGTATCATTGGATAATATCACAAGTAAAGAATAATCAACATCAAACTATTTTATCTAATATTAAAATTTCATTTAATAGAACACCGGAATATTTCTTGAGGAAAATACCATTTTCATTTTGAAATAAAATATTTAAAATCCAAATATTGAAAAAATAGTATGGAAACTTTTTCTTTGAAAATAACCATGAATACTTGTAAAGTAATATTCAAAACAAATATTGGTCATGGTGGTAGGAATTTCCATTCATGTCATAATCATTAAAACAAATATTATGTTTACACTTTTAGTATAAAGTACATTGTTTCAGAAAAAGACAAGATGACCCTTTCTAAAACTTTTTGTAAAAAATAAAACATGGGTAAAAATGTCTTGAATAAATCATTGATAAATAGTTAAAATTTATTATTGAAAATATTTTATAAAACATGGATATAGAATAAAAAGTTTTTTTGATCCGAATAAGAGAAATAAGGCCGTATTTTCATAAAATGATTTTCTGACCCATCTTGAGTTCCGAAGACTGGAAAATGGTAATAAACATAAAAATTAAAAAAATAACTAGAGGAGAATAAAAATTAAAGGGTTTTATTAGATAATTATTATATAATTTAATCAATATAAATTCAAGTATAAAAAATCCCAATTAAAATGGGATTGATACCTAAATCCTTTACTGCTTGGGTAACTTTGAATCATAAGTCCCATGAAAAAATCACTTCAAATGAAACTTTAAATATCATGAACATGATGTAATTCATGACATATCATGTCAAAATATAAGAATATAAAATTAATAATCATAAATAGGTACACAACCTCAATTATGTCTCAATGAAATAAAATCGAGATAAGGTGTCACATTTATTTCCTTCCTTTCATGTATTTTTATATTCTATTCTTTACCTAAATTTTCCCATGGTTTACACTATGATTCCCCTTGAATTTTGGAATAAAATTAGGTTTTTTGGTTGGCTAGAACCAGATGCACAGTTTGGATGCACGACTTACTAAACAATGCAGACAAACCGTGTACAATGTCCAGGTGTTAAAAAATGGTTTTAACTATTTTTCTCTTCTAGAAATAAACCTAATTCACCACTTTCTTCCCCCATTCAACCCTATCATCCATGTAAGGCTACCAAGATCCCTCAATATTCCTTGGAACCCATATTTTAAGGGGGTTTTGGTGGGGAAAACTTCAAGACCCTTCAAGTAAGTGAGTCTCTCTTTGTTTTCTTCCTTCTCTCTAGGGTTTCTTCCCTCCTTCTTGGAGTTATAAAATTATAGCATCTAGGGTTCCATACCTAGGGTTTAATATTGAGTTTCATGATTCTATATTCTTGGTTAAGGTTTTTTTTTCACTCACTTGAGGTGCGGTTGTGGTGCGATTGATGTTTTGCACAAATATTTTGGGTTTTTGATATTCAAGGTAGGTGGTTCCATGTGTAATTTTTTTGATGAAATTATCTTTCATGATTAACCTATTTTTTTGTTTCTCGTCTATTTTTTATGTTTTGAAAACCTTTTTTGGTATCATTTATTAATTATTAAATTTTTAAGTTTCATTTAGACATGGAATTGGGTGTTTTTCATGTGTATTCCATGTGCTATCATTTGGGGTTATTTCATGGTTCTTGAAATTGATTTATTAAATGTTTTTAGGGATGAAATCTCTTTTTTGGTATGGTATTGTTGGTAGTTTGGCCTTAAAAGAGTATTTTTAAATTAATTTTGTGGGAAAAATCTTGTAACACCACTTGAAGTTGTTTTATAAAATTCTTATTAGGTTTAATAAACTACATTGAGGGTTTGGAACATTTTTGGGGTACTTTGTTGTGTATTTATAATTTATAAATGGAGTTTTGATGTGAAAATGGTATTTCATAACATGTGGGACTTGATTGAGCACAAATTGGAAGCCCAGGTATCTAGGTGGGCGGACTAGGACTAGTATGCAAGAGATTCAAAATATAGCCTTATCCCGGATTCACTTAGCAAGTTTGACGATGAAAACACTAACTAAATAATGATGATTTATTATATAACACTAGGTTATGGGTGTGTACCCTACTATTTTATCATTCATAATAACATAGTTCATTATTATTCCTATGCCACATTTCCCTGAGATACAGTGTACCTAGTGTCCCATTATTAGCGGGTGCCTATGGGTGTTTCCTATGACTAGTTCTCAAAGATCCTATTGTACTTACCATCGAAATATAGTGTGTTTGGTTGGAAAATTAATAATCATTTTTTTCCTTGAAATTTTTCATTATTTAAAGTTTCTCTCTTGAAGATAGTTTTTATTTAAATTTTAATACCTTGAAAATTTTTACTAAAATTTCCAATTTATAAAATTTTGTAATAGTTTTGTCTTATAATGTTTATTTCATGTAATCCTTTTGGGTGGAATCCAATTGTACTTAGGATCACACCCTACTTACACCTTTGGGTGTAAATAGACTTGTTAATGTTTGACAAAAGTATGGGTAAGGTCATTGGAGATGGTGGTTCAGGTTTATAGATTCCTTCCTTGATGAGTTGTTGTGGATATGGATTAAGGGATATGCCCCCTTTCCACATGGGGTTTATTAGGATAGACTTACTACTCCTTTTTTTGTGACCCCCTTCAGGGTTGGTTTTAAACTATGTATTTCAATTCTGAATTTTTGTTAATAATTTTTTTTGTGAATTTGAAGATTTGGTTTCATTATTATTGTTGGTTGTTTTATGTCTTCTAAACTCAAATAAATATTTCTAAAACCTTTATTTATGATACTCGGTCACTTATTCCAACACGTGGGGATAGGGAATACCCTTCATTCCTTTCCATGGATTGGGTCGGGCACCATTCTGGATGGAGACCCATCTTGGTTCATGAAAAAATGGTATCAAAGCATGGTTAAGATCTTTGGGTTATATTATTTGGGATGATCCTGATTAGACAGGAGATAGGACCATTGGGGCTTGGAGTTCTGGATGTGAGTAGGGTGCATGACATGTACCTCTCGTGATAGACCTCTAGTCACCATGGGATGTTGGGATTCCTATTTGACTTCTCTTCCAGGTGGGACGTACGGGTTTCATATTGTACGTAGACATTGGTTGGTAGTGAATTAGTTGTTTATTTCATTTTTGTGATGAGTTTGATATATTTATATTTGATTTTGTTGCTAAAATTTTTCAGAACTATAGTAATAATTATTTCCCTTGTGATTTTTGTTTTTTTGTTGCAACATGCCTCCATAGAAAGCTCCAACGCACCCACGAGAAGAAGTCGGAGAGAGTTCTCCTTCATCGCTTGATCATTGGTTGGTAAAGATATGGTATGGGATGTCTAGGATCTAGGTCAGGGATTGGTTACTTCTCCTAATATAGTTATAGAAGATAAACCTGGTCCTAGGATGTAAAAAATCCTAGAAGTTTATCAAGAGAAAGCCTCCTACTTTCCGGTTCAATGCTGAGCTACAAGAAGTAGAGTAGTGGATCAAGAAGATCAAGATGATTTTTGAGTTTCTTAACACACCTAAGGAGTTCAGGGTGAAATGTGACTCATTTTTTCTTGAGAGTCCCAGTCACAAGTGGTGGGAATCAGTGCTTCAAGTTGGGAAGCACGAGAAGATGATCTGGAAGGATTTTAAGACCACCTTCAATGAGCAGTATTTTCCCAAGGTCCTGGCCTATTCTAAATCCCAGGAGTTCATGGATCTTTCTTAGGGAGATCATACTGTGAAGGAATATGCTAACCATTTTTTCTGAGCTGGTGTGGTACACTCCTAAGATTGTTTCTAATGAATATATAAACGTTTGGAAGTTTGATAAGGGGTTGTGGCCAGAAATTTACTCTCAGGTATTCTTGTTCAAGATGGGAACCTATGATGAGGTTTTTGATTGTGATTGTATGGTTGAGATTGATCAGAAATGAAATTTTGGGGGTTTTTTAGTAGTTTCTATTGTGATAATTGTAAAATCCTTAGAGAAAAAGAGAAAGTGGGATGAGTAGGGGAAGAAGGGATGTGGTAGTTCAGACCATACTTCCAGATAGTATTCATCTGTATCTTCTAACACAAGGTCAGTGGTGTTCCATTAGTGTGGTAAGGCAGGGCACATCCAGACTACATATACCTCCCCTCCTATTCCTTGGTATCGATGTAGAGTTATGGGTCATGTGCATCACTTTTGTATAGGGGTGTTCACATACTATAGTAGGATAGGATTCATGGCTTCCAGGGGAGTGCCAATTCAGTTGGAGCTGACCTAGATAGTGGGATCTCGGTTTTAGGGTCATGGTGGCAAGGATGGATCATCTTTTGGACAGATCTAGTTCAGGGTAGAGCCATAGGTGATCAGTCATTCTCAGGAATAGACTAGGCATCTTCATGTTGTGGATCAGGCACCGACAGGATTAGATGCAGGGCCTTCAACAGTTTGAGGTACCATTTTGATTTAATCTTCTATAGCTATTGTTATCTTCGATACATGTGATTTTTTTTCTTTTATCTCTACCCATCTTTTGAATCTTATGAATTCTCCAATCAATTTGTTGTCTTCCATGATGGAGTTGGTGACATCATAGGGTAAGAAGAAGGAGCAAGGTCTCAGGTGCCCATCATGTGTGCTAACCGTGTTAGGGGTTAAGATGGAGTGGGACCTCTTGGTCTTGAATATGTATATTTTTGATGTAATCCCCAACATGGATTGGCTAGTTCACTTTCAAGCACATATCAATTACTAAAAGTGACAGTTGAGTTTCATGGCACCTGATGGGAGTCCTAAGGTTTTTCTTGGGGAATTGGATCCTCAGTCAGGTCGTGCAGGACACCACTCCCAGAATTGGGAAACATTATCTTCTAGATATCATCTCTCATGATATAGGATGATGGTTGTGCTCCTGAGGGTGTATTACCTTATGTATTAGATGAGTTCTCAGAGGTATTTCTAGATGATTTTTAGGATTGACCCCGGAGCAGGACGTGGAGTTCTCAATTGATTTGGCATAAGGTACACAACTGATATCTCTTCCCTTATATCGTATAGCCCCCACCGAGTTGAGGGAATTAATGATACAGCTGGAAGGTTTTTAATCCAAATGATTCATTTTTCTGAGCATATCTCCATGGGATGCTCCTGTTCTTTTTGCAAAGAAGGCTGACGGGTCCCTCCGGATGTGCATTGACTATCAGAATCTGAATCAGGTAACCACCAAGAACAAATATCCTTTTCCATGAATAGATGAATTTTTGGATCATTTGAAGGGGTAAAAGTGGTTTTCCAGGATAGAATTGAATTGGTATTACCACCAAGTCAGGGTGAGAGAGGCAGATATCCCGAATACATTCTTCCGAAGTAGGTATGGCCACTTTGAGTACTTGGTCATGCCTTTAGAATTGACCAATGCTCTAGTGGTCTTTACGAAGCTCATTAATAGTGTGTTCCACCAATATCTATACTCTTTCATTGTGGTATTCATGTAAGACATCCTAGTTTACTTTGGATACAAGGAAGATCATGAGCATCATTTTTGGATCGTGTTGGGTTCTCTGTGGGATCATCGCCTTTATGAAAAGTTGTCTAAGTTCACATTATGGATCAGGGATGTGAGGTTTTTAGGTCATTTCATCTCGAAGTAGGGTGTTTCGGTGGACCCTGAGAAGATCATTGAAATTTTTTCTTGGGAGAAGCCAAGGAATTTGTTTGATATCATGAGTTTCCTTAACCTGACAGGTTACTATAGGCGGTTTGTTCAGGATTTCTCTTGGGTTGCTTCTCCCATGACCATGCTCACCCAGAAAGGGGTGAAGTTTTAATGGGCCCCAGAATTTCAAGAATCCTTCAAGGAGTTGAAGAGGAGGTTGAATACCACCTCCAAGTTGATATTTTCATAATCTAAAAAGGTCAATGTGGTGTATTTCGATGATTCAAGTATGGGGCTCGGGTGTGTGCTTATTCAGGGTGATCATATGGTGGCGTATGGCTCTCACCAACTCTGTCCACCTGAAAAGAATTACTCAAACCATGACTTCGAGTAAACATCAGTGATGAATTATTTTAATACTTGATGTCACTGCCTCTTTGAGGAGAAGTTTTCGGTCTAATCTGGTCATAATATCATAGCCTATATCTTCTCATAGAAGGATATGAATCTGAGCCAGCACTGTTGGATTGAGTATTTGAATGGGTTTGACTTTGATATCATCTATACCCCAGGTAAGGTTAATTTGGTGGCTGACACATTGAGCATAAAAGTACTAGTGTAGGCCTTGAGGAAGTCAAGTGATGAATGGACTCTAATGGGGCTCTTTCCTCAGATGCATGTGGAGACCAAGGATTACATTAGAGGTGCGTTCTTGGAGAGATTTCTATTAACTCCCTCTATTTTAGAGTTAATTCAGTGGTAACAGCCCAATAATGAGTTTTTTTAGTGTTCTATGAAGTTTCTTCATTGTGGGGGGCGTATTCTGATTCGTATTCATCTCCCGAGGACATATTGTGCTTCAAGGGCCGTTCTCCAGTGTTGTTGTCTCTTAAGAAGGTGGTGATGCATGATAGCCACAAATATCAGTGGTTCATTCATCCTAGAGCTACCAAAATGTATTATGATATTTTTCGGAAATTATAGTGGCCAGGTATGGGACAATACATATCTGAATTTGTGTGAATATTCTATAAATGTCAATAGGTGAAGGAAAAAACATCGAAGGACCACTGGTTGTCTCTAGCCGTTACCCATTCCTAACTGGAAGTGGGCTGAGGTCTTAATGGATTTCATTTTTTTCTTACATTTTAAACCTTAGTGTAAGAATGCTATTTGGGTAGTGATTGATCGTCTGACCAAATCATCCCACTTCATTCTGATCAGAGATATAGCTAAAGTGGATGAGATGGGCTGATTGTATATTCAGAAGGTGGAAAGGCTTCGTGGTGTGTCATCAGTTGTTGTCTCATATAGAGACCCTTATTTTACATCTTGGTTTTATAAAGGCCTTCATAAGTCTTTGGGGTCGTCGATTAATATTAACAAAATATACCTTCCTCAAACAGATGGTCAGACGGGGTGGCCAAATCAGATTCTGGAGGACATGCTTTGTGCATGTGTTTTGGATTTCGGAGGATCTTGGGATATCCATTTGGGGTTGGTTTAATTTTCTTATAATAATAGTTATCAATACTCTATTAGAATGGATCCCTTTTATGTGTTCTATGGTCATCCTTTTCAGTCCACCCTGTGTTGGGATGAGGTAGGTGAGACCTCACTGTTGGGGCCAAGCCTTGTACAAGATACATATGAGAAGGTCAATTTAATCAAGCATAGATTATTGATAGCTTAGAGTCACCAAAAATCTTATACTGATTAGAGGTGTTGAGATATTTATTTCTATGTGGGTGATTGGTTAATTTATAAGGTGGACCCTTGTTTGGGCCATCGTCATTTGGGAAAGCTGTGAAAGCTAACACCGAGGAATATCAGACCTTTTAAGATCATCAAGAGGATTGGAATGGTGGCATACAGGTTAGCTTTTCCTTCTTATTTTAAATAAATTCACGATGTATTCGATGTCTCCTAATTGAATAAGTACAATCTAGATTTTTCCCATGTGTTGAATTGGGAAGAGTTGGAGATAGATCCTGACTTATCAGTGTTTGAGCGACCAGTGGGAATAGTAGATTCCCAATAGAAGGTGCTTTGGGGAAAGTATATTCCATTGTTCTGAGTCCTTTGATAGAATGGGAATGATGTACATAAGGTATGGGGGTGGAATTCATGGGTTGAGAAAGATTACCCATTCTTATTTTCTGATCAAACTTCAGATTCACTTTGAGGGGTGTCATTTTTTCATGATAAAGAGAATTGTCACATCTATGCCCTTATTTTCCAATATTTTTCTCTTCTATTATTGGACTACCATTTCCCCTGGGATTTCCCCAAGCTTCCTATTGAATTTTAGAAAACAATTAGGGTTTCTGGGTGGCCGAAACTAGGTGCACAGTTTACTAAACCATATGGAAAAATAATGCATAGTGTCCAGGTGTTAAAAAAAATTGACCATTTTTTCCTTCTGAAAATAAACCTAATTCACCTCTTTCTTCCCCAATTCGACACTATAAGGCATGGTAGGATTATAAGCTCCATCATTCTTCCTTTGAACCAATATTTTAATGGGTTTTTGGTGGGTAAAACTTCAATATCTTATAAGTAAGTGAGTCTGTCTTTGTTTACTTCCTTCTCTATAGGGTTTCTTCCCTCCTTATTGAAGTTCTAAAATTCCAACAACTAGGGTTTTGTCCATAGGGTTTAATATTGAGTTTATTGGGTCCATATTATTGGTTAGGGTAAGTTTTCACTCACTTGTGGTGCAGTTGTGGTTTTGTTGAAGTTTTACACAAAGATTTGGTGTTTTGGATCTTTAGGGTAGGTGGTTCCATGTGTAAACATTCTTTGATGAATTTATCTTTCTTGATTAAATAGTTTTTCATGATTCTCATCTATTTTGTGTCGTGTGAAAACCCTTTTTGGCGGTATTGATAAAGTATTAATTTTTAAGTTTTAGTTTGACATGGAATTGGCTGTTTTCATGTGTATTTCATATTGTAACATTTGGAGTTATTTGATGGTTCTTGAAATTAATTTAATAAATGGTGTTATAGATCAAAATTCTGGTTTATTATGTTATTATTGGATGTTTGGCCTTAAAAGATTATTTTTAAATGAATTTTGTGTGAAAAGTATCATAACACCACTTGAAGTTGTTTTGTAAAATTTTTATTGGGTTTAATAAACTACATTGAGGGTTTGGAACATGTTTGGGGTACTATTTTGTGTGTGTATAATTTATAAATGGAGTTTTTATGTGAAAATTTTATTTATAAAAATGTGGGACTTTATTGAGCACAAATGGGAAGCCCATGTATCTAGGTGGGCGTACTAGGACTAGTATTCCAGTGATTCAAAAGTGGCCTTGTCCCAGTTTCACTTCGCAAGTTTGATGATGACAACACTAACTGAATAACGATGATTTATTGTAGACCACTAGGTTATTGGCGTGTACCCTACTAGTGTACCAGGCATTAGAACATACTTCATTGTGGTTCATATGACACATTCCACTGAGATATGATGTAACTAGTGTCACATTGTTATCTAGTGCCCAGAGGTGTTTACCGTGACTAGTGCTAACTGATCCTATTGTACTTACCATCGTAATATGGTGTGTTTGGTTGGTAAATTCCATAGTATTTTTGTTTTAAATAAAAATTTTCATTCTCTAAATTTTCCCTCTTGAAAACTATTTTTATTTAAAGTTTCATCCCTTGAAAAGTTTTACTAGCATTTCCTATTTATAAAATATTGCAAGATTTTTGTCTTATAATGTTTGTAGAATGGAATCCTTTTAAGTGTAATCCTATAGGGCTTATTCTCACACTCTAATTACACCTTTGGGTGTAAGTAGACTTGGTAATGTTTGAAACCTGTAAGGGAAAGGTCTTTGGAGACAGTGGTTCGGGTTGGTAGCTTCCTTGGTGTGGTGTTGTGGAGATGGCTTGAGGGTGATGCCTTGTTTGCCATGTGGTGGTTCTTGGGATAGAATTACTGCTCCTTTTTTACCCCATTAAATGATGGTTTTAAACTATGTATTTCAATTATGAATTTTCAAAATCGGTTTATTTATTATTGTTGGATGTTTTATGTTTTCTAAACTCTAGTAAATCATTCTCAAACCTTTATTTATGATACTCGAGCACTTTTACCAGAACGTGGGGATAGTGAAAGCCCTTCAGGATGTTCCATGGACTGGGTTAGGCACCCATCTAGATGGGGACCCAACTTGGTTCGTGACATGAGGAACCCTTGCCTCAATTCTCACTTGCTTTATAAGTGCTATAAACATTTATTCTTTAGTAGGCCACCTTTAGATTACTTCTTAAGGACCCCTAGAATGGTATTATAAGAATATAATAGCCTATAATTCATGGATATATAATTTTATAAGATATTTGGGTAGGGTGTTATCAATCTAAGTGGCTTAAAGTGGTGTAAATAATAGAGAGGAGGGGTGTCCAAGGAATGGTGCACTCTGGTAATTTTTAAAAAATTTAAAATATTATAAAATCATATTCATGGACAAGTAGTTCCAAACTGGATTAATTTTTAATTAAATATGATATATGATCTAAATAAACTTATCCAATAGTATTTATAAAAGTTTTTAAGTTATTTTACCCCTTCTCTCTATAGTTCAACCCCTATTAACCCTTTTTATCCTTTATTTTGATAACAAATTTTTCAATCATTAAGGGTTATAAATATACTTATGATGTAAAAATTTGAAAATAAATGATAAAAGGATAAAAATTCAGACAATATATCCTGAATTATGTCCTATTTCAATATTTCTATGATTTTTAATTTATTTATTTAAATTTTATTAACATAAAATATTATTAATGTTATTTTTAAGACTATTCATTTAATTTAACTTTAAAGATAAAAAAGACATAAATTTATTTAAAATGTGGAAACATTAATAATAACATATCCATTATAAGTTCCCATAAAATTAGCTTCAAATAAAAATTCATCCCAAAAATATAACTTTTCATTTTTCTAAAATCAAAAATTTTGATTTTTCTACTATGTGCACAAGCATTGTGTAAGAATTTAAGGAAATTATACCATCACTATAAATTAAAAATAAATTACCATCATAAAACTAAATTAATCATGTTTTAAATAATCTTTTTAATTTATTCATAACACATTCTTATCCTGATGTGAAAGCATAATATAAATTAAAAGAAAGAGAGCGACATTTTGGAATTTTATTTACCTAAAATAATATATATGTAATTATCAAAGGAAAATGGAACAAAAACTCCATATATTCTAATTTAGGATAGATATATTCTAATTTTCCTCATAAAATGAAACAAAGTCAAGTTTTTGTTTTATTTTGAGACATTACCTCATTATTTTAACCTAGACTTTCCCATTTTACTCTAACTATGGTGAAAAATATTTACCATGATTATTTTCGTAATTAACTAAAATAAAATAAAACTTTTTACAAAATTTTAACATAATTGTTAAAAATATGATATGTCAATATAAAATTTTTAGAATTTTAAGAAATCAAATTTAATATAAATTCATAAAACAAAATTAAAAACAGTTTTTAGAGAAATTTGTTTATAAGTAGAAAAATTTACTTATATCAAAATCATGATTATTTTCTATTCAAATGAAATTAATACACTTATTTTAACCAAAATGTATTATATTTAAATTTAATAAAAAGATAAAATATAATGGTACTTTTAAATTACTTTATTTAAGGAAAATAAATGATAGTATTTGAAAAAATCAATATTTTTCACTATTCACTGAAAAATCAATAATGTGAGAAAAATACAAACATTTTACCCCAATTTAATTTTAATATGATTATTTAAAAAATTATGGTCATTTTATAAAACACAATTTATGAAGGTGTTTTAATTTCTCATAAATTTTGTCTGAAATAAAAATAATTTTCTAAGAAAACATATTTTTCAAGCAAAAAATGACTAGTAAAAATTAAGTTCTTATTTCTGGAGAATTAATAAATAAAATTTAATTTATTATAACCATTATAAAAATATTTCATAATGTGGTTACTCTTATTCATACCCACCAATTCAATTTTTGGGTTATAATAATCACATTTAAAAATTAATATTTTTATGGTATATCACAATTCTCTTGAAGTTTGGTGTTACTTCTCATGAAAGTTAGAAAGATTATTATTATTTTAAACTAATTCATCAGGGTATTTTATTATCCCCCAAAACATAAGTAAATTTTTCCCTCTAAATTATATTTTGATCATAAAAGGTTAAATATTTTATAATACATTTTTGTGAAAACCCACATCATATAAAGGGATAATAAAACTTCATTTGAAAAGGGGAAGATGGAAACATAAAGGTTACCTAAAATAAAAAATAATCAGATTCCTAGATATGGAGAACATTGGTAGTAAGTTAAATTATAGATATGTAGTAGAAAACTAACATCCAAATACTAATATAGAGTGATATAGTGAATTATAATGAGAAAGTTAATGACCATAAAACCATAAATCAGTGAGGGGTTAAAAGGCCAATAATTCATTATAAATAAAGGTAATAGTATTACATTTTTATTTAAAGATTATTTTCCTAAAGATGATAGATAATTATACTATGGTAAAATATTCTTACTTGATTTATTTTTATTTCATAAGCATAATTATATCCTTTTATTGTTCATTCATTAATTTCCACTTAATCTCTTACTCCAAGAGATGAATATTCAAGATGACTTTTTTTCATGACTGATATAGTAAAATTAACTTTTAATGGAACATAGGTTTCATTAAATAATATCAAGTGATTCCATATATCTATAAATATTTAAGAAATCCAAAATAGTTATCACATGTTATCCAATATGGATAAATATAATATATTAATCTTTAAAATCTCAACAATAACATAAAAAGTTCAACTTTATCCATCTCATAAATAATTAACCTTAATAATCCTCCAAAATATGTCTGACCAAATTCAAAACCCAAAAATATAAAACAATTGATCACATTTTTATAAAATATCTACTTTAAAATTTTCCCCACAAAACATTAAGTACCTGATAATGTCACATACCAAACATATGAATACCTTGATCATATATTATCCTAAAACAAGCTAATAACTTGAATCATAATAAAACCACAATGAAAAAATATATGCTTCCAAAAAAATATCTCTATCATTATTCTTTAAATAAATAACATACTATTGAATATATTTAATAAATCCAAAATATAATAAACTTAACAAAAGATTACATAAACCACTTTTTTATTGAATCACTAATCAATTCTAAGGTTACTGATACATTCCATTTTACTTTAATAATATCAATAATCTCTTTATCCCAAATAAACTTTATTATCTCAACATGATAAACATATTATGTTTTATATATCCCTAAATCATGTTTTTTCTATAAATTATAACCTTACCATTAAATCACCTTTCTAGGATATTAGTACCATTCATCATATGATTGAAAATCCTTAAATAAAAACTAATACAAAACAATACATAGATCTTTCATGTTTCATATAAATAGAATATCATTGATAAAACACAACTATAATATAATTCCCAAATCCCAATACATAAACACTTCAATCATCCCACTTTAATGATTAGCATAGCATAGTCTCATCCTTGGTCTGGGAGTTAGCCCTTGGATTACAACATTGATTTGGATAATTCCCATGTTTCCCGCACATAATACTTTTAACTATAAATCATACATTATAATAAAATTTATTTTCCTCCATTGAATTATTCATAATTTCTCATAAATTAATATCTTTATGACGTTATTTTACACACATAAAACATATTATTGTTCCTTAGAGACATTTCCCTAGATGCTTTTTTCACACATATTTGACATGTAGGAAGTTGAGTCCTCTTCCCTCCATTCCCTTCATGAAACTTAATTTTTCTCTTATTAGGTATGTAAGGAAACTAACCCATTTTGGTATTGTTAATCATATAATAGGAAATATCATTTTGAAAAATCACGAGGTTTTAGGTTCGATCTCCAATTTCGTTTAGTTTCTCATGAGTAAAATAATTAAGTTGTCTATAACATTCATCATTAACATAAATGATCTTGGTTCCATCTATTTACTAAAACCAAAAGGAAAATTGTGATAAATAATAATAATAGTGATAAATCATATAATCATAAAAAATCATTCATCATATGTCTAAATAATGAAACCTTATTTTCAATCTAGGATTCCTTAGGCTTAACCTAGGTCATTTATGGTCATATTCTATTCTAATTATTCATAATGGTTTTTAAATAAAATGTTAATTAAGGTAATAATATACCTCAAGAGTGTCAAACCAGGTGTGTAGTAAGGTTTCATTCACCATGCATAAAAATGATGGTTAAGATATACTATACCTACTCTTTTTAGAGTTATTACCCCTATATGTATTCATGTTAAACCCATAACTACTTGTAGTATCTAGACAGGTATGTATTTCAAGGAAAAAACATAATATATATATTACCAAACATTGAGAAGTTATCCTATACTTAGACTTATCCCCCAGGGTTTCCCCAATGTTTTCTAACCCTAATCTCCAAATATTTACTAGAACCTTCTCTGATGCCAACTATAGTGACCCAAGTATAACATACATGGATATTACATATTCCTAATGAATATGCAATATGTCTCTCAAATAAACATGCTTGAGAACCATCTAGGTTCAGTGTACTTAAATAATAAATATATAAACATCTCATTTAAGTATAATATTCATAATCCCAAACATATTTCATTAAATAAGGAAAAATTCTTGAGTTATCACACATAAATCCTTCCATCAAAGCCCAGGGAATAAAACATAATAAAGGGTGATATCAGATGCTCAGTAAGGGTAAACATGGGATATATCAATCATATGAAAGAAAAATAGAATCATAAGGGTATGGAAATATAATAAAGTACATGTTTTCAACATAAAATATTCATTACTAGAAAATAATAGATAATAAACTCTAAATTTCAAGTTACATGAAGAAGTACGATCAATAAGGGTATCAAAGTAGTAATTATCATTGAAGAGTCATAACATATACATGTGGTATAATAATCCTAGAAAACTATAATCTTGTGAATAAATATATTCACAATCATGTCCATGTATAATATTTAGAAAAAATATATAAATAAATCATACTGGTGCTTCCAAATGGTAAAAAATCTATTCTCAATCATGTCTATTCATAATGTCATGAGAAAATATAGATATTGATTATACTCACACCTCAAAATGTAAAAAAAATCTATTTAAAATCTTGTCCATTATTATCATAATCATATTATGAGATATAAATATCAAATTACTCAATGAATTGTAGGTATATAACATACTAAACCATCACATAATCATAATCCATTTATATATATGCTACAACATCAAAAAAACATTAATCATATCATCATAGCATAACATGTGGAAAATAAATGGGTTTCTAAAACATCCCATAATTATAAAAATAAACGATCTAGATAAATATTAATTATGGTTTCATTCAACCATATCCCAATAAAATTAACATCAAAGTATATTATCATAGATAAAAATTTAATTTAACATAACACTAGAATATTACTTAAAAAAATAACTTTTTTATTTTAAAATAATTTATTTAAAATTAAAATATTTATAAAATTTCAGGGAAATAATTTTATTTGAAAATAAATGTGTATAATTTTAATGGAATCATTAAAACATTGGGTGGCCATGATGGTAGAAAAATTTGATCATTTCTTAATCGTTAAAACAAATATTCTATTTACACCATCGGTAAAAAGTACATTATTTCAGAAAATGAAAAGAAAATTATTTCTAAAGATTATAGTAAAAATTACAACATGGATAAAAATAAATTTACATAATCATTGAATAATAGTAAAAAAATATTGAAAAAAATTTAGAAAACCAGTATATTAAAGAAAAACATTTTGACCGAAAGTTGAGGAATAAGATCGGTATTTCTTAAAAACATTTTTTGAACCATTTTGAGTACCTAAGAGAGGAAAGTTATACTAAATTTATAAATTCCTATAATATCTAGAGAAAGATAAATATTAAATGGTTTTATCAAAAAATCTTCATATAATTTTCTCAATGTAAATTCAAGCATAAGAAATATTTATTAAAATTGGATTGAAATATAAATTTGTTTCGCCTTTGGTAACTTTTGAATTGTAAGTCCCATGAAAGAATAACTTCAAATAAAACAATAAATATCATGAAAATAATGTGAATCATGATATATCATATCAAATTATTAGAATATAAACCTCATAAACATAAATAGTTTTGTAACATCAAATATTTCTCAAAGAAACAAAATTGATATGAAGAATCCTTACCTTATGTATGAATTTCTTCGCAAGCGCTCTAATATCATCATCTTCGGTAAACTTATTTATATATATTATTAAGGAAACTTGGAATATGATTTTGAGAATATAATAACCTTCAATTCATGGATAGGTAAGTTTAGAATATATTGTGTACATTTTGGTCAATCTAAGGGGGTCAAAATGGTGTAAATAAAATAAAGTATGAGTGTCCTTTTATAGGGGACAAAAGGTGAACTATTATAATTTTCCAAAACATTAACATATTATAAAGTCATAGTCTTATAAAGGTGGTTAAAATTTTTATTAATTTATAATTCAACATGAAATAGGATTTAAATAAACTCATCCAATAGTATTTAGACAAGTTTTTAGGTCATTTTAACCCTTGCCTCTTTAGTATAACCCCTCATTAATTGTTTTTATCCTTAATTGTTGTAAAACGTTTTAAAATCATTAAGGGTTATGAATTTAATCAAATGTAAAAATTGTACGAAAAAATGGTCATAAGAGGAAAGTTTAGACCATATATCATCTATATTGACCTATTTCAATATTTTTATGATTTTTAAATCATTTATTAAAATATTATTTACATAAAATGTCATTAATTTCATTTCTTGGTTTATTCATAAAACTTGACATTAAATTTAGGAAGAAAAGTAATTATACCATCACTAAAAATTGAAAAAAATTAAAATCATAAAAATAAATTTATATTGATAAAAATAAACTTTTATATTAATTCATAACATCTTCTTATCCCTTTGTAAACATATAATATAAATTTAAAGCACGAGAGTGATATTTTGGAATTTTATTTACTTAAAATAATATAAATTTCTTTATCAAAAAAATTGAAAAAAATGATATATATTTCAATTTAAGAAATATATAGTCAAATTAATTTTATCTAATTAAATAAATAGAATTTTGGGGTTTATTTGGAGACCTTATGTCATATTTTGACCTCATTTTACCCATTTTACCCTTACCGAGGTGACAAATATTTACCACGGTTACAATTCATAATGACCAAAAATAAATGGTAACTATTTAAAGAAAATGAACCTCCTGATTCAAAATATGGTATAAATTATTTTAAATTAAAATTTCTATAATTTTAATATATCAATGTTAATATAAATTTGTAAAACACAACGAAAAACAGTTTTCAGAAAAATGCGTTTTTAAGCATAAAAATTTACTTATATCAAAATCATGAATAATTAAGATTAAAATAGAATTATTTTTAGTATTTTAAATCATATTAATAATATTTAACTTCTATAAAAAATATAAATTATAATGGGACTTTTAATTTACTTGATTTAATGAAAATAAATCACATTATTTTAAAAATCGTTATTTTTCACTATTCATTGAAAAATCAACCGTTTAAGAAAAATCCCAAAATTTCACCCTAAGTTAATTTTGATATGATGATTTAAAAAGTTGTGTTAATTTTATAAAATTAAATTTCTAAAAAAATTATAAATTAATCATAATTAACATGTTGAATAAAAACAATTTTTGATGAAAACATATTTTTGAAACATAACATGACTTTACTAAAAATTGAATGCTTATTTCTGAAAAAGTAATCAATACAATTAAATTTGGTAGGAAAATTATAAATATAATTCATAATGTGGTTACTCATATTAATAACCACAAATTAAATGGTTTGGGTATAACAGTCATATTTAAACAATAATATTTTTATAGTATATTGTAATTATCTTCAGGCTTGTTATTGCATGTTAATTAAGATATCGAGCATATTATTCATTTAAAATAAATTTACAGGGTGTTATAAATAGGATATAAAGGAATTAAATACCCCCAACCCCCCAAGTCTGCTCCAAGGGTCTCAATATGTTCCCAAATAGGTCTTTCCAAGACCTGAACTATTTTACATATACAATGTAAGGGCTCACGTGCTCTAGGGCATTGAACTAGATTCTCAAAATACTCTCATTCATGAGGTAACTAGGATGAATCCACCATTTTCACATAACCATTGTGTCTTATTTCACTATTGGTGTTGGTTGTAGATTGTATTATATAAGAACCATTATCATGGATCTTTCAAATTCTTTGGAAACTTTGAATCCTACATGTGGCAGTGATGCATTGATGGATGATGATGAAAAATATATATTTTTTATTATTTTTTGTTGTAGTGATGTTAAGATATCTATTTAGAGGTTGTTGGTTTTTTTATCTACTCACATCCTTTTTTTAATAATGAGGATCTTTTGGGTAAACTAACCATGATTTTTGAATATGGATTTTATGTTGAAATGGTTAATCCATTACCAAAATCATGTCAAATCAATCTAAAAGACACATACAAAGATTTATATTCCTATAAACATAAATTTAAAAATGAAACCATCATACGATTTGATTTTTTATTTGATAAATAAAATATCATAGAGGTATACATAGAAAAAATTCTGTTAAATTTGGAGTGACTAGAATTCAAATTCAATATTCACAATTCTAAAGTGAAGGATTCAGTTATCATAATCAACCTCATCGATAGTCATTGAATATGCTCCACCTTGTTCCCTTGGTTGTGGTAATTATTTACACCTATCATTCTTATCATCCTTGGATTTATGAAACTAATTTGGGTAATTTCCATGTTCACTACACTTAAGGAATTAGACCGTTAATTATTCTTTTGGATAAATTTTTTTTACTCCCATCATGATAATTGGCCACATAATTTTCCAACAGTAGTTTAGAGTTCATTAACCCCTATTCCAAGAGTAAAGTATCTTCCAGTCCCCTTGATGAAATTACTTTGGTGTTTATTCCCATATTTTAGGTTTATAGGAAGTTGAGTTTTCTTTCCTTCATCATCTCCTTCATCTAAACATTAATGAGACTCCTTCCTTTTCTTCTTGGGTATACTCTAGATTTAAACTATGCTTACATTGATAATCATGTTTTGTGATAGTTTCTTTGGCATAATTATGACAACCCTGATTTTATTACAAACTTAAAAATGATTTATTACATAAACTATTCACTTGATACAACATGGAAGATCAAGAGTTCTAGTGTCATTGGGGATTAGGATCATTACATAACAACTTAAAACTTGAAATACAACATCTTTATTGAAAACTTCCTTTACATGACCACTACATTCCCTGGTACTTAGCATTGCATGGGATAACCTGAGGACATGCATAAGAAAAGGGTGAGCTATAAAGCCCAGTAAGGGAATAAACATGGAATAAATGAGAAGTACAATACATGTTAGACAATAGTAATATCAATAGATCAGAATAGAAACATGGACATAAAGTCATGATAAAGCATGATAATCATAACATGGAAATGTGGCAACAACACTTAACATGGAATTAGCATGAGCCAAGGCCCATTGCACATGAAGCATAAGTAAATCCTCATTGAAAATGAATCATTAGTAAACCCTCATTGCACTTTAATTATCATTAGTCAACACTCATTGAACATGACTTATCATGATACAATACTTTACCCAATGCATTGAAACACTATAAGGGTGCACCCTTCTTAAACATTTCATTTCATGCATAAGTGTGCCACATGGATCATAAACATGGATTCATTAAACATAATCATTTATTACACGATAAAGTAATGTGGAATTAATAAATTAAACTTTATAATAAAAAAGTAAATGTGCATAAAGGTGAATAACCTTGATGGAGAAATGGGCATGGTATTCACTACACAATGGCATTGGCTTAGAAAATCAGTGCAATTTCGGCAGCGTGACGGCGTGACATAAGAATTCATAAAAATGGTTGATGAGAGAGAAAGGGGTGTCTCATAATATTTACATGAAATGGAAATTAAGGGGTTCATATATATACATGTCGAAACAATTTTAATGGAATTTAGATTCATGATACAAAAGTATTGCTTGAATGTAAATGAGGAGAGAGAAGTTCCTTTCAGAATTTCGGCATAGTAATGGGTGTACATGGGAGACATTTAATGAGAGAGAAAGGGGTCTCCCATAATTCAAACAATGATAGGGATGTATGGGTGAGGTGTGAAACTATACCCTGGCATTTATAATTGAGATTAAAAGGGCATAAAAATATTAAGAAAATTGGACAAAAAAGTGAAAAGAAGAAAAAACCCTCACTTGGAAGTGTGCTTCCAAAGGCTAGAGAGATGCTTGAGAGAGGCTTCTTGGGAGCTTGGGGGACCTTGGTAAGATTATAGAGAGAGTAGGGCCAAGGTTGGACTAACTCCAAAGGCTTTGAGTGAGGAGGAAGTGGGAGCTTGGGTGGGTTTATATAGGAAAGGTGAAGGAATTCTTTATTATTTAGGTATGGGACCCCTTACATTAAACTAATCCAAACCAAAAACCATCCCATGGTTTTTGCCCATGGTTTTTGCCCATGGTTTTTGTTAAAGGGAATAGGAAATAAATATTTTATAAGGACAAAGTCTGAACATCTTAAAATAATGGGGTTTATTATGTGGAGGTGAGTCACACTCCCATAGAAAACAATTTAAAAAAGACAAGGTGTTTAATAAGTCTTGAAGGGTCCATTAATTCTTTGAAAAGTAAGTCAAACAAACCGAAAATCACATTATTTTAATGGTAAAACATATATTGGCCGAACATAAAGCTTATAGTTTTTTATTAAATCACTATTGGGTCATTATGATGTCATAAAACACATTATATATTTAAACGGTATTTAATTTTTACCTAAAAATTTGACTGTCTCAGAAAATTATGAAAAATTCACCGATGGATAATTTCGACATCCTGATTCCAGAAATAAAATTTATTTTATCTAAATAATTTTCTAAATATGTTAATTTTCACTTTTAAAATAAAAAACCGACATTTATTGAAAATTCACGTGTTTTGACAAAAATGGCTTTCAAACCTTAATAAAAATTATAATTGCATTCATAAAATTATAGGATCATGTATATATAACAAAATTAATTTAATAATAATAATATTTTATTAAAACATTATTTTATTTAAAAATACCTTAATTTAATAAAATATATTTTTTAATTAAATAATAATTAAAAACACTATTTGTACTTTAAAAACTATTTACAATGCATCAATAAGGACAAGAAAGTATATTCATTATTATATACAAAAATAATGTACATGAACATAGCACTAGCGATTTGTTACATAACCCCTTAAAACAGCCGCATAAGACCTAAGGGTAAGGTGTGCGATGGTGATCGACTCTTGGGGTGGCTCGGATAACATCGCTCGAGTGGTAATTTATATCAACTTCCACTTTTCCCGTAGATGGTCCCATTCAAGCTTGACATGATAAAGCTCAGCTTGGGCTTGGTCAAGAGCGAAGCCCAAAGACGCCACCTCTTATCCGAGCACCAACAAATGGGCTTCGTATGGATCAATTCTACTGGATGAGGCCATCGCTTCATTTGTCTGAGTAAATTAGGTTTATTAAAGCCCTATATTTATACTAATCATGTGATCACTATTCAACAGCTATAAAAGCAATGGTCACAATTCATAATATAAAACCAAAGAAGTTGACATTTTATATAAACATTTTACATAAAGATACATTTAATTAGATCAAGAGGTATTTCCATTAATGAAACTTTGGGTCGTTACAATATTCCCCCCTTAAATTATTTCTCCCTCAAAATTTCCTTTTCCCACACTAAAATAGATGTGGGTAACTCAGCTTCATCATTTCCTCTGATTCCCAAGTCACTTCTTCAAACTTGTGGTTTCGCCACAACACCTTGATGAGGGGCATTGTCTTATTTCGTAGAACTTTATCTCTACGATCTAAGATCTTCACTGGTTTCTCCTCATAAGAAAGATCATCATCCAACTGTACAACCATAGAAGAGAGTACATGTGAAGGGTCCGGTATGTACTTCCTTAATAGGGATACATTAAAGACATCATGTACTTTGGCCATGGTAGGTAGAATTGATAGTCGATAGGACACAACCCCGACACGATCATGAATCTCGAAGGGGCCGATGTACCCTGGACTTAACTTCCATTTCTTTCCAAACCTCATGACCTTTTACCATGGAGATATGTGTAGAAAAACCATCTCTCCAACTTTAAACTCAAGGTCTCATCAACGATTATCTGCATAACTCTTCTGTCGACTCTGGGCTGCCTTGATATACTGCTGAATGTTTTTCACCTTCTTCGCCATTTCTGGTACAAGCAACTTATGTTCACTGACCTCATCCCAACATGTCGGTGTTCTGCACCTTTTCCCATACAGGGCTTCATATGGTGCCATTTGGATGCTCGAGTGGAAACTGTTATTATAAGATAACTCAACCAGAGGAATATGTTGATCCCATCCTCCTTTAATGTCCATTGAGCATGCTCTCAACATGTCCTAAAGTGTTTGGATAGTCCGCTCGGATTGGACATCAGTTTGAGGATGATAGGCCGTACTGAAGTTCGGTTCAGTATTCAGAGCATGTTCAAGACTCTTCCAAAACTTAGAGGTGAATCTTGGATCTCGGCCAGACACAATAGATAGTGGTACTCCATGCAGCCTTACCACTTCCCTGATATATATCCATGCCATTTGATCCAATGATAAATCCTCCCGAATAGAAATGAAGTGTGCAGTCTTTGTAAGACAATCCACCACAACCCAGATTGCATTGCAGCCTTTAGATGTCCTCGGAAGTCTAGTCACAAAGTCCATGGTGATGTTCTCCCATTTCCATTCTGGTATGGGTAATGGTTGCATCATCCTCTTAGACTTATGCCTCTCTGCCTTCACTTGCTGGAACACCAGGCACTTTGATGTATATTCAAAGATCTCCTTCTTCATATTATCCCACCAAAAGTTTTCTCGGAGATCTCGATGCATCTTTGTGCTCCCTAGGTGAACAGATAAATTTGAACTATGTGCATCATCCAAAAGTTCCTTCTTCAGCTCCGGACTTGATGGAACACATAGTCTTTTCTGAAATCGCACAATTCCTTCTTCATTAACATTAAACACCGAGGATTAACTACTAGAAAATTGGGCTTTGGAGCCCCCTTACCTATAGCGACCACCACTAGCAGTCACTATAGGAAACCAATAGAGACCGCCAGTGGCGGTCGCTAGGTTTTCCCAAAAAAAGGGGGGGCTTCGGCACCCCCCCCCCCCCCCGAACCCTCCCCTGTCACCGCGCTCCCTCCCTAGCCACCCTCCCTCATCACTACGCGCCCTGCCCCGTCACTGCGCGCCCTCCCTCGCCACCATCCCCCGTCGCCCTGTCGGCCTCCGCCCTCCGCCCTGCCCTCCACTCCTCCAGCCTTCCTCCACCTCCGGCCACCCTCCAGCCTCCCTCTTCCCTCTGGCCTCCCGCCACCTGCCTTCGGCCTCCAGCCCCTCCGGCCTCCGACCCCTCTACCCTCCGGCCTCCACCCTTGGCCATCTTCCACCTCGTCCCTCCCCCTCCTACACCTCGGACACCCCCCCACCCCGCACCCCGCCAACCCCCATCCCCTCCGT
Source organism: Viscum album (assembly GCA_963277665.1). Classification (NCBI taxonomy): domain Eukaryota; kingdom Viridiplantae; phylum Streptophyta; class Magnoliopsida; order Santalales; family Viscaceae; genus Viscum; species Viscum album. Next base: position 10,967,437 of record CAUJRU010000002.1, read on the forward strand.
CTTCATCCGCTCCCTCACCGCACCATCATTGCATGTCCCCTCCCTCACTGTCCTCTCCCTTACTGCACCACCGCTGCTTGGTCCCCTCCCTCCCCACACGGCCGCTACTCGTCCCCTCGCTGCTACCGCCTGTCCACTCCGACTCCCTCTGTCCTTAGTCCCCTCCCTCATCGTCCGACCCTCGCTGCACCGTCACCACCTCACCGCCTCCTCTCCTCCAGCTCCCTGTCATTGTCGCCGCCCATCCCCTCCCTCGTTGCACCGCCTCCAGCTGCGGCTCCCCTCCGCTGCCTCTCCTATCCCTCGCAGCACCGCCTTCGGCTTCCCTCCCTTCCAAGTTTGTAGGGAAATCAGGTATGACATGGGCTTTCGCTTACATCATTATTTTATAAATATTTCACAAACAATTAATTAGTATTTATTTTAAATATATTTGATATGAAAAATTGAAATGTAATAAGTCTTGTGTAAATGTTTTTTATAGAGATCTTATTATGGATAAGAGTTGGATTGATCTTCCAAATCAAACGTCTATAGAATATTTCAATGGCATTGTGCAGTTTATTGACTTCACAAGAGGATTTTAAAGTGACTATATTAGTTTTATATATAGAAAATGTGCTAACAGATATCAATTCTCATGAGATACTGTGAGGGAGCACCTATTCTTTAATGGATTTCTGAAAAATTATAAGAGTTGGACTCATCATGGAGAAGAATATGTTCATTGTCAAAATAAGGATGCAGTTCAGATGGATGTTGATGCAAGGATGAATGATCCAATGCATGAAATGCTTACTAAAATGGTACGTGGGTTGGATCCTAAAGGCATAGACATCCAGAATCTTTAGACCGGTGAGTTAAATCTTTGCTCTGGTGTAGATTGTGATTCGAGGAGGTTTTATGAAGCACTTGATGATGCAAAAATAGAATTATATCTTGTATGTACTTCTTACAATAAATTTTCATTTATCGTGGAGTTGTTGCATTTGAAGACTTTGTATCATTGGTCAGACACATCATTCGACATGTTGTTGGTGTTATTGGACAAGGTTCTTCTTTTTGATGCTAAGATTCTCGAGTCGTGTTACCATGCTCATAAGTGGATAGAGAACTTAGGTTTTACATATGAGACTATAGATTCATGTGCAAACAATTGTATGTTGTTTAGAAAGAAACTGCCCATTTGGATATTTTTACGGTTTGTGGTGCTTCTAGGTGGAAAGAGAACAGGGGAAATCAGACTCGTCCAAGTTAGATTGCGATATAGGGGAAATCGATTTCCGTAAAAAAAATGTGTTACTTTCCCCTTAAACCGAGGTTAAAAATATTTTTTATGTCGTCTAAAGTTTCTAATTTAATGAGATGGCATGAAGAAAGAGTTCATAAAGGTGATATGTTAACCCACCCGGCAGACTCTCATGCATGGAAGGATTTTGATAAGAGACATCCTGATTTTACTAAAGATGTTCGTAATGTCCGATTGGGATTGGCAGCAGATGGTTTCAATCCATTCAAGTCTATGGTTGGTGCAACTCATAGCACATGTCCCGTGGTGTTGGTTCCATATAATCTTCCTCTGTGGCTTTGTATGAAGCAAAAATTTATATTACTTTCCACTCTTATTGATGGACCTAAAAGTCCGAGGGATAATATTGATGTTTATCTAAATCCATTGATTGATTAGTTGAATGAATTTTGGGGTGATGGTGTGATGACTTATGATTGTGAAACGAATAAAATGTTCAAACTGCAGGCTGCTTTATCGTGGACAATCAATGACTTCCCAACTTATGCAAATTTATCAGGCTGGAGTACGAGAGGGGAATTTTCTTGACATTGTTTCAACAAAATTAAAAAATATGTATGGCTTAAGCATTCCAAAAAAAGGGCATACATGGGTCACAGACATTTTCTCCTCCCTTAGCACAGGTTCAGAAAGGACAGAGTGGCATTTGATGGTTCTAGAGAGTTCAGCCCAGGACCAAAGATCATGATAGGAGTCGAAATTTTATCGCATATTGAGGAAGAAAACATCCGCATGGTATATGAAATTCAGGATTTGGTGGCTCCTCTGGTACGTAATATTTGTGCTTCGAGTAGGTATCATAGTCACAGTTGGAAAAAGAAAAGTATTTTTTATAGTCTTCTGTATTAGAAAACTAACATGCTGAGGCATAATTTGGATGTCATGCAAATTGAATGAAATGTTTGTGATAACATATTGTGGACCGTTTTAGGTGTCAGTGGAAAATCAAAGGACCATGTTAATGCACGCCGTGATTTGGAAGAAATGGGTTTAAGGAAATAGTTTCATTTACAGTTAGCTAAGGGAAACAAGGCATATATGTCTGCTGCACAGTATACGATGACTACAAAGAAGAAAGAGACATTTCTTTCCATTTTGAAGATGCTCAAGGTGCCTGATTGTTAGTCTTATAATATTTCAAAGTGTGTGAATCTGACGAGCAAGACATTGCAAGGGTTGAAAAGTCATGACAATCACATACTACTTCAGCAGTTGATTCCAATCGCAATGTTTGATTGTTTATCCCCCAATTTTGTTTAGCTGTTGATTGAGATGAGTAATTTTTTTAGACAGATTTGTTTAAGAAATCAACGAATGAGTGATTTAAAAAGTTTACAGGACTGAATTTTACTTACACTTTTTCACTTTGAGAAACTATTTCCCCCCTCATTTTTCGATGTTATGGTCCACTTGACAGTGCACCTAACTGATGAAGTAATGGCTGCTGGTCCAGTGCAATTCAATTGGATGTATCCTATTGAGTGGTATTTGAGTACATTGAAACGATTTTTATGCAATAGAGCTCGTCCGGAGGCATCAATATCCAATGGTTATTTGATGGATTAGTGTACTACTTTTTGTGTATAATATCTTACGGATGTTGAAACAAAATTAGTTAATCCCTCTCGGATTCATGATGGTCCAGTTGTAGAAGGAACCACATATGATATGGACAACATCGAGTGGATACAAGCGCATTGATATATCTTGTTCAATACTCTATCAGTTGCACCATTAATGCAGTAAGTATCTTATCACTTTTACTGTTTAACTTTTACATGTTTTGTTTGCAAAAGTAGATCATTTAAACAGCGCATTATCATTTGTAGGAAACACATTAATGAGATAAAAGAAGAGATTTATTGTGCGGCTGAGTTGAAAATTCAACAATCTCATTATGCGTCATTTCATGATTGGTTCAAGGATTATGTACGTATAAATTGATTATCATTATGAGTGAAGTATTATACTAATTTCTTTCTTCTTATAGTATTATTGAATTATATGAATTATGTAGTTTCATAAGCTGAGGGAGTTAGGGGACCCCATGCTAACTGAAGAATTTATCCAACTGGATGAGGGTCCATCTATAACATCTCATTGTTATAAATCTATATATGCTAATGGTTTTCGATTTCGCATTAAATATGTTGACGAAAAATGAGCAACACAAAATAGTGGAATCAGTTGTCCATTTGTTGATTCTTGTTATTACTATGGTCAATTGATAGACATCATTGAAGTTGTATACCCACACGGGTTGAAGTACATATTGTTAAAGTGTAATTGGGTTGATCCAGTGCGTGGATGTAAAGTCGATCAATATCAGTTTTCATTGGTGAATTTTAACTATATGTTATACAGAAATGAATGATTTGATAATGAACCTTTCATTTTGACATCACAAGTGGAACAAGTATTCTTCGTTACTTTTCCTTCGAATCCAAGTTGGCAAGTTGTTGTCAAAATGTCTCGGTGAGGAGTGTTTGTATTTGAACAAGATGAACCCAATACTATTCCTTTTGTTTCCCAACAGCTTGATCAACATACCGTATTTCAATGTGAAGAAGATATTTATTGGGTTAGAGTGGTTGTTGAAGGAGAAACGGTCAATTTTCATGCTTAATGAAAGGTATAATTGTTTTCCCGCTATTCATCCTAGGATATCATAAATTATCTAACCATTTTATAAAACCTTATAAGTTTTAATCCTCACTTTTGGAAGTTTATTCTGTTATAAATATTTACGGTGATTTAACTCATGTTATATTGATGTTATTGTCGGTGTATCTTCCCATTGAGGTATTCTTCATTTGGTTCATGTGCTACTTGAATTTTTATTAATTCAATTTTAAATTTGGCTATCCATTGATTGGTTTTGTACATAATTTGTATATTTGTTTTGTTAACTTTCTGATTTTTTAAAATTCATTCACAACTAATTATTCAATCCATTTTTGTTTGATTAACAACTATACAAGTTTGAATTTTTTTTTAAACAATCCAATTTATCATTTGTACACTTTGGATAGTCCCCTTAATAATGTTTTTCATGACTAAAGGTATGTCAGGGGAAGAGGTAGCAGATCCACATCATCCATCTGAGGCATCTACATCTCAGGGTCGAGGTATGTTTGAATGTCATTGTGTCTATTTTTCATGTAATTGATAATCATATATATATATTTATAACATCTATAAATTTATATATAAAATTGATTTCAACAGGATCAGATTCGACTGCTTCTTCCTCTCGCAAGAGAGGCCCTAGTCGTGGCATATTATCATGGAATTCTGACACGACTGTTGATGTTTCATTTGATGAGGTATTTCATCATGTGGGAGGGAATGCCCATGCATTTATTCACCAGCTGGGTTATATCATACATGACCCACATCGATTTCCATTGACCACGCGTGACTGGGCTTCTATCCCTCAGGACACGTTAGATCGTCTTTGGAGGGAGTTTCAGGTAAGAAGACCATTTTACTTTATTCCCTATGTATAAAAAATAATAACATGTGTGATTTTTTTCTTTAATAGCAAAATTTGAAAGTATGTCCCGATTATTTTCGGACAGTGTGTATGAGAAAATGCCATAAGATGTGGAAATACTATAAAAGAAAAGTCAAGAGGGACCACTGGGTACCAAATGTGGGTGCCCCAGACATTCTGGAAAAAGTCCCGAGAGGTGTCCTCCAGGCTCAGTGGCGTGATTTAGTTGCATATTGGTCTTCTGAGGGTGTTTCGGTTTGTATATTTATTTTGGTATATATATTTTCAAGAATTTGGGATTTGTTTGAAATTTGAATGAATTGAATGTAGGAGGTGTCAACACACCATTCTGAGAATCGAGCATTGCAGGGACCACCTCACAGGCTCGGGACTCGTCACGTGTCTCAGATCCGACATGAGGTATTTATTATTCATTTTTTAATTTATTAATTAATATGGTTTTTTGTTTATATTCTATTCATATACAGTTGTGGGAGAAAGGTGCATTGACTGATAAAATGTCGGTGTGGATGAGGACTCGTGATCGTAATGATCCAGAGGCTGCAACATTGATAGTTAGTGCTTGTGCTCATTACCAATACTTACATAAAATCTGTATATTAATATATGTATATATATATTTAAATAGTTCACAGGCTCAATTTGAAGCTGAGTTAGAACATCTGCTAGAGGACCAGCGACGGCTTCCCATGCAAAGGGATGAGATCTTTCATCGCATTATTGGTCAGGATGGGCATGGATATAGTTTGGCCTACGAAACAGGGATTCCTCGTTCTATAGTGTCATGCACTCCGGTTGTCGGTCCTACTATTGCTCAGATGGAACAGTGGTTGTCCGATTTCGAGGCACGGCTGTGTTCTTCTGAGGAGGTAAATGCGCAATTGATCGCTGAGGTTAGAGCACTGCGGTAATATGTGCGTCCAGGTGATGGTGCGGGGGATCAGATGATGCATGTTTATACTGTATTTATTTATTTAATTTATATTATTTTTGTTATGAAAATATTCATAATTTTTTTTGTTGTAGGCCCCTGACCCACCTGATGGAGGAAGTATTCATAGCCACACATGGCGCATCATATTCACAAGGTGTGTTTCTATTTTTAATGGTGGGGTTGTTATTGATATTTAGGTTGGGTTTCTAGTAAGATTTTTTGTGATTTGGGGGTATCATGTGTGTTTTGGCCTGATGCAATTTTTGTGTGCACGAATATAGAAGTAACCATGAAACTGATTAATGATTTAGATATTTTTTGTTCATTTAATTCTTCAATGTTTTCAATTGCATGTTTTGTAATATTTTTGAAAAAACCATGTGATTCCTAATATAAGCCATTAAACTTGTTTTTGATGAATGATCTGAGGTTCACTGTTTTTAGTCCCCGGCCCACCCCAGACAGCTCTCCCCGCACCCCGGACAGCCCTCCCCGCACCTCGGACAGCCCCCCCTGCACCCCGGACAGCCCTCCCCGCACTCTGAACAGCCCTCCCCGCACCCCAGACAGGCCCCCCGCACCCCGGACAGCCCTCCCCGCACCCTAGACAGCCCCCCGCACCCCAGACAGCCCTCCCTGCACCCTGGATAGCCCCCCCCCCCCCCCCGCACCCCGGAAAGCACTCCCCACACTTCGGATAGGCCCCCCTTACCCCGTACAACCCTCCCCGCACCCCGGACAGCCCTCCCCGCACTCCGGACAGGCTCCCCGCACCCCGGACAGGCCCACCGCACCCCGTACATTCCTCCCCGCACCCCGGACAACCCCTCCATGCACCCCGGATATCCCCCCCACACCCCGAACAGTCCCCCCGTACCCCGGACATCCCCCCCCCCCACCCCAGACAGCCCTCCCCGCACCCCGAAAAGCCCACTGCACCTCGGACAGCCCTCCCCGCACCCCAGACAGACCCCCCGCACCCCATACAACCCCCCCGCACCCCGGACAGGCCCCCCGCACCCCGGACAGCCCCCCCCCCCCAGCACCCCAGATAGCCCCCATCCCCCCCCCACCCGCACCCCGGACAATCCCCCCGCACCCCGGACAGCCCTCCCCACACCCCAGATATCCCCCCCGCAACCCGGACAGTCCTTGTGTGAATTGTGAAATGGTCGGGTAGACGGAACATCAATCGGAGGAGTCGTTTGACCGCGGTGACCAGAAACGCGTTTACGGAGTCATAAAACACCAAAACGGCGTGAGACGGTCGAATTCGGAGCAAACGTTCTCCGAATGACCTGAAACCACATTAAAACAATAGGAATTTCATTTGTGTTGTTTAAGAGGAGACAAAACGCCCATCGGACGTGCGGTGTGTGCGGTACGACCGACTGTGTCATTTACAGCAGCTCGGCGCACGCTAAAAGGGCGTGTTGGGGGGGGGGACCACCCGAATGACCTCATAATGCCATGAAATCATATGACAATAGCCGTTCTGTGAATTGTGAAATGGTCGGGCAGACGGAATGTTAATCGGAGGTTTCATTTGACCGTGGTTACCAGAAACGTGTTTCCGGAGTCATAAAACACCAAAACGGCGTGAGACGGTAAAATTCGGAGAAAACGTGCCCCAAATGACTTGAAACCACATTAATATAATAGGAATATTATTTGTGACGTGTAGGAGTAGATGACACGCCCATCGGACGTGTGGTGCGCGCGGTACAACCGACTGTGTCATTTTCAGCAGCTCGGTGCGCGCTAAAAGGGCACATTGGGGGGTCAAAACCACCTGAACGACCTCATAATGCCATAAAATCGTATGAAAACAGCCGTTGTGTAAATTGTGAAATGGTCGGGCAGACAGGACATCAATCGGAGGTGTCGTTTGACCGTGGTGACCGGAAACGCGTTTCCGTAGTCATAAAACACCAAAACGGCGTGAGACTGTCGAATTCAGAGAAAAGTGCTATCAATGACCTGAAACCACACAAAAACAATATTAATATTATTCATGATGCGTAGGAGGAGACATCATGCCCATCGGACATGCGCTGCATGCGGTACAACCGATTGTGTTGTTTTCAGCAGCTCGGCGCGCGCTAAAAGGGCGCGTTGGGGGGTCGAAACCACCCGAACGACCTTGGAATTCCATGAAATCATACGAAAACTGCCATTGTGTGAATTTTGAAATGTTCGGGTAGACTAGACGTCAATCGGAGGTTTCGTTTGACCGCGGTCACCGAAAATGCGTTTATGTAGTCATAAAACACCAAAACGGCGTGAGACGGTTGAATTCAGAGCAAAAGTGCTACAAATGACCTGAATCCACATGAAAACAATAGGAATATTATTCGTGATGTGTAGGAGGAGATGGCACACCCATCAGACGTGTGGTGCGTGCGGAACGACCAATTGTGTCGTTTTCAGCAGCTCGGTGCGCGCTAAAAGGGCGCGTTGGGGGGTCAAAACCACCCGAACGACCTCAGAATTCCATGAAATCATTCGACAACATCCTTTGTGTGAATTTTAAAATTTTCGGGTAGACGGAACATCAATCGGAGGTATCGTTTGACCGCAGTGACCAGAAACATGTTTCCGTAGTCATAACACACCAAAACGGCGTGAGACGGTCGAATTCAGAGCAAACGTGCTTCGAATGACCTGAAACCACATGAAAACAATAGAAATATTATTCTTGATGAGTAGGAGTAGACAAAACGTCAATTGGATGTGCGGTGCGCGCGGTACGATCGATTGTGTCGTTTTGAGCAGCTCGGGGTGCGCTAAAACGGCGCGTTGGGGGGTCAAACCCACCCGAACGACCTCAGAATACCATGAAATCGTACGACAACAACCATTGCATGAATTTTGAAATGGTCGGGTAGACGGTACATTAATCAGAGGTGTCGTTTGACCGCGGTGACCGGAAACGCGTTTCCGTAGTCACAAAACACCAAAACGCCCTGAGACGGTCGAATTTAGAGAAAACATGCTCCGAATGACATGAAACCACACGAAAACAATAGGAATATTATTCTTGACATGTAGGAGGAGACGGAACACCCATCGGATGTGCGGTGCACGCGGTATGACCGATTGTGTCATTTTTAGCAGTTTGGCGCGCGCTAAAAGGGCGCGTTGGGGGGTCAAAACCACCCGAACAACCTCGGAATTCCATAAAATCATACGAAAAGAGCCATTGTATGAATTTTGAAATGGTCAGGTAGGCAGCACATCAATCGGAGGTGTCGCTTGACTGTAGTGACCGGAAATGAGTTTTTGTAGTCATAAAACACCAAAACGGCGTGAGACGGTCGAATTCGGAGAAAACGTTCTCCGAGTGGCCTGAAACAACATGAAAACAATAGTAATATTATTCGTGACATGTTGGAGGATACATCACGCCCATCGGCCATGTGGTGCATGCGGTACGACTGATTGTGTCATTTTCAGCAGCTCAGTGTGCGCTAAAAGGGCACGTTGGGGGGTAAAAACCACCCTAACGACCTCGGAATGCCATCAAATCCTACGACAACAGTCGTTGTGTGAATTGTGAAATGGTTGGGTAGACGGCATGTCAATCGGAGTTGTCGTTTGACTGCAGTGACCGGAAACGCGTTTCCGTAGTCATAAAACACCAAAACGGTGTGAGACGGTCGAATTCAGAGCAAACGTGCTCTGCATGACCTGTAACCACATGAAAACAATTTTCATATTATTCGTGACATGTAGGAGGAGACGACACGCCTATCAGACATGCGGTGCACGCGGTACGACTGATTGTGTCGTTTTCAGCAGCTCGGCGTGCGCTAAAAGGGCATGTTGGGGGGTCAAAACCACCCAAACGACCTTGGAATTCCATTAAATTGTACGACAACAGCCATTGTGTGAATTGTAAAATGGTTGGGTAGACATCATGTCAACCAGAGGTGTCGTTTGACCGCGGTGACCAGAAACGCGTTTACGGAGTCATAAAACACCAAAACGGTGTGAGACAGTCGAATTCGGAGCAAACATGCTCCAAAAGACCTGAAACCACACTAAAACAATAGGAATATTATTTGTGACATGTAAGAAGAGACAACATGCCCATTGGACATGCGGTGCGCACGGTACGACTGATTGTGTCGTTTTCAGCAGCTCAACGCGTGCTAAAAGGGAACGTTGGGGTGTCAAAACCACCCAAACGACATCAGAATGCCATGAAATCCTACGACAATAGCCGTTGTGTGAATTGTAAAATGGTCGGGTAGAAGGTACGTCAATCGGAGGTGTCGTTTGACCACGATGACCAGAAACGCATTTCTGTAGTCATAAAATACCCAAAACGGAGTGAGACGGTCGAATTCAGAGCAAACGTGCTCTAAATGATCTGAAACCACACGGAAACAATAGGAATGTTATTTGTGACGTTTAGGTGGAGACGGCACACCCATTGGACATGCGGTGCAGGTGGTACGACCGATTTTGTCGTTTTCAGCAGCTCGTCGCGCACTAAAAGGGCACGTTGGGGGGTCAAAACTACCTGAACGACCTTGAAATGCCATGAAATCATACGAAAATAGTTGTTGTGTGAATTTTGAAATGGTCAGGCAGACGGCACGTCAATCGGAGGTGTCGTTTGACCGTGGTGACCGGAAATGCGTTTATGGAGTCATAAAACACCAAAACGGCGTGAGATGGTCTAATTTAGAGAAAACGTGCTCCGAATAACCTGAAACCACACAAAAACAATAGTAATATTATTTGTGACAAGTAGGAGGAGACGAAAGCCCATCAGACATGCGGTGCGCATGGTACGACCGATTGTGTCATTTTCAGCAGCTCGGTGTGCGCTAAAAGGGCATGTTGGGGGGTCAAAACCACCCGAACGACCTCAGAATGCCATGAAATCCTACGACAACAGCCGTTGTGTGAATTTGGAAATGTTTGGGCAGACAACATGTCAATCGGAGGTGTCTTTTGACTGTAGTGACCAGAAACGTGTTTCCGTAGTCATAAAACACCAAAACGGTGTGAGACGGTCAAATTTGGAGCAAACGTGCTCTGAATGACCTGAGACCACACGAAAACAATAGGAATATTATTTGTGATGTGTAGGAGGAGATAGAATGCCCATCGCATGTGCGGTGCACGCGGTACAACCTCGTAATGCAGTGAAATCATACGAAAACATCCGTTTTGTGAATTGTAAAATGGTCGGGCAGACGACACGTCAATCGGAGGTGTCATTTGACCGCGGTGACCGGAAACGCGTTTACGGAGTCATAAAACACCAAAACAGCGTGATACGGTCTAATTGAGAGAAAACATGCTCCGAATGACCTGAAACCACATGAAAACAATAGGAATATAATTCGTGACGTGTAGGAGGAGACGGAACGCCCATCGGACGTGCGGTGCGCACGGTACGACCGATTGTGTTGTTTTTAGCAGCTCGATGCGCGCTAAAAGGGCGCGTTGGGGGGTCAAAACCACCCGAACGGCCTTAGAATTCCATGAAATTATACAAAAATAGTAGTTGTGTCAATTGTAAAATTTTCAGGCAGAAATCATGTCAATCGGATGTGTCGTTTGACCGTGGTGACCAGAAACACGTTTCCGGAGTCATAAAAAACCAAAACGGTGTGAGACGGTCGAATTCGTAGCAAACGTGCTCTGAATGACCTGAAACCACACAAAAACAATAGGAATATTATTTTTGACGTGTAGGAGGAGATGGCATTCCCATCGTACATGTGGTGCGCATGGAGAACATTCCTTTTTAGACAACAAAACAATTTCACAAACTAAACCAAATAAGAAAAAAAATCTTGAAATGATAGCATTTCTTAAATTGGGGGTTTTAAATTATTATAGAACCATGATTTGATGTCATATTTAATTTAATTTTATTTATATAATAACTGAATAAATATTTCTAATTTACGTTTGTTTTTTTAGTTGTTTTTTTTCTTATTGTAGGTTTAGTGAAGCAGAAGATTGAAATGGATGGACCTGCTCGGATCGTTGTAGCACGTTTATCATTTATTGTTTATGATGATCTTTATGTTTATACTGTTTGAAATTGTTTTCCATTTTTTAAGATTTTTACCTTGTTTTATCTCTGATTTTGCACCGGGAATTAGAAAAAACACAATTTGTACATTTCATTAAAAAAATGACAATCCACAAAAAAGTACCACAAATTAACACTAACACATTTTTATGTTAAGTTTTTAAAAAGATATGTTTATATTGAAATAAAAAATTTATAAATGTGCTATAATTTATATTTAAAATAGGCTCTTTATTAAGAGGTAGTAAAATTACATTTTTAGAGAAATACAAATTTTAAGCATAAAATTTGATTTATTATTACCATATGCTTAACAAACCTATTGGATTAATAAGAAAAATATTTTATTTAATATTATATATATATATATATATATTTCTTTCAGTAATAACCTTAAATAAATGTATCTTATTTATTTTCTATTATAATAAAACACATTTGTAATCTTAAAAATATTTCATTTATATGCACTGAAAATTTTTTTAAAAAAAATTTCCCAGACTAGTGATCGCCTGTGGTGGTCTCTATAGGCTGCCTGTCGGGTCAACATTAGCGACCGCCAATGGCAGTCCCTATAGGCCAGAATTTTGGCCACCTACAGTGACCTCCATTGGCGGTTGCTAATGTTGACCTGGAAGAGAGCATAGAGTGACTGCCAGGCGGTCGCTGTAGGCCGGAATTTCAGCCACCTATAGTGACCACCATTGGCGGTCACTGTTGGCCTATTACGATGAGGCTAAAGAGACCGCCAATGGAAGTCGTTGGGCGGTCTCTAGAGGCCTATAACGACCGCCAATGGCGGTCGCTATAGCCCTAATTTTTATTAGTGATTTCCCTTTTTTGATAGCTTCTACTTTTTCCTAAATTCTCACATCATCCTTTTGAGCATCCTTTAACCTTTTCAAAAGAGATGGTTGAGTAATAATTTGTGAAAGGATTGATGATGATCCCTTCTATATCATTGCCATGTCCATCTTCATCAAGTCTAAGAAGATTGGATCCTTCTCAATTTTCATCATTGATAGAATCATTGGGTCCTTTCTACTTAGGGCATCAGCCACGTTGTTCGCTTTCCCAGGGTGGTAATGTATTGAACAGTCATAATCCTTGATGAGCTATATCCATCTTCTCTGGCGCATATTAATCTCTTCTTGTATGAATATATATTTAAGACTCTTGTGGTCAGTATATATCTCACATTTCTCCTCATAAAGATAATGCCGCCAGATTTTCAAGGCAAAGATCACAGCCGCCAACTTCAGATCATGTGTTGGATAGTTTTGCTCATGGATTTTCAACTGCCTTGAGGCATAGGATATCACTTTATAATTCTGCATCAGCACATAGCCTAAGCCCTTCTTTGAAGCCTCACTGAATACCACAAAAAGTTCCCCACTTGTGGGTAAAGTGAGCATGGGCGCAGTGATAAGACTCTTTTTCAACTCCTTGAATCTTTATTCACATTCATCACTCCAAGTAAATTTTACTCCCTTTAAAGTTAGCTTGGTAAGAGGGTTGGAAAATCGTGATAAATTTCTCACAAATCGTCGATAATATCAAGATAACCCCAAGAAGCTACGGATATCCATTACCGATGTTGGCCTCAGCCATCCCTCAATTTCATCTGTCTTGGAGGGATCCATAGATATCCCATTGCTTGTGATGATATGGCCCAAGAATGAGACCTCCTTCAACCAGAAATCACACTTGTCGTACTTTTCATAGATCTTCTACTTGCGCAAAGTCTCTAGTACAGTTCTTAAATGATCCTCATGATCCTCCATGGTTTGGGAGTATATTAGAATATCATCTATAAAGACTACCACAAATTTGTCGAGGAAATCTCTAAAGACTCTATTCATCAAGTCTATGAAGATTTCTGGAGCATTAGTGAGTCTGAAAGGCATTGCTATGAATTCATAGTGCCTGTATCTTGTACGAAAAGCAGTCTTGGGGACATCTTCCTTCTTCACCCTTACTTAATAATATCCCGACCGCAAATATACCTTGGAGAAGTATTGTGCTCCATGCAGCTGATCAAACAATTCATCGATCCATGGTAGAGGATACTTGTTCTTTATTGTGATTTTTTTAAGTTCATGATAATTGATGCAAAGCCGCATTGACTCATCCTTCTTCTTGATGAAGAGGACTGGTGCACCCCATGGTGAAGCACTTGCGCATATAAACCCTCTATCCAGATTCTCTTGTAGTTGTTTCTTCATCTCTACAAGCTCCACAACAGCCATTCTATATGGATTCTTGGATATTGGTATCACCCCGGGTATAAGTTCAATTGAGAATTCAACATCTTTTGTAGGAGGAATACCAGGCAGTTCCTCAGGAAACACTTCAGCGAATTCCCTCACAATAGGCATTTCTTCAAGGATGGTTTCTTCCTTGGACTCAATCATCTGATCCAGATACACATGCTCATAGGGCAGTAATATCCATGCTTGAGATGATGGAGATAATGTAGATTCATCTTCCTCCTTACACTTGTAAATAATTGGGGGTCGATTCTCTACATGGAGAGTGATTTCCCTCTCCCAACAATTTATGTTGGATCTATATTTTGAAAGCAAATCCATTCCAAGAATTGCATCAAATTCCACCAGAGGGAGTATGATGAGGTTCTCTGGGGAATTCAATCCACGTATTATAAAAGGGGAGTACTTATATTCATGGGATGCAATGATTGCCCCATTTTCCGTACTCATCGACATCTTCACTTCCATGATTTGTGGTGGTGCTGGGATTATTCTACTAAACTTTTGAGATATAAAAGAATGCGTAGAACCTAAATAAAAAAGTATGTTCACTATTCTTGAATGAATAACTAGTATACCTGTCACCACTTCGTTACGGGGTTCACTTTGGCAGAAGTGATTTCAAAAGCTCTTCCTTGTTGCCTTGGAGGTTGTTGGTTGCCTCCAAAAACCCTTGGATTAGGGTACTGATTTGAAAAATGACCTCATTCTTTGCAGTTTTAGAAATGAAAAACACTTTGAGGTTAGAACGGAGTGTTCCTCTCCTTTGTCGTAGCCGTGGGTCTTTCTTGCCGATAGTTAAAAGCAATGTGCCCTTCTTTTCCACACCTAAAGCATTTTTTCGTCCCCTTGAGGCAATTTCCAGGGTGCTTCTTTCCACACTTTTGGAAAGTGGGGTGATGGGTCTTCTTAGCACCGTTGGATTTATCCATCGGACCACCATTATTGAAGTCCACCTTACGCTTCTTGTCCCCATGATACCCCTTTGATTACCCGATCTCCATTTCGACCTTGATGGCACATAGGACAATTTCCTCATAGTTGTCAAAGTCAAGGATCGCTAATGCTTTCTGCAGGCTAGGGTTCAGCCCACCAAATAAGTGGTGAATCTTTCATTCGGGGGTAACAACAACGCCGGAAGCATATCGTGCAAGCCTTGTGAAGTTTTCCTTGTACGCTCCAATAGATTCTTATTCTTTTTGCTTAAGGGAAAGGAAGTCCATTTCCATCTTAAGCCAGAGGGTGCATGGAAAATATTCATCGAAAAACATCTTCCAGAAATCCTTCCATTCAAACGCCTCTATCTCCTCTTCAGGCTTCATATTTTTTATCAACGTCCACCATTGATCAGCTTCACCCTCTATACGATAAGATTCCAGGAGAACCTTCTCTTGTTCAGAACATTGAAGGATGGATAAGATCTTTTCAATGGAGTTGATCCATTGTTCAGTGATCATGGGATCGGATGATCCACTAAAAGTAAGAGGCATTTGTCTCATGAAGCTCTTGATAGCGACTTTTTCCTTCTTAGGGGGGTTTGGACGTTCCTCTTGACCCATGTTTCTATTCAAAACTTGAGTTAGCTGAGAGAGAAGCGTGACAAAGTTCGCGATTCCCACTCCCATTGGATTGGGAATCTCATTAGTACAGTCATCACACTGATCTTCACATCGGTTGTTAGCCCGAGTACTCCTATTACCGGCCATTGGCTGGAATAAAAGGAAAGTTAGGGGGTACCACATAAAGTGTAATCCAAAGAAAAAAGTTGATGACTTAAAATAAACTTTTATTTCCTTAACTCATGAGTCTATAGGCTTTAATCTAGGCTTTTCATGATCTACTTTCTAACATATATTCTTAAGGGAATTTTTTTAATTCCCTTAATAAGGGTTCATACTAAGCTTGTGAATTTATCAAAACATATCCCCCGGGAGTGTCGTAACCAAGAGTGCATCAAGGCCCATTTTCGTTCACCGGATCCCATTCGAGTCTAACTCAAAGCGGTGTTTTTGGGTTTTACCCCTAGGATACATCTGTGCCAGAGCCACCTCTACCTGCTCGTATCCAGACAGTTAGGTATTTGTTTAATAAACCACTTACTCAATACTTACCAAAACTTAGGGATGTTTTTATTATAATTAGTCTTTTCTTTAAGGCTTTACTAGGGTTTTCTAATCCTAATCCCAAAAATAACTAAATCTATCCTCTGATACCAACAATGAAAACCCTGCTTTTATTACAAACTTAAACACGATTTATTGCATACAATATTCACTTGATAAAACATGGAAGATAGAGAGGTATAGTGTCTTTGGGGCTTATAATCATTACCTAACAACTTAAAACTTGAAATACAACATCTTTATTGAAAACTTCCTTTACATGACCACTACATTCCCTCATACTTAGCATTGCATGGGATAACCTGAGGACATGCATAAGAAAAGGGTGAGCTATAAAGCCCAGTAAGGGAATAAACATGGAATACATGAGGAGTACAATACATGTTATAAAATATGCATATCAATAGAGAACAAGAGAAACATGGACAAAAAGGCATGATAAAGCATGATAATCATAACATGGAAATGTGCCAACAACACTTAACATGGAATTAGCATGAGCCAAGGCCCATTGCACATGGAGCATGAGTAAATCCTCATTGCACATGAAGCACGAGTAAACCCTCGTTGAACTTGAATTAGCATGATTCAACACTCATTGCACATGACATGTAAGGATACTATACTTTACACAATGCATTGGAGATCTATAAGGGTGCACCCTTCTTAAACATTTCATTTCATGCATAAGTGTGCCTCATGGATCATAAACATGGATTCATTAAACATAATCATTTATTCCATGATAAAGTAATGTGGAATTAATACATGAAACTTTATAATCAATATGTAAATTTGCATAAATGTGAATACCCTTGATGGAGAAATGGGCATGGTATTCACTACACAATGGCATTGGCTTAGAAAATCAGTGCAATTTAGACAACATAACAGCGTGACATAAGAATTCATAAAAATGGTTGATGAGAGAGAAAGGGGTGTCTCATCCTATTTAAATGAAATGGACAGTAAGGGGTTAGTATAGATACATGTACAAACAATTTTAATGGAATTTAGATTCATGATACAAAAGTATTTCTTGAATGTAAATGAGGAGAGAGAAGTTCCTTTCGGAATTTCGGCATAGTAACGGGTGTACATGGGAGGCATTTAATGAGAGATAAAGAGGTATCCCATCATTAAAACAATAATAGGGAAGTATGGGGGAGGTTTGAAACCATACCCCATCATTTATAATTGATATTAAAAGGGCATAAAAATATTAAGAAAATTGGACAAAAAAGTGAAAGGAAGAAAAAACACTTACTTTGTAAGTGTGCTTCCAAAGGCTAGAGAGAGGCTTGAGAGAGGCTTCTTGAGAGCTTGGGGAACCTTGGGAGGATTCTATAGAGAGTAGGGTAGAGGTTGGAAGAAATCCAAAGGATTTGAGTGAGGAGGAAGTGGGAGCTTGGGTGGTTTTTTATAGGAAAGGTGAAGGAATTATTTATTATTTAGGTTTGGGACCCCTTACATTAAACTAATCCAAAACACAAACTAGCCCATGGTTTTTGCCCATGGTTTTTGGAAAAGGGAAGAGGAAAACAATATTTTATAAGGCCTTAGTCCGAACTTCTTAAAATAATGGGGTTTCTTATGTGGAGGTGAGTCACACGCCCATAGAAAAGAATTTAAAAATACAAGGTGTTTAATAAGTCTTGAAGGGTCCATTAATGCTTTGAAAAGTAAGTCAAACAAACCCAAAATCACATTATTTTAATGCTAAAACATATATTGGCCGAACATAAAGCTTATAGTATTTTATTACATCACTATTGGGTCATTATAATGTCATAAAACACATTATATATTTAAACGATATTTAATTTTTACCCAAAATTTTGACTGTCTCAAAAAATTATGAAAAATTCACCATTGGATAATTTCGACGTCCTGATTCCTTAAATAACATTTATTTTATCTAAATAATTTTATAAATATGTTAATTTTTACTTTTAAAATAAAAACTGACATTTATCAAAAATTCACGGGTTTTGACAAAAATGGATTTCAAACCTTAATAAAAATAATAATCGCATTCATAAAATTATATGATCATTTATATATAATAAAAAAAATTAATAATAATAATAATATTTTATTAAGATAATATTTTATTAAAATATCCCTTGATTTAATAAAATAAATTTCTTAATTAAATAATAACTAAAAACACTATTTGTACTTTAAAAACTATTTACAATGTATCAATAATGACAAGAGAGTATATTCATTATTATATACAAAAATAATGTACATGAACATAGTACTAGCGATTTGTTACATAACCCCTTAAAATAGTTGCATAAGACCTAAGGGTAAGGTGTACGATGGTGACAGACTCTTGGGGTGGCTCGGATAACATCGCTTGAGTGGTAATTTCTATCAACTTCCACTTTTCCCATAGACGGTCCCGTTCGAGCTTGACATGATGAAGCTCATCTTGGGCTTGGTCAAAAGCGAAGCCCAAAGACGCCACCTCTTTTCAAAGCTCCGAAAAATGGGCTTCATATGGAGCAATTCTACTGGATGAGGCCATCGCTTCCTTTGTCTGAGTAAATTGGGTTTGTTAAAGACCTATATTTATACTAATCGTGTGATCACTGTTCAACGGCTATAAAAGCAACAGTCACAATTCTTAACATAAAACCAAAGAAGTTGACATTTTATATAAAAATTTTACATAAAGATACATTTAATTAGATCAATATGGATTTCCATTAATGAAACTTTGGGTCGTTACAATAATCATTAGATTTTTAAGTCTATATCCTATTCTAATGGGTTGATATTTGAGGTAATCATCACATTATCCCTCTCACTCAGGGTTAAATCGGTTCTTTATAGTTCCATATATTACAAAAACAAAACGGTTTAACCCCAGTGACAAAAAATTAATATCATTGGGGGATTATCATAATCACTAACCTAAAATGGATTCAAAATTACAATATTTTACTATTTTACAACATCACGTAAGCTTATAATTCCTTTATTACAACTTACATCAATGTTAGTTTAACCAAGGTTACTATAAGATGGATTATCCTAAGCTTCTCAACCTAGTACCTTAAAGTAACAAGAAAATAAGTCCATTATAGTGGTTTGTAAAGGGAATATGATCAAACAAATCATATCCTCTGGAAGTGTCTATATAGGTGTGTATTCTTAGTCCCACTAATTATCCATTTGATTGATGGTCAAGTCAATTCTCAACCAACCATTTTCAGGGTGATTACCCATATGTACATCTAATCTATAACCATATCATAAAGAGGATTATCATAATCATCGAAACATAACATAAGTAAACAAAATCATAATATCATATAATCATAGAATATGTTTCAAAAACATAATACAATAAATCGTATATATAAATTGAGGTTCACTCCCAATACCATCATCATAATATGGAAAACTTCCCATGGTGGATTGGTTTTACTCCTCATTCCCATAAACATTGTGGACAAAGTCCCATGGTGGATTTGGTTCACTCTGAAATCCCTTGCATAACATCTCATGATATATAAATTTTACTCAATGAATAATAGGGATATATAATTCTACTACCACTCATCACATATTGAAAATCATACATATGTGTTCCACATAAGAAAAATAAAATAAACATAAATCATAATCATGATCAAACCTATAAAAAGTAAATTGGTTTTATAATTATTATTTAAGGCATAATAGAAGGATAAATCATAAGTATTCCTAAGAGAAGAAGGAATTAAAAAATTTTAAACTTCCATAATTGAAAAGGCACATATATTTTGAACATCGAGTTCCAATTTAGAAAATTCATGAGAAGGTTCTGGATAAGAATGTATAAAAATGAACCACGTGGGTGACACTTTACAAAATAAAGGAACATTTTAAAGAAGGAAAGACCTTATTATTTTATATAAAACCAAAATTTAACCAGGAGGCTTTCCCATAAAATAATTAGGTTTTTTAGAATCTATCTACTGTTAAAAATCATTTTCTGGGGTGATTCTTGACATGAGACAAGAAATAGGAGAGATGCTTTAAATCAAGTTTACTTAGAAGTATGAATTTATAAGGGAACTAAACACATTTATTACCCAAGAAATGAAAAGGACATTTAATTAGATATATATTTTATTAAAATATATACAAAAATAGAAAAATTTCATGTGAAAAATATTTCATAAAAATATAGAAAAATAAAGATAATGTGTAACTCAAAGGTGACAAGGGTGGTAGGGAAGATCCTTTACCACGTGTCTGAATTTTCTTTACACTAGTTCTTAACTTACTAAATAACCAAATTAATTTTATTAAATAATTAGTTAATAATTTTACTCAACTATATTTCATATTATTATGTCATTGAACAATCATATATTATTTATTTATAATATAGTTTTCTAGCCTATATCGGTTACTTAATGTTTTTAGGTCAATTTTTTCCTAAATCCTTATTTATTTTGATCATGGTAAAATGAATTGTAAAATAGTTTTATAATATCCAAAATATTAATAATGTTATGGAAATAAATTTTATATATTAAATAATTTTTTTAATCCATTCATGATGGGATGTTATGAAAAATGAAATTCATTACTTGGGGAGTAGTCCGCACGTACTTAAAATTATTGTTTCTGTTTCTCAAGGAATGATTGAAAAAGAGTTTAAATGATAATATTAAAATTTTAGTTTCATTTTTATATTATATATATCAAATTTAATCATCCATTATATACTTTTTACCATCCTTGAATGGTAGTGATGAGAAACGAAAGGCATTGCTTCATGGAGGTGATAGTTCATACAATGAACTAATGATGTTTTTATTTTTCTTACCTATTGGAGAGGAATGAATAATGGTTATTCCATTAATATAGTTACATATAAGAATAATAATGATAATTATTTAATTACATTTTTATGGATATAAAATATTTGGAAAATGAATATTATGTGTCCCTTATCTTATTCAGTATTCATTACCAATAGATTCAATGTTAATATAATTATATAGGTTTTAAAATATAATCATATAAATTATATAAATTTAATTTATTATATTAAATTAAAAAAATATTAATAAAACAATGTATTTATAAAAACAATGTATAACCATTATCGCAGTAATTAACTTTAATCCTACTAATATAATTATTATACCTAAAAGTGAAATTGAACTTGTTAAATATTGTTAACATATTGAACTCAAATAGGAAATAAATTTTATTATATTTAATTTCTAAAAGGGTTAAATTCAAATTTTTAATATAAGCATGTGAAAATAGTTTTTAGTGTAAAATATTATTGGAGTTTCAAAAATGTTAAATATGTGTTTTATAAATTCAAAATAGTATTTTTAAATGATTAATATTACTTATTAAATGTATTTATTTTATAAAAATTCTTTTTTAAACTTTTAATTCATTATTTAATTATAAAAGTGATATATTTTAGCAAAATCGAAGTTTTTACTATTCACCTAAAAATAGATTAATTCAAAAAAACAAAAAAAATAAACTTAAGACAATATTTAAATGATAAATAAAAAAGGAAGTTAATATTATCAAATTAGTTTTATAAAACTTTCAAATTTATTTTTAATAAAAACATAAAATATAGTGAAAAGTTGTTTTTATATAAAAATTACTTTTGGTGTATTAACTATTCATTTTCCAATAAATTAAAAAATATTATAGTTTTAATCTATTATGAATAAAATTACTATATCTTGTTATTACTCAATCATAATAAACATATCTCCTTTACATAAAATTCAAATTTCTAGAAAATACATTTTTTAAGCATAAAGTGCATTGAGAAAAAATCACCTTTCAGAAAGTATAAAAATTCATGATATATTTAAGCATATAATTATTTTATTAATTTTTAATATAATCCAAATTTGTACTTGTATAACACCTTATTATATTAATGTAAGACCAGATCATCAAATAAGCTCTGATTGTAGTTTTGGGTGTCGGTTCAGCTAGCATAGATCTTGTGGAAATCTCCACCAAATTGAACTTATCTTGTATATAGTTTAGATCAAACTGTAATTGATAATTTTTATATTGGGCTTGGTCTTGGGAAAACCCTAGATAATATACCTCTTGTGTGAGACCATAAAAATTATCTTCATAAGAAATACATCTTTTTATGGATTCCATTTCTTCTTACTTTATTTATTTTTTGATATGGTTATTTCAATTTTTACCATATAATTTAATGGATATGTTTTAACGATAATATGTATTATTCAAAATATATCTACTTATTTTCATTTTAATTTGTTATATGATGTGAAACACACTATTTAGTATATTAATTATTTAAGGTGAATAAATAGTTAAATCTTATGTCATTACAAAGATTATTATGAAATTGGTGGAAATAATCAGTGCCACGATGCCTGTGTCAATGGGATTTTCAATACTAGAGTGGGGTTGGGTGTAGTACTATAATGAAAATAACTGGTAAGAAATATGAGATTTAGTTTACACATCAGATCTTAATGAATAGGATCGTTCATAAGGGACACACAAGGATACTTCTCTAGGATGAGGATTCGTGTTGTGGGTATGTTGTAACAACTCATACCATTAGGGGTTAGTAAAATCAAGGGAAATTTTATTTTTTAAAATTTTCTATCTTGAATAGGTTTTTTTTTAGAATTGAGAACCAGATCGTAATTCCAAGAGTTTGAACACATTTGGGTAATTTGTTTGGATATGGTTGGAGGCCTAGGTAATGCCTCGGGTGCTCGAGTGAATATGGGAAAAGGTTAGTGTAATGGAAAAATTATGTGGAAATGAGATTATGGACATGGTGGAGTTCTTAGAGTGTAAGAATCATTTGAGGATAGAACCATGAGAATTGGATCAATTTGAGAAGTGGTTTTCTGTTATTTTTTAGCAACTAAGGTGTTGGATAATCCCAAGGGTGTTGTGGTCAAATGGGCTAAATTTATAATGTGGTTGGATATTTTGGTTTTTCAACAATTTTTGAATTTTTCATTAAGTATAAAACCTTAAAAATCATAAGGTGGAGGAAATTTCATCATACGTGTATAAAATTATCTTATTTGTGGATAAAAATAACATATGTATGAAACTTTTTCTCATATAAAAATGTTACATACTAAAAATATTTTATATATCAAAATTTCATTGAGTTAAATATATTACTTATAAAGAAATATATTATGAATGTTTTTAAATATGTTAGGAATGGATATTTTTTCAAATTTAAGTATCATATGTATGAAAAATATATATTATGTATGGAAATAAATTACACATAAAATAAATATGTTATATATAGATTTCTTAATAAGTAAAATGTATTACACATCGAAGTAAAATATAATATGTATGGGTAATATATTATGCATGGAAATATATTACGCATAAAAGAAATATGTTACATATAGATTTCTTCTTAAGTAAAATAAATTACACATCAAAGTAAAATATATTATGTATGGTTAATATATTATGCATGGAATTAAATTATGTTCTATATGGATATTTTTCCTAAGGAAAATATCATACGTATGAAAATATATTATGCATTAAATATTTCCTAAGGGAAATATTCCACATATAAAAAATTATATTATGTAAGAGTTAAAATAAATCACATTTTGAAATTATTATAAGTAAAATATATTATAGAGGGGTAATATATTACACATGGAATAATTAAATTATATACTAGATATTTCACTAAGGAAAATATCATACATAGTGAGAATATGTTACCTATGGATATTTTAGATAAGGAATATATCTTATGTATTAAAATATATTACATATCATGTATTTCTTAATGGAAATATGTTATGTATGATGAATTATATTATGTATGGAGTAAAAATATATTATTTACTAAAATATGAATAAGAGAAATATCATATATAAGAAAAATATATTACAAATTGGGTAAATTATATTCTATATTAAATTATATCTAAGTAAAATATATTATGTATGAGTGATATATTATGCATGGGATGAAATATGTTACGTGTGTATTTTTACTCAAGTGAGAAACCATATATATTGAAAATATGATACTCTTGTGATATAATATGTTACGTATGAATTTTCCCTTAAGGGAAAAAACAAAATTATTAAAAATTATTACACATCGCCTAAATATATTATGTATAGAGTTTTCTAAAAGGAAAACATTATGTCTGGATATGGATCTTATGTATGAAGCGGGAAACTCAACTTTTGGTAGAAACCTATGTATAAAAAATAAGGGAACTAAACACATTTATTACCCAAGAAATGAAAAGGATATTTAATTAGATATATATTTTATTAAAATATATACAAAAATAGAAAAATTTCATGTGAAAAATATTTCATAAAAATATAGAAAAATAAAGATAATGTGTAACTCAAAGGTGACAAGGGTGGTAGGGAAGATCCTTTACCACGTGTATGAATTTTCTTTACACTAGTTCTTAACTTACTAAATAACCAAATTAAGTTTATTAAATAATTAGTTAATAATTTTACTCAACTATATTTCATATTATTATGTCTTTGAACAATCATATATTATTTATTTATAATATAGTTTTCTAGCCTATATCGGTTACTTAATGTTTTTAGGTCAATTTTTTCCTAAATCCTTATTTATTTTGATCATGGTAAAATGAATTGTAAAATAGTTTTATAATATCCAAAATATTAATAATGTTATGGAAATAAATTTTATATATTAAATAATTTTTTTAATCCATTCATGATGGGATGTTATGAAAAATGAAATTCATTACTTGAGGAGTAGTCCGCACGTACTTAAAATTATTGTTTCTGTTTCTCAAGGAATGATTGAAAAAGAGTTTAAATTATAATATTAAAATTTTAGTTTCATGTTTATATTATATATATCAAATTTAATAATCCATTATATACTTTTTACCATCCTTGAATAGTAGTGATGAGAAACGAAAGGCATTGCTTCATGGAGGTGATAGTTCATACAATGCACTAATGATGTTTTTATTTTTCTTACCTATTGGAGAGGAATGAATAATGGTTATTCCATTAATATAATTACATATAAGAATAATAATGATAATTATTTAATTACGTTTTTATGGATATAAATTTTTTGGAAAATGAATATTATGTGTCCCTTATCTTATTCAGTATTCATTACCAATAGAGTCAACGTCAATATAATTATATAGGTTTAAAAATATAATCATCTAAATTATATAAATTTAATTTATTATATTAAATTAAAAAAATATTAATAAAACAATGTATTTATAAAAAAAATTGTATAACCATTATCGCAGTAATTAACTTTAATCCTACTAATATAATTATTATACCTAAAAGTGAAATTGAACTTGTTAAATATTGTTAACATATTGAACTCAAATAGGAAATAAATTTTATTATATTTAATTTCTAAAAGGGGTAAATTCAAAATTTTAATATAAGCATGTGAAAATAGTTTTTGGTGTAAAATATTATTGGAGTTTCAAAAATGTTAAACATGTGTTTTATAAATTCAACATAGTATTTTTAAATGATTAATATTACTTATTAAATGTATTTATTTTATAAAAATTCTTTTTTAAACTTTTAATTCATTATTGAATTATAAAAGTGATATATTTTAGCAAAATCAAAGCTTTTACTATTCACTTAAAAATAGATTAATTCAAAAAAACAAAAAAAATAAACTTAAGACAATATTTAAATGATAAATAAAAAAGGAAGTTAATATTATCAAATTAGTTTTATAAAACTTTCAAATTTATTTTTAATAAAAACATAAAATATAGTGAAAAGTTGTTTTTATATAAAAATTACTTTTGGTGTATTAACTATTCATTTTCCAATAAATTACAAAATATTATAGTTTTAATATATTATGAATAAAATTACTATATCTTGTTATTACTCAATCATAATAAACATATCTCCTTTACATAAAATTCAAATTTCTAGAAAATACATTTTTTAAGCATAAAGTGCATTGAGAAAAAATCACCATTCAGAAAGTATAAAAATTCATGATATATTTAAGCATATAATTATTTTATTAAATTTTAATATAATCCAAATTTTTACTTGTATAACACCTTATTATATTAATGTAAGACCAGATCATCAAATAATCTCTGATTGTAGTTTTGGGTGTTGGTTCAGCTAGCATAGATCTTGTGGAAATCTCCACCAAATTGAACTTCTCTTGTATATAGTTTAGATCAAACTGTAATTGATAATGTTTATATTGGGCTTGGTCTTGGGAAAACCCTAGATAATATACCTCTTGTGTGAGACCATTAAAATTATCTTCATAAGAAATACATCTTTTTATGGATTCCATTTCTTCTTACCTTATTTATTTTTTGATATGGTTATTTCAATTTTTACCATATTATTTAATGGATATTTTTTAACGATAATATGTATTATTCAAAATATATCTACTTATTTTCATTTTAATTTGTTATATGATGTGAAACACACTTTTTAGTATATTAATTATTTAAGGTGAATAAATAGTTAAATATTATGTCGTTACAATGATTATTATGAAATTGGTGGAAATAATCAGTGCCACGATGCCTGTGTCAGTGGGATTTTCAATACTAGAGTGGGTTTGGGTGTAGTACTATAATGAACATAACTGGTAAGAAATATGAGATTTAGTTTACACATCAGGTCTTATTGAATAGGATCGTTCATAAGGGACACACAAGGATACTTCTCTAGGATGAGGATTTGTGTTGTGGGTATGTTGTAACAACTCATACCATTAGGGGTTAGTAAAATCACGGGAAATTTTATTTTTTAAAATTTTCTATCTTGAATAGGGTTTTTTTTTTGAGAATTGAGAACCAGATCGTAATTCCAAGAGTTTGAACACATTTGGGTAATTTGTTTGGATATGGTTGGAGGCCTAGGTAATGCCTCGGGTGCTTGAGTGAATATGGGAAAAGGTTAGTGTAATGGAAAAATTATGTGGAAATGAGATTATGGACATGGTGGAGTTCTTAGAGTGTAAGAATAATTTGAGGATAGAACCATGGGAATTGGATCAATTTGAGAAGTGGTTTTCTGTTATTTTTTAGCAACTAAGGTGTTGGATAATCCCAAGGGTGTTGTGGTCAAATGGGCCAAATTTATAATGTGGTTGGATATTTTGGTTTTTCAACAATTTTTGAATTTTTCATTAAGTATAAAACCTTAAAAATCATAAGGTGGAGGAAATTTCATCATACGTGTATAAAATTATCTTATTTGTGGATAAAAATAACATATGTATGAAAATTTTTCTCATATAAAAATGTTACATACTAAAAATATTTTATATATCAAAATTTCATTGAGTTAAATATATTACATATAAAGAAATATATTATGAATGTTTTTAAATATGTTAGGAATGGATATTTTTTCAAATTTAAGTATCACATGTATGAAAAATATATATTATGTATGGAAATAAATTACACATAAAACAAATATGTTATATATAGATTTCTTAATAAGCAATATTTATTACACATCGAAGTAAAATATAATATGTATGGGTAATATATTATTCATGGAAATATATTACGCATAAACCAAATATGTTACATATATATTTCTTCTTAAGTAAAATAAATTACACATCAAAGTAAAATATATTATGTATGGTTAATATATTATGCATGGAATTAAATTATGTTCTATATGGATTTTTTTCCTAAGGAAAATATCATACGTATGAAAATATATTATGCATTAAATATTTCCTAAGGGAAATATTCCACATATAAAAAATTATATTATGTAAGAGTTAAAATAAATCACATTTTGAAATTATTATAAGTAAAATATATTATAGAGGGGTCATATATTACACATGGAATAATTAAATTATATACTAGATATTTCACTAAGGAAAATATCATACACAGTGAGAATATGTTACCTATGGATATTTTAGATAAGGAATATATCTTATGTATTAAAATATATTATATATCATGTATTTCCTAATGGAAATATGTTATTTATGATGAATTATATTATGTATGGAGTAAAAATATATTATTTACTAAAATATGAATAAGAGAAATATCATATATAAGAAAATATATTACAAATTTGGTAAATTATATTCTATATTAAATTATATCTAAGTAAAATATATTATGTATGAGTGATATATTATGCATGGGATGAAATATGTTATGTGTGTATTTTTACTCAAGTGAGAAACCATACATATTGAAAATATGATACTCTTGTGATATAATATGTTACGTATGAATTTTCCCTTAAGGGAAAAAACAAAATTATTAAAAATTATTACACATCGCCTAAATATATTATGTATAGAGTTTTCTAAAAGGAAAACATTATGTCTAGATATGGATCTTATATATGAAGGGGGAAACTCAACTTTTGGTAGAAACCTATGTATAAAAAATAATATATATTACGTATGGGGTCACTAGGGGAGATATGTATGATAAATTTTAGTAGATTTCTGACTTTTTTAAACAATTTAAAAGTGAACAGTGTTTCTATAATTTCCCAAATATTAAATAAATAATTAAAACCAAATTTTAAAGTGGATTTTCAGTGTTTTCTTGACCAGTAGAGGAGGAGCTCAACCAAAATATTTATCTTATTTTCCTCTCATTAAAAATTTGAAATATTCATTATTTATTAATAGATTCAAGTTTCATTTGATCTGGGAGACTTCTTGAGGTAAATCTAACATTCTATATTGATTATTTATAGGTTTCTTCCCCTTCTTCATACCATTAAGGGATGATCCTTTAAGGGGAACTTCTCAGCTAGGGTTTTCCCTCGTCACCGCCTACCTCCTTTCCACCTCAGGTCAGCACGGATCTTCCCCTTGGTGTTGGATCGGTGGCTTGAGGTTGTTCTTATTTCTCATAGACATTATGGACTTAGCCACCTCATATTTCCTCACCACTGCTATCCCTCTTCACCTCACTCCACCTTCTATGGATTGGGTTCTTCTGGCGGCGCGGTGATGGTCTAGAAGACGAGCTCCAGCTTCCGTGTTTGTAGGATTGTAGCTCACCTCTGGTTCATGCGTTGGGTAGTATGTTGTAGTCCCTGAGTGCATTTTGGTTGGTGGCCACATGATTTGGTCTCTTTTTGGTGATATATGTCACTCGGGTGTCTTTGAAATTGGTGATTTTTTCTTGATCTTTTTTTTCTTCAAATTTTCATTTCAGTTTTGGTTGCTACTCTTCTTGTGTTGGTTTTGGGTCTCCATTTTTCTTGGGTTTTCGCTCTAGTATATGGTTTTAGTTCATCTTAGCTTCATGTTGGTTTGTGTGATTTTGATCGATTGAGGACTTGAGGTTGATTTGGGTTTGATGGTCAGCTGAGATGAGGATCTATCGGTTCTGTTCCAAGTGTGGTTTGCAATCTGAAAGTTTGAGTTATTTAGTGGTGTTTGCTAATGGAGTTGGTTCAAGTGGATATCGTGGTTTATGTTTTTGTAGTTGCAGAGACTGGAGGGTTCAATCAGTGTTGGTTGGTGTTGATTTCAGTGTGGCCATGTCTAGAATTGGAGAATGCAAAGCTGAGTCTACTTCATTTCAGAATATGGATGTGATGGGTTTGTCTACAGACTTGTTTTTGGATGTTTTGTGGAGGAAATGGTGGTGCCTTTGGTTTGGGTGGTGTGGTTTGAATTTCTTGGTGGTATGATTTTAGCAAAGGATACATACTGTTATCAAAGGATGAAGCATGGATTTCTTATGACATGGGAAGGTTGGTTTTGGTCTTTTTTGGTCTGAATTTTGTGTGTTCGCTTGTGGCCCTGTGGCCTTGGTCCATGAGACACGAAAAATAGTTTAATTTCTTAGGATAGCTCCAGAAGAGGTTCCAAGCAAGAATCATTCTCCTTATCACCGTTATCTATAATTGTATGTTTTGAGAGGGTATGGCATTTTCCATTGGTATCGTGCCTATGCATCCTTTCATGGGACTGCTTGTTGAGCAGCGATGGGAAGGGGGATGCTATTCATATTGTTCTTATTGCTAGTGTGGAGCTTTTCCTCACTCGTGAATTAGATTTTTTTTGTCTTGATGATCTTGGCTTGTGGAGGCATGGTTCTGTTTAAAGTCTTTGATGTCTTTCTGGTTTCCCAACTTTTCCTCAAAAGTTCTTCTGAAATAAAAATTTAATTTTCAGTCAGTCATACCATTAATTTATTATGACTAGGCTGGGGATTGTGTGATTATTCAACTAGATCTTGGTAAAATCATCTTGATATAAGTATGATGTTTCTCAAATTAGATAAAGAGATCCCAAAATGATGATTGCATTTGGTTCCATGTAGATTCAAATAGATATATCACCATGGTAAATTATTTATGGATTTTTTGCATTTTGTTTTTAAATTAATGGATCAATTGAAATGAGAAATTGTGGATTTTATGTGTTAAATGTATGGATGGATATCAGGGTTGGTGCAAACCCCTTTTCATAGAGATTTAAATTATAATATATTTCTATTGAGTAATTTCCTATTTATTTCTTGAATATAAATTTTGGAATTAATATTGGAATAATGAGTAATTTAATTATAGTTTTTTTTAAAATTCATGTGGATGATGGATTAATGAAGTTAGGGCCTCATGATGATAGAAAATGAAGAACTATCTTGTTTGAGCTTAGGAAATGGAGGTAAATCCTACATTTTTGGGAATAAATTACTGAATGATGTAGGTGGTCCCTTAAACATCACCCTAATTTTATGCATATTATTATGTATCATGTGATATATGGTATCAACACTTTTTTTCAATTAAAATTTTTTAATTTGAAATGTTTCATATAACTTCCATGAAATAAATAAAGTCTCAATTGACAAGATAGACCCATGTACATTAGTGATTACCTCAGTTGTCTATGGTAAAAGTCTCAATCATTACGGTGTGAGATGAGATACAAAGACCCTTATGGGGTATAAATGAAATAAATGGAACATAGTGCCCCTTGTGTGGGTTATCTTAGACACCTTATTATAGAGGAGAGTGTTATACTAAGAATTATTGGCCTGATTATTCCATGATGGAACCATGAGATACCTTATATTCCTTTAGGATAGACAAATAGAGAGTGGATATATTTTTCTGAACCCACCAGTGTGTGAGCACCCAGGTAGGTATACCCTGGGTAGGATTATGTTTAGATTGTCCATGAGAGGACTAACCAAAGATGTGTTTTTAAGTGAGATGGTCATAATTACATGTCTCCAAAGTGACACTAGTGTTTCTATTAATATAAGTCTAGTGTGGAAAAAATACAATCATTATAATGTAGAGGGGTGATATTCACTCTGAGTAATGGGATTTGGACCTAGAGTTGGGAATTAGATAGATAATACCATATAGGGTGTCAAGATTGTGGTATTTCTTAGGGTACCATAGTTAGTTCCATAATATCATGTTAACCCTAGATAGGGTCAGTGCAAAGAGGCTAGTCTAGTGATAGTCCCACATGGATACAGTGATGAGCCTATGTGGTGTACTTGAGAGTCCGTACAATGAGTTTTGTGATGGGTTCAAGCATATATATAACCCATATGAGGGAGATTATATGATATGGGTGAGTTGGAAGTTACCCCCCCCCCACAATATTATGTTATGTTTTATTACAGGGTGGAAGTTTTCCCCCCAATTGTGATGGGATATGTGTTCCTAGGGAGGGGATCTATTCTCCCCCTAATGTGATATGAGATATAAAAAGTGTCCATTTATCCCATAAATGAGATGTTACAACGTGGGTATTATTACCTATAATATGATATATGAGATATTATGATGTGGGAGCTTTTCACCTTGATGGGGTGGGAGATATTCCCTTGATGTGATATATAAAATATTACTATGTGGGTATTGTTCCACTTGATGAGATATTATGGGGTGGGAAATATTTCCCTTGATATGATATATGAGATATTATGAGGTGGTTGTTATTCTTCTCGAAGAGATGTTATAGGGCACACATTATTCCCTCCCAATATGAGATTATAATATATTATTATGGGTTTTTATTCCCATTGATAATATATAATGAGGCATGTGTTATTCCCCCTGATTAGAAATATATATGAGATGATATGGGTGGGATGCTCAACCCCTTAAGTGATTTTATATAACTCATATGTATATATTAGATAATCCAGGTGGGTTTCCTTTACCCCTAAGTGATTATATATATATATATACACATCCATTAGATTATATGGTAGGATATATATCCCCATGATGTTATATGTCATGATCAGAGACATCCAACACTGGATAAAGCAGGTATGGTTAATTCCCAGTGTCACCTTAGAAACCAAGGATCGATAGTATTTAATTTATTTTATTCTATTTATATATTTTCTGATAATATCACTTTTTCATACACTAAAGTACTGATTATGTTAGGGACATCACTGGGGGTGCACTACCGAGTTTTACTCTCACTGAACTTGAGAAACTATGGAACTTTAATACTTTAGAATACCTTATTATTCATAGGTTTGGCTAGAGAATAGGCACAATATTTTATTCTCAAGATCATACGTTTCAACATGGATTTGGTGACTTAAATGTGATGAGGCTCGAGGATGGTGGTTGAGCCACTTGGTATTTTATTTATTTATTTATTTTGTATATGTGGTCAGAAAAATGGGTGAGAAGTTGTGAGGTATCACTATATACTGCATTACATTCCTATAGATTAATTCTTGTTTATTGGTTATTCATACTCTAATTATTTTTATGTGTATTTTTTTATTATTTTTGATATTTTTTAGTCTTACATTAGTGTATAGTTTCCCCATGGTAACACATAAAACCCCCACTAATATTTGATACCCTTTCGAAAATGGGGAGGCACACTTAAGGTCATGAAACACCTTTGGTTCAAGAATTATTGAGTGTTCTAGGGTGGGAGTGTTACAAAAATGATCCTAGATCACACTAATAGATAAAGTAAATGCTTTGTAAATATGATCAAATGATATTTTTTACTTAAAGAAGTAAAGTTTTAATTATAAATGCTTGAAAAAAAGATAATGTGATAGATCCACTAACTAATTTTTTTCCATTATAATCATAAGCATCATGTGAGATATAGTGGTTTAAAAATTATTAGTATATGGATTTAGTGAAAGTAGTTTTTTTATTTAGTACCCTAGAACTAACATTAATATGCACTTTTGATTAATATATAATTTATATAGTTTTATATAGAAAATATTATTATTATCACATATTGAATTTTCTTTTATATACTCTATGTGATAAAATTATTATAGTATTTATCAATTAATTGGTTATAGTAGTTCCCTATTATGTTGAGAACCTATATATTCTATGATAATATGATTATTATAGCCAAAGGTGTTTAGTTTTATTTGTTATAAATTAGGTTTTTTGATTAAGTCTTATCAATGTAATAAAAAAATGAGATGATTCTAGTGATGGGTGTGAGTATCCACCTATGCAAGAGGAGTTTTATGTTGAACCTGAAGTTAGATAGATTTTATGTTTGTTAAAAACCAGTTTAATACATGTTCAATGTTATTGGGGGAGCTAGATAAAGTGGAGTTGAGTTAAATAGAGATGGATTGAGATTTATTGAATTAGAGTTTCATGTGAACTCAAAAATAGTTTATTGGAATACTCTATTTGGAGAATATTATACTCTAAAAATCCTTCGATATATTTTTGAGTATATTTTGAGATAATTTTAAGAAGTTGGCGAAAACCTGGATCAATTTTTTTTTCCTTTGGAATCCATCTACAAAAATCTAGAATTTTCTAATTTACTAAAAAATAAGCACTTTTCTAAACATAATATTTTGCCTACTGTATAGTGTGAATTCATAATGAATGTAATTATTTTGGTTATGAATGTAAATATTTGTAAAGATCATAATACTTTGAGTTTCAATGTACAAATTTACCTAATAATAAGTCTTTTTCAAAGACAATAATTCATTGTATAACATCCATGTTAATCATATAGAATTGAATTATGTTAAATATTTATAGAGTTATGATCTCAAGACTTCAGTCATAGTGTAAGTCTTGATCATAATACTTTTTTTCATTATTCATTGAGCTCTTCACATTAATTCTCTCCATCATGTGGCTTTTTATTGAGGAAATATTTTGTAAAATCCATTGAGAATAATTATTTTGGAGATGATCATAATCCTTCTTCCACCAAGTATAAATATTCATCATAATACTTCATTAAGGTAAAACTTTTACATCCGTAGTGTAATACTTTAACACTTAGTGAAAATTTGTAAATTGTGTTGGTTAAAAAACTTGATTTTCATATTTGATCTAGTAAAGAACAATAAAATTCCAGATGATGAAAGAGTTATTTTATCATAGAATAAACATCACAAACACCTAAAATTGTGTGTGATCAAAACATTAAAAAGAAATATGAGCTTATCATCATCCTTGGAATGGGAATATCATAATAAGAGAATTAAGTGAGTTACTAGAATTTGTTAATTCTAAAGGAAGTGAAATATGATGATATTGATTTTTTTTATTTTGAGTTTAGAACACCATGAAGCTTATTCAAGCCATGATCTTATATTGTTTTGAGGAAAATCAAAGTAGGAGTTACAATAAATGTATTTCATGAAGAAAAAAATAAATATATCGAGTTTTGAAGAATAACAAAAATAAAGACACATTGAACCATGAGTTGTAGACTAATGTTTAAATTATCTTGATCTGAGGTTGTTCAAATGATTAAGAAGAACTAAGATAGATGTCTTATAATTTTCCTATTCCTTAAAAGTTTGAAAAATTATAGATTTATTAAATCTGGATATATAAAAATAACTAAATTATTTGGTTTAGATTTCAGTGGATTAAATATCACAATACATTTCTGATTCATGCTTGAGAAATCGTAAAGGCTAATATGTTTTTGTTGTTTATATATCTAGGATTAAAGGTTGTACTATTTTGATAGTAATCCTCAAGTATTAGGAGGATGTTTTGGCACCATAGAAAAATTTATTTTATAATTTTATATAGTTGTGAAGATATAAGTACATGTCTTAGATTTAATGATTTTTAAAAGAAGAATCCAAGCTTATAGAAGAATAAAAAAATATTTTTATTCATCTATGATTCAAAAATGAGGTTCATTTATTGGGGGTAGTATGAAAACATATCGTAAGTGGAAAAACACTAAAGAAACAATGAGGATCATTTGTTGTCAAGGATGCATTGTGCTGGCAATACTTTAGACCACCATAATGTGGTTTGTTGTTTGTGGTTTGTGTTTTCATATCAATAAAAATTGTAATTTTCAATCAGATGATTTGTTTAATCAAGTCTCCTATGAATGTGATTTATTGATAATATGGATGAGAAAAAAATGTTATTAGTATCTACAACTTGATAGTGTTATAGATTAATCCTATAGAACCTAAATCTCTCATTAACGAAGAATTAGGAGCTGCTACAAACTATAGAAAAGATAAAAAGATGAAGAGTATAAGTGAGTAAGGCCAACTAGTAGGATTAAATTCTTAATACTCACTTGTAGTCAAGTTCTTTGGTGGATTAAGTATGAGATGGCCAGTAATAGATTTTGAAGATGAATTACAAGATAGGAAAGTAAAGATACTGAGTTAAAAGTGATGTTTTGTTGAAGAGTTCAAGTATACAGAAAACACTATTCCATTGAATAAGTATATCAGTATTGTGGATACATATAAATCCCTAAATAAAATGTGTTCATCTAATTAAGAAGTATTAGAATCAAACCAAATTGATATTGTTGGATTCTATTTTAAAGAGGTGATTTGGGATGAAATACAAGTTCACATGTATAATAATGTGAACTACACACCTGTTTAATATGGTGTGTTTTGTTTCAGGATGATTTGTAGCCAACTGTACCTGTATATTGGCGCGGCAATTTTAGTACAAAATCTTTGACTTGAATATCCCAATTTTGTCAATGAGTAAGATTAATGGGGGGTTTGAAACCATATAAAAATACTTTTTACACTTTACTTGTATTATATTCATTGTATGTGGTGGTTTCTAGGTTAAACTAAAAAAATACATCAGAATTAATGAATAGCATATGTTCAAGTATAAAGGGGTTTAAACAGTTTAAAGAAATAATTGGAATTTGTTAAAATCAGACCATAACAGGTTCACCCCATAGGTGTTTCTAAATATTACACTAGGAAATAAAAAATCATAAATTATATATTATGTTCTATATACAACTTTTTGGAAGGGCACAAAAAATGTTTGACTATTAGATTCTTAGTTCGCATAAGTAGTGATACTTTTTCTCATGAAGTTACTTTTAGGGATCTTTGAGATAAGAGATTATGAGGATGAACAATATAATAGGATATAAAACATGATATAGTTGGAGAAGAGTTTCCATTTTCCATAAGATGGTAGGGTAAGAAAATAGATTATATATTATATTTATATATAAATAATTAAGTAATAAATATCTTATATGTTCTTTAAATTCATATTTATAACCATACCATGTGAGGTGGGGATGAAAAGTGAAACACATCTCTTTTTAGGCAGTATTCCACACGTATGAATGAGCAACATTTTAATTTTTCATTGGATGTAAAGGAGGTAAAAAAGAGTTATTACATCAACATAACAAAATTTAATTATAGTAAATATATTTATTTCCTTATTTTATAATGTTTTTAATATATTTTATGTAGGTAAAGGAATAAATATACTTGAAACAATTCTGCTAAGGCTTATACCCTGTCCTTTGATATCTTACTTTAGCTCACACATTAAGCCTTCTAGGATTGAAATTTTTGTGAGAGAAAAAACTATATGGGATGGGGAGAATATTTGGGGAGGTATTTCCGTAGATATTTATCTATATATAGTGATAAAATGGTGTTGATAAGTGAGAAGATGAGTTTCCCATTTATAAGGGAGGAGAGTTGCGCCCTTGTAAATATTAAGAGCTTTAAAATATAATAAAAGTATTTATCATTGAGAGTGGCTCCAATTTTGTCCAATTTAAAATATATAATAATTTAAGGTCAAAATCCTCCCATAAATTCATATTAATATAAATTTTAGAGATATTTTAATACATATATCTTAGTTTAACCCCCTCCTTAATCCTTTTAACCTTTACGGTGTTAACAAACATATCATAGTAACTTTTCATTGTGATTAAAATTGAAATTAGAGCCATTACCAAATTAAAACCTTTTGATCAAAAATATATAATATATTTTATATTATTAAATTCCTAGAATTTTTGAAAACTAATTTTAATATAAGTTTGAAAAACGCAATGAAAACCCATTTTTGAAAAATTCCCTTTTAAAGTGTAAAAATGATTTTACACCAAAATCATGTATAATGTTGATTCACATGAATTTTTTGGTTTAAAATTTAAAAAATAAGTTTATTAGACATTTATGTCAATATATAAATTAATTTAACCTTCCAACCACTCAATTAAATGAAAATAACCTAAAATAGTTTTTAGTAGATTAAAATATATCTTTGGTTCTAATAAGTTAAAATGGGTTTAAAATTTCAAGATAATAATTAAAATTATTTATTTTACTCCTTGAATAAATATTTGGTTGATAAATATTTTTTATATATTTCTAATCCTTTATTATAAAATAATAATTTCATAAGATTTACTGTATTTATAAAATAAAGTATTTTCCCTATTCACCCAAAAATCAAACTTTCAAGTAAAATATGGAAAAAAACACCCTGAGATAATTTTTAATTAATTAATTAAAAAATTAAGCCAATTCAATACACTTTAAATACTAAAATTAAGAAACTTAACTTTTAAATAAATAAAATACAAAATAAAGAAAGACTGTTTAATTAAAAAATGGCCCATTTAAACTCAATCTGTTCTTAATATTATTTCATATAAATTTATAATTAATAGGGTGTTAACATATAATCACACACAATTAAATATAAAATAATTTCATAATAATATTTTAAAAATTACACATTTATTTTTTTTAATTTAAAAATTCATTACACATAATAAAAATAGGTTTCTGAAAAATATATCTTTTTTACCTTCAAATGAATTTATCTTCATTTATAAACATTTTATAATCAATGTATGAATGAATATTAATTTTTTTATAAATATATAAACAATACTTTCCCATATTCTTAATATTATAAATAATAGAAAAAACATTTTAAATAAAATATATATAATAAAACAATATTATTAAGTAAATCATTTTAATTTAACCAAAAAATATTTGACTAGTGTTACTTATCATTACTTAACCATTTCCTAGATGTCCTTTTTTATTTTTACTAATTTTTTAATTAAATTTTATAAATAAATATTATTTATATCCTTCCTTATAAACTATTAAATTTTAAAAAAAAATTATAATTTAAAAAATAGATTAAAGCTTCCTCTTTGGGATTAATTGTATTTTCTTAAGTGAATTTTACACATTTTGGTTTATAAAGACATTTACTTATCAATATCATTTTACTATCTGGTAATTTCATTCATTTTTAGTAGTAGTAAACCATTATTCACTTAATTTTAGTGTCGTGTTCATCAAAAGCTATCAAATTTATTGAATTTATTATAAAATAAAATATATTCTATAATATCAAGGTATTACATTCTCTCCTCCTTAAATAAATTTCATCCGAGTAATTTTATCTCGTTCCCAATAAAAAGGGGTTTAAAAAATTTTATAATCAATTTAAAAGGGTAAGAGATTACTTCAAAAAATTAAGTTAAAAGGATACCTAATAATATAACCTTATAAGAGATAGGAAATAAAGGAATGTGGAGTGGAAAATATATATACATAAGAAGTAAGAAATATATTTTAGTCTTTCTGAATGGTCTTAATAAAACCAAATTGATAACATTGATTTTTTTAAAGAACTTTAATTATTATGTTAATACTAGGAAACATATCATTTCTTAAATATTTCTTAAACCTTGAATTTACCATTATTAGACATGTACTTTTGAATGAGTTTCAAGAAGTGTATGTTGATAACTGAGCAATATTTTTTATATAATACTCGATAGATTTATTGTTTTCATACATTAGTATAAATAAATATGTTTCCATTGATATAGAGAGTAAGATAAAATATACTTACTTGATTTATTTATATTCCATAAGCTTAATTTCATCCTTCAGTTTTGTTTCGAGATGTTTTCCACCACTACTTCATCTCATATTTTAAATAATAAATAACCATGATGAATATTTCTTTACTAAATCACTAAAATTAATGGATCGTAATATCCAAAAAAATGATGACATGTTATTCATCATGTCTCTAGACATTTTCCAAAAAAAATGTTGAACACAAGTAAATATAATGCTATAATAAAATAGGAATAAACATTTATATGAATAAATAATTCATTAATATCAAAATCCTAAACAATAACACCAAATCTTAAAATTAAATGATTTCATAAATAATTAATCCTAAAACCATTCAAATTATTTCTGATCAAATTTGAAACCCAAATATTCTAATTAATTGACCAAAAAACACTTAACATTTATTTCCAAAAACAATTATCCCTCATACCAAAAATTTATATACTCTAATCATATATTCTCCAAAATATGATAATATTTTTCCAAAATAACCTTAATCACCATAACATAAAACCTCAACAAAAACATATATAGTTCCAAAAGTTATCTCATTATATATTCCTCAAATTATATCATCCATTTTGACATAAAATCACATACTTTAAAATAATATTATATTTACCTTAATTATATAATTTTTCTAAAATAGTGAACTTATTCAAAAATAAATTCAATAAATTAGTCACTAAATCACTTTTCAATCCCCAACGTTATCTTTATATCTTCATCATATGTTTCTAAAAAATATTTTTCCAAAATACCCATAATTATAACATCAAAACATATAAAAAACCTAAAGGTTATCTATCTTGTAATCAAGTATTATTCATAAAACCTAAAAGTTTTTTCCCAAATTATCATTCATTGAATTATAATACAATCGCATAAGACTTAAAAAAGGGTATCTATAATCCTGAACTTATAATCATCCTTGAATTTATAAACACTTAAATAAAATACCACTACATCATAACTCGTAAATCCTTATATGTAGGAACTTGAATCATTCAGTATTCTTCATAAACCTGTAACCAATTTTTTTTCTTATTACTTAATATTCCTTTCATACAATAAATATTCGTTCTAATATTCACCAATATCAATCTAATAATGTTTCATACCTTAAAAATACGCAAAACTTGTTAAAAATAATTCATCCCTTTAATATGTTATTCATAGTTTCTTCATCTTCAGTTGTATATCATATGACTTTGTTAAAACTTTATTTGAATGATACTATTGATCTAGTTCATAGAATATCCACATTGGGTATTAATATTCATAATTCCTATAATCCCCACATTTAAATAATTCAATTGATACCTTAGGAATAACTTTATTCCCCCTCTATTGGGTTTACTAAACCCTTCATTTTTCCTTTCAGGGTTGTTTCTGTATGCCCTCCATTTCCACATATAAAACATCTTCATATTCCTTTGAAACATTTACATGGTTTCTTCTTTCCAAATTTTTGACACATTTTATGTTGAATCATTATTACTTCATGATATTTATCACCAAATATTTCATGAAACTCTATTTTCTCTTATTTAGTGTGTTAGGAAGCTCGCGAAGGTTCAAGTTGTTAATCATAACTTGATATAAATTTTAAGGCATAACCATAATAATTTTTACTCCATTTATTATCCCATTTGGTTTATTTTTCAGAAAACATCCTCATTATCTTTTAAATTCATTGTTAACTAGGTTTCTACTAGTTACATCCACTAACTAAAACAAGAAATGATTAGAGTGAGTATCATAATAAACCGTCTTATGAATAAAATAAATAATTATATTTCCATAACTATGTGGACCTTATATTAAACTATTTTAGTTTAGCCTTTAGTTCCCAAAAAATAACTATATTTATCCTTAACACACTAACCTATAAAGTTATAGAATAGGTATAACATATTCTAAAACAACATCTTAACCTCTAAATTTATCTAAACTCATGCTCTGATACCAAATATAACACTCTGAAACTTAACCAAATCATAATTACATGATTTATAACAAGGGTATAAATTTCATAAAAATATAAGATCTTTTAGGTTTATATTTTTATAGAACTAGGGAAAGTATTACATAACAAAGGGCATATTTCAAACTGTAAAATTTTGTTCATATATACAAGTTCCTATTTTTACATTCTTGTTTCATTCATGAAACTTTAACTACATTAAATTTGTGACACCATTTAACTTGATAAAATTTATATTCATCCTTTTAAAATCATTTCAAAACATTCGATGAGGAAAACAAATATCAACAATGGATATAAAAATAAAATATTCTCGATAGTCTAGTGAAAAAAATAAAAACCCCATAAAAATACCTACCATTTTTAAAATGAAATTTTAACATATAAAATAATTCATAATCACATGTTGAAATAAATATTTAATCAAATAAAACATTCAAAACCTATATAAATAATAGAAAACTATGATGGTCTCTTAAAAAAATGAAAACCCATGAAAATTATTTTTCTAAAAACACATTTCACATTTAAAAACACAAATAACTTATTCTAGAAATAAAAATATTTCTATTAAAACTAATCAAAATCATATAAAACCCATTTAGGAACCTATGAAAATAATATTTATCACTCTTATTCACTTGGGTTTCACCTATATATAATAATTCATAATCAATTATTTCTAATCATCATTTATCAAGTGAATAAATCATTAACCAATGCATTGGATGACTATATACCGAGACCACCAATCATAATCCATAATTTCCAATAACCATAAAATTAAAAAAACATATAGGTTCTTTCATTTTTCAATCATAACACCCATTTGGACCCATAATCAAAATCACTTTCAATCATCTCCTAAAAAAAGAATAATTATCCTTTTAGTTTAAAAAAACTAAAAAATCATCTAAAATTGGTAATTGTATAATATTTAAAAATTAATAGAAAATTTCATTGGAATATTGATGAAAATTAATGGCTATGGTAGTGGAAAACTCTGGCCACACAGTAAGTGTTAAAAAACATTATTTTTCACTTTTTTTAAATAAAGTTAAAATGATTCGTATAGAAAATGTATATAATATTCCTTTTAAATCATTTGTAATTAAAGTAAAATTCAATATAAAATAAAATTGATGAATAATTTTATTATAAAGTAGGTCATTATTGAAACAACAAAATAAACATATACATGGAAAATAAAGAGTTTGAAACATTTAAAACAAGTTTATAAAGAAAACTCCCTTACCTGAAATTCTGACTCACCACGTAAGTATTTTTATTTTAGAAATAATAAAATTATATCATTTATTTAATTTAATAATATAATTTTTTTTAATTTAATTTCAACTATCATTATTCATTTTATTTCATTCATTATCATGTTCAATTTAGTTACTATATCGGTTATGTTTACATTGAACATTTTGAGGTCATTCGTTTCATAACCTCAAAATAACTTCGGTTCCTTGACCATGGAAAAAGGGGTCATAATTAAATAATATATATAATCTTAATCATATTATAATTATTATTTTAAACATTAAATATTGTTTTATATAACCATCCACATAAGATGGAAATGATAAATTAAATACATCATTTCATGGAGACTGTAGTCTGTGTGTACACATGAGTGGAATTTTCATTTTTATAATGGATGAAAATGAAATAAATTAGATAATGTTTTAAATTTAAATAATAATAATTATTTTATAAAAAATAATATTTATTTATTAAGTCTATCCTTATGAAGATCCATTTGATATGGTAATGAAAACAAAATGTGTTTGTTAATGTATGCATTGGTATGCACGTACGCATGAGTGGCGTTTCCATTTTCCAATGGATGGAAGCTTAATAAAGTGTGTAGTATATTATATATAAATAATAATAATTATTTCATAAATATCATATATATTCATTTAATATGTCTTTATAACCATTTTGTGAGGTGGTGATGAAAAACAAAACACATAACTTCGTGGAGGCAGTATTCCACACATACGCACAAGAAACATTTTCATTTTCCATAGGATCGAAAGGAGGTATAAAATAGTTATTACATAAAAATAATAGATTTTATTTATATTAAATATACTTACGTAATTATATTAATATGGTTATAATATATTTTAAGGAGGTATAAGAAGAAATAAACTTGAAATAATTCAGTTAAGACTTGTATATCCTCCTTGGATAACTTCTTTTGGTTTACACCTTAATCCTTATAGGATTGATATTATGGTGATACAAAGACCTATAGGACAGGGATAGGGTGTTTGGGGAGGTATATATGTAGATATTTATTGATATATGGTTCTAAAAGTATGTGTATAAGTGAGGAGAGGATTTTCCCTTTTATAAGTGAGTGAAGTGGAACCCTAGTAAATATTAAGAACATTAAAATATAATTAAACTATTTATCATGTAAGGTGGATCCAATTTAGTCAAATTTAGAATATAGGATAATTTAAAGTATAAATATACTCATCCCATCATTTTTAAACAAGTTTTAGACATATTTTAATCATTATCTCTTAGTTTAACCCCTTTTATCCCTTTAAACATTTGTCGTGGTAATAAAATTTTACCATTGAAAATATTATTTATAACTAAAAATTAAATT
This sequence comes from Viscum album, assembly GCA_963277665.1. Taxonomy (NCBI): domain Eukaryota; kingdom Viridiplantae; phylum Streptophyta; class Magnoliopsida; order Santalales; family Viscaceae; genus Viscum; species Viscum album. The sequence goes on from CAUJRU010000002.1 coordinate 11,011,486, forward strand.
GAACTCACTCAAAGAATTATAAAATTTTCATATAAAATATGGAATCCATTTTATATTATTCAATTTCTATAAGTGTTAAAAATCACTTTTAAAAAGTCAGGCATGGGTTTCCAAATTCAACAAAATACGTTTAAATCATTTATTTTACTCCTTAAATACATATTCGGTCAATAAAATTTTTTTACATGTTTTTAAGTCATGTATATATTATAATGATTTTGTGAAATATATGGTGTTTGTAAAATCAGCATTTTTCAATATTCCCTAAAAAATAAACCCTTTCTAAAAAAAATAAAGAAAATAAACCTTTTCTTATTTTGAAATGGTGAATTAAAAAATGAATCCATTTTTTCAATTTAAAATTCTAAAATTTGGAAACTTAACTTTTAAATAAATATAAATATAAATTAAAGAAAAATAATGTTATAGAAAATTTACCATTTAAAACTTTAATGGTTCTTAATTTTATTTTAGATAGATTTATAATTAATTTATTTCTAATATTTTATTTCATAAATTCAAATATTAAATATTATCATAATCATATTTTTAAATTATTCTAATTTATTTATTAATATAAAAATACATTGATCAGGATGAAAACAATTTTATGAAATAGCTCTTTTTACCTTCAAATGAATTTATCTTCATTTATAACCATTTTATAATCAATGAATGAATGGTTATTCATTTTTTATACATGTATAAAAAAATAATTTTAAATATGTTTAATACTCTATATAATAAAAAATATATTTTAAATAAACCATAAACAATACGATAATATTTTTAAACAAAATATTCACCTTTAAGAAATAATTATTAAACAAGTTCTCCTTATTAGTAATTAACTATTTCTTGGATGTAATTATTTTATTTTATTAATTATTAATGAAATTTATTTATATCATTCATCTAAAGTATTAAATTTAAAAAAAATCACAATTCAACAAAATAGTTCAAAATTTCCTCTTTAGAATCGATTGTATTTTCTTATGTAAAATTTACCCCTTTACATATCAATATTATTTACCTATCTAGTAATTTCATTCATTTCTATTAGTTTAAAATAATTATGTTATGACCCTCTCCCTCTAAAGGTACCCCTATTGGACCATCAATAAAGGTAGAAAGATAATGACCCCCAAGTCTCACCTTCAGTGGGCCCTGGTTTATCCCCTAGCACTTAGGGTATAAAAAATATCAAATATGGAAGGAATTACCCTTAATAAATAAATTAGGATGAGAAGATAAGATATCAACCACCTAAAACTCTAATACATAAAGAAAAATAAAAAACCAAAACCATCCCACAATTCAAGTAAAATGTAAACAAATACAAAGAGTCTCCAAATAAATACCCAAAATAAATTATAAGGTAGAAACTCAGAAAAAAATCTGATTTCTAGGCTTGTAATGTCATGCTTGTTACCCAAAGTTAACCTAGAAACCTAAAATCAATTTCTATAAACATAGGGTGATCATAACATGTATACTAAGTAGGATCATACCCAAAGTCTCTCATATATATGTGAAAAGATAATACTAATGAACTCATGGGAAATAGTATAACCAACACACACCTAAATAGTTCAACTAATCAATCCCATCCTCACCATGGAACGCACCCCAAATAACACATCTAAGTTTCATAATATATTAAGAAGAATATTTATTAATGTACCCCATACAGTTTTCCCACTAATTTTCCACTATCATGCCCCAATGTCGTACGTTCTTCTGATCACATCCCTTCCATAGAAATTATTCCCAAAGACACCTTGAAAACCACATCACATCCCACCCAAAGAAACTTTAACATCTTCATCATACCAAGAACAATATATAAAATTAGTCATCACATCCACATCTTACCGTTACCACCTCCAGTATAGTATGGTGTCATGAACATGAATAGCATCAACCTTGTGCCCTTATCCTATCGTGTATGACCCCTAATATGAAACTCACCATCCTATCATCAAACACAACCATAAATACACTATAACTACAATACATCAAAATACATGTGCAATAACCTCTCTTGGAAGAGAGAGTGGGGAAGATGGGGCTTCCATCCATCCATCCTCTCTATATTTAATGTTAGTAAAACACCCCTAAAAATATTTGGTTTTCGATACATAGTGCTCGATGTAGGTGGGGTGAATATGGAAAACAAAAGGAAAATAAAATATATAATATTCACATAAAAGATCAACCCATGGGTTTATAACATGAGTACCATCATAACTCACAACATCACCACAAGGTCTCACAACCTACACCACTTTCACTTTCAAATATAATTTCATCACAACACACAAGAAATTCACAAGCCACAAGACTCATTCAATTAACCTTTTCAAATTAATAAATTTCCATATATTCTAATTACCAACCATATTACTTTATCAAAATCATTCATTTTATTTTTAACAATAACCACTTTAACCACACTCCCCACTTAGGGTTCATTTGACATCCAAACTCATTCCATTTTGGATTCATTTTTAACATTTCATTTGATCACTACAGAGATACTCACACAAAACAACACATATAAACCCAAAACGTCCCACTAATTTACATCAATATGCCCCTCATTAAAACCACTATTTATCACAACCACTCCACATTACAATCACCACACATTAAAAATTATGTACATCACAACCACTCCACACATCACAACCACTATACTCATTACAAACACTCCACACATCACATATTAGTTTTAAAAAAGTCCTTTAAACATATTTATTTCAATATTTTCAAGCATATTCTCACACAAATATAAAATTCCATGAGACACGAATTTATTGGTTGTATATATGTTCTTATACCTTTTCATGTGTGGTGAGTCAAATCAATAATAACAACAAGGTTCACCAATTCAATATCCACAATAATATAACAAATCTTAATATAAGGAAAGGATAGAGAGAATATAAAGTATGCTCAACTATACTGTAAAATCATAAGATTAACTAGAACTCATGAAATTTCTTCCCCACCCCTTCAATTTCAATTAAACTAATAAATTATCTTCATCAATTTGATGTATACTATCTACCCAAATAAAGGAAGAAGCATGTTATTCCAATATATACATCTAAAGGAGGAAAGATTGAGGATTTACAACCTCACGGAATCTTAAAAGAATAAACGCATAAGTTTCAAGGATTGAACACCACCAATCTTAGAAGAATTACCACTGGATACCAATGTAAAGTAGTACACTATCAAAAATCACCCAAAACATAGGATAAATCCCACTATAGTGAACTCCTAAATATAATAGAAATTAATAATAAGTGAAAATAGGGTTAACTCAGTCTAAAGGACTCCATTTCAAATAAAAAAAGATGAACCAAGGGGTTTGAAAGACAAATGGAGGAGAATAGAGAATGAGAGGATAGGAAGGGGACAACCAAGATTCAAGGGAATGTATGAAAATCAAAACTAGGGGTAGTTAACCTATTATTTATATATGTATTCTAGAGACCCATACCATGGAGTGTTGACACCCCAAACATGATATAGTTACCCTTAGTCAGTACGTGATCCCAATCCCCCATGTGAGGTCCTATTTTTCTACCTATTTTAAAAATGGTATTTTACAACCACCATGCCCCAGATCATAGCATGGTCCATGACTTGGCAGTTTCTTATATGTCTTCCATGTCCATCCAAAATGGCCTGGAACTAAATCCTTGGTCATTTCACCTTAACCATGCCCAAGTTTATGGAATGGTAATATCCTTCTTCCCGCTTCGTATAAGTAATATCGCAAGGCTCCACACACTTATTAGGCATTTAATAGCGGCTCCTGGGGCATAATCAGACCACCAAGTCAATATGCCCAGCACCATGACTTTATCTAGGCATTTTCACATAGCCTGTTTTACACAAGATCACACCTAACCCAATACGATCTCCACCATGTCTTGGAAAACTATGTTAAAAGATATGGTGGTCCTAAGAAGGATAAAATACCTCCTTAAACCAATATATCACCACCAAAATCTCCCACAACATCTCCAAGACTTAGTAAAAACAAAGGGTAAATTATAGAAAGGTCTATACCATTACATAATTTATCTATCAAACAATTATTATCATCAAGAATCAAAATTAAACCCATAACCTAGAAACAAAATGGGTGTATAATCAACCATCCTATGAGATACCACTCAAGGATCTCATTAAAACTGAAACAGTACCAACAAATCTCATCAGACTTAATTCACCTCTTCCCCATATTCATATACACTACCATTTAAATCTACACACATTCCAATCCGATGACTACCCCAACCATCACATAACAAGTACCCAAGCACAAAAATCAAGGATATACACCCTTTATATCAAGATATTTTCCACATTGGGTGGCACTCAATTTCCCGAATGGTTTTAAGACATGTGGTAATATAAAGTGTCTTTATTTGAAAGGGTATTTCCCCTTTTCATATTCTTGAATAATTAATATACATCATTAGTTTAGGAAGAATACACATTCCATTAATTTGAAAAATTTAATCATTACATCATCAAAGAAAAAAAAGTGAAACAAGACTCAAAACAAATTAAGGTATTGGGAACTTATCTATATAACACACTCCCAAGTAATCTCCTCTAAGCCTCCATACCTCCACAACACATTAACCAAAGGAATGGGTTTTACATGCATCATCTTCTCCCAATGATCATAGATTTTTAATGGTCTCTCCACGAATGTCATGTTGTCCTTGATATCCAACTCTCCCAAGTAAATGAAATGGAAATAATCATAAAGATATCGATGAAATTGATATATGTGGAATATTTCATGGAACATGTCTATCCATGGTGTGATCATCAATCAATATGTCATCATGCCAACATACTCCAACACCTCGAAAGGTATGATAAACTGGGGAGAAAGATTACTCTTCCTTACAAAAATTTGTTTCCTCTAATGGGGGGATACCTTTAGGAACACATGGTATCAAACCTCAAAATCAAGGGTATCCTAATATGATTAGCATAAGTCTTTTGATAGTCCTACACCACCTGTATCCTCTCATGAACAAGATGAACCTTCTTCGGCATGCTCTATTCCACATCAAGTCCAAGGACTAATGCCTCACCAACCTCATCCTAAAACAATGGGGATATACATGGAATCCCATAAAACACCTCAAATGGATCCATACCAATGTATGTGTGATAGATATTATTATAATAAAACTCAACCAAAGTTAAGTGGCATGCCCATGTACTGTCGAAGTCCATAATACACCCTTGCAACATATCCTCCCATGTCTAGATGGTAAAATCAGTCTTTTCATCTATATGAGGATGGAAAGTAGTGTTGAGGTATAATTGTGTACCAAAATAATATTTCAATACTTTATATACATGTGAGGTAATATGAGAATCCTAATCAAATACAATAGACCATGAAACTCCATGAAGTCACATGACCTCATCAACATTCTTAGGTACCACCAAAGAAACAATTTCCTCAGTTTTTTATGGGTTTACAACCACACTATATTGGGGAACCACATACCCAAATAAATGAAAATACTTAATTTGGAACATGAATTTGGAAATATTTATATAGAACCAATGGAATCAATGGATATTAAAGATAGCTCTAAGATAATTGACATTCTCCTCATCATATTTTGAGTATATTAATATGTCATCGATGAAAACAACTATGAACTGGTCAAGTAACTCATGGAAAACACAATTGATGATCCCCATGAACACATTTTGTGCTTTAGTGCATGAAAGGGTATGACCATAAACACAAAGTGTCCATACCTACATCATAAATTAGTCTTCGGGACATCTTCCTCCTTTAACATCAACTAATGATATCCAGACAGATTGATCTTAGAAAAAAAATTAGACCTCTTAATAGGTTAAAACGAACATAAATTTTCATAAGAGGGTAGAAATTATTGATCATTTCCTGATTAATCCTTTGGTATTCTACACACATACCCAAACTACCATCTTTCTTCTTGTAGAATAACACTGGAACACCCCATGGTGACACACGGGCTAGATGGTTCCCTTCAACATTATGTCATCTATATAAATTATAAAATCACACAACTCATAGGGTTTAATCTAATAATGATCCATCAAAATAAAAGAATCACTATAATTTAATTTTATCCGGAACTAGATGTCACGTTGAGTGGTCATTGTCACAACCACCTCAAAAAATACATCAAGAAATTCCTCGAAAACTCAAGGAGCCTCCACCATCCTAGTACCCAATAATTTTACTAAAAAAATCATCCATAAAATAAATAAGGGTATCCACTGTAACGTACTGACCCCAGTTACCCAAAATTGGTGCATTATTACATAACATTGGTATGATACAAGGAATAATGTCCCGAAAGGCCGATCAATTTAGTAGCCTTGTAAGTACTAGATACATACATAAGTTTTACATTACATCATGAAATAAAAAAAACAACATTGTTTCCCCTTTGAAAACTCTTATATCACTAAGCCTATTCCTGCAGGTTAATCTCAATATACTTCTTTGCATCCTGGAAAAAATAAAACATAAGAAAGGGGCGATCTCAGATGCTCATTAAGGATAACAATATAGCAGAAACTATCATAAATAAGAATAAACATTTAAGGAAATTTATAAGACTAGAATAGAAGCCTTTTAAACTTAAACTTTAGCATAATATGGAAAAGATAAATCAAATAATGACATTTACTTATTCACATAGATATTCTACTAGTAGAATAATCACAATTAATATGAATATCCAATTTCATAATGATGGAATCCATAATGCCAGACATCATAACCACATTGTCAAGGACCTGTGCCAAGACTACAAATTAGATTTTTTCAAGGCCTTGTTCTAAGAAACTAGTTTGTCTCATGATACCTACCGATTCATCGAGGAGATATAGAGGGCTTCACCAGTCATTTACTAAGTCCAATGAATTCCTCATATGAAAACGTTTAAACATAACATAAATATTCATATTAAAACTAGCATACAAAATGTCAATACTTTATCCATAAACCATTAATGGTATAAAAATAACACATCTATAGTCAAACATATCACAAAACATTCAATACAGTATGAGAGATTTGTATTATAATAAATCAACCTTGATAAAGAATAATATCCCTAAAAAGATGTTGATATAGTTTAAAATGATCAGTAAAAATCTTTGAGATAAATATCACTTTTTCATAAATGCATTTAAAAGTCTCACTATTTATCAAGAAGCTGTTTAAAATAGATTTTTGAATCAAAGTATCCCATAACACTTTGAAACTAGTAAAAGTAATTTCAATTTTAAAACATTAATTTCCATATAAATAAAATCTTAAAACCATTTTGATAACATGTACATTAATGAGAAAGATCCAGAATAATGAATTTTTAAAACATTTAAAATGATATTTTAGTTAGAGTTACTAATAAAATGAGAGACGCTTGAATATAAATAATTGAGGTAATAAAGACATTATAATATCATGAAAATAAAGGGATTCATGATATACTATGTCAAAGTACTTTATATACACCAAATGAAAGTGAATTGGCACATAACAACAAAGAAGTCATAATGGAATGTAAGTTGAGATGAATTCTTTTATAAAGACTATATCCTTAGGTTAAGGATAAATCAATGACACAATTATGTGTGAAAAAATTAAATACACTCAATATGATTGGATATTCAATGTAAATCAATCAGAGTACATTCACACAAATTCTTGTAAAAACAACACCAATTACTTGGATGTTTATTTCAATGAATAGAAATTGAGTTAAAATTACTCTTATCAAGTTTATATCGATGAATTGAGAATTTATCAATGGAGTGATTATGTGTATAAAAATTATATCTACACAAAGGGGAGTGTAAATTACTAAATAAGTAAATAAATAGTGTTTTCACACATAATCTTGGAGTAAAGTAATCAATGAAGTTTGCATAAAACCAAATGAGTGGAAATTGAAATTAGAAATTCCCTTACCGATTTGGTAACTTACGAAACATAAACCCCATGAAAAAAGCACCATCCAATTATGATGTAAATACCCATAAATTAAATTATATTATTCAAACAATACAATCATGGGTAGTACATACACCACACAAAAGGTAATAGTGGAAAATATAGCATGAATCTCTCAGGAAAAAAAGTGAGATGAAAACCTCTTACCACATTCTAATCAATCGATTCGTATGAACATAAGTTAATAACCACAAATTAATCACATAATACCATGAATATAAATATAATCATGATAATATATATCAAATGGCAGTACACGATACACCACATGGAATAAATAAGTGGCGGGCAATGGAAATCTCATGGAATTAAAAATGAGATAAGAAACCCCTTACATTGTGCTTTTCCTTAGTATAGGGTAGGTTAAACTCCTGTATAATGGTAAAATCATTGTTATTAAATTATAAAAGAACCAAATACATAAATATTATATCATATATGATCTTCTAATATTGCTTTGTTAATGATATTTCAATAGTATCATTGTTTTGGTTGTTAATTGATTTGTTTTCCTTTATATGTTTTGTTACGTAAGTCATGTTTGTTATGTATAGGATGTATTTCATTAATATCCAGAATGATATTAAGTTCTTAAACATTATTTTTAATCATAAAATGAAAATTATTCTTGAATTATTACGATGGGGAATTAATCTCATCGCGTTCGTGGAGACGGTAAGGCGTACGTACGCACGAGTGACAATATCATTATATTAATGTAGAAATCATATGTAATTGGATGGTATATCATATATAAAGAATAATTAACATGTTATATTTATTATTTACATCAGTTATACTCATTATTATACCCATACAAATAATGTATTGTTTGAATAACAAACTACACCACGATGTGGAGACGGTAAGTCGTACATACGCACGTATGGTCACTTTGACATTTATAGGATGGATAGAAGAAAGAATATGGTTGTAACATATTTATAATAACATAAAAGTATTTATAAGGTACTGTATTTATTATTTTTTTATTTAAACAAAAAATAAATAGGAAGTGGAAGAATAAAAGAACTTGAAAGAGGGTGGTGAAATTATTACCTCTTCTTTGGATGTTTCCTTTTGAGCTGATCAAAAGGGATCCTTAGGATGGCTTTCTGATCAAAGTAAGGACTCTAGATTTATGTGAGGGATGTTGGGAGGATATTTGTATAGTTTTTGGCCGATCAAAATAGCTTTGGAAATGTGATTTGGAGAGAAGGGGAAGTGACCTTTTATAAGAGGGGTGAGGGGCACTTCAGGAAAAGCTTGAAATATTATTTTATAATAAAATAATTTTCGGTTTCTAATGGCTATAAAATGATTTATTTTGAGTCTATGGTGGGTATGGGTCAAAAACTGCTCAACCAATAGGTTTTAGACAGGTTTAGGCCACCATATTAACCTTATCTTTTAGATTTAACTCTTAGTTAAATAGTTTGACATTTACCATGTCTCTTTGTATTTTTATATTATTTGTTTAATAAACATACTATAACAATCCAATCAACCCACAAGTGGTTAATTATTAATATATATAACCTTATATAAGTCATTTGGCCGAACCTTAGATTTTTAGGAATATTATATCAATTAATAATATAGTATTTGTTTTAAAAACTCAATTATGTCAATTTTGACACTATTTAGTATTTTATATTTTTGAAAGCCATAAAAACTTTATCACTTTAAATAAAATTTATTTAATCAATAATAAAATGTCATTTTAACCTATAAAATTAGTTTAATTCATCATAAGTTTCAATTTACATTTATTTGGATATTTATAATAGCAATTATTTTTATATTTCATTAATAAGGTATTTACTGCATCATCATTGTGTCATAATTAAATTAACTTATTTAATGCATAAAAATTATAAATAAAATACCATTATGTAGGAAATATTTTTATCTTTATGATTAATATTTATAGTCTAATTTAGCTTATGTGTAACCATATATTAAAAATGGTTTAGTTATTAAATTTTGAATTTAACACTTTTAACTCTTCTTTAAATAAAATAATAATAAATATCCTAATCTAATCCAAGTGGACCAAATAGGATCATATTTTATTCTCAAGGTTTTTTTTGCTCAAATTACACTTATACAATAGAATTAGGACATGTGTTGGGGTAATTATAATATCATGTTTCCCTTAATTACCCTATTTACTTTTAACCGTGGTAAATAAAAGTCAAAAGTTACTATACACCAAAAATTATTTTCATCTTATTGAACCAAATTTTACTTACATATGTTAACCGTTTCTCTCACATATTTGAAATTCAACTCACAAAAGCGGTAAAATTATGTTTTATGCAAATTTTCAAATGCTCCTAGAAGGTGGCTAAAAGACGGTAAAAAGTTCAATAAACTTTTATATATCTAAACTTATTATAAAATAAATCCAATAAATTACATTGAACATATATAGGTATTATGTATCTATTTTGACTTAAAAAAATTAAATAAAATAAATAATTATTTAAATAAAAATTCATTTTTAAACAATAACGCGGTGTTTTTCACTATTCATAAAAAATTGAATGTTTTTAGAAAAATACAAACAAATCACCCTAAGATAATTTTGATATTCCAAATTCAAAAATGAATTATATTTTTCCAAATTAAAAACATATAAGTTTCATTAATTAATTTAAAATTAATTCCTGTTGTCAAAACCAAAAAAGTGGTTTTTTAAAAAGTAAAAACAATCAAAAGATTGACAGGTGTTTATGTCAAATTTAAATGTGAAATTACTTATAATGACCTAAATTTTTTTAAATGATAAAAATATAATCTAGTTATACTTCCAAACCATTCAAATTCATAATTTAACACAATAAATTATTTTGATTAAAAAAGTTGTTTTCAATTAAAATTTAGTATTTTTCAGTATTCATCAAAATATGAAAGTTATCATAAAAATACCCAAAAATTATCCAAAATAAATTTTTATATCCCGATTCTAAAGAAGATTTTAATTTAATTTAATTGAATATATAAATGTATTAAATATTGGTTCTAAAAAGGGTTTTCCATTAAAAGGTGGTAAAATTTCATTTTTTGAAAAATACTTCTTTTATCTAAAAAAATGAATTTGTTCTTATATTATGTCTAAGAAAAACATAATATAGATTATAAAATTATATGGAATATATAAAATTCAAAATTAAGTTAACACTATTCATAACTGCTTTTTGAACGGTTATTTTGGTAAGTCGTGGTGCGGTCGAACTCGGTGTGTGTGTAGTGCAAACTATTGAATTACATTAAAGAAAATAACTTACTATGAAATCTTGGGGTGTTACATTCTTCCCCCTTTTAGAAATTTCATCCTCTCAATTTTAAAATTTCGCTTGGGAACTTCATTGAAAGTCCCACATCGGAAAAAGAGTCAATAAAACTATCAATTTAAAAGAAAGAAAGAGAAGTACAAAGGTCACCTGAGATAACTCATACTAGGATTCCATATAGGAAAACATGGATATGGAAGATAAATTAAGTGCCAAGTTCTTATGGAGAGTGATTGAAAACATGATCAGGAGAAATTTAACAACAAGAAAATCACAAACTTGTGATAGGATAAACAGTCATTAGTTTCCTAGTAGGAAAAGTAAATAGACAACATTTTTTGTTTTAAGTTACATTTCATAAAGTTGAGAAATTTATTTATGATATTGACTATGAGCATAAAGAGATATACTTTCTTTATAAGTAGAGTTTCATACTTTAATAAATTTTTACCACTAACTCGTCTTTTTTTTCAAACGATGAGTATTTAAGATGACTTGGTCACACCTAAAGTGCTAAAATCAACTTCTAGAGAATCACATAATCCACCAAGGATAAACTATATATTTACCTTGTCTTTAGACATTAACTAAAACCAAAATGGATAGTACAAGATCAGATGATCCCCAAAAAGGATAATCCTTTAGAGAAAGAAATATTAATCTTAATTTCTAAAATTAAAATAACAATACCCAAAGTTCAATAAATACCATTCAATAAAAAATTTTCCCTAAAATCCTTAAATATAATCCAAACTAATATTGAAACTCAAAACTGATAATAATACTATTATACAGTATTCCACGTTAAATTGTATCTCCAAAAAACATCGACTACTATTAATGTCACATACTTAAAATTAATTAACCTAATCACATATTCTCTATAATAGGTTAATAATTTCCATAAATAACCCAAATCGCTATAAATACACAATAAAAACATAGATAAAAATTCACCATTACTCATCAAATTAAATCTCATAGTATTCTATTTTCCTTAGGCATATAGTGTTCCCAACAAATCTAACATCTTCCAAAATAAAATTTATCACTTAATCACCAAAACATTTTCCTATACTAAGGATATCCATTTGATAAGACATAGGATCCCAAATCAACTTATTATTGATCAATAAAATCATTTCACTAAAAATAATTAGTCACACTAACCAGGGACTTAACGTAGTCTAGTGGCAGGAGATAAATCCCAATCGCACTCTCATTGTGGGTTTGATTCATGCAGCTTTGTCCGACATGATGGGTTGTCACATGTTCTGTGTGTTGTCCTTTTTCAAAAACTATATTTTATAACATTCCCAAAATGAGATAAATTCCTCAAAATAACCATAACATAATTTCACCACAAATTTTATCTCATACCTCTCATTTTCATACCAAAATTTAATAACTTGTAATTGCCTCAAATTCAAGGATCTTATAAACCCAAATGGTTATTTATAACTATATTAATAATAGAAAAGATAATTTATCCTAAAATAACATTTTCACATAACAAACTTCATGGTTACATATATAGGATAAAAGTCTTCCAAAGTAATCCCATCAACAAAGAGCACTAATAATTTTAAACATTTCACCATCCATTTATTTCCACATAGGTTCTTCCTTGGCCAAGAGGTTATCCTTTAGAATATGGAATTAATTTGATTAATTCCCAGGTCCCCTAAAATTATGAAAAATGACTGTAAATGGATTCTTGGGATCATTTTTATTTTCTTCCATAGTACTCTTCATTTTTTCTCAGAGATTCTTTACTTTAAGTCCTTCTTTCCCACAGATAATGCATTTCTTTGTTCTATTGAGACGCGTCCTTTGGTTTCTACTTCTACATTTCCTGCATGATAGAAATTGAGCTTTATTTTCTCCAGGGTCTCCACTGTTGTAGCTCTTGTAATTCACCGCCTTTCTCTTCTTTTTTGAGTCTGGGAGTTGGTTAATATATATGTTGTTGATCGTATTTTTGGAAAACTGATTCGACATGAACACAATATATTTTTCACCTATCAAAATTCCATTTCGTTTCTCATTTCCACCTCTATTCCTACCTTGTACATCATGTTAAATGTTTCTATGAATTCCTTGGAATCCATCCATTGACTAACGCAAGAAATCATAGTGCGAGTCATAAAATCATTTAGAGGATATCATAACACCTTATTTTCAATCTAAAACACCTTAGGATTAACCAAGGTTATTTATTCTCATCTTATATTAAAATACTTCAAATCGGTTTGTAAAGAAAATGTGAATTATCCTAAGAATATCCCGCGAGAGTGTCGTAACCAAGAGTGCAGCAAGGCCTGTTGTCATGTACTAGGATACCCCAGTTCAAGCCCAAAATTCCTTGTCATAGTTTTCACTCCTAGGTACATATGTGCCAAATCTACCTCTACCTGTTCGTATCCAGACAGGTATGTATTACTTGGAAAACTAACATAGTATTTACATTACCAAAATTGTTGGATGTTCTTCTATACTAATCCATAATGTATATCTTAGAGTAGTGTTTCCTAATCAGAGTTTTTTCTAAATATAGCTTCCAAGGTTTGTACTAAAATTACTCTGATACCAACTCTAATTCCCCAACCCTAGTTACCCAGAATCGGTGCATTATTAAATAACATTGGCATGATACAAGTAATCATGTCCCTAAATATCGATCAGTTTAGTAGCCTTGGAAATAATAGATATATACAAAAGTTTTACATTACATCATGAAATAAAAAAAATTGTGTGCCCTTTGAAAAAACTTATATACCTTAGCCTATTTCTACAGGTTAATCGCATTATACTTCTTTGCATCTTGGGAAAAATAAAACATAAGAAAAGGGTGAGCTCAGATGCTCAGTAAGGAGAACAATATAGTGGAAACTGTCATAAATAAGAATAAAAATTTAAGGAAATGTATAAGACTGGAAAACAAACCTTTTAAACATAAACTTCAGCATAATATGGAAAAGATAAATCAAATAATGCCATTTACTTATTCACATTGATGTTCTACTAGTCTAATAATCACATGTAATATCAATGTCCAATTTCCTAATGATGTAATGCTTAATGCCAGACTTCATAACCACGTAGTCAAGGCCTTGTGCCATGACTACAAATAATATTTTTTAAGGCCTTTTGCTAAGACACTAGTTTGTCTCATGAGACCTACTAATGCATCAAGGAGCTATAGTGAGATCCACATGTCACTTACTAAGTCCAATTCATTCCTCATATGAAAAGGTTTAAACATAACATAAACATTCGTATTAAAACTAGCATACAAAATGTCAATACTTTATCCATAAACCATGAATGGTATAAAAATAACACATCCACATTCAAACATATCACAAAAAAATCAATACAGTATGAAATATTTGTATCATAATAAATCAACCTCGATCAAGAATAATATCCCATAAAATATGTTTACATAGTTGGAAATGATCAGTAAAAATCTTTGAGAGAAATATACCTTTTTCATGAAAACATTTAAAATTATCACTATTTATAAAGAAGCTGTTTAAAATAGATTTTTGAATCAAAGTGTCTTATACCACTTTTAAACTTTTAAAATTAATTTCAATTTTAAAACATTAATGTCTATATAAATAAAACCTTAAAACCATTTTTAAAACATGGACATTAATGAGAAATATTTAGAAGAATAAATTTTTAAAACATTTAAAATGATATTTTAGTTAGAATTCCAAACCAAATGATAGATGTTTGAATACAAATAATTGAGGTAATAAAAAAATTATAATATCATGAGAAAAAATATATTCATGATATATTATGTCAGAGTACAGAATATACACCAAATAAAAGTTAATTGCTGTATAACAACAAAGAAGTATCCATAGAATGTAAGTTGAGATGAATTCCTTTATAAAGACCATATCCTTAGGTTAAGGATAAATCAATGACATAATTATTTGTGAAAAATATAAATACACTCAGTATTATTTGATATTCAGTGTAAATAAATCATAGTACATTCACACATATACTTGTAAAAACAACACCAATGACTTGGATGTTTAACTCAATGAATAGAAATTGAATTAAAATTACTCTTATCAAGTTTATATCGATGACTTGAGAATTTATCAATGGAGTGATTATGTGTATCAAAAGTATATCCACAAAAAGGGGAGTTGAAATTACTACATAAGTAAATAAATAGTGATTTCACACATAATCTTGGAGTAAAGTAATCAATGAAGTTTGCGTAAAACCAAATGAGTGGAAATTGAAATTTGAAATTCCCTTACCGATTTGGTAAATTACGAAACATACACCCCATGAAAGAAGAATCATTAAATGATGATTCAAATACCACTAAATTAAAGTATATTACGCAAACAATACAATCATGGGTAGTACATACACCACACAAAAGGTAATAGTGGAAAATATAGCATGAATCTCACTGGAATAAAAGTGAGATGAAAACCTCTTTCCACATTGTAATCAATCAACTCGTATGACCAAAATTTAATAAACACCAAATGAATCACATAATACCATGAATATAAATATAATCATGATAATATATATCAAATGGTAGTACACAATACGCCACGTGGAATAAATAAGTGGCGAACAGTGGAAATCTCACGGAATTAAAAGTGAGATAAGAAACCCCTTACCTTGTACTTTTCCTTAGTATAGGGTAGTTTAAACTCCTGTATAATTGTGAAATAATTGTTATTAAATTATAAAAGAACCAAATACATAAATATGATATCATATATGATCTTCTAATATTGTTTTGTTAATGATATTTCAGTAGTATCATTGTTTTGGTTGTTAACTGATTCGTTTTCCTTTATAGGTTTTGTTAGGTAAGTCATGTTTTTTTTGTATAGGATGTATTTTATTAATATAAATAATGAAATTAAGTTCTTAAAAATTATTTTTAATCATAAAATGAAAATTATTCTTGAATGATTATGATCGGGAAAGAGTCTCATCGCATTCGTGGAGCTGGTAAGTCGTACGTACGCACGAGCAACAATATCATTATATTGATGGTGAAATCGTATTTAATTGGATGGTATATCATACATAAAGAATCATTAAAATTTTATATTTATTATTTAAATCAGTTATACTCATTATTATACCCATCCAAATAATTAAGTGTTTGAATAACAAACTACACCACGACAAGGAGATGGTAAACCGTATGTACGCACGTATGGTTACTTTGTTATTTATAGGATGTGAAGAATAATTAATATGGTTGTACCATATTTATAATAACATAAAAGTATTTATAAGGTAATGGAATTATTATTTTGGTATGGAAACAAAAAAGAAAGAGGAAGTGGAACAAGAAAAGAACTTGAAAGAGGGTGGTTAAATTATTACCTCTTCTTTGGGTGTTTCCTTTTGAGTTGATCAAAAGGGCTCCTTAGGTTGCCTTTATGATCAAATTAAGGACTCTAGGTTGATTTTAGGAAAGTTGGGAGGATATTTTGGTAGGTTTTGGCCGAGCCAAATGGCTTTGGAGGTGTGATTTTGAGAGAAGTGGAAGTGCCCTTTTATAAGAGGGGTGAGGGGCACTTTAGGAAAATCTTGAAATATTATTTTATAATAAACTCATTTTAGGTTTATAATGGCTCAAAAATTATTTATTTTGAGGATAAGGTGGGGATGGTTTGAAAACCTCTCAACCAATAGGTTTTAGACAGGTTTAGGTCACCATATTAACCTTATCTTGTAGATTTAACTCTTAGTTAAATAGTTTGACATTTACCATGTCTCTTTGTATTTTTATATTATATGTTTAATAAAAATACTATAACAATCCAATAAAACCCCAAGTAGTTCATTATTAATATATATAAACTTATCTAAGTCATTTTTATGAACCTTATATTTTTAGGAATATTATATCAATTAATAATATAGTATTTGTTTTAAAAACTCAGTTATGTATACTATTTAGTATTTGATTTTTTTGAAAGCCATAAATACTTTATCACTTAAAATAAAATATATTTAATCAACCCTAAAATTTCATATTAACCTATAAAATTAGTTTAATTCATCAGAAGTATCAATTTACATTTATTTGGATATTTGTAATATCAATTATTTTAATATTTCATTAATATGGTAATTACTACATCATCATTGTGTCATAAATAAATTAAATTCTTTAATGTCTAAAAATTATAAATAAAATACCATTATTTAGGAAATATTTTTATATTTATAATGAATATTTATAGTCTAATTTATCTTATGTGTAACCATATATTAAAAATGGTTTAGTTATTAAACTTTGCATTTAACACTTTTAACTCTTCTTTAAAAAATAATAATAAATGTCCTAATATAATCCAAGTGGACCAAATAGGATCATATTTTATTCCTAAGGTTGTTTTTGGTCGAACTACATTTATCTAGTAGAATTAGAACATGTTTTAGTGTAATTATAATATCATTTTTACCCTTAATTACCCTATTTACTTTTAACCGTGGTAAATAAAAGTCAAAATTTACTATTCACCAAATATTATTTTCATCTTATTGAACCAAATTTTACTTACTTATGTTGACCATGTCTCTCATATTTTTGAAATTCAACTCACAGAAGCGGTAAAATTAAGTTTTATGCAAATTTTCAAATGCTCCTAGAAGGTGGGTAAAAGACGGTAAAAAGTTCAATAAAATTTTATATATCTAAACTTATTATAAAATGAATCCAATAAATTACCTTGAAAATATGTAGGTATTATATATCTATTTTTACTTAAAATAAATTTAAATAAAATAAATAATTATTTAAATAAATATTGGGTTTTAAACAATAACACAGTGTTTTTCACTATTCATCAAAAATTGAATGTTTTCAGAAAAATACCAAAAATTAATCCTAAGATAATTTTGATATTAAAAATTCAAAAATTATTTCCATTTAACCAAATTAAAAACATATAAGTTTCATTAATTAATTTAAAATTAATTCCTATTGTCAAAACCAAAAAGGGGGTTTTTGAAAAGTAAAAACTATCAAAAGATTAACATGTGTTTATGTCAAATTTAAATGTGAAATTATTTATAATGACCTAAATTGTATTAAATGATAAAAATATAATCTAATTATACTTCCAAACCATTCAAATTCATAATTTAACACTATAAATTATTTTAATTAAAAAAATTCAATTAAAATTTAGTATTTTTCAGTATTAAACAAAATATGAAAGTTATCCGAAAAGTACCAAAAAATTATCCAAAATAAATTTTTATGTCCCGATTATAAAGAAGAATTTAATTTCATTAAATTGAATATATAAAAGTGTCAAATATTGGTTTTAAAAAGGGTTTTCCATTAAAAGGTGGTAAATTTTCATTTTTTGAAAAATACTTCTATAATCTGAAAAAATGAATTTGTTCTTATATTATGTCTAAGAAGAAAATAATATGGATTCTAAAATTATATGGAATATATAAAATTCAAAATTAAGTTAATACTATTCATAACCACTTTTTGAACTGCCAGTTTGGTAAGTCGTGGTGCGCTCAAACTCGGCGTTGCGTGTAGTGCAAGCTATTGAATTACTTTAAATAAAGTAACTTACTATGAAATCATGGGGTGTTACATCCACTCACTAATTACTCATTGTACGTAATTGTTTATTGAATAACATTGTACAATAAACATCCACATTTGAGAATGTTTCCTTCCTCTGGAAGAAATTTATAACCTCACAAATAGAATTGATAATAACATCAAATGGATTTATCTGTTTTAAGAAGAGATTCCAACTTGATTTCTTTTTCTCCATCACCATCCTACAACCCTAGAACACATAAAATAAGAAGTTCTATCCTCTGACCAGGTAGTCAAAACTAGGTGCACATGATGCCTCTCCACATCTAGTCCCAAAAAAAATAATAAGGTGGGTGAAACAAAGGAGTGTGTGGATACTAAACTAAAAAAGGAGGAAATTATGGTTGAAGATAATCTAATCATAGCTATGATGATATCTAGACCCTCTAGTTTTGACACCTCTATAGCGTGCAACATTTAATGCCCAGATTCCATGCCTCACTACTGATTTTCACATCCACGACTACAATCTAACCTAGGTCCCTAAGGATAATATTCATCATGGGGATAATCTCTACCATCTCCATATCCGATCAGGTACTAAATAAATGGTGGTGTCCTTTGTTACTATTCTGACTAGGCTAGAAAACTCAAACGAAATTGTGCTCCCAAAGTGATTGGGAACTAATACTACCAATAAAAAGCCCCACAGGTATACTATATGAATGGTAATCCCCCGGTAGACACTTGGGGACCATTGGACCTAGAAAAACAACAGATCAGACAAATGTACCCAAATCCCTGCTTGTCAAAACCTCACAATCCCTAGTATTTGAGACCTTACACTAACAAATTTACGCCTCGAGGAACCCTACTGGATCCTCTCCCCTAAAATACCTCCTCAATCATACATATAATTGATCAACTTTTCCCCTTCTATATCTTCAAATACATTGGAAATGTAAATAGAGTAACTACATAATTGATAGCTGGGAGGAGTGCATACTCAAGATTCCACATAAAATACTCCTCATCAGTAAAATGGTTTGGGGAGAAACAGAAAAGATCCTTGAACTTTATCCTAAGATCTCACACAAGTATACTCCTAGTATGAAGAAAAAAGTGTCTTCTGCCTCTTCACTACCTTCATGGTAAAATATATGAACTCCACTAGGAACTCCCTCTAGAATATTATCCAAGAAAAATTTTCCACCTTTTTCTCCCTAAGATACAACATCCACCACTGAGGCAATTCACCCATTATTTGACTAACTACTAACCCAACCAAGTACTCTACATGGGCCAGAATCAAACTAAAAGTGATCTTAAGCTCCTAAAACTTGTTTATTTCCCCTAGATCAGAGAAATTACCCTCATACACCACCAAATATTTCTACTCAAAGGAATGAAACTTCCTCTCCCAGTAGTCATCCTCCTCGTCCAGATCATCCCTTTAGTGAACAATTGGGTCAGTCAGAATAATCTCACCAACCAGAACCACACATGAATGATGTCTAATATCCATAGATTAAAGGGAAATAAATATTCACTAATCTTGATAGCATGTAATTTTATATATGTTCATTGAATTAATTCATTCTAACTTTCCAAGACCATAAAATTAAATGAGAACACAAAAAATCTTGATGTATGAAAATATCTTACTTATCTACCCTGCAAGAGGAACCTCCTCACATGGTTATTCGGTATACTCAGACTCCTTTCATCAAAATATAGGGGTCCCTAAAATTTTATGTCCTAACTAGTCTCCCTAGCCTAATTCACATAGGAATATCAACTAGAATTGTTTCCCAACCAACCGATGAAATCCTCACAGTTCCATGCACAAGACACAACACATGTAGGTGAAGCCTGTGCAGGGGTGACTAGCACAGTACTCAGTAGGGGACCCCAATCCACTAAGGAGAAACACCACAATTCAGACACAAATTAAAGCCACAAAGTAAGGACAACTCACATCAGGTACAATCTAAATCATAGGAATAAGGTTCATTGTCTATAGTGATGAACGTTTCTCACTATTGAGGAACCCATCCTGGATGAATCATTGCTCGTCTGATGGTCCACTAAGGATAAACACAGTTTATTCTCATCTGTCGGGCCTCTAAGGATCCACATGGCTACTGATTTTTTGTTGGGACACTAATGATCCACACATATACTACTCATATGTCGGGCCACTAAGGATCCACACGGTTGTTCCTCGTCTGTCGGGCCACTAAGGATCCAGAGAGATGCTTATCGAGCCATTGGTCATACGTAAACTACCAAGAATTCCCACATAGAATAATATAAATAATCATCTCATTTTAATGGTTCCAATGCAATAGACAGTGTGTTGAACAAATGCCTGGTCTGTAAGATATGGGTATTTTAGTAGAGAGGGTCTGGTTGGATTCGAGTCTGATCCAACCCGTCCATATTCCAACCCCTTCCAAAACTCCCATAGAGTATCTCAGAAGGACATACTCTTCACAAGGGTCCTTATTCTATTGACGGAGCATCAATCGGACACCCATCCTGTGAGTTATTGATGTTTCAGTGAAACGGGGGACAGTTGGGTTCGAGTCTGGTCTGACCCAGTCTAGGGTCCACCGACCTGAACCAGGTCCGGTCCGATATGGGTTTGGCCCAGCCAACCTGTTTGGCCCGTGGGTCCATCCCAGACCGGTAGGGCAGGTCTGGGCCCAGTTCTTCCCATCCATCCTATCTCTCAACCTTCCCTCTAATACCACTCTTTCACAACCCCATCACACCAAAGGTATCCCTCCTGGGATGAAAATGACGGAAAAGAGATAATGACCCCTAAGTACGTCCTTCAGTAGGCCCTGGGATAGAAACTAGCACTAGAGGGTATAAATTAATCTCACATGTTAGAGGCATTACCCTCACTGGATAAAGTAGGATTATAAAATATAATGTCAACCACCAAGCATCTCTATAACACAAAGATAAAGTAAAAAAACTAAAACCATCCCACAATTCATGTATACTGTAAAAAAATACAAGGAGTCTCAAAATAAATCCCAAAAATGAATCCTAAGTTAGTGACTCTGTAATAGCTCTGATTTTTGGGCTAGTAATGTCTAGCTCTATCCTCCAAAGTCCTCCTAGAAACCAGAAAATAGTTTATATATACATAGGGTGATCAAAACATGTATACTCAGTAGGATAATAACTAAAGTATCTCATGCACATGTGAAAAGTGTATACTAATTCACCCGTGGAAAAATAGAAGAACCAACACACACCTAAAGAGGTCAACTGACCAGTCTCATCCTCAATATGGAACATTCACCAAATAACACATCCATGTGTAATAACATAGAAAGAAGTATATCAATTAAGGAACCTCACACCACTTTCACACTAATTTATCGCTCTCACATACCAATGTCATACATTAGGGAACTCCCATACCTTCTATAGATAACATGTTTAAAGACACATGGGATACCACATCACATCCCACCCAAAGCCAATAGGGAATCCACATCATACCTACCACCCCACATGCAACTGGTCATCACATCCACATCCTCCCATAACCACTATCATATAGCAAGAATATTATAGTAACATGAACATGAATGATCTCATCCTCAAACCCTCATCCTAAAACGAATGACCCCCTATATGAGCTACCAAATACCCTCATTAAACAAAACTATAATTTCAATATAACTACAATTCATCACAACCTGTTCACAAGAAACTCACCAATAAAATAAATCAAGGAAAAGATGGTAGCCATATGTCCCTCCTTATCATCTTGGATGTTTGGGAATACACCCCCCCCCTCCCCTCAACATTTGGGTGTCATAACAGAGAGATCCATGGGCATGTGGGGTGTATAGAAAACATAGTAAAAATACAATATATAATATCCATACAGAATCAAAACCAATGGGTTTATAACAAGAGTACCATAAAAACTCACAACATCACCATAAGGTCTCACAACCTTCGCCACTTTTTTTCCAATTCTAAATGACTCACACCATACAATAAATACACAAACCACATGCCACATTCCATATTCCTTTTCAAGTTAAACTATTTCAAAATTTTCCAATTACCTACCATATTCCTTTATCAAGCCAATTAATTTCATGTTTAATAATAACCACTTTAACTACACTCCCCATTTTAGTTATAAGGGTTCATTTATCATTCCAACCCATGCCATTTTTGGTTTTTTCATTAACATTTCATTCCATAACTACTAGGAAACTAGAATAGCATAAAACATATCAAACCAATAGATCACACCCGTAAAACCACCACATGTCATAACCACTCCACATTATAACCACCGCACATCCCAACCACCACACATCAAATCCACCACACATCACAACCAATCCTAAAATCGCAACCACATTTCATGTCAAACCCACTCCACACATCACATATCAGTTTTAAAAAATGTATTTCATCATATTTATTTCAATATTTTCAAGGGTATTCTTACAAAGTTCAAAATTCCATGGGAAACCAATTCATTATCCAGATATATGTTCTAATCCTTTTTTATGTGTGGTGAGTCAAATAAACAAGAATAATATGGTTCACCGATTCAATGGCCAAAATAACAAAAAAATATTAGAATAATCTAAATCTGAAAGGAATAGAATGCATTCTTAACCATATAGAAATATCATAATAAAAAATAAAACTCTGGTGACTTCTTCCCTACCTCTTCATTTTCAATTAAAAAAATTAATTATCTTCATCAATATTTTTATAATATCTACCCAATTGAATGAAAAATTCATGATATTATCACATGTACATAAAAAGGATGAAAGATGAAGGATCCCCTAACTCAATGAAGCTTCAAGGAAGAAGCGTACAATAACCAAATATTATCCACCACTGATCTCGAATGAATCACCATAATATTTCTATTCATATAAATTCTCCATAAAAAATCATCCAAACTAGAGGATAAATATCACTATAGTAAACTTCTGGATAGAAGATAGAGAGAATGAAGGTAGAATAGGGTAAACGAGGGTTACCTCAATACAAAGGACTCCAAAAAATATCCAAGATGAACCAGTGGGTTCATAACACTAAGAGAGAAGAATGGGTAAGGGTAGGATGATAATATTTTATTCAAGAGTTGAGGGAAAGTATGAAATTAGAAATAAGGGGTAGATAACCTCCTATTTATATACTTAGGACAAATACCCTCACTATAGTGTGTTGACTCCACTAACACACCATAGTGACCCTTGCTCAATGTGTGATATGAATCCCTCATGTGAGATCCTATTTTTCTATCCATTTTAAAAACAAGATTTGACCACCACAATGGCCTATACCACAACATGTTATAATCCATAGTGCTTCCTCCAATTTCTACCATGGGCATCTAAAATGTCTTAGTGCTAAACCCTTTGTCATTTCTCCCTCACCACGTCCATTCCTATGGTGTGGTGAGATCCTTCTGTCCATTTTGGATAAGTCATCCTAAAAGTCACCATGCCTAGTTCCATGCTCTCACTAGGCATTTCAGATCTTTATACAGTGCATAGGTAGACCACCCAGTCAACACGCCTAACACCACTCCTTCCTTAGGGAATATTCACATAGCCTATTTTACACAAGATAACACACAAGACAACACATTCTCCACCACATCTATAAAAACCATGTTACAAGAAGTGGTGTTCTGAAGAAGGATAAAACACCACCTAAAACCTCTATATCACCACTAATATCTCCCAAAACATCTCTAAGACTCAGGAAAAATACAAAGGAAATGCCAAAAGGGTCTATAACATTGCACATTATTCACTTAAGTTAGGTGTTGTGAAATTTACAAGTTATGAAACACATCAAAAAAAATTAAAATAATATTCATTCTAAGATATTAGGGTGTCACATTCATAGTTTTCCAAAGAAGTGGACTATGTGTAAATCCAATATGGATTATAAGGCTCTGATGGTGGATTAGATTCACACAGTAGTAAGATATGGAGATATATATAGCTCCAATGAGGATAGGTCCAATGGTGGAAGGCATGGGAGATGTGGTATTAGACATGATTAGTGGTGGAAATTAGGAAAAATATTAAAGAAATTAGATATGGTGGAGAAGATTCAATCACATGTCATGTAGTCCGAGAGCACACATAGTGTTTAGTTTTAGTCTTTGTCTATGGTTTCTAGAGGTGAGTTAAATATAACACTATGTATAACATTTTGGAACACTATGTATTTCACATAGATTATGACTAGGGTTTACATGGTTAAGTTTAATATCACATGGTGTGTAACCACTTAAATACACATCAAATATGTTAATACACACTCCCTAAGGTGCAAAAAATTACAATCCCAAGCACCATATTTAGTGAAAATAGAATGAAGTTATAGAACATACAATTTATAATACATTACATGACATGGGTTGTGAGTAAACGCTTAGGAATTAGTCAATACTAACATGTAATGTCATATAATGTCCATGGCATGTGCTATAGGTAATGTTACTTTGGGTCTCTATGGAACACAACCATCCAAAATTGAATTCCCACACACTAATCCACCCATGTGTAATGCCATTAATATTGACATGATATGATGGAATAGTGGAAGTATATGATTGGTTACTGACTAAGGTAAACACTCCATTTCTAGAAAATTTCATGTTATATATTGAGTATTTTTTGGTGTCCTTAATAGCTTCTCACTGAGGTATCTGAATCAGATAAATAAGTATTCCATTATAACCATTATTCTCGATAAAACATGATAGTGTGATCCCCATTAACATCCAAGACCATTTAGAAAAAAAATTGGTATCTTGTGGATTTTAGATTCAAAGAGATGATGACAGGTTTTGAGCAATGCATTCGAAGAAAACATATAGTTTAAGTACTCTTATGTCTGTTGGAGAAAGGGTCTCTATGTATGGGATTTAGGTACTCTGTTGGAGATATACTCATGGTAGGGCGTGTTCCCCCATATTCCATGGAGATATACTCATGCTAGATACACTCACTCGTGTCAATTCATGGTCCTATATAAAGTTCAAGTACCTCCCTAGATTGATATAATTTTCTCCTGATAAGGCATGGTTCCCACACTACAGTTAGGTAGAGATGGAAAAGGAATGGTAGAATCTAAGTATATGGAGTTATTGTACTCCCCCATGTTTTAGGGAGAGATCCTCCATCTATGGACTTAGTACTCCCTCATGTGTAAAGGATTGGTCCTTTATAGGGGTTTATATTACCACAATCAATATACATTTCCTTTATAATGTGTGGTTCCCCACTAAAATTTCAAGAGGTGACATGGTGGTTATAAAGGTTGATTTTTTCAAATATTATAGGTCTTATAGTATGACATGAAAACATGGTTTCCTTTGATATACAGCATATAATTGGGTTGTTAACTATAATATTTGTGGGCTTTATGATATTTTTTGTGTCTCTAGTTTCTTGTAAGACATGATCCTATGTGAATCTGAGCTCTAAAAATGTGGGTTCTTTCTTTATCCTTAGTTTTATTGATCCTTAAATCTTATATAATTTTCCCAGTTCCTCTATTGTTTTTTGTTTTTGATATAACCTATTATTTCTATATTTCCATTTTATTTTTAAGGGGTTTTACTATACATTTTTATACTCACCCCTATATGGGCTTCATTCCCACACATGTTATGTCTATACAAAAAATGAATAGTTTATAAGCGGCCTAGAAGGATGTGTAGTTGGTGGAGTTGGTGATTAGTTGTGTGTAGAGGTTCTTGATGATAATGATGGATATTGGATACCTATTCATAGGGTTTCTTACAACTCTATGTTGTTTTTCTCTTTCCATATGTTCATCATTCTTAGTGAAATTATATTTTTATCTTTTATATTTCAAGATTTTCCTATGTGGAATTATTTTGGATAGTTGATGGTACATACATGTATTTTTATTTTTACTTTTGTTATTATTATTATTATTTTTATTATCTAGTTTGTTTATTCAAGTATCCTTAGTGGTTATTGGTTGTTATATATACTGGATATATATAATTATTTAACTTTTCATATATGATATGTCCTCCCATGTCTGATATGGATTCTTGGTACTAGTCATCAACACATAGCCTATTAGAGGCAGGGTTGGGATGGAACTCTCATTATAAATTTCATCCCATGTGGGATCTTGATAGGTTGGCTCATGTCAGAGTGGTATTAGACTAGATAATACCTTGTAATGAAGTTTGGAGTTTAGAGTTATGTGAGTCTTAGTTTAATAGAATTTAGGGAAACAAAGTTAAGGAATCTTGAGTTCAGTTTTCATGCTAGAGAACCTAGTTATTAGTAAAAATACCTATGTATCCATATTCATCAAGACATTGATTTTATATTAATGAACTCAAAACTCTAAATCATAAATTTCTGGGAACAAACAAGTTGGTATATGTATCATTTGTTGAGATAGTTGTGAACCTTTATATACTTCATTAGTCATATCACCTATGTATACTTTAATAACCGTAGTATCATCCTATTGACTATAATATGCCACCCCATATATAGAAAACTTATATGCAGAGGTAATTTCATGATGATCTTGTGTCAATTATTAAGGCTCTCATTCTTAATCAGTCGAGCAATGAGATGTTGAATCAACGACACGATTGAGAGGTATCATTGTTTTATAAGAAGAGAAAGACTACCCATGGGATAAGTGAATCTCCTGAGTTCTAGTGATAGAGGCCTCCTAAATTTTCTGGTAAACCTATTACTCATGTAGAAATGGATTGGATAGAGTTATTGAATCATATATTGTGTCTATTTTTGACACCCATTGACCAAATTAGGATTCATGCATTGAGCCTCCTCCAGGATATAGTCATCCATTGGTGGACTTTGCTTACTCAAAATCACTATAGGATTAATCTACCATGTTTAATGTTTCATATCTTGATTAGGGAAGTGTTATCTTGTGACATTTATTATAGTTTGAGTTTAAGAGATTTTAGACCTTTTGTAGGGTTTTATAACCATTATTTAGTGCAAGTTAAAGTTTATGGGGTCTTAAAGTATCCATGGGTGTGAGAAGCAATGGATTTATTTAAGATAAATAGTTTAAGAGTCACCATTACAGATAGATTTGAGCTAGGTTTATACCCTTAATAAAACCAACTGATGTTGGATCCCTTGATAAAACATTGGGAATTGAGAGATTCCTTTAAGATGAAAGTTTTTCATGTTTATCCTCTAGGTAAGAATTTGATGATACCTATGTGGGTGTCATGGATGTTTATCGATGTCAAATGTAATAGAAATATTATAGACCTCATCATAGTATACAGGGTGTCCCCCAAAAAGTTTGTTTTGATATAAGATATATTAGCATAACAAGATGAGGCATAGGTGGATGAAACTTCAATCTATTTCCACAACCACATTATAATAGTCATTCTCCAAAATAGGGTGCTGATGGTTGGACTTATAGAAAGTTTCATGTGATGGATGGATCTAATAATAAAATTAAATGTGTAGTCTAAGGATCAATTTTTATCCTTCTTACTCTAGAAATAATTCTCTTCAACACTGAAATGAGACATTATTTTCTTATTTGATAAATTTTATGAGAGTTACAGATTTCAGTAGATACACTGACCCAACATCTTTGGAAAGAGAGTTCTACCTATGGTGATCACACTATCACCCCCACCTACTGAAAATATGAGCTAACTCTTCGAAAAGATAGGTTTCCTTAGAATATAATTGCAGTGGAGATAAAACTATATGACACCATCCATTGTATGGATTTGTTATCAGCATTGCGGGCTTGAATAGATTGTATCAGGGTTCTAATTATTCAAAAAATGGGTCATGGTACACCATCATTGGTGAATGGGATTTGGGTTGGATGAGCAAGGCCAACCCTCATGAAGTTGTAGATGGCCACCCACTAGTTGGTAAGCATGGATTTATGTTTTATAGATGTGTTTAAGGATTATATTCTTATGGTTTTGGAAGAATTAACATATTTTTTCTTGATGGTATCATAGGTTTTCCCATCATTGAGATATTTACCCTTATATCAACTTATATTTCAGATACATTGTTTAGGTTTAACTATCAACATTGTGAGTTTATAGTGATTTCATCTAGAGTGGTGAAAGATCATGTCATATTCATGGGACCCATAAACTAGATCATTTTATTGGACTAGTTCAGGTTGGTATTTACTAATAGAAATATCATGTTCTCTTGGATAAATAACAACATTCTAAAAATTCGATGAATATCCAAGCTTTACCCCAGGAATATCACCTGTATAATGAACTCTCATATTACAATATATAGATTATTGAAGTTTATTTATCTTAGGATTGTAATATCAAAGAGATGATTTATTTTATCCTCTACTAATCTTAAGTATATGGAGGATAATTTGATCAGAGTAGCATAAAAGTAGAGTGATATATTATGACCTTGGTGGGAAATTCCATGCTCAAATGATAGAGGAGGAACCTAAGCATCAATCCATGGGGTTTTTTGGTTTTTATTGGAGAGGGATGTGTCACTTACATTCAATCAAATTTGGTGTCCCCATACTCATTCTTTAATTTAAGGAGGATCATATTAGAAACATTGATTGTGATATCCTTTATGACTAGAAGTTCTCAAGTAATGGACCTAAGGGATTCTCTAAAGATGGTGATCACATCCTAATCTTCATGATTTGGATGGTGGTATTACTTTGGGACTTATATTATGTATCATTATTGACATTTTTGAACAATGATCACCCCATTAGAGAATGGTTCCTTCATGGTGTGTGTCTCACTAAGATTTTATAGGTCCTTATGTGTCACCTCCCATTACATGATGAAGGTAAGTTGCTTCATGGGTTATAGTTTTGGTCACTCTAGTTTTTGAAAGTGTTATATTGGGGTTTAGAGCCATTGGATTAAAGTAATTTGAACATTTAGGGATTTCAACTTTGGATCATAGAGGAATGAGTCACTAATGAGTAATGTTTTTTTATTGGGTGTTTTAAGGAAGCTATATTGTTTCGTTATGATTGTTCATAGATTTCATGAGAGAGAGATAACAACCCAACCAGGTTATTTTAGAAGATGGAGGTGACCTCATTTAGAGCTACATGTAAGGATTTTTGGTTTCCACTAATGTTATAAGAAATATTAAGCTACAGTACTTATTTTTTCTATATTAATTATGCTTAAAATGTTGGTGTGTATGCTTAATCAGTGGGAGGTGATAGAAAGATGAGGTGGACCTCAAGAAGCATATAACCTTGAATAACTTATAGGGGCACTCAAGAATATTTTTTATTATTCTTGGTAATAGATTTTAATATGGATATATTGTCCCTATGTGTTAGTCCTCTGGGTAACTCACTAAAGGTTGGGATCATAACACTCTCATAAGAGGTTCCATAGTTAAAATTCTATCTCCATGTTAATATTAAGAGGTCATGGTTTTTCTTTGTGTCATAATGATGGGAGACATATAGATAAGGAGTGTTTTAGGTGAGAAACCTTGACAATATTTATTTAATGTGATATTATTCCTTTGTTATGGTATTTACTTGGATCTATAATGAGTCAACCATCCATTTTAAGAGGTAAATGTTTAGGTAATGAAGTCCATATAATTGTAATATACGATAATGGTTTTCCGATGTGGTTTCTTATTCTAGGTTCACATAGAACCTTAACCTCCATAGGTAGATTAAGTGCCTACAAGTTTTAACACCCTTTCACATAGGGTTTTTTATTAAATTCGTAGTTATAAACCATTCTTATTTCCTTTTCAAGGAAATAAATTTTAAAGGTGGGGAGAATGTAGTGGCCCGGGTTTTCCCATCGATCCAAACTTATCATGATAATGAAAATTAGAGTTCCTTCCATTAAAGAGGGTATTATGGTAAATTTATCCAATTAAACATCCTTGAAAAAAATTCAAATCATCATGCTGGTCTCTGGGAATGGTGTTTCCCCTTGGGTTTTGTTTTGGTATAGTTCCAATCTAGTTAAGTCCTAAGGGATATTTATTATTTATTTAATAAATAAATATTTATTTTATGTATGAAAATGGATTTTTCTCCAAGATAAATCCCTATAAAGCAATTATGATACCATTTTTGTGTTTGGAATTTATTTTTTTACCTAGAATATCTATTGTTTATGTGTTTGGGTTTTCAACCCTGGGTCCGCCCATTTTTTAGACCTTCATTAAATTGCCTAATTAACCTATTTTAAATATTTAAGTATCATTGATAATCCTCCAATTAATGGATTAGTAACTTTATCTAATGATGAAAACCTATGAAATAGTGTTAGATTTTTATTATTCATAGATCTAAAGGACCCATGGATCGACTCGAACAGAACTAGAAGTGATGATGATACACCATCAAGGTAGGTCTTTAACCTTTATTTTTTACAAATTATTTATTCCAATTAATTTAAATTTTTTATTTATTAAATTGATATATTTTTTATCATTTTTATCCCATTTAAATTTTATTTTAGTATTATGATTCATTTTTCATGAGTTCTTGAGTGAAGGAGGGATGGTTGGATGAAACTTTGTTCACTATCCCCATTTTATTTTCCCCCTTATTTTCTTTATTTTCTAATCTACCTCTATTTTCCTATTTTTCCAACTTATTTTCTTTTGTTATCATCTCACTATTCATATTCATGGATGTGAGAATGATCTCTAGACTTTATTATGGTTGATGAAAAAAAAGGATGAAAAAATCATGGAAAATTATAGGTGGAAAAAATGGGGTGTGGCGGCAGGACATGTATCATGCCCAAGCGGTGAGCTTAGTGAAAATCGATTGTCGGGAAAGGGGATTAGGTGATAGATAATATTCTCATGATGGAGTAATATGGATATGAGTGGGGAACCAATGAGTTAAAATTATATGGTTTTAGGTATGGGAGGTGTGGAATTAGGCATAATCAGTGTTAAAAATCATGACAAATAATGATGATACTTGATCTGGAGAAAGGGATGTGATCACATGGTTTGTTTTCCTAGATAAAATGTCTTGTTCAATTTAATTCTAAAGAAAGAGTTTATTCAAAGAAGTTTAATATCATATGGTGTGTATGATTTGGTTTCACATCATGTTTCACATTGGTTATGGATAGGGTTTTCATGATTAAGTTAAATAGAACACAGTGTGTTCCTGCTTAAGGAAACGTTGTGTATAGAAGGCCACATGACCTAGGGTGTGGTGAAGTACATTCCCAGAAACCTTATTAATTGTACATAGTGTATAGTTGGAGCACATACCATATCTAATACATTAAATTATGTATACTATGAGTACATGCTCGAGAATCAGTTTAGACCCATGCATTAGATCATATAATGGATATTTCATGTATTATATGAGACATGACTTTGGGTCTTTATGGTGCATGCTCATATGAAATAGGAGTCTCGCACAGTTGGTATCCTATGGGAAATTAAATTTAGATTAACACGACAGGATATAATAGTATCAATACATTCCTAGTGACTAACCATGGATTGAACTCCATGTCTAATAGAGTACATGTTGTGTATTCTGTGTTCTTTAGTGTCCTTTGTACCTTCTCACTCAGGGTGTTAGAATTGGAAAAATAAATATTTTTTTGTATTATTTTTCCTTGTAGAGTGTGCTGGTGTGATCCTCATTAGAATTGATGAAATTTTTTATATGTTTTAGGTGGATTTATATTCATAGATCTATAAATATAATGATATGGTTCGGGTGTGGTGTTCAGAGTATACATAGAGTTTAGGTAGTTCCTCATGTGATGGAGAATATTCATCCATGAATAGAATTTAGGTACTCCCCTAGAAATATTCTCATGATAGGGAGGTGTTCCCCATGTGATAGATGGTTTTAGCAGACCCTCATGCGTCAAGGTGCAGTCATCCATAATTGTAATGCCCTGACCCTAGTTACCCAAATTCAGTGCATTATTACATAACATTGGCATGATACAAGGAAATCATGTCCCTAAAGACCAATCAATTTAGTATCCTTGGAAATACTAGATACATTCATAAGTTTTACATTAGATTATAAAATAAAAAACTACAAAAACATTGCCTCCATAGACTACACTCATATCACCTCAGACTATCCCTACAGGTCAGTTATAAAATACTTCTTCACATCCAAGGAAAAATAAAACATAGTAAGGGGTGAGCTCAGATTCTCAGTAAAGATTACAATATAGCGAAAACTTTCATAAATAAGCATAAACATTTAAGGCAATGTATAAGACTAAAACAAAAGTTTTTTAAACTTTAACTTTAGCATAATATAGAAAATAGAAAATCAAATAATTCCATTTACTTATTCACATGGATATTATACTAGTCTAATAATCACATGCAATATCAATATCCACATTCATAATGATGGAATACATAATTCCAGACTTCATAACCACATAGTCAAGGTCTTATGCCAAGACTAAAAATAATATTTTGTCAAGGCCTTGTGCCAAGACACTATTTTTTCTCATTAGACCTATTGATGAATCGAGGAGCTATAGTGGGCTCCACCTGTCACTTACTAAGTCCAATGAATTCCTCATATGAAAAGGTTTAAACATAACATAAACATTCATATTAAAACTAGCTTATGAAATGTTAATACTTTAACCATAAACCATGAATGGTATATAAATAACACATCCATAGTCAAACATATCACAAAAAATTCAATACAATATGGAAGATTTGTATCATAATGAATCAACTTCTAACAAGTGTAAAATCCATCAAAGGATGTTGACATAGATGAAATCAAAAATATTTGAGGGAAATATATCTTTATTTTTTTGAAATCATTTAAAGTCACATAATTATAAAAGAAAACATTTATTTTGAAAATATTCTTATAATATTGTAAGGTAATCTTCAAAGGTGTAATAACAGTGGACAATAACAGTACCCACCGTATAAGTTAAAAAAAACATTATTACCTTAATTTTGTCGAAAATGTCGTAAAGTACCTTGTTTGGAAAACTACCGAAAGATTCCTTTAAAAAATATTATAAAAATTCAAAAAAGGATATAAATGACTTTAACAAATATTCTAGTAAATATTAAAAATGTTTTGAAATACATTTTAAGAAACATGAATGTGGATGATAAAGAGGTCCCAGTAGATAATTACGTATAAACAACCTCGGATAATGAAGAGATTGTAGAATTAACCCTTACCTTGTACTTTTCCTTGTTTGAGGGTAGGTTAACATCCTATATAATGGTGAAATAATTGTTATTAAATTATAAAATAACCATATACATTAATATGATATCATATATGATCTTCTAATATTGCTTTGTTAATGATATTTTAGTAGTATCATCATTTCTGGTGTTAACTGATTCATTTTCCTTTATATGTTTTGTTATGTATGTATTGTTTGTTTTCAATAGGATGTATATTATTAATATTAATAATGATATTAATTCTTTAAAAATTATTTTTAATCATCAAATGAAAATTATTCTTGAATGGATATGATGGGGAATGAATCTCATCGCGTTCGTGGAGACGGTAATCCGTATGTACGCACGAGCAACAATATCATTCTTTTGATATTAAAATTGTATATAATTGGATGGTATATTATATATAAAGAATCATTATCATGTTATATTTATTATTTACATCATTTATACTCATTATTATACCCATCCAAATGATGAAGTGTTTTAATAACAAACTACACCACAACGTGGAGACGGTAATCCATACGTACGCACGTATGGTGACTTTGTGATTTATAGGATGGATAAAATAACGAATATTGTTGTAAAATTTTTATAATAACATCACACTATATAGAATATACTGGTTTATTTATTTTATAATGGAAACAACAAAGAAAGAGGAAGTGGAAGAAGAAAAGAACTTGAAAGAGGTGATGAAATATTTACCTCTTCTTCGGGTTCTTCCTTTTGATTTTATCAAAAGGGATCCTTAGGCTGGATTTCTGGCCAAAGGAAGGACTATAGAATTAAGGTAGGATATTTGAGAGGATATTTGGGCAGGTTCTTTCTGAGCCAAATGGATTTTAAGGTGTTAATTTTAGAAAAGGGGAAGTGACCTTTTATAAGTGGGGTAAGGGGCACCTTAGGAAAATATTGAAATATTATTTTATAATAAATTCATATTCGGTTTATAATGGATCCATAATGATTTATTTCAAGTCTAAGGTGGGTATGGGTGGAAAAACGCTCAACTAATAGGTTTTATACAGGTTTTGGTCTCCATATTATCCTTATCTTTTAGATTTAACTCTTCGTTATATAGTTTGACATTTACCATGTCTCTTTGTATTTTTATATTATATGGTTAATAAACATGTTATAAAATTCCAAGATAACCCCAAGTGATCCATTATTAATATATATAAACTTATCTAAGTCCATTTTCAAATCCTTATATTTTTATAAATATAATATCAATTGATAATATAATATTTGTTTTTAAATTTTATTTATGTCAATTTTGACACTATTTAGTAATTGATTTTTGTTAAAGTCCTAAAAACTTTATTACATCTAACTAAATTCATTTAATCAACCCTAAAATGTCATATTAA
Source organism: Viscum album (assembly GCA_963277665.1). Taxonomy (NCBI): domain Eukaryota; kingdom Viridiplantae; phylum Streptophyta; class Magnoliopsida; order Santalales; family Viscaceae; genus Viscum; species Viscum album. The sequence goes on from CAUJRU010000002.1 coordinate 11,047,095, forward strand.
CCCATAAAATTCTTTTAATTCATCAAAAGTCTCAATTTACATTTATTTGTGTATTTATAATATCAATTATTTTAATATTTTATTAATAAGTTAATTACTGCATCATCATTGTGTCATAAATAAATTAAATTATTTAATGTCTAAAAATTATAAATAAAATACCATTATGTAGGAACTCTTTTTATATTTCTAAAGAATATTTATAGTTGAATTTATATTATGTGTAACTCTATATTAAAAATGGTTTAGTTATTAACCTTTAAATTTAACACATTTAACTCTTCTTTAAATAAAAAAATAATAAATGTCCTCATCTAATCCAAGTGGACCTAAAGGATCATATTTTATTCATAATGTTGTTTTTAGTTGAAATAAACTTATCCAATAGAATTATGACATGTTTTAGAGTAATAATAATAATATTTTTACCTTTAATGACCCTATTTACTTTTAACTGTGGTAAATAAAAGTCAAAAGTTACTATTCACCAAAATTTATTTAATCTTATCGAACCACATTTTAAATACTGATATCAACCATCTAACAACCCAAAATTTTTAATAATTTTTGTTTCCTAATTTTGTGTGTTATTTTATTTTATACTCAACAAAACTATTTCATTTAATGAAATGAGTATAATTAAAATGATACCGTTGGGTTTCGATTGTTATATGAATGTTGGTCAATATGACCATTGGACACTAAACTCTTAATGTTTCGATTACTATCTATAAAAACAAGTGAACTTGGTTAATTAATACAAAAAGAAGATTTGATGGCCTCATCCAGTAGTCTCAGGCCGATCAAAGCCCATCTAACAGAACTTGGTAAGGAGGTAGCACCACTAGGCTTTGCTCTAGACCAAACCCAAGCCGAACTTCAACGTGTGAAGATGGAATGGAATTACCTTTGAGAGAAGTTCAAGATTATATAAATCACTACTCAGTAAATTTTGGCGAATCCGCCCCCAGATTCTATCACCTTAGTACACCTTACACTTAGGTCCTATGTTGGTGTTATAAGTGGCTATGTAATGATATCGTAGCAACTTTGTGTAATCCTTTGAGATAAATAAAATTGTGATTTCTTCTTAGGGTGAAGTTAGTGAATTTTCAAATGTCCGGATAAATATAGGATATATATTATTGATGAATTTTGAAAAAAAACGATATTTTAAAATATTTATGTAAACCTTAAATAATTAATGATGTGTAGTGATTTTCAAAAAATGGTCTTCTAAAATTATGTTCAATAAGAAATTTAGATTCTAATAAGATCAACTTAATTATTGGTGAATAGTAAATTATGAATAGTAATTTTACACTTATGAATAGTAATGTGACCAAATGGATTAGTAACCTCACTTAAGAAAGTATTTATATATTTTAGGCACCTTGATTAGGTAATGTGATTCAATAAAATAAGTAAATAACTGTTTCAGAAATTATTAGTTAAGTATTAGTTTTTTTAGGTGAATAGTGTTTTTATTTAAAAATTAAATTAAAAATATTTAGAAATTTATTTTTATAAAATAGAGTTCATTTTTAAATTCAGATCATCGATATTAGGTTAAGGTGAATTTTTTGTATTTTTCTGAAAAAGTCAAATTTTCGGTGAATTGTGAAAATAAAGTTTTGAGTTTCTGGTGTTTAATGACATCATTAAGGATGTAATAATTATGTAATAATTCCATTAGACTTATAAATAGTAATATATGCTATGAGGTTTCCCAAGTTTCCAATACCATGGGCAAATACCTTGGGCAAACCCATGGTTTTTTCAATACCACCGATGAGGTATCCCTTGGAAATTAATGCTTTGTTCCCTCAATTATCCTATAAATACCAAGTCATTCCCTCATACATTTCATTAAAAAATCCTCATCAATGAATTTATGGTCTCTTTACCTCACATGGAGTCCTCTCAAGGTTCTCTCAAGCCTCTTAAGTTCCCGAACTTGAAGCTTTCGAAGTTACTCTTCAAGGTAAGGGATCATTTCACCCTCCTCTTCTAAGTCATGACTTCCTTTATGTTCTATCTTCTAGTTTCCATCTATTTATGTTGAGGTTATGTTCTTATATGTTCTCATTACTGTCCATTTCATTTCTAATTGTTGAGATACCCTTTCCACTCTCAAAAATTTGTTTTCAAAATTTTTAAGTGACAGCGTTAGGATGCCGAATTTCTTATAAAAGATATAGCATCTTCTCTTTCCTTTAAAGTTTTCTTTTCTTGTGGTATGTCATTAAAATATTCAAACCATATTCTTATCTCCATGTTATTATATATTTATATTGTAATATAAATTATTTATTAGTGGTTTACCCTTGAACCCTATCTTTTTATTATTTTCTAAAACCATGTTATGTAGTCGTTATGCTGCAGAAATTTTGTCCCAAAATTTATCTCTCTTTCTCTCAAGAAATTCTCTTATTTTATTTATGTGAATATGAAGAACTGTTTCATTTCTATGGGTGTTCATAAATACACAAAAAAGATATATTTGATTCTTTAATTTAAATACATATAACCCTCACTCCCTTTCCATGGGTTATAAATTACATAATGATCTTATTTTTAAGTACTTTTTAAAATGTCATGATTTTGAAATGAACCCCATTTCTTTTATTCTTTATGGGTTATTTATGAAATTTTTTATTATGATCTATGTGGATCACGTGAAATTAAATACATATTAAGGGTGCACCCTGATAGTGCTCCAATGCATTGCGTAAAGAATTAATCTCTAGAGATGACAAGTTTCACGATACCTTAGTGAATAACCTTGGTAATATTTATGACACCTTGGGGATGGAACTTGGTGATATGTTCATGAATGTCTAAATGAAATGTTGTAGGAACATATTCAAGTATGTTTCAATTTATTTTCATTATGATATGCTTATACATCCATTTCTCATGTCTTTATGTTTTTATTCAAGTTCTTATTGATATCACAAGTAAACTGATTCCTTGTTTACCCTTACTGGGCCTTCTGCTCACCCTTTACTTTGAAGTATGTCTCTAGGATATGAGATGTAGTAATTTTACATAGGAAGAACATATGATGATGCCTTACATGTGGATTATAATAATGTTTTATGTTTTTTTCATGTTTTATGTCCCTGATTTTCAAGACACTAGACTTTAAAGATCCTCTGTTTGTAAAATGTAATGAAAAGTTATGTATTAAAAAGGTGGGATGCCATAGTTGGTATCAAAGGATATTTTAGTTATTTATGGAAATTAGGCTATAAAAACTTTAGGAATAACCCTATAGAAAATTTTAAATATAGGAAAACTTCCTGGTATTTTGGTAAGTATTGTGTAAGTGGTTTATCAAACAAATATATCCCTGTATGGATATGAGAAGGTAGAGGCGGATCTGGAACAGATGTACATATGGGTAAAACCCAAAAACATCGCTTTGAGCTAGACTCAAATGGGAACTGGTGCATGAAAATGGGCCTTGCTTCACTCTTGGTTACGACACTCCCAGGGGATATGTTTGGTTAATCATAATCTTTTTATGAATCATTATAAAGGAATTATAGAGAAATGTAATTATCTAAGCATGAGGTTTTAGTACATAAAATACTTTATAGTTAAAAGATTCATAAATGAAATAAGTTTCTCAGTAAGGATTTATTATTTTAGAAATTGGCGGGAAATAGGAGGAACCGTGAAAATGGTGACCGCAATGGACCATGTGCTGACGGCCCTCCGATGGAAGCCGGAATGGAAACATTCATGCGAATGATAAACCGACTGACTCAATTTATGGGAAATAACTTGAATCAAGATGAGAGGTCGATCTCACTGCGAAGGGAACAACATTCTATTGACTCCTTTATGTGTCAACGACCACCAACCTTTAGTGGATTGACTACCCCATTGATTGTTGAGTAGTAGATCGGCTCCATCGAGAAGATGTTTTATGTGCTCTGCTATTCAGAGTAAGAGAAGTCACCCTGACTATCTATCGCTTAGAAGGAGAATCTGACCAGTGGTGGGAACTGATCAAAAACACGAAGTAAAGAGTGGAAGTTGAAGCTATGGAGTGGGAAGAGTTCAGAGGGATCTTTTTCAGTAAGTATTTCCCTCATTCCATGAGAATAAGAATGGAGAAGGAGTTTCTCGAGCTGAAGCAGAAGGAGAACAAATCTGTCAAAAGCTATGAGATGAACTTCACTTGATATTCATGATATACCTCTATCTTTTTCATGTATCCAAATAGTAAGGTTGATAGATTATTCGGTGGACTGAGACCTCGTCTGCGGAATAATCTAGCCAACCGAGACTATGATAGCTATGAAAAGATCGTGCAGAGTGCGATAAAAGTCGAGCTAGAGTTTGGTGAGATGTAGTGGTCTCATAAATCAAATGACAAGAAGATATCGTTAGAGCCAAGATTAGGGAGGTGCTTCAATCAAGGAAGAGAAGGAAAGAAAGTACAACTTCCCACATGTAATAAATGTGGGAAGAATCATTCAGTTAACTACCTACTCGGGAGTGGAGAGTGCTATAAGTGTGGTAGAGATGGCCACACTGTGAGGAATTTTCATAGTGAGGTGAAACCTCAACTTCAAAATATTAATAACAAGGGGAAGATGGTGCAGGCCCTACATGATGTCCAGTGCTTCAAGTGTGGACAACGTGGGCACTTTTCCAATCACTGTCCAAATCCAAGGGCAGTGGAGGTGAACCACCATCAACCTCAGCAAATGCCAAGGGATCAAGGTCGTGCTTTTGCTAACACGATAGCTGAATTAGATTATCTGAATGATGTGGTAACAGGTACTCTTGTTATCCTCTCAAAGCTAGAAGGTACTATGTTTGATTCTAGTTCTATAAATTCCTTTATTTCCTCCAAGTTTGTAAAAAAATTAGATTCAACCCCCGATTTTCTAAAAGCAGAGTTATCAGTCAAGACTCCTGGTGGGACTATCCAAGCATCATCAGTGTTTAGAAACTCTAGTATTTACTTTAGTGAGCACAATCTTATCACAAATGTCGTATTCATTCCCATGCTGGAATTTGACATTATACTAGGGATGGACTGGCTCTCAAAGTATAACGCTAATATCAATTGCAGAAGCAAGGAAATATCAGTAGTCTTGAATAGAAAAGCTACAGTTATCTTCAAAGGAGAGATATCTCAACCTGATCTTTGTCTAGAAGAACCTCCTATATCCTTCTTTATGGAGTTGATTAGTAAAGAAGAAGAATGAGATGAGAGTTTAAGGATAGAAAATGTCCCCATTGTCCAGGAATACATTGATGTATTTCATGAGGAGTTACCTGGACCTCCCACAGAAAGAGAGGTAGAGTTTTCCATTGAACTCGTACTTGGATCTAATGCGATATCAAAGACCCCATATAGGATGGAAAATGTGGAGCTGGAGGAATTAAAGAAACAAATCCAATATTTTTTGGAGAAGGGGTTTATCTGAACGAGTGTGTCTCCTTGGGGAGCATGAGTTATCTTTGTGAAGAAGAAAGATGGATTGATGTGGCTATAAATTTATTATAGAGAACTGAATGGGATCATAGTGAAGAAAAAATACCCTCTTCCAAGAATTGATGAATTATTTGACCAACTTCGTGGGGCTCAATTCTTCTCTAAGATTGATCTTTGTTCTGGTTATCATTAATTGAGGGTGAAGAAAGAAGATATTCCAAAAGTTTCCTTTCAATCAAGATATGGGCATTATGAGTTTGTTGTTATGCCCTTTGGACTGACTAATGCACCTTCTATTTTTATGGATTTGAGGAATAGAGTCTTTAAGGACTACCTTGATAACATTGTGGTAGTTTTTATTGATGATATTATGATATATTCCAAAATTCACAAGGAGTATGAGGATCATCTAAGGGTTATTTTACAAACTCTATGGAAGGGGAGGCTTTTTGGGAAGTTCAATAAATGTGAATTCTAGTTTCAAAAAGTTTCTTTCTTGGGGCACATTGTAACCAATGAAGGAATCACAATTGACCCTGCAAAGACAAAAGTTGTAGAGGAGTGGCCTCAACCTACAACAATAACTGAGATTCGTAGTTTTCTTGGATTAGCAGGATATTATAGGAGGTTCGTGAAAAACTTTTCACAACTTTCTAATCCATTAACCTAGTTAACTCAAAAAGGGGTCAAGTTCATTTGGACAAAGGAGTGTGAGGAATGTTTCCAAGAGCTGAAGAAGAGGTTGGTTACTGCACCAATGTTAACTCTGCTCTCAAGTGGAGAAGGATTTGTAATTTTTAGCGATGCATCTCTGAAAGGGCTTGGGTGCATCCTCATGAAAAATGACAAGGTCATTGCTTATGCATCTCGACAGTTTAAGACTCGTGAGTATAATTATCCTACGCTTTATCTGGAGTAGGCTGCGGTTGTTTTTGCTCTGAAGATATGGAGGCACTATCATTAGGGGGAGAAATGTGAGATATACACAGACCATCAAAGTTTAAAGTATATTTTCACACAAAAGGAATTGAACATGAGAAAAAGGATATGGTTAGAATTTCTTAAATACTATGATTTTTCAATTCATTATCATCTTGGAAGATAAAACAAAGTTGCTGATGCATTAATCAGGAAGGACCCAGTTGTCCTTTCCATGATGAGAATTCAAAGAGATCCTTTGATCAATGACCTAGTAAAACTGGACTTGGGAATTATAAGGGAAGGGACATCATCAACCCTACCCCAAATGATTTCTCAACCGTCATTACTAGATAATATCAAGAAAGCTCAAAAATAAGATCCTTTGTTACAAAAGAAGTTTGAGGCTGTGAAAGATGGGAATTTTCCTGAGTTCAATATTGATCAAGAAGGTGTACAGAAATTTCGTACAAGACTATTTGTTCCATCTATTCTGGAAATAAAGAAGGAGTTGATGGATGAATCTCATAGATCTACTTTCTCTATACATCTTGTGAGCACAAAAATTTATAGGGACCTTCTTGATCATTTTTTGTGGGATAATATGAAAAGGGAGATTGTTGACTACACTTCAAGGTGCCTCGTATGTTAGCAAGAAAAGGCAGAATGACAACTTTCTAAAGGGGTATTGCAACCAATACCCATACCAGCATGGAAGTGGGATAATATCACTATGGACTTCGTTACTGGTCTCCCAAGGACATCCAAAGGAAACAATGTGATATGGGTTATTGTGGACCATCTCACCAAGACTTCCCATTTTATATCTATCCAGGAAGATTTATCCCTTGATCAACTTTCTAGGATTAACGTGAAGGAATTGTTAAGGATGCATGGAGTTCCACTTTATATCATATCTGATTGTGATCCAAGGTTCACATCAAAATTCTGGAAAAGTCTTCAACATGCTCTGAGCACTGAATTGAATTTTAGTATGTCATATCATCCCCAAACTGATGACCAATCTAAAAGGACTATTTAAACACTCGAGGAAATGCTGAGAACATGCTCAATGGAATTTAAAGGTGGATGGGATCAACATATCCCTTTAGTTGAGTTTTCTTACAACAATAGCTTCCACTCAAGCATTCAAATTGCACCCTATAAAGATCTATATAGGAAGCGATGTAGAACTCCTAATTGTTGGGATGAAGCTGGTGAGAGAAAGTTTATTGGGCCAGATCTTGTGCAAGAGATGACAGAAAAAGTCCATGTCATCCAACAACACATTAAGGCTGCTCAGATTCGGAAAAAGATCTATGCCGAAAACCATTGAGGAAACTTGGAGTTTGATTTTGGTGACAAGGTCTTTCTTCAAATATCATCTTGGAAGATAGTCATGAGGTTTGGGAAGAAAGGGAAGCTCATCCCTAGGTACATTGGCCCCTATGAAATCCTTGATCGCGTGGGAGCAGTGGCCTATTGGCTTTCACTTTCTCCAAATATAGCACAAGTTCATGATTTCTTCCACATATCTCTCTTAAGGAAGTACATACCTGACCCTTCACATGTACTAAACCCAGAGGTGGTACAACTGGAACATGACCTCTCTTATGAGGAGCATCCGGTGGAGATATTGAATCGTAGATACAAGGTTCTACGTAACAAGACTACCCACCTTATTAAGGTGTTGTGGAGGAACTACAAATATGAAGAATCCACATGGGAACCTGAGGAGTCTATGAGGCAGAAGTTCCCAAACCTTTTCTCTTTTGAGGGTACGAGTTAAAATTTCGGGGTTGAAATTTCTTAAGGGGGTAAGAATTTAACGACCTGAACTTTTTAATAATTTTTTTTCCTAATTTTGATTGTTATTTTATTTTATACTCAACAAAAATATTTCATTAAATGAAATGAGTATAATTAAAATGAGACTGTTGGGTTTCAACTGTTATATGACCATTGTTCAATATAACCGTTGGAAACTAAACTCTTAATTTTGTGATTATTGTCTATAAAAACAAGTGATATTGGTTAATTAATATAGAAAGAAGATTCGATGGCCTCATCCTGCAGTCTCGGGCCGATTGAAGCTCATATGATGGAACTTGGTAAATAGGTAGCACCACTGGGCTTTGCTCTGGACAAAACCCAAGCCAAACTTCACCATGTGAAGTTGGAATGAAATCACCTTTGAGAGAAGTTCAAGCTTATAGAAATCACTACTCGGGAAATGTTGGATGAGCCGCCCCCAGATTTTATCACCATATCACACCTTACACTTAATTCCTATGCCGGTGTTATAAGGGGCTATGTAACGAGACCGTAGCTGCTTTGTGTAATCCTTTGAGATAAATAAAATTGTGATTTCTTCTTATGGTGAAGTTTGTGAATTTTCAAATGTCCGGATAAATATAGGATGTATATTATTGATGAATTTTGAAAAGAAATGATATTTTAAAATATTTATGTAAACCTTAAATAATTAATGATGTGTAATGATTTTCAAAAAATTGTCTTCTACAGTTGTGTTTAGTAAGAAATTTAAAGTCTAATAAGATCAACTTAATTTTTGGTGAATAGTAAACTATGAATAGTAATTTTATACTTATAAAAATTAATGTGACCAAATGGATTAGTAACCTTTCTTAAGAAAGTATTTATATATTTTAGGCACCTTTATTAGGTAATTTGATTCAATAAAAATTAGTAAATAACTATTTCAGAAATTATTAGTTAAGTATTAGTTTTTTCGAGTGAATAGTGTTTTTATTTAAAAATTAAATTAAAAATATTTAGAAAATTTATTTTATAAAATTGAGTTCATTTTTGAATTTAGATCATCGATATTAGGATAAGGTGAATTTTTCGGGTTTTTCTGAAAAAGATGAATTTTCGGTGAATTGTGAAAATATAGTTTTGAGTTTCAGGTGTTTAATGACATCATTAAGGATGTAATAATTACGTAATAATTATGGTTGACTTATGAATAGTAATATATGATATTAGGTGTCCCAAGTGGCCAATACCATGGGCAAATACCATGGTCAAGCCCATGGTTTTTCCAATACCACTGATGAGGTGTCCCTTAGAAATTAATGTTGCATTCCCTCACTTACCCTATAAATACCAAGTCATTCCCTCATCTATTTAATTCCAAAATCCTCCTCAATTAATTTATGGTCTCTTTCCCTCCCAAGGAGTCCTCTCAAGGTTCCCTCAAGCCTCACAAGGTCCCAAAATTCAAGCTTTTAAAGTAACTCTTCAAGGTAATGGATCCTTTCACCCTGCTCTTATAAGTCATGACTTCCTTTATGTTGTGTCTTCTAGTTTCCATCTCTTTATGTTGAGGGTATGTTCTTATATGTTCTCATTACTGTCCATTTAATTTCTAATTTTTGAGAGACCCTTTCCTCTCTCATCAATTTTTTTTTCTGAATATTTAAGTGATGCTGTTAGGCTGCCGAATTTCTCATAAAAGATATCACATCTTCTCTTTCCTTTCAAGTTTCCATTTCTTGTGGTATGTCATTAAAATATCCATACCATGTTCTTATCTCCATGTTATTCTGTATTTATATTTTAATATGAGTTATTTATGAGTGTGTTACCCTTGTACCCTCTCTTTTTATTATTTTCTAAAACCATGTTATGTAGCTGTTATGTTGCAGAAATTTCGTCTCAAAATTTCTCTCTCATTCTCTCAATAAATTATCTGGTTTTATTTATGTGAATACTCAGAACTATTTAGTTTCTATGGGTGTTCATAAATACAAAAAATATATATATTTTATTCTGTAATTGACATACATATAACCCTCACTCCCTTTCCATGGGTTATAAATGACATAATGATCTTATTTTTAAGTACTTTTTAAAACGTCATGATTTTGAAATGAAACCCATTTCCTTTATTATTAATGGGTTATTTATGAAATGTTTGATTATGATCTATTTTGATCACATGAAAGTAAATACATATTTAGGGAGAACCCTGATAGAGCTCTAATGCATTGGGTAAAAAATTAATCTCTGGAGATGACAAGTTTCACGATATCTTGGTAAATAACCTTGGTAATTTTTATGAAACCTTGGGGATGGACCTTGGTGATATGTTCATGAATGTCTAGATGAAATTTTTTAGCCACATATTCAAGTATGTTTCAAGTTCATTTCATTATGATATGCCTATACATCCATTGCTCATGTCTTTATGTTTTTATTCAAGTTCTTATTGATATCAGAGGTAAACTGATTCTTTGTTTACCCTTACTATTCCTTCTGCTCACCCTTTACTTTGATGTATGTCTCCCAGATATGATATTAAGTAATTATACATAGTATGAACATATGATGAAGCCTTAAAAGTGTATTAGAAGAATTTTTTATGTTATTTTCATGTTTTATGTCCCCGATTTCCAAGACAGTAGACTTTAAAGATCCTCTGTTTGTAAAATGTAATGAAAATTTATGTATTAAAAAGGCAGGATACCATAAACCATGTCTCTCAGATTTTTTAAATTCAATTCACCGAGACGGTAAAATTATGTTTTATGCAAATTTTCAAAATCTCCTAGGAGGTGGGTAAAAGACGGTAAAAAGTTCAATAAAATTTTTATATATCTAAACTTATTATAAAATGACTCCAATGAATTTCATTGAAATTATATAGGTATTATGTATTTATTTTGACCTAGAATAAATTTAAATAAAATAAATAATTATTTAAATAAAAATTCAGTTTTAAACGATAACTTAGTGTTTTTCACTATTTATCAAAAATTGAAAGTTTTTATAAAAATACCTAAAATTTACCCTAAGATAATTTCAATATTTTGAATCCAAAAATGAATTCCATTTTGAAAGATAAAATTAATAAAATTTTAAAAAGTGGGTATTACTATTCATAATGGCTAGTTTGATTGGTTTTGGTGTGTTTGAACTGGAAGTTGTGTACCACAGAAGCTATTGTATCATTGAAAGAGAAACATACCGTGGAAGCTTGGGGTGCTACATTATCCCCTCCTTCAAATAATTTCATCCTCGAAATTTCTAGAATATTACTACATAAAAAGATTCAGGTGGTTCTTCATCATAAGTTCCTCATGTTCTCACGTTGCCTCTTCCATCTTATGGTTTCTCCATATAAATTTTACCAGACGAGTCGTTTGGTTTCTCAACACTCATTCTCTTGTATCAAGAATCTTAAAAGGCTCTTCGCAATAAGATAGGTCGGATTCCAGTTCTAATTCCTCATAGGTTAGTACATGCATTGGGGCAGGCATATATTTTCTCAATAGTGATACGTGGAACACATCATGAAATTTGGAGAGACTAGGTGGCATTTCCAAACGGTAAGCTACAACCCCAATTCATTATAGAATTTTGAAAGGTCTGATGTACCTGGGACTCAATTTACCCTTCTTACTGAAATGTATAACACCCTTCCATTGAGATACCTTCAAGAAAACATTGTCTCCTACTTGAAATTCCAAATACTTCTTTCAGTTATCAGCATAGCTCTTCTGCCTACTTTGAGCTGCTTTGATGTGGTATTGGATTACCTTCAACTTTTCTATAATTTCCTCAACAAGTTCTGGGCCTACGAGTTTTCTTTCACCAACATCATCCCAATAGAGTGGTGTGTGACATCTCTTTTCATATAATACTTCATATAGTTCCATCTAAATACTTTAATGGAAGCTATTGTTATAGGAAAATTCTACCAAAGGTTAATATTGATCCCACATACCTTGAAAGTAAAGTGAGAATGATCTCAGCATGTCTTATAAGGTTTGAATAGTCTGTTATAATTGTCCATCAGTTTGAGGGTGGTAGGCAATGCTTAAACGTAGTTCAGTATCCAAGGCCTTCTGAAGACATTTCTATAATCTTGATGTAAAATGGGGATCATGATTAGAAATAATCGATATAGGTACTCCATGAATCTTACAACTTCATTAATATATAGTCTTGCTAAACATTCAATTGTTAAATCTTCTCTTATATCAAGAAAATGTGTTGACTTAGTAAGACGGTAAAAAATGACCCATATTGCATCATTCCTTCTAGGATTATTTGGTAGTCCCATGAAAAATTCCATCATAATATTATCCAATTTCAACTCAGGTATGGCAAGAGGTTGAATGACTCCTCTAGGCTATTGTCTTCCAGCTTTCACTCGTTGACAAACCATACATCTTGACACAAAATCAACAATATCTCTCTTCATGTTCTCCCACCAAAAATGTTCCTTCAAATCACTATATATCTTAGTGCTACCATGGTGTATAAAGAAATTGGATCTACAAGCATCATCTAACAATTCCATTTTTAGATCAGTTATATCAGTAACACAAAGTCTCTTCCCAAATTTCAAAATCTCATCTTCATATATGAAGTCGATCAATCTCCCATCATTCACAGCATTAATTTTCTTTTGAAACTTCTCATCATTAGCCTGAGAAATTTTTATCCTTTATAGTAAAGATGGTTTGGCAAACATTTGAAAAAGTATTGATGTTTCACCTTCCATGATTATTCCCATATCCATTTTCACTAGATCCATGAAAATAGGATCCCTTTCAACTCTCATCTTGTCCAAAACTCCATGATCCTTTCTGCTCAAAGCATCTTCCACCTTATTTTCCTTCCCCGGGTGGTAGTGTATAGTGAAATCATAATCCTTGAGTAGTTAAAGCCATCTCCTTTGCCTCATGTTGAGTTCTTTCTGTGAGAAAATATACTTCATACTCTTGTGATTAGTATAAATCTAACATTTTTCACCATAGAGATAGTGTCTCCATATTTTCAGAGCAAATATTACAGCTTCTAACTAAATATCATGAGTAGGATATTTTTTCTTAGGATTTTTTAGCTTTCGTGATGCATAGGCAATAACCCTATCATTCTGCATAAGGAAACAACCAAGTCCTTTCTTTGATGAATCACTATAAATAAATAAAAACATCATTCCCTGATGGTAGAGTCAAGATAGGAGCATTGACTAATCTTATCTTCAATTCTTCAAAACATTCTTTACACTCTTTTGTCCAAACAAATTTAACCCTTTTACATCTGATCTTGGATAATTGGTTAGTGAATCAGGAAAAATTCTGGATGAAACGCCGATAATAACCTGCTAAACCAATAAAACTATGTAACTAGGTTATACTTTTCGGTCCTGGCCATTATTGTATTGCCTTTATCTTAGAAGGGTCAATAGAGATTCCATCCTTAGAGACAATATGGCCAGGAAAAGAAATATCATGAAGCAAGAATTCACACTTGCTAAACTTCCCATATAATTCATTTCTTCTAAGAGTCTTTAGGATAATGCACAAGTGATTTTGATGATCTTCGTAGATTTTTGGGGTATACCAAGATATCATCAATAAATACCACTACAAATTCATCAATATATTCCTTGAAAACTATATTCATTAGATCCATGAAAATAGAGGGTGGATTTGTCATCCCAAAAGGATTTATTGTAAACTCATAATGCTCATACCTGGTTTGAAATGTTGTCTTTGGAATGTCTTCCTTCTTCACACACAACTGATGATATCCAGATCAAAGGTAAATCTTTGAAAAATATTGAGCTCCATGAAGTTGGTCAAATAAATCATCAATGTGAGGTAGGGGATACTTGTTCTTTATTGTTATAGCATTGATCTCCCTATAGTTAATGCACAACCTCATATATCCATCTTTCATCTTAACAAAAATAATAGGGTCTCCCCATGGAGAGACACTAGGGAGAATAAATCCATTATTACTCAATTCCTCTAGTTGTTTCTTTAGTTCCACTAATTCCACATTGGCCATTCTATAAGGGGTCTTTGATATGGTCCTTGAACCCAAAATTAAGTCAATGGAAAACTCAATTTCTCATTTTAGAGGATGTCCAGGTAAATCCTATGGAAACACATCAATATATTCTTGTAAAATAGGTACATCCTCTATTCGAACATTCCTTTCCTCACCCACAGTTATTTCATTCTCTTTCTCCCCAATAATTGAATTTATTTGAGCTACTGGGGGTGGATCTAGATAAGAATCAAGTGGTGACATTTCTGCTCTAAAGATAAGGTACTCCTTATCATCATCGAAAATTGTAACCTCCTTCTTCTTAAAAAAAATCACATCATGATTTGAAATACAATCCATACCGAGGATTATATCAAATTCAATCATGGGTATGATGATGAGATAAGCAGATAAAGAACATTTATATGCCCTATTGAAAACTGATTCAAAAAACTTTATTGCAATGATACTTCCCTTAGGAGTTTTGAATGACAAATCCCTTGTTAAATCAAATTGGAAATATATAATTCTCTTAGAAAACTGGGAAGATATGAAACAATGCGATGATCTGGAATCAAATAAATCATTGGCTAAACTTGAGGAAACCATTAAATTACCTGCTACCATGCCTTTAATAACTTCAACCTTAGCAGTAGTGATTGTATAAGCTTGGCCTTGATCCCTTGGCCTTTTTAGAGGTAAGTTTCCCTGAAGCTTAGGACATTTGTCTGCATAATTCCCCATTTCATTACAATTGTAGCATTCAACATTGACAGCCTATTTCTTCCCCTTGTAATCACGAGCTTGGTGGCCTTTTTCACCACACTTGTAATAGAGTCTCATTCCATTCAAGAAAGTACTAGGGTGTTTCTTCCCACATTTATTACAGGATGGATATTCAAATTTTCCTTTATTCCCTTTATTTCCATTTCTAGAGTGTTCAAAAGATCTCTTCTTCTCCTGCTTTTCTTTAAAGTCGTAAGACTTACAGAATTCCTTTTCTATCTTGATAGCACATGATACAATATCTTCGTATGATGAGAAGGATTGTGATACTAATTATAGATGGATAAATGGTTTCAAACCATCAAAGAATCAATCAATATTACTCCTTGGGTTATGTTTATAATCTACATCATGCCTTGCTAACTGTGTAAAGTTAGCTTCATACTTTGCGACATTCTCATCCTCCTTTTTCCTTAGACTCATAAATTTCCTTTCCATATTCGCTCGATGGTCATGAGGAAAGTATTTTTCTAAGAAAATTTATTTAAACTCCCTCCATTCCATACTTGATACTTCTTAATCCTCCTTTGTGTTTTGAATCAACGGCCACCATTGATCATCATCTCCAGTGAGGTGATAAACTACCATGACAACTTTTTCCCTTTCGCTACTCCCAAAAGCATGAAATATTTTCTCTAAGGAACTTATGCATTGATCGGCTACAAATGTATTTGTAGTCCCATTTAATGTTGGTGGTTGTTTCCTCATGAAGAAGTCTAACATTGATCCTCCGCATTATGGATCAGGGTGCTCTATACAGGTAAGTTTATTATTCATAGCCTGAGTGAGTTGTCCCAGTATGGTGATAAGAAGATCAAAACCAGTTGCTTCACCAGCTCCACTATAATTAACATGATTAGGAGGTAAATCCCTACATGGATTACGTTCATTGATATAGTTTCCATTCCTTACACTATGCACCATTTCTAAACAATGGCATACACTAGATTAGTTTATGAATCAAAATACATAATTCCAAACTTGTAAAACTATTAACATAAATTGAACAGTTTATGGATATAATCCATAATCATAAAAATATTTTCTTTGAGGAAGTATATACTCATAAACCCTTCATAATGGTTTGTAAATAAAATGATAATTATCCAAATAATATCCCCTGGGAGTTTTGTAACCAAGATTGAAGCAAGGCATGTTGTCGTGCAGCAGTTCCCATTCGATTCTAGCTTAAAGCGGTGTTTTTGGGTTTTACCCCGAGGTACATCTATGTCAGAGCCACCTCTACCTGCTCATATCTAGACAGTAATGTATTTCTTGGAAAACACAAAAAGTCTCTATAGTACCAAAATTCTAGGAAGTTCTTCTATACTAATCCTCAAAGTCTATCTTAGGGTAATGTTCTCTAATCAGAGTTTTTCTAACTCTAGCTTCCAAGGTTTGTACTAAACTTCCTTTGATACCAAATGTAATGCCCCAACCCCAGTTACCCAGAGTTGGTACATTATTATATAACATTTTCATGATACAATTAAATCATGTCCCTAAATACCGATCAGTTTAGTAGCCATCAAAATACTAGATACATTCATAAGTTTTACATTAAATTGTAAAATGAAAAACTACAAAAACATTGTCTCCATAGACCACACTCATATAACCTCAAACTATACCTATAGGTCAATCATAAAATACTTCTTCACATCCTGATAAAAATAAAACATAGAAAGTGTTGAGCTTAGATGCTCAATAATGATAACAATATAGCTGAAACTTTCATAAATAAGCATAAACATTTAAGGAAATGTATAGGACTAAAACAAAAGACTATTAAACTTTAACTTCATCATAATAAGGCAAAGAAAAAATTAAATAATTTCATTTACTTATTCAAATGGATATTCTACTAGTCGAATAATCACATGAAATATCAATAGCCACTTTCATAATGATGGAATTCATAATGCCAGACTTCATAACCACATAGTCAAGGCCTTGCGCCAAGACTCCAAATAAGATTTTGTCAAGGCCATGTGCCAAGACACTATTTTTCCTCATGAGACCTACCGATGCATCTAGGAGCTATAGCGAGCTCCACCCGTCACTTACTAAGTCCAATGCATTCCTCATACGAAAAGGTTTAAACATAACATAAACATTCGTATTAAAACTAGCATACGAAATGTCAATACTTTTACCATAAACCATGAATGGTATAGAAATAACACATCCATAGTCAAACATATCACAAAACCTTCAATACAATATGGAAGATTTGTATCATAATGAATCAACTTCTAACAAGTGTAAAATCCATCAAAGGATGTTGACAGAGATAAAATCAAAACTATTTGAGAGAAATATCTCTTTATTTTTTTGAAATCAACATAATTATAAAATAAAACATTTATTTTGAAAATATTATTATAATATTGTAAGGTAAGCTTAAAATTTTTAATAACGGTGAAGAATAACCGCACCCTCCATATAAGTTAAAAAAACATTCTTACCTTAATTTTGTCGAAAAGGTCATAAAGTACCTTGTTTGGGAAATAACGGAAAGATTTTTTTGTAAACATATTGAAAAAATTCAAAGAATGGTATAAATTACTTTAACCCATAGTCTAGAAAATAGTAAAAAAAATGAAATACATTTTATGAAACATGGATGTGGTTGATAAAGAGGTCCCAGTAGATAATTACGTATAAACAACCTCGGATAATGAAGAGATTGTAGAATTAACCCTTACCTTGTAATTTTACTTGGTCTAGGGTAGGTTAAACTCATTTTTAATGGTGAAATCATTTTTATTAAATTATAAAATAACCATATACATTAATATGATATCATATATGATCTTCTAATATTGCTTTGTTAATGATATTTCAGTAGTATCATCGTTTCAGTTGTTAACTGATTTGTTTTCCTTTATATACTTTGTTACGTAAGTAATGTTTGTTATGGATAGGATGTATCTTATTCATATTCATAATGAAATTAAGTCTTTAAACATTATTTTTAATAATAAAAATAAAATTATTCTTGAATGGATATGATGGGGAATTAATCTCATCGTGTTCGCGGAGACGGTAATCCGTACGTACGCACGAGCAAAAATATCATTCTTTTGATATTAAAATCGTATATAATTGGATGGTATATCATATATAAATAATCCTTATCACGTTGTATTTATTATTTAAATCATTTATACTCATTATTATACCCATCCAAATGATGAAGTTTTTTAATAACAAACTACACCACGACGTGGAGACGGTAATCTGTACATACGCACGTATAGTGACTTTGTCATTTATAGGATGGATAGAATAATGAAAATTGTTGTACCATTTTAATAATAACATCACAGTATATATAATATACTGGATTTATTATTTTATAATGGAAACAACAAAGAAAGAGGAAGTGGAAGAAGAAAAGAACTTGAAAGAGGTGATGAAATATTTACCTCTTTTTCGGGTTCTTCCTTTTGATTTGATCAAAAGGGATCCTTAGGTCAGATTTATGACCAAAGGAAGGAATCTAGGATGAATGTAGGATAGTTTAAAGGATATTTCGGCAGGGTTTGTCCGATCTAAATGGATTTTAAGGTGTTAATTTGAGAGAAGGGGAAGTTCCCTTTTATAAGAGGGGTGAGGGGCACCTTATGAAAAGATTGAAATATTATTTTATAATAAATTAATATTCAGTTTATAATGGCTCCAAAATGATTTATTTCAAGGATAAGGTTGTTATGGGTCGAAAAACACTCAACCAATAGGTTTTATACTGGTTTGGTTCTCCATATTAACCATATATTTTATATTTAACTCTTAGTTAAATAGTTTGACATACAATAGGTTTTACTGCATCATCATTGTGTCATAAATAAATTAAATTATTTAATTTATAAAAATTATAAATAAAATACCATTAAGTAGGAAATAGTTTTATCTTTTTAATGAATATTTATAGTCTAATTTATATTATGTGTAACCCTATATTAAAAATGGTTTAGTTATTAAACTTTGAATTTAACACTTTTAACTCTTCTTTAAATAAAATAATAATAAATGTCCTAATATAATCCAAGTGGACCTAAAGGATAATATTATATTCTTAAGGTTTTTTTTGGTTGAAATACACTTATACAATAGAATTAGGATATGTGTTAGGGTAATAATAATATCATTTTACCTTTAATTACCCTATTTACTTTTAACCATGGTTAATAAAAGTCTAAAGTTACTGTGCACCAAAAAATATTTTCATCTTATCGAACTAAATTTTACTTAATGATATCAACCGTGTCTATACGATTGTTTAATTTCAATTCATAGAAGTGCTAAATTATGTTTTATGCAAATTTGAAAAAGATCCTAAGAGGTGGGTAAAAGACGGTAAAAAGTTCAATAAAATTTTTATATATCTAAACTTATTATAAAATGACTCCAATGAATTACATTGAACTTATATAAGTATTATGTATCTATTTGGACCTAAAATAAATTTAAATAAAATAAATAATTATTTAAATAAAAAGTTGGTTTTAAACAATAACTCAGTGTTTTTCACTATTCATCAAAAATTGAATGTTTTCAGAAAAATACCAAAAAATTACCCTAAGATAATTTCGATATTCCGAATCCAAAAATGAAGTCCATTTTAAAAGATAAAAATTATAAAATTTTAAAAAGTGGGTATTACTATTCATAACGGCTAGTTTGATTGGTTGTTGTGTGTTTGAACTCAAAGTTGCGTACAACACAAGCTATTGTACTATTAAAAGAGAAATGTATTGTGGAAGCTTGGGGTGTTACAATAAGGGTCAAGTACATCCCTTGATCAATATACATTACACTTGATAGGGCATGTTTCCCCCACAATAGTTTGGTAACGACGGAAAGGGGATGATTGAAGATGAGTAGATGTAGTTTAGGTACTCCCTCATGTGTGAAGTTATTATTCTCTATCCATATAGTTAATACCACCCATTATGTCAAGGTGTGGTCCACCATAAGTGTTGGTATTCTCTTAATCAACATACATTTCCTTGATATGGTATGGTTACCTACTAAAATTACAAGAGATTATATGGTAATTATATAGGATGGGTAGTTATAGATGTTCCAGGTCTTACGGCATGACATGAATACTTGGTTTCCTTTAAGATGCATCATACAACTAGTTTGTTGTCTATAATATTTGTGTCCCTTGGGATATTCTAAGAATCATTGGTTAATTTAGATACATGATCTTGTGTAAATATGAGCTTTAAAGACCTGATTTCTTCATTTATCCATGGTTTTCTTGATCCTTAGATAATATATCGGTTTCCTAGTTCCTGTCTTATTATGGGTTTTGAGATGAATTCTTATTTTTATCTTTGTTTTTTAGGGGGATCCTATGGGTAATTTTTATACTCATCTCTTCAAGGTATTCCTACCCACAAGTGTTGTGTCTATAAAGATAATGCATAGTATAGAGGTGACCTCGATGGGTATGGAGTTGGTGGAGAAAATTCTTAGTGGAATATAGTGGTATTTAATGATAGTGGTGATTGTTAGAAATCTATTCATAGGAGTTCTTTGAGATTGTTGGTTTTTTCCCTATCACATGATAATCATTCTTAGTGGAATTCCATTTTATATATTTTATTTTTTATAAATTTTATAGGTAGTGTTGTTATGGATAGTTGATGTTGCATACATGAATTATTATTATTATCCATCTTAGTTGTTCTTTTATCCTTGGTGGGTGTTGGTTATTATGTATGATAGAGATTTATATTTGTTTCGGTATGTATATATGCTATGGAATCCCATGTGTGGTATTCCTTCTTGGTGTTAGTCACTAACCCATAGCCTATAAGTAGGGGTGTAATTTTGGCCCAGTGGCCCGACCCGAAAGCCCGAGCGTCCCGTCCCGGCAATACCTATTTCAGGCTAGGACGGGCTCGGGCCATAGGTTAATCAGGCCGGGTCGGCCCGAAAAAGCCCACCCTTATAGCCCGTACGAAGCCTAGACCACTGTAAAAAAATATAACGGGAAGCTTCTGTTAGGGAGATTCGATCCCCGTACCTCAGGCTTCCAAGGCTGCGCCTGGACCAACTGGCCTAGGCATTTCAACTGTTATATTCTCCCAAGATTATATATATATATATATATATATATATATATATATATATCAACGATATATGTGTGTGTGTGTATATATCATTATATATTAACAAAAAATAATATATATATATATATACACATATAACTATTATCATGTATAATTATAATGTGTGTGTGTGTGTGTGTGTATGTACAACGATATATAATTATATATATAATATTGTATATATAAAAAAATCCATTAATAATATATATTAATTAAGTGTGACTTTTAAAAACCCATTAATAATATATATATATATATATACAAACAAAGCTTTTAATATATATATATATATCAATGATTTAATATTATATATATATAATAACTTGTTGTATATTAATAAAAAAAATAACACTCACCTAATGATATTCATGCACGTCACTCAATCTCATTAATTTTTTTAAGTATGTTGTGGCTTGCATATATTATACATACTACACATATATAAATTTATTTAAAAAAAATTAATCCGCCCACTATGGTGCACCCCTCAACCCTTAATTATTATTTTTACAATTTTCTCATATTATATATATTTATATATATCATTCATTTAACATTATATATATAATAACTTATTATATATTAATAAAAAAATAACATACTCACCCAATGATGTTCGCATACACCCTCCAACCTCATTAATTTTTTAAATATGATGAAACTAGCATATTATATATATATATATACATACATATAAACAAATATATTAATAATATATATATCAATGATATGATACAATATATATATATAAACAAATCCATTAATAATATATATATATATAAATATATTAATAATATATATCAATTAAGTGTGGCTTTTAAAAATCCATTAATATATATATATATAAATTATTTAATATAATATATCTATATATAAAAAAACCTATTAATAATATATATATATCAATGATTTAATATTGTATATATAGTAACTTATTGTATATTAATAAAAAAAATAACACTCACCTAATGATGTTGGTGCACGCCCCCCACCTCATTAATTTTTTTAAGTATGTTGCAACTTGTATATATTATATATAAATATATTTTGAAAAAAAATTAACCTGCCAATGGAGACGTACCTCCCAACCCCTAATTTTTTTTTACAATTTTCTCATATTATATATATATATATATATATATAATAACTTATTATATATTAACAATAAATAACTACTCACCCAATGATGTTCGCACACCCCCCAACCTCATTAAATTTTTTTAAATATGATAAAACTTGCATATATTATATATACTGTATATATATATAGATATATTTATATATTTATAAATCTATTTAAAAAAATTAACTCCCCCAGTGTTGTGCACCCCCCAACCTCTCATTATTTATTTGCAAATAATATATATAGATACAAAAATATAAATATGTTTAGAAAAAAATAACATATCCTCTCACTGTAAAATGTAAATAAAATAGAAAATAAACGTTCTTACAAAAAAATGTTTTAACATTTAATAAAAATACATGAAAAAAACATGCATTTAATTTTTTTTCAACATTTAAAAAATGTTTTAAATTAAAAAAATGCTTAAAAATAATTTTCATAAACATGTTATAAAAATAAATGTTAAAAATGTTTTAAATAAATGATAAAAAACATTTAAATAACAAATATTTAAACCAACCCATTGTTGCGCAACCCCCAATTCCTCATTATTTTTTTTCAATTTGCACATAATATATATAAATCAACACACATATATAAATCTATTTTTAAAAAAAATAACATATCCACCCATTGTAAAATGTTAATAAAAAAATGTTTTTACATAAAACATGTTAAATTTTTAAACAAAATATATGCAAAAAACATGCATTCAAAGAAATATTTTAAATTAAACGTCTAATAACAAATGTAAATATTATTTTAAACAAATGCTAAAAATGGTTTAAATAGAAATGTTCAAAAAATGTTCTTAAAACAGATATTTAAATTATTATTTTTTTAAACAAACACTTAAAAACTTTTTACATTAAAATTTGAAAAAAAGTTAAATGTTTTAAAAAAATAATTGTAAAAATCATACATTTAAAAAAAATTAAAAACATTTTAAATTAATCATTTAAAGTTAAATGTAAAAAAAATGTTTTAAATAGATGTTAAAAAACGGTTTCAATAAAAAAATTAAATAGAAAAAATTAATAAACACTTAAAAATTTATAAATAAGTTAAAAAAATGTAAAAAAATGTTTTAAATAAATGTTAAAAAAATGTTTAAATAATAATGTTTTAAACTTACCCATTGTGCATCCCCCAACTCCTCATTAATTTTTTTTTACAATTTTCCCATAATATATATAGATTCATATATATAAATCTATTTCGACAAAAAAATAACATATCCACCCACTGTAAAATGTTAATAAAAAATAAAATAAATGTTTTTACAAAAAACATATTAAAAATTTTAAAAAAATACGTGTAAAAAAAATGCGTTTAAAATTAAACTTAAAAACATTTTAAATGAATGTTAAAAAAAGTTTTAAAACAAACAATTATTCTGAAAATAATAAAAGCTTACCATGGTCCGACTTGAAAAAGTCCGGCCCGGCCCGACCAGATGGTTTGGGTCGACTCGAGGCTGGGCTCAGGCCGCCTCATGAGGTTGTTTGGGCCGGCCCAGCCCGCCCCGAATAGTGGTCAGTGGCCCGATTTTTTTCAAGGAAAGCCCAGCCCGGTCTGGGCCGGGCCGGGCCGAAATTACACCCTTACATGTAAGAGGTGTGCATGGAGTGGTATGCTCAGCCAAACTACCAGACCATGCATGGATTTGGTAGGTCAGGTTGTGTCACTCTTCCTCACCTCCAAAGGTTAATAAAATATCTTGAGTTATTTTAATGTTCTTAAGGATGTTATTAATCGTAATCTATGAACTCTCATCAAGATTGTATTTCTATTTACTAGTTATACTCAAATCATAAGATAAATTTGGAATAATACCCAACATGGAATACATTATAGATATTATAGAATAAGAATAATAAATATTATCTATGTTTTCCTCTCTAACTATTTAGAATGACATTGATTTTTCATAAGACCGATGCCATGAAACAATATTAATGACCCCTTCTTGGAGTTCACTATGATAAACCTCTTTAGCGATTTACTAATATCAGTTTTTTAACTCAATCAAATTATTATTTTTGATTTATCTCTAAATATATTCATACCCATCATGTAGTATACTTTTCTCATGTATTTCATTGAGAATCATTTTACTAACCATACCTTTATAGTATAAAACTTTTAGATACCATTTATGATGAGTATTATATTATTTAAATAAAACACAAAAAAACTATATTACTCCCACTAACCAACTTGTATTAACAAGAATCATCCATATTATTGATGAATATAAACTCTTTAACCACGTCATCAAACAAGATTGTCAAACACTGAGAAGTTATGTTTAATTCATAATTGTACTAGTGAAACGCTCATACCTTAGAAAAGTATTTTGGAACATAAAAATATTCATGTTGTATTATATACAATTCCTTGTATAAATTCCCATTAAGGAAAGTGGATTTGATTCCATTTGATATATCTCATCATCATAATGAGGTGTTTTGATAAGTAATATCTAAATTAAATTTAACATCAATACCAACGAAAATGTATCTTTACAATTTATATCATTAATATGTTTATAACCCTTTACTATTATGAAATATTTATAGGTAAATATTATACCTTCCATGTTAGATTTTTTGTGGATACTTCACATACAACTTATGGGTCTCACCCCTCCAGATGCATCCCTAAATTTACAAACTTAGTTAGTGTGCATGATTCCATATTCTATTTCATAACCTATAACTATTTCCAAGAATAAAAATACTCAATGTAATATGAATAATTATTTGTTTCTTAATTTATGAACACTATATTATTATCATTCTCTATAAGAAATTGATATCCCTCAAGCTTCCAATGAATCCTACAAGATCTTTAAGGTTCTTATATATCCTGATTTAGTTCTGTTTCAATAACCACTTATGAAATCATCTCACATTAAGTCTTAAGGACCATTCCTATTTGTTGGTTTTCAACTTCTCTAAGACTATCGTTACTCCCACTATATCTATTATTTATATCTTTATTCTCAAGGAATATACCAAATTAGAAAAAGAATATTTTTTGATCAGTAGGATTATATAAATAATATCCCATAGTTTTCCTATGATAACTAATAAATAAGTATATTTTTTTAGGGTCATGTTTATAATAATCCAAACATTTTTCATTTTCTTCAAAACTTCAAATATTCCTAAAAGGATAACTTGGTTGCCTTTTAATCCATATCTCATATGGTGTCTTTATTAAAATCTTAGATGGAATACAGTTAAGTGGGGATAAAATCATATCCCCAAAATTATATAGAAAGGTCACACCAAATTTTCATCAATATAACCATGTCTAATAAGGTATGTTTCCTCCTCTAAAACACATCATTACACTATGGTGTTCTAGGAGGATTAAATTGTGAGACAATTTAACCATCTCTTAGATGATTAGTAAATTCATAGCCTAAGTATTCACCACCCCAATCCAGTCAAATAATCTTAATAATTTTTCTTATTTGATAATGTACATTACTTTCTAACACCTTTAACTATTCAAAGTTTTTAAATTTATATCTCATAAGAAACACATAACTATATAAACTGAAGTCATCGGTAAAGGATACAAAGTACCAATCCAACCACTTTATTTCCTAAACATTGGGACACATGAATATCTTTGTATTAGTTTCATGTAACACCCAAATATTTTATGATATATTTTTATTTAAATGAGTTTTATTACTTTAACAACTTTCTTTACATGAAACACTGAGTTTAGACGAACCAAAATATACTATTGAAGTATTATTATTAAATGTGACAGTTATTTCCTAGCCATTGGATTTAAGGGTATGAATAGAACCATCAAAATTATGAAAAAATATATTTTTACAAATGTAAAAATGATTTCATTGGTCATCAATTGGTTAGAAATTAAAATAAAAAACATTTGTAAGTAAAAAACAATTTTTTTCCTGAAAACACGTTTTTATGCCTACAATGTGTTTTTATCTTAGTAAATTAAATTAATCACTATATATGAATAATTTGAATAAAATATTTATATAATATATTCCATAAAATATTTTAACATTCATCTAATAGTTTTCACTCGGCAAAGAAGAAGAAGATTTTTTTTTATTCTTAAAAATACATTTTTCTAAAAAAATTCATTGAATTTTTCATACTTATTTAAAAATTAATTTATTCCAATTTTTAAAATTGAATCAGATAAAATATTTTCTATATTTTAATAATTATTTCCAAAATTTTTGAGTTTTTTAATTTCATTTTTTTCATCATGAATATTAAAAGAGGTAAAGATTTATTACTACGATAAAGGTTAAAAGTGTTAATGAGGAGTTAAAATAAATATATAAGTGTTCAAATAACCTAATTAAATGTATAAAACTTATTTTAAGGTATATTTAGACCCAAAATAATCTTATATTTAACTTTTTTTACTTTGGTTCTAATTTTACTTGAATATGAATTTATTATGTTTTAATGTTTTAAGTATTTACAAGTGTGTTACTCCCCTCACATATAAAAGAGAACCTCATCTCCTCTCTTATACACACCACTTCAGAAATTTGGATTTAAAAATTTCAACCTAAATACTCTCAAAAAAAACTTATCCATGACCTTTATGTTCTTTTCTTCCCAAAATACCCATCCAATAAACATTAAGGTTCATTTTAAAAAAGGATACCCGAAGAAGAGTTATATGTTCTTACCGATATTTTTCATTCTTCTTTCTTCTTAAATCTCATAAAAATAATATATATCCATATTAAAATGATGAAATAAGTATCCTTAAAATATTTATATAATTTTAAGTTAATTTTAAATCCACTTTATATCTCCTTCTCATAATTTCAAAGATTATAACATCGCTCGTGCTTACATGTGGACTACCACCTCCACGAAGCAATGTGATTTGTTTTTCATTTAATATTTTCATAGATGGTCATAAGGATATATTTAATTATTATATATAATATTTATAATATAATTATAATTTTTTAAAGGTGAATTATTATTTTCCTTTCTTTCATTTCATTCATTAAAAAGTGGAAACATCACTCATGCGTACATACAGAATACCCTCCCAACGAAGTGATGTGATTAATTTCTCATCACTAATTTATATGAATGGTTATAAATTTTTATGTTATAAATAAATATGATATTTATTAAATTATTAAGATTAATTATATTATAAAATCATGACCATGGTGCAAGGACCAGAATTTTTGAATAGAAACATGAACGGAAACTGGAGCAGTTTTCACCTGAATATTCATTTCAATGAAGAATTATTAAAAAAAGAATAATTGGAAATTATAAAGGAATGATAAATATAATTTTAGGTATTAATATGGTTATTTAATAGATTTATAATAAATAAATATTTATTATAGAGTATGTTTGAATGCGTATGAAGAAATATGGGACTTGAGTTAAGGGTTTATGTTACATTCTCATTTCTTTTTGGAATTGTTTATGTTAAAATTTCATTAGGGTAAATTATATGATACTTATCATTTAAAACCAATATATTTTATTCTAATATAGTTATATTATTAATTTTTAATTATTAGTACCATTTTACACTATTTGGTACTTAAAAAGATCTGGAAAAAGTTTTTAAGAAAAAAACAAATTTATTTCATCTTTGGTCGATGAACTTTTTCTTCCATGTCCATATTTAATTAAAATGTTTTTAATAATTTTATTTTATATGATGAAATTATTATTTACATTACTTTTCAACAATATTTCAATTTTCTTCCAAAGTTTTAAAAAATATTTTTCACAATTTTTTTGAAGAGTCTATTTTGGAATTTTTGTGAAAAGTGTGAAAGGAATATTTATTTTAATGTTTACCACCCAAATGGATTTTCATACTGCCATGAATATTAATTTATTTGAATATTATTTTATATCTTTACATGGTTATTTTCAAGAAAAAAATTCACAGTATTTTTTAAATTTTTAGGCTTTAAAGATACCGACGGAAAATGATATGATTCATGATTTCAAAGAAATGTACAAATTCACTTATAAAGGTATTTTTTATCTATGGAAACATCCTATAAGGATTATTATGCTTCATTTGGGATGTAATATTATAATACAATCAAATTTATTTATCTAGATGGTATAAGATGACGATTATTTAAGGAAGATTATATGAAACTGGTTTATTTACCATGGGTTAATTAAGTTATGATAAATCCTTTATAAAACCCATTTCTTTTACATAAATTTTTCTATGATAGAATGATGAAATGTTTATGAAATATATTTCAATTCCATGGTTATGATTTGATGAAATTATGGATGTTTTTATGATCATGTGGAACATATATTTATGGAATTTATTATGTGTTTGGTGGTTTAAGAATTATATATCCCTCAAATGAATTGGGTAAATGTTGATATCTCATGAGATAATATAAAAAATAATATAGAGTAAACTCAATTCATTAAGGTACTCTATCAGTTATGATAGTCTTGGGAGTAAACCTTGACTAAGGAAATGATTGAATGGGGAGTGAACTCAATCCACTATGATAGTCTTGGTAGTGAACCTTGACTAAGGAAATAATATTTTATACTATGTGTATGCCATAAACCTAGGTCTTATTCTTATGATATGTTCTCATGGATTATGATTGATTATTTATGATTAAGTAGTATTATGACTTGTATAATTTTTTATGATAGAGCCTTATGAAATGATTCATGATTAAATATATTTGACTAATTGGGTATGAATTTCATAAGTTATGATCATGTTTTTATACCCATATTCCTATATTATGCTTATTTATGATCATTGATTGATATATCATGTGTTTACCCTCACTAAGAATCTGATATCACCCTTTATTATGTTTATATTCCCCAGGTTATAAATAATGGTTTTATGTATGGTATGCCTAAGAAGTGTATTGTGTGAGAAGAACTTTGTGGGAGATGTTGAGGATCATTCATGAAATAAGATTATTATGTATCAAGTCTTCAAATACACTAAACCTTTATATTTCTAGAGAATGTATTATTTTGATTTGTATTGAGTATCAATCTAAAATGATGCAATATTTATATATGTAATTCATGTTTCACCTCAATCCAATAGTCCATTATCCCTCATACATTTTCCTCTAAAAGGTGTTTTGATCATTTTTATTTATAATCAAGATTCACATTTTTCAATTGATTTATAATCAAATGAGTCTAATAGTTGATCTTTATGGGGTCTTTGTAGGTATTACTCAATGATATTATTAGGGGAATAATTCTAAAGATAAGTGGAATTATTATTAAATACCTTAACATTGTTATATTAAATATTATATACATGATTATCCAAGTCAAAAATATATAAATCATTCACCATATTCTCATTAACATAAAACATTTCTTTAAAGTAAATTGAACTAGTATTCATAATCATTACCAAAAACCTCTTCTTCTATAAATAAGATATACAAATAAAAAAATTATTTATGGCTATAACATAGTTATATTTTTTCAATTATAGTACTAAAACACTCTGTTGACTTAGATCATATGTGTTAGTATCCAATAAAAAACTCTTAACTCATTACTAACACATGGATATACTTCTCCTTTATTAATTATATTATATTTCTATGTCTATATTTATTAGAAAGAATATTTGATGAACACCTAGTAGACAATACCTGTAATGGCCTGACCCCATTTTCATAGAGTCGATGAATTATTTTAATACACTAGCATGATTACAAGGAATCAAATCTCGAAGGACCGGCCAGTTTAGAAGTCTTGTAAAATATATTACATACTTGAAAATTACATAACAATTTCTAACATAAAATAAATCATAGATAATCCTTATAGAACACCATTATTACCCTAGTTTAACCCTACATATCAGTCATAATAAAATTCATGGAATCTTGGGAAAATAAAACATAAGAAAGGGGTGGTCTCAGATACTTAGTAAGGGTAATCATACAACAAAATAAATTATTAATAAATAATAATAAAACTTAAGGAAATGTGTATAACTGAAACACAAGACCTTTAAACAAAATCATGATCAAAATATAGCAAGAATAAATAATACCATATCAAATAAGCATAACCATGGATATTCTACATGTCAAATAATCACATGGAATATTCATAACTAATATAATAATGAGGGAATTCATATTTTTTAACATCTACAATATCAAGATATATCCTCAAGATAGCTATTGTCATGATCTATCCTCATGAAATTTTAAGTTTGTGGGTAAAAAATCATCTGATTTGTGTCAAGATCTATCCTCCTGAAAATCTAAAAATTCTTAGAAAACAACCTCATTTGGTATGTCTCCAACTAATTTCATATCATGAGACCTACCGATGCATCTAGGGGATATAGGTGACCCACCCATCACTTACTAAGTCCAATATATTCATCATATGAAAAGGGTGAAATATATCATAAACATTCGTATTAAAACTTGCATACGAAATTTAAACCATAAATCATGAATGGTATAAAAATAACACATTCATAGTAAAACTTATCATAAAACCTTAAATACAATACAGAATATTGTATCATAATAAATCAACCTCAATAAAGCATAAAATCCATCAAAGGATGTTGACATAGATGAAAATACTCTAATAAATTTATTAATACTCTTTGAGAGAGATATCCTTTTTTACATTGAAATCATTTAAAATCTGAGAAATTATAAAAGAAAACATTTATTTTGAAAATAAAATTGTAGCCTTGTAAGATAAGCTTAAAACATTTAAGTTATAATAATGGTAGAAAATGTAATCTTGCACTGTATAAGTTAAAAATATTTTTTCTTTAATTTATCAAACTTTTCATAAAGTAGCTCATTTGGAAAACTATGGAAATATTTCATTCAAAACGTATTATATTAATAGTAAAAAATGGTTAAAAATTTCAATAAACAAATTTTGATAATATTTTGAAATACATTTTAAGAAATGTGGACATTGATGATAATAATGTCCTAGTAGATAATTACGTATAAGCAATCTCAGATAATAAAGAGATTGTAAAATTAACCATTACCTTCTACTTTTTTTAGTCGAGGGGGAGTTAACCACTTGTTTAATTGTTAAATTATTTTATTAAATTATAATAGAACAACATACATATATATTATATAATATATTATCCCCTTATATCATTTTGTTAATAATATTCAAGTATTACCATTATTTCGGGTGTTAACTACTTAGATTCTGGAGTAAGTTTTGACTTATTATTTGTTGTAAATATTAAATATATCATGGTTTCATCATCGCCATAATATAAATCATTACTAAATTATCTTATATATTCATTACATAGATGTTTTTAATATTCCATAATATTTGGAGATTAGAAATGAAGTGCACCATTCATGGAGATGGTAATTCGTAAATACACATGAACGCTACTTTCATTTCTTGGTGTATTAAAAGAATTAAAACTAAATGATACATATATATATATTATAATTAAAATAACATATTTTTTTATATATTTTACATAGGTTTATTATAACAATCATTTATACATTCCATGTATGGCATGAACGATTCATATCGTTTTCAGGGGCGGTAGTCCACACTTCCTCAAACGAAATTATCATATTTACACAAATTGGAAAGTATAAAGGTATATTCTAAATATAAATTACAAAAGCATAGAGATAAAATAAATATAATATATATCACATATAAATACACTATCCATTATAATGGCCACCATGATTGGTGGTAAAGGAAGAAAGAACAATCATCGTTTCGTGAGGCAGTAATTCGTCGTACATAGAAACAGTATGTTCGTATCTATTAGATTGAGGTGTGTATAAGTTCAGGTAGAAATATTATCATAACAAAATACTAGTATATTGAGTATTGACATCCCCCCAAGGCATCGTTAGTTCCCTATGGTGCTATAAAAAAATAAACATTATAAAACTCAGAAAATCCTAACTCAATGTGTAGTACTTGTTAAGTCTGAGTGTCAAACCCACAAGGATGGTCCGTATGTTCTAAATTAATTAATGAAATATAAATTTAAATTTATCGGTTGTTTGGAAAGGAAGAAACAAAAGTATCAATGATTGGATTTGAAATCAATATGGGGATACATGTCAGGTTTGGTGATATTCAGGTTCGTGTTCTAGGGATTCAATTGAGTATGGGTTTTTTCATGTTTGGTGTTGAAATTGGGTCAGCGAGGATCCTTGGTCTTGGTATCTCACCCTAATAATGTGGTTTCCAATTTTTAATGGTCATCTACTTAGAAAAAACATATAAATAGGAAACCAAAAACCATTTTTTAATATAACTATCCTAGATTGCACAATGGTCATGGGAAAAGTAGGCCAATTAAATGAAGAAATGAAATAATTCTCTTCAAATCACAAGAAATGGTCATGAAATTTCAAAAATAAGGAGATTAGAATTGATAAATGGTGTTCTCAATAATCCATAACATGGATAATTAAAATAAAATAATCCCTAAGAAACACTCCCCCTATAAATCACATCACCTGACACTAGAGAGAATAATCGCTCATGTTGGAGATGAGCAGCATTGGTAACTAAGGAAGAATGGCGTCGAGGAATGGCTTCGGATCATCACTCGTGGTTTGGAAGACATCTATTGATGTTCATTGGCTTCTTCTTCCCTATGTTATCTAGGAAGGGCGAATGGTGGATCATTTTATAGGAAAACTCATCCAAAATCCATAGCCCATGTCACCTGAATTTTCTATGCACATCACCATCATCACAACGTGTACTTGTGGTACACATCTTGTACCTTAGATCCACTTTTTCCCCTACCGCATTAATTCTGTGAAAATATCGTACACTGGTTTGATTTCTATCACATTATGTACTGGTGTATCACGATGTGTACTTGGATTTCACGTTA
The DNA here is from genome assembly GCA_963277665.1 of Viscum album. Lineage (NCBI taxonomy): Eukaryota > Viridiplantae > Streptophyta > Magnoliopsida > Santalales > Viscaceae > Viscum > Viscum album. The sequence continues at coordinate 11,080,255 of CAUJRU010000002.1, forward strand.
TGTGGGCTTGTCACAACTTGTCCCACACAGTTTTGTTTCACTTGAAATGGTCATGACGTGTACTTGTGGTACACGATGTGTGGTGCATTTTTACTTAGTTTCCAGCTTCTATTCTCTATCAAAAATCCAATTTCATTTCACTTCAGTTCTCTCCCGGTGTGAAGGTTCATTAATCTCATTTCTCATCCAATTTTCTTTTATTTTTCAAATATTCTTCATTTCCTTCCATTAAACACAAAACAAGTTTATCCCAAACATGACAAGATTAATCATTTGAATAAAAAATTCAATATATTGAAACACTGAAAAATATATTCATTAAATATATGTATCAATTATACTGGTTTTTTCATTAAATAATGGAATAAATAGAGATCATGGGATAGACAAGGAAAATTAAGAAAAGAGTTTGAGAGAAAACATTACCTCTTAATCGGGTAACTCCTTTTGGTTTGTGCTAAAAGGCTTCCTTGAGTTTCCTTATGTCCATGATAAGGATTCTAAGAGGAAGGTAGGGATGTTGGAAGCTTATTTTGAGCATATTTCCATTGATCCAATGGGCTTCAGAGGTGTGTGTAAGTGGGTAGAGATGGTGGCCCTTTATAAGAGGGAGGAGGGGCAATTTAAGAAAGTCTTGAAATATTAATTTGTTATAAATTCAATTTCGATTTAAAATGGTCCAAAATAAATTTAATTTGATGCTAATATGAGGATAGTTCACAATAATCTCATCCAATAATTTTTAGACATGTATTGAATATTTTCTAATCCTTATATTTTTGGTTTGACCCTTATTTTACCCTTCTTAATCTTATGGGGATATCATGTTATTTAAAATTTTGGTGTTAATGTAATTACCATAACATGTTAAATGACCAAAAAAGTGTAATTTATGACATATTAGTAATTATCCTAACCACTTGGTCAAATCTTATATTTTATAGATTTTATAACATTTAATAAACTATTTTATATTTTAAATTATTAATTATGTCAATTTTTTACACTATTCATACTTGACTTTTTAAAAATTCATAATAACTTGATTCCTTATAAAAATACATTAAATCAATCCTAAAATTTCATATTAACCTATAAAATTCGTGGATGACATAAATTATGCCAAATACTATTTATTTTAATATTTATAATATCATTTATTTGAATCTTGTATTAATGAAGCAATCATTTCATCATCATTGTGTCATAATTAAATTTATTTATTTAATTTTAAAAAATTATAAATAAAATGCCATGATGTATTAAATTTTTTAGCTTTATGATGAATATTTATAGTCAAAGATATCATTTCTATAAACCCATTTTAAATTTTTTTATTAAGAAGATACATGTTTATGTTATATTTCCCTTCACATTAAATTAAGTGTTATAAAATGTTTTCGTCACACCCAAGTGGCTAAAAAAGGCCACATGTGCAGCCCAAGTGTTCTATGGGTCTAAAATAACTCATCCAAAATTATTATGACAAGTTTTATGGTAGTTTTATATTAATATAATATTATTTTTACTCTTATTTACCTCATTTCCCCTTTAATAATGGTATATAAAAATAATTATTAAAGTTACTATTAATAATGCCCAAAAATAAAAAGTATCATATTAATATAATTTGAACCCACTGATTCAAAATATGGAATCTATTTTTAAAGATTTAAAATACATAATTTTTAGTAATTAATTTAAAATTAAATCCTGTTGTCAAAATGAGAAAATGGGTTTTCTAAAAAGTAAAAACCATCAAAAGATTGACACATGTTTCTATCAAATTTCAATGTGAAATTAATTAAAATTACTTAAATTATATTAAATGATAAAAACATAATATAATCATAATTTAAAACCAATTAAAAATATAATATAACAAAATAAATAAATTTGAGGAAAAAATAGTTTTGAATTAAAATCCAGTATTTTTCAATATTCATTAAAATATGAAAGTTATCATAAAAAAGACCAAAAATTTATCCAAAATAAATTTTTATGTCCCTAATCTAAATAAGAAGTTTATTTTATCAAATTTAATATATAAAATTGTCAAATATTGTGTTTAAAAAGGGTTCTCCATTAAAAGGTGAAAAAACTGTATTTTTTGAAAAATACTTCTTTTATCTGAAAAAATTAATTGGTTCTAATAAACACATAATATGAATGTTAAAATTATATAGAATGTATAAAATTAAAAATATGGTTAATACTTGATTAGCCACTTTAAGAGGCTAATATTCATTGTTAATATATGTAGTTTTCATGTGCCTTGCTATTCATAAATACCATTTTAGTGCATTTTACATTTTGAACACCCATTCTCATCATTTGTGCACTTCATGCCTAATGTGCACCAATTTAGGCCCAATGTTTCATCTGATTTTAAAGAATTTAACTATCCATATTTTAATATGATATTTTTGTAAATGGATATTCACTTAATTATGAACATTTTTTATTCAGGGATCAATGGATTATTAATAAAGGATGATGGAGATATTTGGCGATTAAAGGAAACAATTCTGGAGAAGGCAGATTGGATATCATTCCACTTATCGGACTATGGGGACCTCAATACAATCCCAATGAAGCCCAAACTTTATGGAAGGATAGAAGACATATAGGGGAACAAAGAATTCTTCTGGAGCCAGTGATAATTCGTTTTCAATGGTGGTGATTAAGGTGGCCCAAGTTGAAGCTTTAATTTTGGGCCAGAGTCTGCGGCCCAGAAAAACAGCCCACTATTTAAATCATATATCCCGAACCACAAAGTATTTTAGGATGAAATTTTACATGGTGTTAGGGTACATCTGGGGGTTCATTTACGTATTCTAGGTCCTACTAAGATTCTGCCTTCTAGAAGGCCTTTTAGGCGCGTCCTTCCGGTGGATGCAAGCTGGCTGGAACTTCGGGGCAAGAAGTGGAAAAGTCTCTCATCATTAATGTTCCACCCACCTTTCAGCAACATAATTAATTAAAGGCACATGGAATGTTGGGGGCTTGGACAAGGCTTCATTTTTTCCTATTTAAGTCAGGAGTGGTGGTGGATTTAGGAATTTTGGGTGCTTTCTTTTCATTGTAATGTTATTATGCCAATTTGCCTTTGTAATGTTCTTCCTTCTAATGTAAGTTGTTCGAATCACCTTAGTCTTCAATAAAAGTTCTTATTATTCTCTTGTTCTGTTCTTCTCATTATCACCTTGATACCGTTGCCTCAAGGTGTGAATTTATTCACACCAAACCTTGTGATTTTTTTCACACAACGGTGGAGTGATCGTTATTTTTGTTGTTTTTACTTCTTCAATTCCACCCTCATAAGTCTACTTTCCGCTTCCGTTGAGAACTTGTCATCAATGGAGGGATAGATCTTTTATGGGTTGATCCAAGGAAGTAGAAAGGGGCTGGATTGAATGTTATTTCTCATGCCCTAAATGTTATTAATTTCTTTTAATTGAGTTTCTTTCATTCAATGATTTTTATTCTTCCTCTTCCTTATTGAATTTATTCACCCCACTTTCATGTGCTAATTACATCCTTTACCTTGGATTGATCATGAAAATGATCCTACAAGTGTATAGGTGATTATCATATGTTTTGAAGGTGTTTAATCAGTAAGTGATGAGATTAGTTTGAATTCATTGCATGAATCCTTCTCGAGTTAATGAAATTAAAATCGTAAAAAAAGGAATTCATTCAACCCACCCCGAGCAATAACCTAGGATCAACTCATTTTCTCATAATTGAATTCACATAGATCTTTTAGTGCTCTTTAAAAACAATCTAAAATCAACCCAAGTTGGCCACTTCATAGCCAAAAATCCATCTCTTTTTATTTAGTGTCTAAAGGTTCTTCTTAGGTCTCTGAGGATTCGACAACCCAAGCTACACTACAAGCGACCGCTTGACCCTTAAAAATTGGGTAAATTTGGGAGAGACCAAATTTTGGCACCGTTTCCGAGGACCAAGTAAGTTCCTTAGACAAAAACCTTCTTTCCTCACCCCCATTCTTCTATTCCCACCCAAGATCTCTTATCTTTTCCCTTTCTCGCTTTTTTTTGGCGCATGTCCGCCTTCACACGCGATAACTCAAACAGACTAGTTAGGGGGGAAAGTCATAGGATAGGGGAGTCAAGTACACCATTGGATCCTAACATTCCTAATACCCCAGAGTTAAAGATTGAGTCAATTTTAATGGAGGGTCTTCAAAGAAACCAACTCATAAACCCGGGCGGGAACCAAAATGGAAATCCAAATGAGGCAGCCCCAAATTTGGGGAATGCAGTCGATCAAACCATGAGTGACTACCTTACACCTACCTGGACCAATGCACCCTCTTGCATTAGGCATGCTGCCGTAGGAGATGCCCACTATTTCTTTAAACCTCATGTTCTAAACCACCTTCCAACCTTTCATGGGATGGAGTCAGAAATGCCTTACCTTCATGTCAAGGAGTTCAATGAAATTGTTGAAACCATGTGCTCACCACATCAACTTGAGTCAGCTAAGATGAGGCTCTTTCCTTTCTCACTTAAGGATCGAGCAAAGAATTGGTTAAATAATTTGAGACCTTCATCAATCCACACTTGGAACCAACTGCAAAGAGAATTTTACAAAAAATACTTCCCCCATCACAAAACCATTGCACTAAAAAAGAGCATCCAAATTTTTTTTGAAAAAGAGGGAGAGTCATTTTATGAAACATGGGAGAGGTTCAAAGACACCCTAAACATGGTTCCACACCATGGTTTTTCTATTCCTGAACAAGTAAGAATTTTTTATGAAGGTTTTGGCCCGGGGAACAAACAATTCATTGACATGATGTGTAATGGGACCTTTAAAAACAAATCCCCAAATGATGCTTATGAGTATCTAGAAATCCTTTCTGAACAAAACCAAACATGGGGAACATCACCTTATTCTGAAAAGCCTCAAAGAACTACTGGAATGCATACACTTAGGGAAGAGGAAATCCTTAGGGTGAAACTTGCAGCACTCTCTAAGAAGGTTGAAGAGATAGACCATAGGAAAATCAATGAAATCCAAACTGTAGACCTTGTTTGCACAATCTGTGACAAACATGACCACAAAACAGACAACTGCCCAACCATTCCATCCATCAAGGATGTTCTTTTAGGAGGACCACCTGCTGAAGTCAATGCCCTAAACTTTCAAAAGCCTCAATACCCAAACACATTCAACCCAAGGTATAATGACCACCCAGGCTTTCGATGGAAAGATAACCAACAACCTAGCCAACCACAAGGACCAAACCCCTACCCTACACAAAATTTTCAAAACCATAACCAATTCCAACCACAACCAGTCCAATACCAACATCCTATAGTCCAATACCAACAACCCATCCAACAACCAAAGTATCCCCTGGGATAACCCAACCAACACAAACCCCTTCCCAATCTGTCCCTCTCCCAATCCTTGAACAACTGTGAAAACAAATGGAAAAGATGAACTCAGAAGTCTCGTCCCTTAAACAAGAACTTCAAACCATCAAAACTGGAAAGACACCCATGCCCACACAAGCCATTCCACAACAAACATCATGGGGGGAGACAAGTTGCACTCAAACAACTCATGAACAACTAAAGGCTGTGACAGTTTTGAGAAGTGGGAAATCAATTGAGAAACCTGAACAAATAGTTCAAAACCCACCTGAAGATTCAAACTCTAATGAAAATTCAAATGAAACACCTGAACAAACTGATGATACTAATAAAAATGTGAAAGAAACAACTCTTCAAAAAACAACCCCACAACCTGCCCCATTTCCTCAACGCATGAGGGGGAAAACCAAGCCTAAATTGAGTGAAACATTGAGGGAAATATTCTCACAAGTAAAGTTGAACATTCCACTCCTCGATGCCATTCAAACCATTCCTGCATACTCAAAATACCTTAAGGACCTCTGCACATTTAAACGGAAATTCTCACATAAGAACCAAGTCCTTCTGGCAGCAAATGTTAGCACAACAATCCAAGGAACCCTTCCTCCAAAGATGAAAGACCCAGGATGCCCTTACATAAATGTTGAACTAGGAGAGAACAAAGTTGTCAAGGCCTTGTGTGATCTAGGAGCCAGTGTTAACCTTATTCCTTATGCTATGTATTGTTAGTTAGGGCTCGAAGAACTCCAACCCACATCTGTCACTCTTCAACTTGTTGATCGTAGTATTTGAGTTCCAAAGGGGATCTAAAAGGATGTTTTGGTGAAAGTTGAAAATTTCATTTACCCAGCTGACTTCATTGTTCTAGACAATCACCCAAGCTTAGGTCCTAGGGAGAAAACCCCAATCATCCTTGGTCGTCCCTTCCTTGCAACAATCAACTCTGTTATCCGAGTCCGAAATGGGAACATGACCATCACCTTTGGAAACATGAGTCTAGACTTGAACATCTACAATGAAAACTCTCAAATTGGGGATGATGAAGAGATCCATGAGGTTAATTGGATAGGTAGTGTTGATAGTGAACTCAAGGAACATCAAGGAATTACCGAAGGATGTTTAAGTCAAGAAGAGATTTATTTTCTTTGTTCACATGAGGGAAATTTGTCTCCTTGGCTTGAATCTCTTTCAGATTGCTCTATTGATGATTTTCTAGAATCACCAATCAATGATACCATGGGTGAAATCAATAACATCGAGTCCATATCCCTTCATGAAACTACTCTAGCTAATTTATTGGATGAAAATTCTCTTCATAAGGAACCAATTTTGTCAAGAAATGTGAACAAAGAAACTGAGTTCAATACAAAGTCTCATCCTTTCTTGGAAAGTGATAACCACTCTGATCTTGAATTTAAGGTTTTACCTTCATCACTCAAGTATGCGTTCTTAGGGGACAATCAATCCTTTCCTGTTGTCATTTCTTCCTCTCTTGAAGCCAATCATGAGAGGATGCTTCTAGATGTCCTTAGGAGACACAAGAAATCCATTGGATGGACCCTATCAGATATTCCTGGGATTAGCCCACTTATCGGGACTCATAGAATTGTTCTATAATTCGATTCAAAGCCATGTCGTCAACCTCAATGGCGACTCAATCCTAATCTCATGGAAGTAGTGAGAAAAGAACTTTTGAAATTGTTAAAAGTTCGTATCATCTATCCTATAGCCGAGAGTGAGTGGGTTAGCCCAATCCATGTGGTTCCAAAGAAGGCTGGAATCACAGTAATAACCAATAATGATGGAGATATGCTTCCAACAAGGGTTAGTAGTGGATGGAGAGTCTGTATTGACTATAGGAATCTCAACTCTTGTTCCAAGAAAGACCATTTCCCCTTGCCCTTTATAGATCAAGTCCTCGAGCGAGTGGCGGGTCAACAATTCTACTTCTTCCTAGATGGATTCTCAGGGTATAATCAAATCGAAGTCTCTTTAGAGGATCAAGAAAAAATGACCTTCACTTGTCCATTCAGCACTTTTGCCTTCAAGCGCATGCCCTTTGGGTTATGTAATGCCCCTGGTACCTTCCAGCGGTGCATGATGGGAATCTTCTCGGACATGGTGGGGGATTGTTTAGAGGTCTTCATGGATGATTTCTCCATATTTGGGGATACTTTTGAGGGATGCCTTCTAAATGTTGAAAAGGTTTTGTCAAGGTGTGAGGATAAGAATCTCATACTAAATTGGGAAAAATGCCATTTCATGGTAAGGGAAGGACAAGTTCTAGGTCATCTAGTATCTGGTAGAGGGATTGAAGTTGATAAAGCTAAGGTTGAAATCATTCGTCACCTTCCCTCTCCTAAAACTGTTAAGGAAGTAAGTTCCTTCTTAGGACATGCTGGTTTTTATAGAAGGTTCATTAGGAATTTCAGCTCTATTTCTCGACCACTATGTGCTCTATTGGTAAAAGATGCTCCATTTTTATGGACAGAAAGCTGTGAGGAATCATTCTCTACACTCAAGTCAACTCTTATATCTCCACCTATCATGCAGTCTCCAAATTGGAAACTTCCTTTCGAGCTCATGTGTGATGCAAGTGACTTCGCTGTAGGAGCAGTCTTAGGACAACGGTGTGAGAAAACTCCATGTGTCATTGCTTATGAAAGCAAATCTTTAAATGATGCACAAATAAACTACACCACCACTGAGAAAGAGCTGCTTGCTGTTGTCTTTGCTTTAGAGAAATTCAGGTCTTATCTCTTAGGATCACCCATCATTGTCTTCACTGACCATTCAGCCCTAAAATACCTTTTCCAAAAACAAGATGCCAAGGCTAGATTGATTAGGTGGGTCCTTCTTCTTCAAGAGTTCGATTTAACCATTAAGGATAAAAAGGGTGTTGAAAATGTTGTAGCTGATCACCTCTCTAGGATGGAATTCAAAGACAATTCACACCACCTCTTTGTGTCTGATTCATTTCCCGATGAGCACCTCTATTCAGTGAGTGATTGCCCTTGGTATGCTGACATAGAAAACCATTTGGTGACGGGTGACATTCCAAAATTCCTGGGGACCCAAGCTAAGAAAAAATTCCTTTCTGATGTCAAACACTATGTGTTTGATGATCCTTACCTCTTCAAGTTCTGTCCTGGTCAAATCATCAGGAGATGTGTTCCCAAGTCTGAGCAAGAGTCCATTCTAAAATTTTGTCATGGAGAGGCATGTGGAGGCCACTTTTCTACAAATAAAACCACTGCAAAGGTCCTCCAAAGTGGTTTATACTGGTCAAACCTCACTAAGGATTCCTTCCAATACTGCAAAAGTTTTCCTCAGTGTCAACAATTAGGATCCATTTCCAAAAGAAATCAAATGCCCCTCACTCCCATTCTAGTCATTGAAATCTTTGATTGTTGGGGAATTGATTTCATGGGACCCTTTCTAAACTCTAAGGGATACCTCTACATCCTCTTAGCTATTGATTACGTATCAAAATGGGTTGAGGCCATTCCCACCAAGACTAATGATCATCAAGTTGTGATCTGATTCCTAAAAGAGCATATATTTTCTAGATTTGGAATTCCTAGGGCTATAATCAGTGATCGTGGAACCCATTTCTGTAATCGCCCATTATCTTCACTCATGTCTAAGTATGGAATTTCTCATAAAGTTTCCACTGTGTAACATCCTCAAACCAATGGTCAAGCTGAGTTAGAAAATAGGGAGATTAAGCAAATTCTTGAAAAAACTGTCAACCCCTCTAGGAAAGATTGGTCTGAGAAACTCTTGGATGCTCTTTGGGCATATCGTACAGCATTCAAAACCATCCTAGGAATGTCACCATATAGGTTGGTTTATGGAAAAGCATGTCATTTACCTGTTGAAATTGAGCATAAGGCATTTTGGGCAATCAATAAAATGAATTTTGACATTTCTTAAGCTGAAGAAAAGAGGAAGTTAGATCTTAATGAAATTGAGGAACTTAGGATGGAGGCGTATGAAAATTCAAGGATAAATAAAGCTAGAGTTCAAGCCTACCAATCTAGGAATGTCAAAGTCAAACAATTTGAACTGGGAAAACCTGTGCTCTTGTATAGTTCAAAACTTCATTTACACCCAGGAAAGTTAAGGTCTAGATGGTCAGGTCCTTTCATAGTGCTTCATGTGTACCCCCATGGGGCAGTAGAGATTGAGGATCCCACAAGTGGTAACATTTTTAAGGTCAATGGTCATAGGTTAAAACCATTCATTGAATCATTCAATAAACAGGAAATAGAGGTAGAGTTAACAGAGCCAACCTATGAACCAGGAAAAAATTGATAGATTTAGGATCCATGTCGGGCTAACGACGTTAAACAAAAGCGCTGCATGGGAGGCAACCCATGGTCTTCATGTTTCTAATCTTTGTGACTCATTGTTTTTTCTTCTATATTTCCTTCTTCTTCATTTTGTTCTTTTAAATATATATATATATATATATATATATAGACTATTGACCTGTTCTTCTTTTATGAGTAAGGATGGGTACGAAAGGGGAGCACCGTATTCATCCGTGTCACGTAGTGTGATCTCTGAGTAACACCTTACCCAGAAAATATAAAGAATACAATGTATCATTAGTTTATTTTATTTTATTTTATATTTTTGTTGGTATTTAAAAAAAATAGATTGCTGACCTGTTCTTCTTTTATGAGTAAGGATGGGTATGAAAGGGGAGCACCATATTCATCCGTGTCACGCGGTGTGATCTCTGAGTAATACTTTACCCAAAAAATATAAAGAAGAGAATGTATCATCAGTTTATGTTATTTATACTTTTTTTAGGTTAAAAAAAATACAAAAAATATATATATTAAAAAAAATTAAGGCATGTCATGGGTCATTGGGAAAAGCTGGTCACAACCGTCCAAGCCATTGGAAGATAAACCGAACTGAAGGGAGACAAGGGAATGCATTTTCAACATCAACCACCAGGTGACTACATTCCATAATTTTCATTTTCAATGTCTTCGTTGAACTTCTATCCTGCCACTTCTATGTTTCAATTCTTTAAACACTAGGGACAGTGTATTCCAAGTTGGGGGGGAGATGAAAATGTGTGGAAGGAAAAATGTCATTAACCTTGAACATGATAACACACATTCCAAACTCTGAAATTGGATATCAAATAATTTTTCATGCCTTGATTTTGATTTTAATGCAAGTTTATGTTCATGTGCATAGATATTGGAAAGTGCGGTTTTCTGATGTCATTTTTCACTGTTATATTTTCATCCATTTAATAAAAAAACACAATGCACGTCCTCTAGATTGTGGGGTTTTAGTTTGAGTTCTTGGGGACCGATAATAAATAGCATAGGATTGGCGATCATTTTAATTTTAACATGAGTATTCAAAAAAAATCAATTGCGCATAGAGCAATGAATTGACCTAATGTGTGGCTTTTGGCACTTGCGGATCGTGACTCCATAGTTGTCTGGCCCAGAGTTGGGAATTTTATCTCTATTTGTGGTAATTTGAATTTTTTTTGATTGAGTTAACTTGAGATGATGCCTGAGTATGTGAGCTTCAATTGGTTCCCTAAGGTCTTTGAGCCTGGGAGTCATCGGCAAAGTCTTGCTACATGGGTTGACTCGATTGAGTTCAATTTCAATTACCATGGAAAAATTGCAACAACAAAAAAAAAACCCAAAAAAAAGAAAATAAAAAAATGAGTACTCATCTTATTATTAAAATTTGATTGCTCCTAGTGCTTCAATCTTTTCTCCCTCGAATGTAAATGAACCCCCATGTCTATTGTGACGCACAAACACTTCATCATGCTTAATTGAATTTGGATGAAATATGGAAATGAATTTGAACAAAGCAATGGGCTTGGGATTGAGATATGCCTGTGGACATAGCTTGTTTTAAATTATTTTGATGGGTTTCATAATTGTTTGGTATGTGATCTTTGGGTGAGAAATGTGTATTAAAATGTTTTTGGAAAAGTTCATTCGAATTTCATTTTTGTGAGATATATTTTGCTCGGGACTAGCAAAACTCAAGTTGGGGGGTGTTATTAGCCACTTTAAGAGGATAATATTCATTGCTAATATATGTAGTTTTCATGTGCCTTTCTATTCATAAATACCATTTTAGTGTATTTTACATTTTGAACACCCATTCTCATCATTTGTGCACTTCATGCCTAATGTGCACCAATTTAGGCCCAATGTTTCATCTGATTTTAAAGAATGTAACTATCCATATTTTAATTTGATATTTTTGGAAATGTATATTCACTTAATTATGAACATTTTTTATTCAGGGATCAATGGATTATTAATAAAGGATGATGGATATATTTGGAGATTAAAAGAAACAATTCTGGAGAAGGCAGATTGGATATCATTCCACTGATCGGACTATGGGGACCTCAATACAATCCCAATGAAGCCCAAAATTTATGGAAGGATAGAAGACATATAGGGGAACAAATAATTTTTCTGGAGCCAGTGATAATTCGTTTTCAATGATGGTGATTAAGGCGGCCCAAGTTGAAGCTTTAATTTTGGGCCAGAGTCTGCTGCCCAGAAAAACAGCCCACTATTTAAATCATATCTCCCGAACCACAAATTATGTTGGGCTGCAATTTTACATGATATTAGGGGACATCCTGGGATTCATGTAAGTATTCTAGGGCCCACTCAAATTCGGCCTTCTAGAAGGTCCTTTAGGCGTGTCCTTCCGGTGGATGCAAGCTGGCTGCAACTTCAGGGCAAGAAGTGGAAAAGTCTCTCATCATTAATATTCCACCCACCTTTCCCCAACATAATTAATTAAAGGCACATGGGATGTTGGGGGCTCGGCCAAGGCTTCATTTTTTCCTATTTAAGGCAGGAGTGGTGGTGGATTTAGGAATGTTGGGTGCTTTCTTTTCATTGTAATGTTATTATGCCAATTTTCCTTTGTAATGTTCTTCCTTCTAATGTAAGTTGTTCGAATCACCTTAGTCTTAAATAAAAGTTCTTCTTATTCTCTTGTTCTGTTCTTCTCCTTAACACCTTGATACCGTTTCCTCAAGGTGTGAATTTATTCACACCAAACCTTGTGATTTTGTTCACACAACGGTGGAGTGATCGTTATTTTTGTTGTTTTTACTTCTTCAATTCCACCCTCATAAGTCTACTTTCCGCTTCCGTTGAGAAATTTTCATCAATGGAGGGATAGATCTTTTATGGGTTGATCCAAGGAATTAGAAAGGGGCTGGATTGAATGTTATTTCTCATGCCCTAAATGTTATTAATTTCTTTTAATTGAGTTTCTTTCATTCAATGATTTTTATTCTTCCTCTTCCTTATTGAATTTATTCACCCCACTTTCATGTGATAATTACATCCTTTACCTTGGAGTGCTCATGAAAATGATCCTACAAGTGTATAGGTGATTATCATATGTTTTGAAGGTGTTTAATCAGTAAGTGATGAGGTTGGTTTTAATTCATTGCATGAATCCTTCTCGAGTTAATGAAATTAAAATTGTAAAAAAAGGAATTCATTCAATCCACCCCGAGCAATAACCTAGGATCAACTCATTTTCTCATAATTGAATTCACATAGATCTTTTAGTACTCTTTAAAAACAATCTAAAATCAACCCAAGTTGGCCACTTCATAGCCAAAATTCCATCTCTTTTTATTGAGTGTCTAAAGGTTCTTCTTAGGTCTCTGAGGATTCTACAACCCAAGCTACACTACAAGCGACCGCTTGACCCTTAAAACTTGGGTAAATTTGGGTGAGACCAATACTACTCATAAACTCTTTTTAAATGGCCAGTTTGATAGGTCATGGTGCACTTGAACTTGGTGTTTCATGTAGCACAAGCTATTGATTTATTTAAAAAGAAGTGTACCATGGAAGCTTGGGGTGTTACATTATCCCATACTTAAATAAATTGTGTCCTCATAATTTAAACTCGGAATCAAAAACTAGGGTTTGGACCTTTCAGAATATATTTATTGAAATCCAAAATTGAAAAATGGGTTAATGAGACCACCATTTTAAAATAAAGAAAGGGAAGTACGAAGGTTACCAAAGATAATACATACAATGGTTTCATGTAGGAAAATGTGGATATGAAATAAAATTCTAACCATCATGTTATGATTTATGGTGGTAGAGAACATAATGAGGAAAAATTTAACATTCACAAAGCTAGAAGTCGGTGATGATCTAAGGGACCATTAGATTCATCCGAAAAAAATGTACTATGGCAAAATTTTTGGTTTTAAGATCATTTACCTAAAGTTTAAGAATTAATTACATCATAGAATAAGAAAAAATGTAATCATACCTACTTGTCAGTTATATTTCAATAATTTAACTAATTTTTAACAAAAACTCATAAAATTTAAAAATATTATAATTATATTAATTTTATAGGGTTTTAAAAATGAACATAATAAATATTTTATCCTTAAATGATATTATCAAATTTAATTTATCCAAATCAATAATCTCTTTATTATCTCAGTATCAGAGACATATTAAGGGTTATCTTTCCACCAACCATATATTTTCAAAAATGATTAACTTGAAATTGTGTCACTTTACTTGGTAGAATACAATATCAAATCTTTAATGAAATAGTATTATTGTACAATCCTTATTTACTATATAATTTTTATAATGGGTACATTGCTAATAAAATGTTAAAATTACATAACTCTTGAATCCCAAAAACAGAAATACATTAATTATTCAGTCTTGATTGTAGTAACAGAATAAGTGTGACCTTGATCCCTTTGATTTCTCTAAGCTATATTTCCTTGATGCTTGGGACATTTATTTTCATAGTGCCCCATTTCACTATAGTTGAAACACTGAATATCAGTCCTTTATTTCTTCCTTTTTCATTATTTTTCCTAGTGACCCTTTTCTCCACACTTATAATAAACACCCAAACCTTTCAAGCCCTTCCTATGGTGATTATTTTAACAATTATCACAATTGGAAAAATCTTTCTTTCCCTTATTTCCTTTATCCATATCTTGCTCCACCATCCTATTCTTCTCTTTCTTTACCTTAAAGTCATAATTCTTAGTGAATTCCTTTTCTATATTGATAGCACATGATACTATATCTTTGTATGATGATAAATATTGTGAGACCAGTACTTAGCAAAGGAATGGTTTTAACCCATCAAAGAATCGATCAATCTTACTTCATGGGTTACATATGTAGTTTGTAGTATACCTTGCTAACCTTGTGAAGTTAGCTTCATACTTTGAAACATTCTCATTCTCCTTATGCCTCAGACTCAGAAATTGCCTCTCCATATCTGCTCACAGATCATGAGGAATATATTTTTCTAGGAATATTTCTTTAAATTCCCCCCATTCCAGGTTTTTTATTTCCTCATCTTCCTTCATGTTTTGAATCAATGACCACCATTGATCCACATCTCCAGAGAGATAATAAACTTCCATGAAAACTTTTTCTATTTCGTCACTTCCCAAAGAATAAAATATCTTCTCTAAGGAACTTAAGAATTACGCAACTAAAAGTGGATTTGTGGTCCTATTTAAAGTTGAAGGTTGTTGTCTCATGAAGTGGTCTAACATTGATCATCCACATTGTGGGTTAGGATGCTCCATACAGGAAAGGTTATTATTCCTAACTCGAGTCAATTGTCCTAGTACGGTTATAAGTTGTTTATCACCAGTTGCATCACCAGTTCCACTATAATTATCTTTCATGGGAGGGAAATGTCACGACCTGACCCTACCCGGGCTCGAGCCGCAACTACCCCAAGCCCGCCTCCATAGGCCAGGGGCTGGCGACCAGCGCCGAAGTCACAACAACTCGGGGAGGCCTTTTCCTAAGTACCTATACACACACACATAGCACACTCAATGCAAAAGTGCAGAGTAAAAAGAAAGCAAAGTACCAACTGCTATAAATAAACCCCAATGTGCATAGACCTCTAGAAGTACAAAGCAAGTGCTGAGGTAAACTGAAAAAAGAAAAGGGGAAAACACGCACCCAACCAGAAAAGTGCCACAACCCAGCAATAGGTAAACAAAAGAAAAACAGCTAGAAGGGTCCCCCACCTGGAAACCGACAATGACCACCACACGTGGTCCAAGCTCCCGAACTCCCAAGATTTGCTGAAGTCACGACCAACCTGTCTGTCGTCTGCAAGGGAACACCAAGCACGGGAAAATCCCAAGCAGGGGTGGCTATAAAAATACTTAGTAGGATACCTCGAAGGCTTGAGGGAGCAACAAAGGAGGTATTGAAGGGTGAGCAGTAGAGCGAACATGGAAAAAGTAAAAGAGTACTACAGAGAGAGTGCATAAGAGTAACAGTAGAGAGTCCAACTCAACCCAACAAGATAACAGAGGTAGACTCATCCAGACACAAGGAACTGGAAAAGGTGAGAAGATAAACTTCTCGTCGAGTCTTTTCTACCTATAGCAGGATAGTAGACTCATCAAACCACGAGAAGCTAGAAACGGAAAGCACGTGGCATACCCCACGCGTCTTCACCTCTCTTGGAGGGAGAGTAACCAAGCCCAATAAGTGGGCACTGGAACAAAGTATACATATATATATGCTCAAACAAGAAGGCCAAACAATATCGTAAGGGGATCTCCATCCCATAGCTTAGCCCAAGAAAGGTGAGTAGCCAACAGTCCTAGAAGTAAACACCATCGATGCCCAGCATCCCGCATGTCTGCCCCGAACTGCAAGTCAAGGTGCTCAAATCACTACACCTTGACACTATCTGCTTTGGGCGGCACTGACTCACCCGTACGGTTTTAGTCCGCATCGCAAGGACGCGTCTCGAGGGGAGGGGGGAAGCACCCCTCGTACTTGAGAGTTTCAGGTTAAGTCACCCCACACCTTGTCAATGTCCCACATTCAAGAGGTCTTCTCAAAGTCAAAGTTGTCACATCACTGACCCGTACAAACAAGGTTCCCGCTCCAGTAGTCATGGAGTAAAGCCACAGACTAGCCTAGGATAAAGGACTAAGTCTAAAATACCAACGGGTGACCCACTGCCCAGCCCTGCTGGAGGGTAGACCTAGAATAAGTCGACAGGAGACCCACTACCCAACCTTGTTGGAGGGTAGACCTGGAACAAGATGACAGGTGACCCACTGCCCAGCCCTGCTGGAGGATAGACCTGGAACAAGACGATAGGCGACCCACTGCCCAGCCCTGCTGGAGGGTAGACCCTCAAGAGTCATTGGGTGACCCACTGCCCAGTCTCTGCTGGAGGGTAAACCCAAAGTTGTCGTCGGGAAACCCACTGCCCAGTCTCTACTGGAGGGTAAACCCTAGAAGTCAGTGAGCAACCCACTGCCCAGTCTCTGCTGGAGGGTAAACCTGGAACTTCTCTGGGTATCGTGCAACCACCCAACTCCAGCACAAAACCAGGGGAAACTACTCAAACATACTGGTCTAAACCATCGTGAATAGTAGGAACCTCTATGTCGTGAGAGGTCAAAGGTACACAAATCAGAACACGACATGAAACTGGGGCCCACACGTCGTGTGGCCCCAAGTCAACTCCAACCAAGCGCACAAACATTCTCAGGTACAACCACAACGTGTACCTCCATGAAAACCCGTATACTCCCAGAGTATACCACAAACCCAACCCAAAGGCTATCATGCACACAACACCCAACGTCAACGTTAAGGCGTAAACGTAACAACTCCAACTTTCCACCTCATTAGCCTAGGCACGGCTGACCGCATCTCTTCAAACATTTACTTCACTCTCACGGGAGTGAACACGATCACAGGCCAAGGGTTCTCTGCAATCGCAGTAAGAAGAACCTCCACCGGTACACCTTTCATTCTTACACATTAATAGGATCGCGTAAGAGGCTCTACTCGCCTGAACAGATTACACTATTGTAATCCTCGTGGAAAAACATATGAGATCGACTACTTACTCACCTCCAACGGATATCCGATGGAAAAGTCACCAACACTACCCTAATCCTGAGCGGCGTCCCGTGATCCTGAGCCTCGACCCTGAAAACAGTCAGGCGCATCGCACCATTGCGATCCCATCAGGAAAACACGTCAAAAAGACTACTCACATGAGTGGAACGGATATCCAGAGAAAAAGATGCATTCCGGTGCACCGCACATGAGCGGTGCTTCGTGGAACCCGCATCCTAGTCCTGAAACACAAGGAACAGATTGCACCATTGCGATCCTCTCGAAAAAGTACACAAGATGGACTATTCACTTGTCCAAAACAGACACCCGGTGATAAATCTGGAAATCACTGTCAACTCCCGAAACAGCCCTCACGGGGCCCGCACCAGTGTGCGGAATTAGAGCGGGCGGATTGAATCAGTGCAATACCCTTGGAAAAACACCCAAAGACGACTGCTCGCACGCCCCGAATGGACGCTCGATGAGAATGTGGCTAAACGCTGCTCGTAGCTCGAAGGACGGGCCATGGGGCACATGCCACAACTCCGGTTTCGGGGCCCGAAACCATACTACAAATCTCCGCCTCGGTTCCAGGGTCACAACGCCACTGACGGTGCTCAAAACGGACTCTGGATGTGTCTGTGCCGCCCAAAACAAGATCCTCGGGAAACGCGCTGAAGCACTTAACGTGTGCGTCGTGCCACAGAGCCCCTCGTCTCGGAAGTTAAAAACCTCTGAAACCATCACAAAATGTCCGACTCGACGTGAGGTCCGTTCTTCCGTAGACAGCACGCAAAACGGATGCTCGTAGAAAAAGATACGGGCATCCGAAGATAGAAGGGGAAAACTCCTTGGACCGGACCGACCCAATCCGGCCGGCCCGCTGAGCCCGCGGCCCCGTCGCTTCGTGGCCTGGTCCACACAGTCGGCCCGCGACCTAGTCGCGGGTCCGATCCACTCCGTCGCGGCCCACTGGCCACGGCCCGCCGCTCTGCGCGGCCCGCCGTCACCCGACCGGCCAGAGTGGCTGGTCCGTAACCCCACACAGAGACCCGCGTTTTGTAGGTCTCTGTCCGTTGGGGTCGCGCCGCGACCCTGGTCGCCGCCTCACACCGGCGAGCTCGGCCCGCCGCGCCTCCTGGGCCCCCACGCCGCCATCCCAGATGTTGCCGCCGTCTCGGACCGCCGCGCTGAGGATCTGTCGTCGCCTACCGCCGTCGAGCCCGCCGCCTGCCAGAGCCACCGCCTGGAGCCACTCTGCCAGCCGGAGCTCGCCGGACCGCCCTGCCGACCTCCAGAAACCGCCGGTCCGGCCATAAAACCCCAAAACCACCCCGAAACTTCACCGGACCGCTGCGGACACCTCAGAGCTCGGAATTCAAATATGAAAGATGGTTCAGAAAGCTTGGATCGAGCTCTACTAATCTATGGGCTTTGGTCAAAGATCGGGCAGCAAATCGACAGTATAATTTGGGCTCAATGAATGCGGGAATTAAAAAAAATGGAAACAAAACCTCCTACCTCTTGGGCGTAGCCCGATGCTTCGCCGTTGACCCGCCGAAGTGGCCGCACCTCGCCGGAGTCTCCTTGTCGGAGTAGAGGAGGAGAGGGGAGAAGCTTGCCAAGGGAGGGGGAAATGAGGGAGAAGAGAAGGGGGGGTAGGTTAATAAAATAAATTAATTAACTTAAACACCCTCCCGCGGCCCCGTACCCGAACTCCCGACGGTTTCGGGATTAAGCCTCCGCTAGGCTAAAAACCATGCTCTGAGCGCAACGGCGGTCTCATAATTTTAATCCAAGGCCCCGTTCAAAAGTTATAAAAGCAACGCCATGAGCCGCTAAATTACGAAAACACCCCTGGGGCCATTTTTTTACAGAAGGCCCGTGCCCGTGAAGATTACACCCCTCCTAGGGTAAAAAGCATGTTCCAGACTCAACGGTGCCCTCAGTTTTCCAATCCAAGACACCGTTTAAAAGGTACTTGAGTTTAACCATTAAACGAATAAATTAATTAACTAATTTATCCATTTAACATTCCAGTAGCGGGCGAGGGGTCCAAACATCCCGCGCAGACATGATTTATGTCGTTCCTGGGGTAAACACCCCATTCTGGACCCATCCATGCAGTTAGATCTTTGATCTGAAACTCAATTTAGGAGTTATCCTGTTTATTTGGCGTGTCCAGTGTGAATGCACTGAAAATTTAATTCCGGCCACACCGGGGCTCGGAATCACACGCCGTCTGAAGGCACTGCTCTGGAATAACATCAAGAATATTCCAATGTCTTTTGTAGCTGAAAACTAGGTTCTTACAGGAAATACCTACATGTATTATGTGTGTTGATAAGGTTTTCATTCCTTCCACTAGGCACCATTTCTAAACAATAACATACACTAGATTAGGTTTAGAATCATAATGCATAATTCTAAACTAGTAAAATACTCAACATAAATTGAATGTTTTATGCATATCTAATATCATAATCATAAAAATGGTTTCTTTGGGGACATATTTACTTTTAAATCCTTTATAATGGTTTTTATAGAAAATTTCAATTATCCTAAGAACATCCCCAGGGAGTGTCAAACTAGGTGCGCAGTAAGGCCCGTTCTCATGTACCTGGTTACCCTGAGTCAAGACCAAAACACATTTTCAGTGTGTTCACCCCTAGTTACTTCTCTTCCAGAACCGCGTCCACTTATAGTATCCAAACGGAGATTTATTTTCTAGGAATACCCACATAATCTCTACCTTAGAAGAATTCTAGTATGTTCCTCTATAATTATCCTCAAATTATATCTTAGGGTAATGTTTTCTAATCAAAGTTTTCTAAATCTATTTCAAAATTTATTGTTAAACATCCTATGATACCAACTATAACGCTCTGACCCTAGTTTCCCAGAGCCAGTGTGTTATTTTAATACATTGGCATGATTACAAGGAATCAAATCCTAAAGGATAGATCAGTTTAGGAGTCTTGGAAAATATATTACATACATGAAATTTGAATTATAATTTATAATGTAAAACACATCATAGATAATCCTTAGATAATTCCATTATTCCTCTAGCTTAACCCTATATATCAGTCATAATACACTTCATGGAATCCTAGGAAAATAAAACATAAGAAAGGGGTGAGCTCATATGCTCAGTAAGGGTAATCATACAAAAGAAGCAATTATGAATAAATAATCATAAACCTTAAGGAAAGATGTATACCTGAAACACAAGACTTTAAAACATAATTTTAATCAAAATATGGAAAGAATAAATAATACCATATCAAATAAGCATAACCATGGATATTATATTATCCAAATGATCACATGGAATATTCATAACTAATATCATATTGAGGGAATGTATATTTTTAGACATCTTCACTATTAAGATATATCCTCAAGATAGCTATTATCATGATATATCCTCATGACTGTTTAAGTCTGTGGATAGAAACCTGTCTGATTTGTGTCAAGATCTATCCTCCTGATAATCTAAAACGGCATGGAAAACAAACGTAAAGGGTTTGTCTCCAAGTAATTTCATCTCATGAGACCTACTGATGCATCGAGGGGATACATCAAGCCCCACTCATCACTTTATAATTCAAATTAATTACTCATACGAAATGGGTGAAACATATCATAAACATTCGTATTAAAACTAGACTATGAAATGTTGACCACAAACCATGAATTGTTTAAGAATAGCACATCCACAGCAAAAAATATTATAAAACCTTCAATACAATACGAAAGATTGTATCATAATAAATCAACCTCAATCAAGCATAAAATCTATCAATGAATGTGGAAATAGATTAAGATACTCTAAAAATTTTATTAAAAGTCTTTGAGTGAGATATCATTTTTTACTTTGAAATCATTTAAAAGTTTCACAATTATAATAGAAAAAAATTATTTTGGAAATATCCTTGTAATCTTGTAAGGAAATATTCAAAATGTTAAGGCATCACAATGGCATAAAATGGATTCTTGTGATATATAATTTAAAAAACATTCTATCCTTAATTTGTCGAAAAGTTCATAAAGTAGCTTGTTTGGGAAACAATGGAAAGAATCATTTCAAAAAAAAAATTATAAAAATTCAAACATGGGTAAAAATGTCTTCAAAAAAATGTCGATAATATTTTGAAATACATTTTAAGAAACATGGATATAGATGATAATAATGTCTCAGTATATACTTACGTATAAGCAATCTCAGATAATAAAGAGATTGTGAAATTAACCCATACCTTGTACTTTTCTTTAGTCGAGGGTGAGTTAACCTCTTTTATAATGGTTAATGTATGTTATAAAATTATAACAGAACCACATACATATCTATGATATCATATATGATCCCCTTATATTGTTTTGTTAATAAGATTTCATTATTACCATTATTTCGGGTGTTAACTGCTTAGATTCTTGAGTAAGTTATGAATTATTACTTGTTTTACTTATTAAATATATCATGGTTTTATCATATATAGAATGTAAACCATTAATAAATTATCTTATATATTCAATACATAGGTAATTATAATATTCCAAAATATTTGGAGATTATAAATGAAGTGCATCGTTCATGGATACGGTAGGTCTTATGTACGCATAAACGCTACATTCATTTATTTGTTATATTAAAAGAATAAAAACAAAATGATAAAAATGTATATTATTATTCCATTATCATATTTATGTAATATATTTTACATAGGTTTTTTAGAACCATCTTTTATATGTTCCATGTATGTAATGAACGAGTCATATCGCTTTGAGGGGTGGTAGTCCACACTTCCTCAAATGAAATTATCATATTTACAAAAATTGGAAAGCATAAAGGTATGTTCTAAATATAAATTACATAAGCATATAGAGAAAATAAATATAATATATATAACATATAAATATATTTTCCATCATAATGGACACCATGATTGGTGGTAAAGGAAGAAATAAAAATCATTGTTTCATAAGGCAGTAATTCTCCGTACACAGAAACAGTATGTTTGTATCCATTAGATGGAGGTGAGTTTATGTGTAGGTAAAAATATTATTATAACAACATTATAGTATATTGAGGATACTGGTGTTGTCATAAAATAATGTAATAAATATATATCATGGGTTGGAGAAGGAAAACTAATTAAGGGGTTTTGGAGAAGACGTTACCTCTTTATTGGATAACTCATTTTGGTTTATGCTAAAAGGCTTCCTTGAGTTTTATTCTGTCCAAGGTGAAGATTAAAGTAGAAAGGGAGGTATTTTTTGAGCTTATTTGAGTAAATTTTGTTTTATCTAAGGGAATTTAGAGGTGTGTGGAATTGGGTAGAGGTGGTGGCCTTTTATAAGAGTGAGGAGGGGCGCTTTAGGAAATTATTGAAATATAAATTTATTATAAATTAAATTTCGATTTAAAAAGGTACAAAACTTATCTAATTATAACATAAGATGATTATAGTTCTAAATCATCTCATAAAATATTTTTTATACATGTATTGAATATTTTTTAATCCTTATCTTTTTGGTTTAACCCTTATTTTACCCTTTTTAATCTTACTATGATTCATGTTATTTAAAATTTGTGTATTAATGTATTTAAAATAACATGTTAAATGATGAAAAAAAGTGTCATTTATGAAATATTAGGAATTATACTAATTACTTGGTTAGATTTTAGATTTTTAGGGATTTTATATCATTTAATAAACTATTTTATATTTAAAGTTATGAATTATGTAAAATTTTGACACTATTCAAACTTGACCTTTTAAAAATTCATAACAACTTTATTCCTTTGAAAAAAATACATTTAATCAACCCTAACATGTCATATTCACCTATAAAAATTTTTTATGACATAAATTATGTCAAATACTATTTATTTTAATATTTATAATATCATTTATTTGAATCTTGTATTAATGAAGCAATCATTTCATCATCATTGTATCGTAATTAAATTTATTTATTTAATATCAAAACATTATAAATAAAATACCATGATGTAGGAAATAGTTTTATATTTCTAATTAATATTTATAGTCAAATATATTATTTATATAAACCCATTTTAATTTTTTTAGTAATATGATACATTTTTATGTTATATTTCTCTTTACATTAAATTAAGTGTTATAACCCAAGTGGATACCAAAGGCCAAATTTGCATCCCAGGTGTTTTTGGGTCATCCATAACTCATCCAATATTATTATTACAAGTTTTAGGTATGTTTTATATTATTATAATATTATTTTTACCCATATTTACCTCATTTACCCTTTAACCATGGTAAATAAAAAAATTACTAAAGTTACTATTCATAATGCCTAAAAATAAAAGTATCATATGAAAATAATTTAGACCCACTGGTTCCAAATATGAAATCCATTTTTAAATATTTAAAATACATAAGTTTTAGTAATTAATTTAAAATTAAATCCTGTTGTCAAAATGAGAAAATGGGTTTTTAAAAAAGTAAAAACCATCAAAAGATTGACACGTGTTTATATCAAATTTCAATGTGAAATTACTTAAAATGAATTAAATTATATTAAATGATAAAAAAATTAATCTAATTATATTTTAAAACCAATTAAAAGGATGATGTAACAATATAAATAAATTAGATGAAAAGGTAGTTTTGAATTAAAATGCAATATTATTCACTATTCATTGAAATATTAAAATTATCAGAAAACACCAAAAATTATACAAACTAAATTTTTATGTCCCACTTATAAATAATATTTTTATTTGTTCAAATTTAATATATAAAAGTGTCAAATATTGGATTTAAAAATGGTTCTCCATTAAAAGGCAGAAAAACTGTATTTTTTGAAAAATACTTCTTTTATCTGAAAAATTGAATTTGTTCTAAGAAACACATAAGATGAATTTTAAAATTATATGGAATATATAAAATTAAAAATTCGGTTGATACTACTCATAAACACTTTTTAAATGGCTAGTTTGATTGGTCATGGTGCGCTCGAACTTGGTGTTGCGTGTAGCGCAAGCAATTGAATTATTTAAAAAGAAGCGTATCGTGGAAGCTTGGGGTGTTACAATTCCCATGATTTATAATTAGAGAAATTTATTTCTATAAAATTCACATCCTTATTCTCATACTGGTTCTCCTTAAGAACAATTTTCAATCTTATATACCAATCTAGTAAAATATATATCCAACCTATAATAGGTCTCAAAATGATATTCATGATACATTCTATAATATAAAACAAAGTATATCATTGTGTGAGTAACATGTTTTATATCATTTCAATAAAGAGTTTTCTTGAATATAATATCATTAAAAATGATGACCCCATACATAATATCAATTTAGTGGTTCAAGATCCATATTTTTATATGTTTTCAGTCTACTTTTTTTCCCCCTAAATACTTAAATATTTAGGTTTTCCATCTTGTTGATCATATCACATATGATTCTTGGATAGCTAAGTGGATATCTATTTTCCAAAAAACATCACATAGATAAACATAACCTTATTCTTCTATTATCCTAACTCTATGGGTTTCCTAGATAAGTGTAATAAAAATTTGTCAATGATATGTGGTTACATAACTCTTAGGGTTAGACACATCAAACATGAATTATATATCATAATCCATGGGATCACTATTTTGACATTCCCTACATTTTTGAATGCTTAAGTTTGTGACATCTATTAGATTTGGAATGAACATCAAACATGGTATTTTTATGGATTTTTTAGTCTCATGATTTCTATATACATATTATGAATATCATATATAACTACTACATCACATGAAAACTTTATATCTCATATAATCCCAATATATATGTATGATTTTATTGATTTAGTTTGGATCATATTCCCATAATTAAATTAATATTTTCTAAACATATTATCTTAAAATACTTTATATAACTCATGATTAGTGTTACTTCCTCGGTAACAAAATAGAATTATATACACACACATCCAAATAAAACCCACGAATATGGTACATGAAACCATTCTTATAAAGACTTCAAATTATATGAAATTAAAATCCTTATAATAGAAAATATGGTGTAACAGATAACCAACCCCCTAAGTTTCTTAAATAGAGTCTAAGTTCCTAATAAAATGTGAAGTTTGACCCTAAGTCCCACTATCCATAAATCAATACTTTAGAGGGACATAAATTTAAATTTTATTATAACACCAAATATGTATAAATCATAATTGTCCTTCATTATTGAATTTACAACTAAAATAAAAAATTGATGTCATGGTTTAAAATTTTTTTTGTTATACCTAACATTTACCTCTTATATAAAAGTTTTTAAAATTAAAATAAATAGTCCAAACCACATAAAATATATTTTAACATCATCTTTTTTATAAACCCTTTTTTGGCTATAATTCACAAGTATATTTATGTGAAAATTTTAATAAATTTTAAACAAAATTTTTACCCTTACATGTGGCTTAGGGAATATGTAAATTTAAATACCTTATACATATATCTAATGTGGTTTGGGGGATTTTTGTAAAGGTTACTCCATATTTACATGAGTTTTGTAAAGGTAAACCAGTCACTATATAAGCATATAGGGATATTCTGAATACTATATAAAAGTAACACCCTATTTTCATAGGCTGATTAAAGGTATCCATTTCATTTAAAAGGATGTGTAAGGGTACATAGGTTCTTTTTAAAGGTAATATCGAGTTAAGTTAGGGTAAATCATAAGTTTAAAGGTTATGTAAGGGTAAATCATAAGTTTAAAGGTTATGTAAGGGTAAGTCGGCATCTAGGACCTACGTAAGTGTGAAACTCATTTCCCTCATTTGAAAACTATTATCTTCATAATGGTAAAACCATGTTACCCTTATGCATATCTATTTTGATGAAAAAGTGATTTTTATTCCATAATTTTATTTTCCTTTCCCATATCAAATCTGTAAACACATATTGATGATTTTAAAATTCTAAAATCATTAAAATCAATTATTTTACTTTTTTAAAAATTGCAACTCATATTTTGGAATATTTTAAACATTATACTGTTAAGATTCTATTAAAAGTTAGATTAAATAGTGAATCTAATTAGAGTTTTTTATCCTTGAAAACTTAAACTCCATATGATCTTTTAAAAATACCTGGAAATTAATGCCTATATTTTTTGTTATTATATTGAGTCTAAGTAGTCCAAGAATCCCCTTGTTCTAGATTATTCAGGCCTTCTCTGATAAATATGTTTTCTTCATTTGGGTTCTAGTCATAGAAGAACCCTCACCCTCACTAATTTATTTAGGTGCAACATTTTCAAAGAATAATCCCTGGTAGGAATTTGTATTTTTCTCTCCTCCATATTTCATGTGAAATTGATAAATTTTTCATGATTAAGATTTTTAGATATATGATAAATATTTCTGAAATGGTAGTGAACTAGAATTATCAAATAATAATAAATAAATAATTACAACATGATTATCTCAAATTATTATAGAGAGATATAATATTGTCACATTTGGTTTTATAATTATTCTTCAAAGAAGATATAGTTTGCATATTATATGGATTAAATTGATAATTTTATAATTATATAGGATAAATATGGTTGTATTTTATGTGTTGTTTCTATTTATTTTGGAAATAAAATATTTCAAATCAGTTCTATGAATCCTTGGTAAATTTTTTAAACCATCTAATATGTGAACGTGATTTAGGTGGAGATTCTTTGGTGAACCTTCAGATTACTTCATCAAAAGGATTTAGGTATGATGTTCTTTACCTTATAGAGGTAATGTATATGATCATTAACATGATATGATGTTATGTGTTGATATGATCTAGACTGTTTATTTCATCACATGTATGTGTTCGTGGATATTGTTTCACACTCATAATATTCTATGTGTGCATTGTTATGTTATTCCATGTTTCCTTATGTTTTTACCAGTTATATTTTATATTATTATATATACATAGATCCAAAGTGATAGGTGGACCCATAATGGGTTTTTATCCCTAGAATGGGAGTGATTTATGACACTACATATGATTTTATGACTATATTGGGTTAGACAATGGGGTATGATGTCCAAGTGTGGTCTGACCTGGGGGTATGATGATCTTTTTTATCTTACCCATGAGGTGATAGAATGGAATGATGGTCTATGTGACCTTAATTGAGATATAGAAATTGGGAATGATTTCCTATTGTGGTATAACCTATGTGCCAATGGCCTTTATGGCTATTGAGTAGCTTCAAGGATTGGTTATTTTCTTACAACATTTCCGTGGACACTTAGTTGTTTTCTGAAAAGAATTTGAAACATGTATATTCATGGTTTGTTGTGGCTTGGTTTGTACATGGACACTCAGTACAGTTTGATTTATTATGTGGGATTTTACATATTGTCATGTCATACATTCTTATACATGTGAACTCATGTTAAGGATTCACTAGTAGTTTCCTGTGGGTTTTTATTACTCACACCTCATATGAGAATTTTGATGTGCATTTAGATTTCATATATATGGATGTATTTAAGAGAATGGGGCTCATATTAGAGAGCTATGCTGGGGAGATCGGAGATAGGAGTGGTATTAGAATATACCTATGGAGGATGCTTGTTTGGCCTCTGAGGCGGTGTGTTTACGGGTTTGGGGAAAATGCAAAAAATAGTTTGACGGGTGACAAGCATTCATCCGTTATTATAGAGGCTTTCCTTTTGGAATATTTATTTCAAAATGATCCATGTCATTATCCTTTAGGGGGAATTATATTGAACGTATGGGGATTGGGTGGTTTATCCCTTCTTTACATTGAAGGAGGTTCCATGGTCAAATGGTCTCAGCGGGCGATTGCATGGGGTTAAGTTTTTGTGCAATTGATCCTCTTAGGATATGACTTCCTTAGATGGTATCTAGTGGGTTTATTCATGGATCTAGAAACACCCAACAACCCTAGTATCCATGATTCATGGACCTAATTTCCAAATCCAGGCGCTCATTGGAAGAAAATTTGGCCAATGACACTTAAGGACCCCATTGGTCGAGAGAATGGGAGGTTGAGCTCATCACACCCTTTTGGGGAGAATTATTGCCTATTTTGAGACTCTCTTATAGATTTAAGTCATGTTCAAATGTTCTTTAATCCTTGGTTCATTCTCAAATAGTGTATCCACTGGATACCCCTAGGTTGCATGATAATCATGGATATACATAAATTTGATGCTATGGAGGCAATACTGACTTAATCCATGCAATAAGGCACTATGGATTTTACCTTCATCCAAGAGGGATAGAAGATGTCTTGATGTAGGACCCATGATATGGGCTTCCTATGTATCCTCAGGAGAGTAATCAAAGACCACATAGTTCAGGTTTCTTGGGGCTTGGACCTGGGAGGATGCCCACTTACTATGGCATAATTGGGTGGACCCTTTTGGAAGGGTACCCCTTTGAGATCGGGCCTTCAAGAAGGCATCCTACATATCCTAATTTGAACAAGAATCATATTTATTGTAGTTTTTTACGGGTTGGGGCTTACGCATGGAAGCTACCCATTTGAGGGGACATGATTGGGTGAACCCTTTTGGAAGGGCACCCCTTTTGAGCTCGGGAAGGGGCTTACGGGTTGGTTGTGTGGATGTTGTAATCATCATAAATCTCTAATACCACGTGATTCATAATCATTGTGAGAAATATGAGGATGTGAGAGATTCAACCAACCACACACCTCCTCTCCCGCTGATGGGAGAGGGCGGGCCTATGAAGGAAGAAGCTGAGGCGATGGTGGGTGAGGGTGCAGAGCAATGAACCCTTTAATGTGGAATGAAATTGGAGTTCATGTGGCTCGGATCTTGGAGGATTAGGGACTTACCTCAATAGGATTTCCCTAGAACATGTTTTGGGAAAGGGGAGGAATGTTTCCTCTCATAAAAAAGAGGATCAAACATGATTCCTTCGAATGATCACCATTCATAATTGAATGGAAAAGAAAGTGATCACCATTAATCCATAGAATGGGGAGGTTCATGTCGGCATCCCAAGGTTAGAATCCAGGTTACCATGGTAATGTATACTCACAGACATCCCAGGATTCAGAACCATTATGGGGAGAGCCTTTGTGACTCCACTTACCATGGGTATGTAAACTCAAAGGGGCACGCTGATTCACTGGATGATCTGGTCATACGGGTCTGGTTGCTTTGGAGGAGGCTTTGGCCTGTTGTCAGTGGACTGGTTTATGAAGGATTTGTATAGTACTAGACAGGAATGGGGGTGATATTAGAGCCAGAGGGAAGGACACCCTAAGGCACCCCATTCTACGTACTGTTTTCTCATATGGGGTGGGGGAGCTCTGCATATCGTAGGGATATGCTAGTAGAGGGGTCGTCTGTGTACCGAAGTAGTACGTGGGCTTGGGCACGGAAGACCATGTACCAAAGTGGCACGTGGTCCTGGATGCGTTCCACCATTCCCCTTTAGTTTCAATCCGCATACTGTTGAAGTACATGGCATGAGGTTCGATTCGCATAGCGATGCACTATGTGGAGCATTGTATTTAAGGAGGGTCCTGGAACCTATCATTCGCGGGAAGTTCATCAGCAAGGAATTTTTGTTTTGCAATGAAACCAATTAGGTTTTTAGTTTACTCATTATTATTAAGTTCCTTCTTTTTATGATTCGTGGCTGGTTATACCTGCAGAAATTTGTTTCGCAGTTTTACCTTCATCGATGATTCAAAACCGAAGCCAGAATCCTCTCTGAAATCTTTCTTATAATCTCTAGGGTATCCTTCGTGATTTCTTCATCCATCCCCTCTCAATTCCTTCTATGATAATTTTATATAGAACTGGTAAAATCATATCTATGGGAATGTGGTACCATTTGTGGAATCCCATGAAGACATATCTCAACTCGTAGAAGACTCATTCTATCGGGGTTTGTGGAGGCTTCGGTTCGCGAGTTATGGTTTGTGGAACCCTTGAAATTTTCTTTGTCCAATAAATTCCAAGTTCACGGGATAGTATATTGATGTCCTTCATATGATTCATTCTATTAACAATGTGGTTCATGGATTCCTAGATTCGATGACCATCGTTCCGTAGTCCAGCGCCTTGTGGGTCGTTCCGCATATCGGTGGTTCGCAATTCAAGTGTTTTGTGAACCCTTCCCGGTGATGGTACGCAGGTCACTTAGAACTCTTGAGAAATTCAATTTCTTTAATTTTCATCTGAATTATGCAATTCAATTTGAATCCATTCACTTTATTTGACATGTAGGAATGTCTCCTTCCTTCTACAAAGTTCTTGTGGGAGTACTTTCTTCCCTTTTCAAAGTTTTCAGGACCCTAAAAATGCCCCATCAAAATAGGGTCTGTTCGGAATGAAGAGGTGACTATTCTGATGTAGAAGTGGTCATGAACTGATTTAGTTTGTGGTTGAATAGATAGGTATAGTAGGAGGGGAACACACCTATTTATAGGGGCCAAAGTCATTTGTCCTTTACCTTTTCTCACGGAGAAAAGTGCTCTCAACTCTCCCTCAGCTTTCTCTGCATCCGAGTACCGTTCCCTTTTCAAAATCAGTAATCACAAACTACCTTGTACGTGTCGTGAACCGAACTCTTCACAATTACTTCTTCCCATGAACTGAATTTTGGGTTTCACAAACTGTGTTGTGGAATTTAGAACTAAATTCTAGACCTCCATGTACAAAAATTCTACGTGATTTTCATATCCCACACACCAAACTTAAACCGGTGAATTGAACTTTAATCCTTAATAATCCAAACCTAAACACTTAATAAGAATTTTTTTAATATCAGCATGGTGATTCCTTGGTTTGTAGTTTCTTCCTTCTACGAACCCTACTATTGTTTGGACAACGCTTCGTGGGACAGCACCTTGTGGTACTTTTGCATACTGCGCCTGTACATAGTCTATAACTTTCATGTACTACTATAGTATACGAAAAATGGATTCCATGTACAATGAAGTAGGAAGGAAATGGTTTCCACTGACCGTTTATAATAGTAGTATGTAGAGCCCCATGTGGACCATATTTTAAGTCCCTTATCTTGTTTTTTGTGACATTTATCCAACGGTTTTCTAATTGGACTAACGTTTTGTGGGCTTTTGGATCTTTCTGTGTAGTCTGTAATGGATATTCCACAAACATTGATGAAATAAACCAAGATGAGAGAAACCATGGTTAATGGAATTGATGACCATATTCGATCCAACATTGTTCCTCATGATAGCTTCTTAAAAGATATCCTTACGCTAGAGCTCCAAGATTACTCATTGTTTGTGAAATTTACATTTTATGGATTTGGTCTTCCTGATGACCTTCCTTTTCCATTAGTTGACCCTAATACTCATTTCATTCTCCTAGAAGCACCACAAGGTCATGATCA
The DNA here is from genome assembly GCA_963277665.1 of Viscum album. Lineage (NCBI taxonomy): Eukaryota > Viridiplantae > Streptophyta > Magnoliopsida > Santalales > Viscaceae > Viscum > Viscum album. The sequence goes on from CAUJRU010000002.1 coordinate 11,112,024, forward strand.
GGACAATATTTCCTCAACAAGAGAGGTCATAACTACTTAGATTCAGGAAAATGTGTTCATATTAAAATTCTTGGCGTGGACTCAGGGAAATCACAGGTGTTGCAACACTGCCTTGAGATTAGTCTCCAAGGAGTATCCATCCATTATCAACCTTTTTCAAGAATACCCTAATGGTTAGTAGAGCACCAAATCAGACCTATGAGCCAGAGGATGCTTTTCTGACAAATGGGCTCGGGCATTCGGTGTATACTAAACTTTTTTAGAGTCCCTTGATCAATTGGAGGCAGTGAACTTATATCAGGCAGCTTGGGTCTCCTAGTTCGCAGCTTTCTCTCCAAGTGAAATTATTCCTGAGTTGTTGAGCCATTGGTGTTCAAGTACCAACATCTTCCATTTATTACATGGGGAGGTGGGAATCAGCTTATGGGACATCCACCAGCTCGGAGGGCTCCCCATCCTTAGAAATATGTATGATGAATTTCTTCCAGCTGCTGCTACTTGGGGTGGTACCAACCATGTGTCCCCATTTACAAAGAGCCTACTGGTTATGAAATAGAGATTACTTGATCACCCCCTCTAGGATTTCTCTCTTATCCCATTCGAGGATTGGATAGGGTCATTTTTTTCCCAGGCGAATGGGCCTAATCTGAGATCCCACTATAGTCGAACTCATCCAACCCATTAGTCTCAACAAATTCCAGGGTCATATTGTGCCACCCTTGAAGAAGGATGATATACTACCTGGGGATATGAGCTTTAACCATACATGCCACATGGGCTTAGATTAGACAGTTTCTTTTCCATGTTTTTGAGTAGATGTCTCTTCCCATCCCGTGACATATATACTGGGGTCAAGGATTGCACTCTGATGATGGAAGATATGCTAGAAGAGGTTCGACCAGTTAATCTGTCCATTCCTACTCTTTCCCAACTTTATGAGTTGTTGGCGCAGATACAAGAAGTTAAAACTCCGCATCGTCTCAGCAGAACATTTCACTTCATGTATGGGTGGATAGCAGAACACTTCCCTTGCTATGAATATTGACACATTGTTAGGGTTCCTCACTCCGACTTTCAACCCACCCTTCTTAACAGCGTCGTTACTCATCCTATGACTTTAAGCATTGGAGATGCATTCGGGCTGCTAAATGATGATTCTCGCTTCTCATTTGCACTGAACTCTACCCCTCATCGGTCATTAAGGGGTGAAAAGGGAACTTCTTCAAAGGAGAGCTCATAAATTATCGTGCTTCGGGATGGGATGCTCACTACTCACATATATCGAGTGTCTATTTGTGATACATACCTCCCTTACCAGTTTTCTGGGAAATTTGGGTGCCTTCATCAAACTGTGCTTCTTCCTACTACTCAGTTAAGGGTAGAATATCATCCCGTAATTCTTCACCAGTTATGGATTATGATTATGTGGGAAGGTGTCTCTATGAAGGTTATCATCCCTAATACGATAGGATAAAATTTTCTATCGTTGTAATATGCCAAACTGTGGGTGGGTTGTTACCCTAATGGGGTGCTGAGAAGACCAATTCGATGGGTCCAGAAGCCTTTAACCATCCTTCGCCCCTTCATGACCATGATTTCCATGCCATTTATTCCTCCTTAGGTGGTTACTGTTATGGTTATGTCTTCTATTCCTACCCCTAAGGTGGCCACGATGGCTATGCCATCTGTTCTTGTCCCTGTGGTGAGAAGATGCTTGATCCGCCGTCAGATGTGTCTGGAAGGGGCTTCATCGGTGTGGACAATCTCAGTGGGGAGTGATTCGGACTGCTCCTCTCTTTTGGATACTTCCCATAGCTCTAATGAGGTTGTCCCCAACAGAGTGTCACCGGATACCCCGAAATTTGTGGCTAGTCCTCCGTATCTAGCTCCAATGGTCGAACCATCTGAGGGTAAGGAGATCCCCCCATTTTGGGTAATCTATCTTAGGTCCCTTCCCACTATTGTGATGATGCTTACAACCTATAGACCTATTGCGGTGGGGGAGGACCAAGGCCCTGGTGCCGCAAGGAGGAATCAGGTAGTGAAAAAATAGGTGCGGCGTCAGTTATGCACCCTTGTTGTGGAAACACGTCTAGCTAGCTTTACTGATGAGATTGAAAAATTTCGGCTGTTATTTATTGAGGTGGGTTTTGGTAGCTTTGATTACTGGAATCTACACATTCTTATCTACCAAATTTTCAAAGCCCAAGAATACCTCACTTCTTGTGAGGATAAACTTTCCAAATTTAATTATTCCCATCATTAGGTAATGAACTTTTGAGATGTTTCAGAGGAACTCAATCACCTAATAGTTGAAGAGGTGAAGGCTCATGATTTTGTTATCACCCAAAAGGAAGACATGCGAGAATTCAAGGCTCTCGTAGTAAGGTTGAAGGCTCAAATGAACTATTAAAGTGCCAATTATGAAGTTATCCAGAAGAAAAGGCGGGACCTTAAAGTCATTCTGGAGAATGTACGCCCGATAGTAAGAGCTGAAGTGGATGAGAGAGCTTATTTAGAGAAAACTTTTGATAGCTTGTGGTAGTCACTTTAAATATTTCTATAAAGGGTTAGTCGAGCCTTACTGTAAATTTCTCAAATCATGATGTACTCATTTTCTTTTGACACTATGGAGAGACTCTGAACTGGGGATGTTCTTCCATTTTTTTTTGAACTTAATATAACCAATTTTCCTTCCAATACTTCTTATTTTCCTTTTCCTATCATTTCAATTAATCAAAATCAACCATATAAACATTATTTCAATCAGGTATTAATTTTAAACTGTGATTCAAAACCAGTAAATTGAAATAATCTCATCAAGAACTAATTTTTTCCTAAGCCACGGGACTCAGTGAGAATAGTTCGACTATTGGTGGGGTTTCATGTAAAACCTCACAAACTTTTGTTTCTTTTTCATTATCACCCTAATTTTTTCCTAATCCTATTTGATACGGGATTAGTGGGTATAACTTGACTTTTTCATAGGTTTCCCTTTTTGGGTTTTTGACCTAATAAGATTTATGTCTATTTTGAGTATTTGATAGCTCAATGAATTTTTTTCCTTTCCATAAACCATACATGGTATACGTTTTAACAAGTCAATACTCAACTTTTATCTAGGGGTTCCTTTTGAGGGTTTCCACTATGGTGAGTATTCTGTATTTTTCACTGGCGGTTTATAGCCCTAAAAATCATACTTATTACTGATGTTTTAGGTAAAATAGTTTTGACCAAACTTGGCGGGGCAGGGACCCTAATTTGGGATCCATCCGCTGGGAATTTCCTAATAATCTCAAACATGAATGGGGGATTTTTCTTAACCCTAAATTTATGATTTTTGGAGGTATATGAGGCTTGGGATCTATTTCAGGCATACATAGGTAGGAGAGGACTCTCCTGAGGATGAATTTTCCTTTGATTTAAGGCCATCTTGTAGGCATATATCCATCGGGGTATAATATGCATAGTCAAATAAATGTGTATGCAGGACACTGGTCTTCCATATTTGATGGCCTGGGGGAATTTATAACACTTTTGTTTTGTTTTGAGGTTGGGGTCCATAGTGGGTGGCATGTCTGAGGAATGATGTCTGAAAGTATTAGGGTCATTTGTATCAGTTTTTAATTGGAAACTGATCCCACAATAATTTTACTTGTGTAAGGGAGATCAAGTAAAACATTATTTTAATTAGAAATGATTTTAATGTATGGTAATTTGAAAAGGGAAATATATCTAAGCCATTATCCAGGGGGTTTCCAAATCTAGGGAGTTAAATAGGACATAAATGCCATATGACCGTATGGAAACTAGAAAGGACTCTCCTGGGGATAAATTTTCCTTTGATTGATGGCCATTTTGTAGGCAATATATACAAATCCACCAGGGCATGATGTGTATAGTCGAACAAAGGTGTATGTAGGACACCTTTTAGGGAACATTCAAAACTAAGTAAATCTTGATTCCCATTCATCAGTGGGATACATAGTGACACCCAAATCCTCTATCCCGGTCCAGCTGCCCCCAATAACAAAAAATTCCCCTTCCTCCTTGCATAGGTCAGACTTATACAAGGGAATCCATGAATGGTCTAAACCTCATGACATTAAACTGCAAGGTTCCTCAAGAGTCACATGTGGTCTGATTATCAACATTACGAGATCCCACACATGCCCCCAATTTCCTTCATAGAAAATTCAAAGAGATGAAGAAAATTCCATGTCTGAATTATAACACTCATAAGGAGTCAAAAGATCATGCTTCCACCTAAATATGAGTCAGATCTATGTAGAAGCTTCATTAGTTCATGACTGATCATGGTATGGATATTTTTTACATTTCCAGACACATATTTTCCATTTTTCAAACTCCATACTCCAGGAAAGATTGGTTCCACATTAACATTCATGGCCATCGGATATGGAAAGCTAGTGTCTTGTGGACATCTTTGTTTGAATATGCACATCATTCTTCAGTGGTCGGGATATTCTAGCATTCCTTATACATGAGTAATGATAGAAGGTGTATACCATAGTCCCAAGGGGCCTTGGATCAAGAGGAATTACATGGGTCATGGAATCCATTGAGGTATATAGAGGTAGGAGAGGACTCTCCTGAGGACGAATTTTCCTTTGATTGATAGTCATTTTATAGGAAAAATATGAAGATCCCCTAGGACATGATGTGCATAGTCAAACAAAGGTGTTTATAGGACAGTGGCCTTACATCTTTGATGGACATGAATGTTTATTGGGACCCAAGATTTCGTGGAGTATGGAGTTTGACATAAGGGAATGATGTATCTAGGAATGTAGGAAATATCCAGATCGTGATCAACCATGAACTACTAATACTTCTACATAGATATGACTCATATGTGGGGGAAGCATGATATTTTGACTCCTTATGAGTGTCAGAATTTAAACTCTTAATTTCCATCATCTCTTTAAATTTATTGTGTAGGAAATTGGGGGCATGTGCGGGATCTCATAATGTTGAGAATCAGGCCACACATGAATCTTGAGAAACCTTGTAGTTTAATGTCATGTGGTTTGGACCTTTCATGGATTCCCCTATGCAAGTCCAACCTACACACAAAGTAATGGGAATTTTTTTTGGGTGACTAGACCAAGATAGAGGATCTAGATGTTACTACGTATCCCACTGATGAATGGGAATCAAGCCATACATATTTCTAAATGTTCCCTATAAGGGTATGGTCTACATGTAGGGAAATGATTGGGAATTTTTTCGTTAATTGATGGATGGTCCCGACTGTTAAATATGGGAATCACTACGTATCCTATAAGAGAAAGAAAAAATCCATACATAGTTTTAAACGTTCCATGTACCGATCTGACTCGGTTGTAGAAGTAGGGTCATTTTGGTTTCACCCACTATGGGTGTTGGGTCTATCATACCCCTCTATAGTTTTTTCATGTAAGGGAATCCTTACACCGGTCCTAAGCTCACATGATTTATACTCTATGTGATAAACAAGGAGTGAAAATTATTTATCTCATAATATGCGGAGATAGAGGATACAATAGAGGAATTTTTTTCATATGGGTGTTGGGCCAAGATCGATGGATGAGGTGCCACTATTTATCCCACCGATGAATGGGAATCAAGATGTACATAGGTCTTTTGGGACCATGTAGTTTATCATAGTGCAGTTAGGATGATTTATTCTATGTGGTTTAACGTCTTGTAGCTAGGACGTTATGCTATACATTTTAATGTCATGCAGTGATGGCATTGGAATAACAGTTTAATGTCATGTTTCATGGACTAATACCATACATTTTAACATCATGTGGTTAGGACTATAACTCATAGTTTAGGGTTATATAGTTTGTACCATATAAGTCATCATTACATGAAGTAATTCTTCAAAAACCTTGCATTGGTGGGAGTCGTGATGAGTTGTCCATCCATTGATATCAAGGTATATACTCCATTATAATAGACCATATGTATGACATATGGTCCCTACCACTTTGACCTAAGATTTGGGGGTTTCTTCTTGAGTATTTTAAGGGTTCCAAGGACCAACACTATCTCTCCTTTGAGGAAAGACCAGCAGCAAACCTTTTTGTTGAAGGCTCATGCGATCCGATTTTCATAGACTTCAAAATGGTGAAAAGTGTGTATCCTTTTCTCATCTAGTTGCTCCAACTCATTAAACCATTTATTTGATTTCTCATCCATGTATATTTGATCACAAATGGCCACACTGAGTAATGGTACTTGAATTTCAATAGGTAAAACTACCTTTGTCTCGTATACTAGTGAGTTTGGGGTTTCTTGCGTGGCAGTGTGAGTCATGGTCCAGTAATCCCATAAAGCATGAAATATCTTTTATGTCCATGATTTCTTATCCTTATCTTCTATCTTCTAGAGTATGTTAGAAAAAGTATTATTAAAAGCCTATATCTTTCCATTGGATGTTGCATGGTAGAGGGATGAATGGTTGGCTTTGATTCCATACTCCTGGTATAACTTGTCCAACTTAGCATAGTAGAATTTGGTGCCATTATCTGTCAGTATTGTATGAGGGACACCAAATCTGGTAATGATGTTGGACTTCACAAAGATAACAATTATTTTCACCCCTACCTCTTTAAGGGGCATGAATTCAACCCATTTGGAGAAGAAGTTGGTTGTTGGGAGAATTAACTTGAATTTTATGGATGTGGCAGGGGGATATGGTCCCACAAAATTCATCCCCCATATAGAAAATGGAACAGAACACTTAGTTGTGTGAATTAGATCTGAGGGTTGGTGAATAAAATTGGCATGAACATGGCAGGAATTGCACTTCTTGGTGAATGTGTCACAATCTTGTATCACAGTGGGCTAATAGTATCCAATAAATTGAATTTGATGGGAGAGCTTGGTTGCTGATTGGTGTGCTCCACAAGCTCTGGAATGCACTTCTTTAATGACAGCAGTAGTCTATTCTCCATCGATGCACATGTGATGGACTTCTTCAAGGCCTCGTTTTTAGAGAACCTTTTCTTGGTTTGTGTCATTGTACAAGGCAAAGTTGACTTCCCACCTATGGATTTGTTCCCTTCCAAACCTATCTTTCAGGAGTTCCCCCCTCCGAAGGTAACTTGAAATGGGGTTCATCCAGCCAGTGGTGTGACCATAAGGCTCAGAAACGGGGCTAATCTGGTCGATTTCCTTTTTATTGTTATGAATAAATGGCAAGACCATCCGATGATGGGCAATTCTAATGACTATTTCATCCTTTTCTGGATGAGCCAACATTGTAGCTGTATTTTCCAATGCATTATATTGTTCATTTTGTGACCAGGGGATATAGGTCAGTGTTGGATTTTAATGGAATTCTTCCATTAGTTCTTGAACATGGTTCATCAAGGGAGACGATACTTCTTTCTTAATGGCGTAATCACCATTCACCTACTTGATGGCTAGCTCTGAATCACCTTCTATCCTCAAGTGTTCATATCATGCATGAAGTGCTAGATCTAGGCCTACAATGAGGGCCTGGTATTTTTCTTCATTATTTGTGCACCCTTCTAAATGAAGGAAGGAGTAAAGCAAGATGGCCTTCTCAGGGGATATGAGTGTAACTCCCATCCCTACAATGTTGAGTTTGGGATCCTCTATATTTTTCCATGTTGGGCTCCTGGAAGCACCGTCTAAGTACAGTTCCCATGCTTGGGGACCCTCTTGGGTGGAGAATACTTCTTCATTATGAAATTCGGTATTCAATGGGGTAATTTCTTCTAAGGGGCGATCCACCATGATGTCTTCTAATGCCCAGCCTTTGATGGCCTTTTGGGGAACATTCCGTATGTTAAACTATTGTAGGATGAATTCCCACCGTGATCGGAATCCAGTTATCATGGGACGACTAAGGATACACTTGATAGGGTTGTAGTGGGAGACTAGATGGACCTCATGGTGCTTTAGGTAATGGATGAATTTTTGAACTGTGAAGATTAGGGCATGGAAGTTCTTTTCAATTCTGGAATATCGAGTCTCATCATCGATCATTGTTTGGAAGAGGGAATATAGATTGTTCTCTCTGTCGACGTCATTCTTATGCATGAGGAAAGTGCCTAATGACCATTCCAAGTTGGTTACGTAAAAAATGAGTGGTCTCCCCTCGACTATCGGCATCATCACCTGTGGGATTAGGAGATATCTTTTGAGGTTGTCTAATGCTTCTTAACAATCATTATCCCACTTGTATGTAACCCATTTTTCATTAACATGGTGAAAGGAAAACATTTACCCGAATGTTTGTATATGAAGTGTCAGATGTAAGACAATTTCCCCTAGAGACCCCTCAACTTAGTGAGGTTGTGAGGTGGAGACATGCCAAGGATGTATTTTTTATTCTTAGGGTTGACTTTGATGTCGCGATGGCATACGAAGAAGCCGAGGAATTTCCCATAGGTAACTCCGAAAGCACACTTTAGGGGATTCATCTTTAAACTATGTTGTCATAGTTTTTTTAAGATAGTTTCAAGATCTTTCAGGTGGTTTGAGTGTTGTCATGATTTAACAACCAGATCATCGATGTAGCACTCAAAAAAATTCCAGGAAGGGCTTGAAGATGTGATGCATGGTGTGATGATATGTAGAGCTTGAATTTTTCAGACCGAAGGGAATAACCCTATAATAAAACACTCCCTAGGGGCCCTAAAGGTAGTATCTTATTCATCTCTTCAGGTCATTCAGATCTGGTTGTATAGAGAATTGTCTTCCATGAAAGAGAGGGCTAACCTGTATTGTCGTTGAAGTCGGTCAAAGTTTAAAATTTATATTCATACTAACTATTGTATATGTTTCAAGTAGGGTCGAACCTATAGAGAAGGTAAATTTGTCCACTAATCTTCTAAAAAAACTTGGTAAACACCACTGTTGTCAGCAGTGGAGTGATTTTTCTTTTTCTTTTTAATTTTTATAAATCTTTATAAGCAATGAAGTGACAGAATATTGAAAACATGTTTAAACCCTATATTGAATCTAGAGACTGTTGTAAAATAAGGAGTCACAGAGGTTTAGAACACTGATAAAAAAACAATCTATTAAAATGCTTGGGGAGTAGTCTCCATTCTAATAGTTTTGAAGGTTCCTCAATTCACTTATATGTTGTTGCAAAATACCACTATAAAGAGTATGAATGACCACCCTCGCCAAGAGTTAAGTCACACTAGCCAACCAATTTAAGAGTTCGCCACTCCAAAATTAATCAACCGTAAACAATTTTGAAAATTAACAATAAGAAAAAATCATAGTAAGTCTTAAAGTCTTTTGAATCTGTTTTCTTTTTGAAAAGTGTCTCCTCAATCAATTTTTCCAACCGACCGTGAAGTTTTGAGATTAAACTTTATTGGAACAATGCAATCGAATGAATTCAGTATTGATCTCGCCGATCAATACTGAATACATTAAAATGATAACTTGAAATGAGAATTTACTGATAACCAGTGGAACTTCAATAATACCAAAACTAGAGATTTAGCTAGACATCATATCTATTAAGAATACTAAATCAATTCAATTACAAAGAAGAATAATTGAAAGGAAACAGAGGAAGTAAACTCCCTCTGCTAGCATGAACTGTTGTTGTTGCTGGCCCCCTCCAGCTCCAAGAAATGGTTCCAGAGTCGCCCTCTGGTCTCCTCTTCTGGACTCTAGCTCTTGATGAGAGAGAAGCTCTCGAATATCCCAAAGGTTCGCTACTCTGAGTGAATGACCTCCCTTACCAATCTGCTACTTACTCTGCTTAAGTAGTCATTGTCTTCTACTGCTCATCACCGAACATCTTCCATCGACTTTGAAAACCCTGCACAAATGCACTGCACAATGTGCATTTTTTCGCAACTGGCACGTCGCGCTAGTTTTTCCCTCGTAACTAACTTCTGTTGAGTTAGTTGCATGTACCTGGACGTAAACTTGACTCTTGAATGAACCTTCGCAAGAAAAATAATCAACACAGTTACAATTCGATAAAAATTTATAACTTAAGAAGAAATTATTTTAAAATAATTAATAAACTTTTAACCAATTTTTTTAAATAAATTACTTTATTAGTACCTTTAAAAACAAAGAATTATATTTTAGAGATTATATTTAGAATAAATAATTATGTAATAATATTATTTAATTATATATTTGAATATTAAATTTATTAAATATTGTTAGTGAAAACTCAAATAATCCTTATGAACATTTGCATTTGAGAATTTTAATTAATTATTAATTATTAAACATTAAGTAATTAAGTAATTAATTAATTTATTAATTTAATATTAAAATTAATATATTTTTATCAGTTAGTTTTATTAAGTTACTTTATCTAAAGTTTATAAATTGTTAAAATTTAAGTTCTAACTATTATGTTTATTATTATTTCGAACATTAAATTATTCAAAAGTGGCGCGACTCATCCATAGGTGGCACGTCATCTCGGATTTAGCCTCCTCCTCCATCAGCTAAGCAGCAACGGGTGAAGAATCGGGTTCAGATTACTTCTGCGGCGCAATAGATCTCTTCTCTTCCTCATGGAGATGGTGTAGCACAACCCTAGAGGTGGTATAAGGTAGGAAATCAGATGTCCAAAACTAATAAAAGTGGCTTAGTCTTCTACTCCGAACAGTCTCTCGTGATTGTGGCTTTTTCCACAACAGATTTGGGTTCAAAATTGAGATTGAGATATTTGATTTAGTCAATCTATTGTTACATATTTGATCTGAGTCTATGTGTTGTAAATAAAAATTATTTAGGTTCTATGTGCAAGATATTTTTCTGTTGAATTTGTGGTGGCGAAAATGAAGAGAAACAGTGAAAATGGATGAGTAACAGTGGTGTTGATTGGAAGATGAATCATGGGAAACGCGTCAGTGATGATTGAGGATGAGGGGTGCATCGTTAAAAGTTGGGAGATTCGTTATAGGTGAGTCGATTGAATGAAGCAGATGAAAAGGAAAAACCAACGGTGAGGTGTAGCGGAAAATAACCTAAAGGTGAGATATGATTAATGGTGAGGTTGAAGGGTTATTGAGTAAAATTGAGTTGGAGAAAAAAAATAAAGTCTAACAGCGAGGTAAAGAAATTGGAATAGGGAAGCGAGGGTCACCGTTACGTGAATAAAAAAGATAAGTCACCGTTAGAAGAGGAAAATAAGAAACTCACCATTAGAAGGAGATGATGGCATACAATTATTTGGGATTGGTCTCCATTAGATAGACTTCGGCCGCTGGTACTTTGGCCTCTAATTCCAAGGGACTTAGTAAGTCTTCGATGAGGGCCTCCCTAAGGTCTGCAGACTGACTCAAGTCATATAGGATCGATATATTTGTTGATACTGAGGATAGCTATTTCATAATTTAATATTTATACTCTAAATGTTGGCACTTATGACTTGGAGATGCTCTTTCATGGGTGCCTTAGGGTATTGAGCTTTGGTCGTACATGATCTAGCCTCTGTGACAGGGGTTGATGGTGTTGTTGTGCTTTCAAAGTTTGGCCAAATTGGTATGACTATATGCCTTGGGAGATTGGAAATATGTTATTCCTCTTATGGATAATCCAAGATGATTGGGCTTGGATTTCTTCTTATAGGGGCGGAGAAACACTTCAGTTCCTGTTGTGTCTGGTGGATGGTTATCTTGAATGTTTCTACAACATTAATGGTTTAAGTTAAGGTGTGGCTGGGAATTTGACTCCTGCCATGATCATGTCTTCTAGGAAACCCTCAGCCTTTGTGGCATTTTCCTCTGGATCTCCGATTGAATGCAGGGAATTCGGGTTCGTGGCCATAGTCTCCATTAGAAAATGGGTCCATAAAGTGAAAAACATTAAGGGATCTAAAGATTAGTTCTTGATCTGACAGTTCTTCTCTCTGACTATCTCCTTCTTATGGTTTCATTTGGAGGGGCGGTACCTGTTGTGCCATTTGGTGGAGCGGTGCCCATTGTCCCAAGTCTGCTGGCATAAAGTCTAAAAGTGTCAAGACTAACTTCGGCTTTAGTGCCAGCTCATCTGTTTGCTCCTACTTTCTACCCTTATGGACCTCCAAGGACTGCGGGGTTAATGATGATGGCAGTGTCACATCAAGATCTATTGGGGGGATGGTTTTTTGCTTCAACTACACCTAGAGGATTCCATGATCTCATTTGACTATTTTTCGAGTCATCCAACTATCAAATTTTTTCTAATTTTTTCGAGTGATTGTTTGCCATTCCTCTTCCTCTCTTGGGTCTAAGGTGGATACATATTCCACTTGTGCTGAAGGTGGAACCAAATTGACTTGTTTGAAATACACCATCTTTTTTAGGAAATGCTTGAATATGAATCACTCTTGGATGGTGTTCCCCAGTATCTAGTGATAGTACAATAATTTGGACAGTCGTCGAGACCCACTTCATCAGCTCGCTTTGGCTCTAGTAGCCAGAGCAAGTTGAAATTCATGGCAGCTATGAAGTATTCGCAGACTTGGTCATATTGGAATGAGTAGACTTTATTTATTTTTTACTCAAATTGATTTATTTTCACACCTCTTCGCTCACCTTGCTGAGTTGGGGGTGGTTGTTGGTGTCCAGGGGGTCCCACATGGTTTGGTGGAGGACTTACAACTGGAGATGATGCTGTGGTGGCTTAAGCATCATAGAAGATACTTTATATTTTCCTGTTATTTTTCATGGAGATGATAGGGATACTCGGGACTTGATATTGGTATGTTGTAATGAATCTTCTATCCTTTGGGCAATGGCCTAGAAATCTCAGAACCCACTTGTGGGCTTCACCGGGATGATCGGTGTTCGCAATTCATCATGGAGGTTATCGATGAACATAACAAGCATTTCATCCTGGGGGATTGGTCGGTTCAAGGAGTAAGTCATGCCTTTCCATCTGGAAATAAAGTTTGAAACTCTTTCATTCTCTCGTTGTTTGATGTTCATGAGATCAATAACCATTGTCTTAGGCAATATCAAACTGAAATGGAAGAGAAATGATCACCAAAGGTCCTCCTAGCCTATTATTGAGTTAGATGGAAAGCAATTATACCAAACCAAGGATGGACCCTATAGGTTTCTCACAAAGCACTTGATTTTCACTGCTTCCTACTGCTTCGGGGTGCCCATCATGGGATCACAGTAAGAGTCATAGTGCATTAGGTGTTTTTATGGGTCTCCCAAACCATTGAACACTGGGAATACAGGGTTCCTAGAGTTTGGTTGTGGCGGAACGTTTCTCACCCAATCAGGGAAGGGTTTTCTCTTTGGTTGTATCGGAGCGCACCACCCTTCCATGGCTTATAGTTGAGTTTTCAATTGATCAATAGTATTCAAGAACCCTTGATGAATATCCTTATGGAATTGAGATTGGGAAGGTTCATTAGGGGGTAAATATGGACATGCTAGTACTGCTGGAATTTTAGGAAGATACCTAGCTGAGGGTATCCCAAACCATTGAACACTGGGAATACAGGGTTCCTAGAGTTTGGTTGTGGCGGAACGTTTCTCACCCAATCAGGGTAGGGTTTTCTCTTTGGTTGTATCGGAGCGCACCGCCCTTCCATGGATTATAGTTTAGTTGTCAATTGATCAATAGTATTCAAGAACCCTTGATGAATATCCTTATAGAATTGAGATTGGGAAGGTTCATTAGGGGGTAAATATGGACATGCTGGTACTGCTAGAATTTTAGGAAGATACCTAGCTGAGGGTATCCTTTGGTGGTTATCCTGAATATACTCTAGCTACTTTCCAAGTGGAGGGAAGTCTTGATGTCCTTATGGGTATAGATTTAAGTAGGTTGATGGACCTGGTGATGGATTGGGCTAGCATCCAAGATTAACTTCATTTATCAGGATAATTGCATGTGGTATGGGAACCTCTTTTGGGAACACCTATTGATGTTCCTCTTGAGGAACACATCCGTAAATATAGCTCCTACAACGCAGCTCGACATTGATTCGCCTGAGCTCTTTAATTTCTTCCTCCTTCTTGTCGAATCTTTCCTCGAGTGTGAGGGAAAAATTCTTAGGGGGAGGAGGAGGTGGGTCAAAAATGAACTAGGATTTATTCTTCTCCTTATTGGGATTCATGAGGGAGGTAGTGACAGATTAACTGAGGGGGCACCCAAATTTAGGATCGGTCTCTAGTTCCGGGTATACACACCATCATGCTCAGTGTGGGATGCCTCTGGGAGGGAACCATCTTCTCTTGTGTCCTCTCTATTTGTTTCATTTCTTATGATATTCATTGGGTTGACGATTACCATGTTCACTGATTCATAGCGCATTTGGGAAAATATACCCAGTGTCGAATGGTAGAAAAGATTTCTGCATCCTTTATTGGACTTTCTCATTCTATTCTGCGGTATTCTTTAGGTTTCTCGGCAAAAATTGACCCGAAGGGATCCCTGATCTGACCTCATAATGTGCCTTTATCTCAAAGGTTATGAACCATTAGATAGGGTGGAATATGTGACCACTTTTTTTATCATTATTTCCAGATAGGAGAAGACAAATGTCCACTGTGTGGGAACTTAAGGATAAAATTCCCCCAGCACTGTGGGATGGGGTTTCTCTCGTTATTCCATTGATGCACTATGGATCAGATTTGTTGGTATTACAGGGGAATTTTGAGTTAAAAATTCCCCCAAAACTATGGGATGGTACTGTTCTCATATTGTGTTTTTAGCCACTAATATTGCCACCTTTTTTATTTTATGCACTCATGTGTGAGTGTGAGCAAAGTATGGTGATGGATCTGAATAGGATTTATTGTCTTTCAAATACATGAGCACTGCTTGATGGTGGGATTCTCTTAGGAGGGAATCATTCTTGATTTTCTCAGTTTCTTGGATCAGAAGTTTTTTGATATCTTTATCTCGTCAAGCCTCACGCTTTTGAGACTTACTCCGGGCTGATTTTTGTTGAGTATTCCATCTTTCCCAAGTAGAGATTTCATTTGATTGATTCCTTTGGGTAATGAAATTGCAAGATATAATTTCCAATGAGTTATACTGGATGGGATGTGGGGTGAATTGTAGAGCTCCATATTCTCCCCATCTTTGAATATGAACTCTAGACGGGGTGTCACTAATGAGGTAGCGTAACTTGTGTAGTGTGTGGAGGCAATCCAATTAAATATTTTTCTTTCACCTTTCTGATCACGGTTGTCGTGCAGATGGGAGGGATTCCAGGTTGATTATATGGCGAAGCTATCCTAATATGTTGACATAGTCTACATACCCTTCATAGGGAACGAACTTCTCTTTTAGCTGTCGAAGAGTCATCCAGATATTTAGGAGAATGTTATGCATACGTTCCTCAGAAAACTTCCTCAGTATGCCAAATAAAGAAGTATTTATGGGACAATACATCATTGGTATATTATCTTTAGCTAGTTTTCTTCACACGAGCAACATATCCTATTTTTTTTCTTTCGGTGACTCCTCTACATGATATTATTAGCTTGACTTCTTCTTAATAATTTCATTCTAGGAAGCCGGGATGATTGGAGCCTCATTGATATGTGAACGGTGTGGGGGTGGATCAAAAGATAAGCATGGCCCTGAACCATCCTTTGGTTGATAAAGTATATCACTCATCATAGACATAGTGTTTGATATATCTGACTCCATATTTCTAAGTGCCTCTACGTAGGAGGGCTTTCTCACATTTGTCCCAATAAGGGGAGTGCCTTCTTGCTAGTATGAATTTTGATTCCAGGGAGGACCTTCACAATTGGTTCTACAATGGAGAGGGCTACCATTGCAACTTGATGCCCGACTGTGGGGAATGTCCCTATGGCGTATACCCTGGGGAGGACCTTCAGGGCGGGCTGCAGTGAGGGTAGGACCTTCTTTTTACTTGATGTCACTGAGGGGAGGACCTTCTCAATGACTTCTATGATTGAGAAGACTACTATCACATCTTGATATCTGGCTACAAGGAGAATTTCTATAGTGTACATCCTTGGGAGGGCCTTTAGAAGGCACTTCAATGAGGGTAGGACCTTCTCATCGCTTGATGTTTCTATGGAGAGGGCTTTCATAGAAACTGTCATTAGGGGGAGAGTCTTATCAATGACAGTCATCATGGAGAGGACTACCATCATGACTTGATTTCTATCTATAGGGAGAATAAAATCTACAACGTATACCCTGGGGAGGAACATCAGGGCGGACGACAGCAAGTGGAGGAAATTCTTGCTATATAATCTTTAGGACAAGGGGAGGGATACCCTGGCATGCATCAGGAGATAGGCTCTCATGATCGATCATTCCCATCCCACGGAGTAATCCCCTGTGGGTGCTCTGGGGAGGACCTTCAGAGCTACTAGAAGCAACATTTCAGGGAGGGCCTTCGCAATTGCTACTTCCACTTCCATAATTTGGTAATGGACTGACAGGATCTTGAGCCTTTATTGATATATGTTTGAGGTCATCAAGAACTCCATCTTCTATCATAGTAGGATCATGTATGTGCTCTTCATTTTTCGGTTTCCTTTAGCGCATTTAATTTTTGGGAACTCTCTTGTAGGTAACCGGGATCGTCTGCTATTGGTAACGGACTTCATTTATGAGTCCCTATCTTGTTGGTTCCCATTATGCCACCGGGATACAATGAAGAACATCTTGAGTTTTGGCAGGGATATATGTCTACCCTGGAGTGGCCACCATGTTGGACTGACATCCCCCAGTTAAAACAGGTATTTTTTCCCCGATTTGGTTGTCTGTGTATCGTGGGATATTGTCGTCGACCCTCCTATACTAGATAAGGGATGCATAACTTCTCTGGAGTGACTAAACCATTTTGAAAGTAATTCATTCTGTTCGAGGAAACCGGTTCATGGGCCCAGTTCCTCTCCTTTTCAACCAATGCAATGATATTTTGGCATGTTTGGAGGATATGGTCTGGAATCAATGTTTAATCCTCTATCATTGGTAGGATGAATTGTGATACATCTTTGTCTGGAATTATTATGAAGTCCCATTCCAATGTTGGATCAGGTGTTTGTGCCAGCTCCGGTCCTCCATAGGTTGCCATTAGATACTAGCAGTTCTCCTATGCTGGGATAGAGGAACAAGTTTTCCCTTGGTTTTTTTCTCTGGTTTCCACCGTATTTGACTGGTGGGATTTATATTCATGAGTGGGAATTTGCATCTTCTCACTTGTTGATGTATTTATCTCACAGTCTTTGTATGAATCCATATTAATTTTACTATGCTTATATTTGTTTGCTGCCCTATTTGGATGGTGGAATTGATACACATCAAAAATTATTTGTTCCTACCTATAGCTGGTTTCTATCTGGTTTGGATGACGGACTTCTTGTGCGTCATTATATATCTGCATCTTCCTGTAATTTTCCACACTATCTGCATGGCAGGACCAACATGAACTGACAGGAATGTGAATGTTCTTGTATTATGCCACCTTATTTCTGTGGTGGGCTTGAGTAGAGGGGGTAGAGTTGTATGTCTTCCCATTGAATGCTGCCACGTTTGTATGGAGGCGTTCCTCCTTAGGAATTATGGTGATAGAATATTCCTGATTATATGTTTTCCACCCTTGGTGGGTGGCCCAAGGGGCCCGTGTCTTTTGGACTTTATCAGGTGACCTCAACATAAGATCCTCTTCAAAATGAGGATACTTGGTCGTCCAGTTCTGGCGGTGATGCTCTCTGGTAGGGTTCCATGGGTAGGATCCTTGTGATGCTGAGATGAAGTCATCAGCAATGACTTCATCTACCTCCCTGAGATAAGAGAGGTATTTGTTGTCACATTCTGGGGATAGGCTCCCGAAATGGTTTGAGATGACCATCAGAACTGCCTTGTGTAGGGGTGCCATTCATGGATGAGGAGGTAGCTGGCGAGATTTTATAGAATATAGGGCTTGTCTTATGGCCTCCACTATGGAGAGAGTGCCATTTCAGTGGTACTATTTAATTAGAGTGTTAGATACCCAACGTTGAAGATTCTAGGTAGGTGATGGGGTCTTACTCTTCATCGGGGGCCCAACCACCTATTGGCTGGCTAAGCCATGTGTCTTCACTGGTTTTCAGGATGTCATTTGGATCAAAGTTTGATCTACGGTAACCTGCAATATATATATATATATATATATGAAATATACATAAAACAAAACCCTGTCAAAGTAGCATCTCATGAACATATGCATATTTAACGATTCGTCTTGGCGCACTTCCCCTTTTTTTGTTGTGAGGTGAAGGGTCTTGAGTGGGGTAGAACCACCACCTTGGTTAAGTATTTACATCGGGTTCACTATTTTTGTTTCTCCTCTGAGGCGGAATGTTTATGGGTTTGGGGAAAATAAAAAAATGGTGTGATGGGTGATGAGAATTTGTTTGTTATTATAGAGTCTTTCCCGTCACCATCTTTGTTTCAACCTGATTTGCATCGTTATCCTTTAGGGGGAATTTAATTGACCCCATGGGGACTGGGCAGTTTATCCCTTCTGCATGACGAAGGAGGTGCCACGGTCAAATGGTCCCAGCAGGCGATTTTATGGGGTTAAGTTTTTGTACAATCAATCCTCTTATGATATGACTTCCTCAGATGGTCTCTTGTGGGTTTATTAGTGGTTCCAGAAACACCCAACGACCATGTTATCCATGATTTATGGACCTGCTTTCCAAAGTTTGGTGCTCGTTGGATGACAATTTGGCCAATGACACTTAAGGACCCCATTGGCCGAGAGGATGGGAGGTCAAGCCCATCGCACACTTTTTTGGGGGATTATTTCCTATTTCAGTATTCTCTTATAGATTTAATTCATGTTTATATGTTCATGAATCCATGGTTCATTCCTGAAGAGTGTATCCATGGGATACCCCTAGGTTTCAGGATCATCACAGATATACATAAATTTCATGTTATGGAGGCAATTCGGAATTAATCCATGCAATAAGGTGCTATGATGTTTATCGTCATCCAGGAGGGACAAAAGATGGCTTGATGTTGGTATTGGATCCTAGATATGGGATTCCTACATATCCTCATGAGAGGAATCAGATCCAACATAGTTTAGGTAGCTTGGGGCTTGGACCTGGGAGGAGGCCCATTAACTAGAGCATAATTGGGTGGACCCTTTTGAAATGGTACCCCTTTGAGCTCAGTCATTCAAGAAAGTATCTTAGTATCCTGATTTGAACAAGAATCAGAGTTCTCATAGTTCATTAAAGGTTGGGGCTTACACATGGAAGTTTCCCATTTGAGGGGACATGATTGGGTGAACCCTTTAGGAAGGGCACCCCTTTTGAGCTTGAGCTTTCAAGAGGCCATCCTATGTATCCTATTTTTGACCAGAAATTAGAGTTCTCATAGTTCAAGATGGGTTGGTTGTGTGGATGTTGTAATCATCACAAATCTCTAAGCCCACGCGAATCATACTCGGTGTGAGAAACAAGGGGATGTGATAAAATCAACCAACCACACACATCCTCTCCCGCTGATGGTAGAGGGTGGGCCTATGGTGGAAGAATCTAAGGCAACGGTGGAAAAGGGTACAGAGCAATGAACCCTTCAATGTGGAATGAAATTAGAGGTCATGCGTCTCAACACTCAGAGGATTAGGAACTTACCTCAGTGGGAGTAAGCCAAAACACTTTCTGGGAAAGGGGAGGAATGTCACCTCTCATCAAAAGGAGGATCGAACATGATTTCTTCGACTAATCACAATTCCTCATTGAATAGAAAAGAAATTGGTCACCCTTAATCCCTAGAATGTTGAGGTTCACATTAGCATCCCAAGGATGGACACCGGATTACCATGGGAATGTAGACTCACAGACATCCTGGGAGTCTGAACCGTTGTGGGGAGAGACTTTATGACTCTGCTTACCATGGTTATATAGACTCAAAAGGACATGCTTATTCACTTTATGATCTGATCATATGGGTCCGATGGATTTGGTAGAGGATTTGGCTTGATTTCAGGGGACTAGTTCATGTAGGATCTATGGAGGACTAGATGGTAATGGAGGGGTGAGATTTGATCCAAAGGGAAGGACACCCGAAGATGCCCCATTCCCTATAATTTTTTCTCATGTAGGATGGGGGAGATTTTCATATCTTAGGGGTATGTGAGTAGAGGGGTTTTCCACGTACTGAAGGAGTATGCAGGCTTGGGCATGGAACACCACATACCAAAGTGGTTTGCATTCCTGGATGCGGTCTACCACACCGCTTTGGGTTCCATCCATGTACTGTTGTCCTATACAGAGCGGGGTTCAATCTGCATAGTGATGCACTAAGCGGAGTTCCGTATTGATGGAGGGTCTTGGAACCTATCGTTCGTGGTGAGTTCATCCATGAGGAATTTTTGGTTTTAGATGACACCAATTAACCCGAATGGCCCGAAGGCCTTCATTTTTATTTATTTTTGATCACCCAATGATTAGCCAATAAAAACACATATGTTGATTACATTTTAATGGTATTAAATGTTCATTTTTGATCTTATGGGCCTGAGTTGGTGGATTTTAATTTTGAACATCTATTCTCATCATTTGTGCACTCCATGCCTAATGTGCACCAATTTAGGCCCAATGTTTCATCTAATTTTAAAGAGTGTAATTATCCATATTTTAATTTTATATTTTGGTAAATGTATATACACTTAAATATGAACATTTTTCATTCATGGATCAATGGATTATTCATAAGGGATGATGAGGATATTTGGCGATGAAAGGAAACAATTCTGGAGAAGGCAGATTGGATATCATCCCACTGATGAGAATGTGGGGCCCACAATACATGGCCAATGAAGCCCAAATTTCATGGGAGGATAGAAGAAATATATAGGAACAAATCATTATACCGGATCCAGTTCTAATTCGTCCTAAATGGTGGTGATTAAGGCTTCCTAATTTGAAGAAGAAATTCTGGGAAAGATTCTGCGGCCCAGAAAAACATCCCACTATTTAAATCATATCTCAGGAACCGCGTATTGTTTTGGGATGAACTTTTACAGGATTTTAGAAGACGTCTTCATATACTTTTTATCCTTCTGTGTACCACTCTAATTCTTTCATCTAGAAGGTCCTTTCGGCGCATATTTCCGGTGGATGCAAACTGGATGCCATTTCAGGGAAAGAGTGGAAAAGTCACATCTCCATTAATTTTCCACCCACCTTTCCCCAACACAATTAATTAAATGCACATGGGATGATTGGGGTTAGTAAAAAGACTTCCAAAATTCCTATTTAAGGCAGTAGTGGTTGAGTATTTGAAGGATCATGGAGCTTTGTTTTGATTGTAATGTTATTATGCCAAATTGTCTTTGTAGCATTTTTCCTTCTCATGTAGGTTGTTCGAATCACTTTAGTTTTCAATAAAAGTTCTTCTTATTCTATTATTCTATTCTTATTCATATCACCTTGATACCTTTTCCTCATGTTGTGAACTTTTTCACACCAAACCTTGTGATTTTGTTCACACAACGGTGGAGTGATCGTTATTTTTGTTGTTTTTACTTCTTCAATTCCACCCTCGTAAGTCTACTTCCCGCTTCCATTGACAAAATGTCATCAATGGAGGGATAACTATTTTATGGGTTGATCCAAGGGAGTAGAAAGGGGCTGGATTGGATGTTTTTTCTCACTCTCCAAATGTTATAAATTTATTTTATTTGAGTTTCTTTAATTAAATGATTTTCTCTCTTCCTCTTCCTTATTGAATTTATTCGCCCCACTTTTATGTGATAATTAGACCTTTTACCTTGGAGTGCTCATGAAAATGATCCTACAAGTGTATAGGCGATTATCATGTGTTTGTGTTAGTGTTTAATCATTAAGTGATGAGGGTTGTTTGAATTCATTTCATGAATCCTTCTCGAGTTAATGAAATTGAAATCGTAAAAAAAAGGAATTCATCCAATCCACCCCGAGCAATAACCTAGGATCAACTCATTTTCTCATAATTTGAATTCACATAGATATCTTAGTGTTATTTTAAAACCATCTAAAATAAACCCAAGTTGTCCACTTCATATCCAAAAATCCATCTCTTTTTATTGTGTGTCTAAGGATCTTCTTAGGTCTCTGAGGATTCGACAACCCAAGCTACACTGCAAGTGACCGCTTAACCCTTTGAACTTGGGTAAATTTGGGCGACACCAAATTTTGGCACCATTGTCGGGGACCAAGTAACTTCCTTAGACCAAAACCTTTTTTCTCACCCCCATTATTCTATTATCACCCAAGATCTCTTATCTTTTCCCTTTCTCACTTTTTTTTCTTTTGGCGCATGTCCGCCTACACCCGCGATAACTCAAACAAACTAGTTAGGGTGGAAAGTCCAAGGATAGGGGAGTAAAGTACACCATTGGATCCTAATATTCCTAATACCCCAGAGTCAAATATTGAGTCAATTTCAATGGATGGTCTTCAAAGAAACCAACTCATAAACTTGGGTGGGAACCAAAATGGAAATCCAAATGAGGCAGCCCCAAATTTGGGGAATGCAGTCGATCAAACCATGAATGACTACCTTACACCTACCTGGACCAATGCACTCTCTTGCATTAGGCATGCTTCCCAAGAAGACACCCACTATTTCTTTAAACCTCGTGTCCTGAACCACCTTCCAACCTTCCATGGGTTGGAGTTAGAAATTTCTTACCTTCATGTTAAGGAGTTCAATGACATTGTTGAAACCATGTTCTCACCGCATCAACTTGAGTCAGCTAAGATAAGGCTCTTCCCTTTCTCACTTAAGGATCAAGAAAAGAACTGGTGAAATAATTTGATACCTTCATCAATCCACTTTTGGGACCAACTGCAAAGAGAATTTTACAAAAAATACTTCCCCCATCACAAAACCATTTCACTAAAAAAGAGCATCCAAAACTTTTTTGAAAAAGTGGGAGAGTCATTATATGAAACATGGGAGAGCTTTAAAGACACCATAAACATGGTTACACACCATTGTTTTTCTATTCCTGAACAAGTGAGAATTTTCTATGAAGGTTTGGGCCCAGGGAACAAACAATTCATTGACATGATGTGTAATGGGACCTTTAAAAACAAATCCCCAAATGATGCTTATGAGTATCTAGAAATCATTGGTGAACAAAACCAAACATGGGGAACATCACCTTATTCTGAAAATCCACAAAGAACTACTGTAATGAATACACTTAGAGAAGAGGAAATCCTTAAGGCTAAACTCACATCACTCTCTAGGAAGGTTGAAGATATATACCAGAGGAAAATTCATGAAATCCAAACTGTAGACCCTGTTTGCACAATCTGTGACAAACATGACCACAAAAAAGACAATTGCCCAACCATTCCATCCATCAAGGATGTTCTTTTAGGGGGGCCACCTGCTGAAGTCAATGCCCTAAACTTTCAAAATCCCCAATACCCAAACACATTAAACCCAAGGTATAATGACCACCCATGCTTCCGATGGAAAGATAACCAACAACCTAGCCGACCACAAGTACCAAACCCCTACCCTATACAAAATTTTTAAAACCATAACCAATTCCAACCACAACCAGTACAATACCAACATCCTCCAGTCCAATACCAACAACCCATCCAACAACCAAAGTATCCCCCTGGGATAACCCAACCAACACAAGTCCCTTCCCAATCTGTCCCTCTCCCTATCCTTGAACAAATGTGCAAAAAAATGGAAAGGATGAACTCATAAGTCTCTTCCCTGAAAAAGAACTTCAAACCATCAAAACTGGAAAGGCACCCATGCCTACACAAGACTTTCCACGACAAACAATAAGGGGAGAGTCAATTTTCACTCAAACAACTCATGAAAAACTAAAGGTTGTGACTGTTCTAAGAAGTGGGAAATCCGTTGAGAAACCTGGAAAAATAATTCAGAAACCATCTGAAGCTTCAAACACTAATGAAAATTCAAATGAAACACATGATCAAACTTAAAAACAAGATAACATTGTCAAAGAAACAACCCTTAAAAAAACAACCCCACAACCTGCACCATTTCCTCAACGCTAGAGGGGGAAAACCTAGCCTGAATTGAGTGAAACATTGAGGGAAATATTCTCACAAGTCAAGTTGAACATTCCACTCCTTGATGAAATTCAAACCATTCCTACATACTCAAAGTGAAGGACCCCGAGACACCCTGAGAGGGGAGGGGTGAATCAGGGTGACCACTTTTTCTTTTAATGTGTTGGATCTTGTTCCCACGTTGGTAGGAACTTGTTGAACCTAAATCCACTATGCTTCACTAGCTGCGGAAAAAAATGTTCGGGTACAGACACTCTGTCCTAGGCTCACTGCCTTTACAATTGTTCAGGGATAGCTCACTGCGTCCCTCGGGTCACTCCCGTTGACTCCCCCTGGCTCACTGCCGTTGGTGAAGTCCCACTCAGTTTATAGACGTGAAGGTCTCTTCATCATTTGCATAAGAGTGCATCCTTTGTTGTATGTAGATTCTCTATTGAAGTCTGATTCTCACTAGAAGAAGAATATCACTTTTCCTCGAATGTATCGGGTAGTCTCTTGGCTTTCGTGCAGCTCCAAACAGGCCGGTGGGCTTCAGCAAAACCAGGCGCGCTTCTCCAAGACAGTCGTGCAAGTCTCACTACGGCGTGCAAGTCCAAACTGGCGCGCAAGTGTCATCAACAAACCTGTGTGACGCTTCCTTCCCCAACTTCAAACTTGCGCGGTCCACTTCCTTTCTCTTCCAAACCGCCTAGGGCGTACAGCCAACAACCGGCGCGCAAGCTCTACTTGCGCGACAAAACAACCACCTGCGCGACTCAACCACCTGCGCGACGAGAGCTCGAACAATCTCGAATTCTTGAGCTCCGTGAGAAATGAGGAGGGGTGTTCCAGTATTTATAGGCAAACTGGACCCCCTGCGCGGCGGCGCGCAAGTCCCTCGACGGCGCGCAAGTCTTGTCTTCAATAACCTCTATCGCGCAACTCACTTGCGCGACTCAACCGACACTTGCGCGACCTTCTTTCCTTAGCCAAATTTTGATGTTCTGATCCTCAAAAACATATGGTGCGCAAGTCTTTTATCCTCCAAGAGCATGGCGCGCAAGTACCTTTGCCAAAAACACTTTACTTTATTGGCCGATTTTTAGGCCCAAAAATTTGGCAAACACTGGGAAACAGCGCCACCCTCACTACTGTTTTCTGCTTGAACGGTATGATCGCTTTGTTGGTACACACCCTGAACTTCCACTGAGGATTGACAACAAACACAAACCATACACCAAATCATGCTTTGAAGACCCTGGTTCCAACACAAAGTACCTTAAGGACTTGTGCACTTTTAAAAGAAAATTTTCACATAAAAACCAATTCCTTTTGGCTGCTAATGTGAGTACCACCATTCAAGGGACCATTCCTCCTAAGTTGAAAGACTCGGGTTTCTCTTACATCAATGTTGAACTAGGAGAGAGAAAAGTTGTCAAGGCCTTATATGACCTAGGTGCTAGTGTCAATCTCATCCCCTATGCTGTGTACTACCAATTAGGCCTAGAAGATATCCAAC
Source organism: Viscum album (assembly GCA_963277665.1). Taxonomy (NCBI): domain Eukaryota; kingdom Viridiplantae; phylum Streptophyta; class Magnoliopsida; order Santalales; family Viscaceae; genus Viscum; species Viscum album. Next base: position 11,137,545 of record CAUJRU010000002.1, read on the forward strand.
CTACATCTTTCACACTTCAACTTTCTAATCGTAGCATTATGGTTCCAAAGGGGATTTTAAAGGATGTTCTGGTAATGGTTGAAAACTTCATATACCCCGTTGACTTCATTGTCCTTGACAACCATCCAAACTTATAAAATAAGTAACAAATCCCAATCATCCTTGGTCGTCCTTTCCTTGCAACAATCAACTCTGTTATCCAAGTTCGAAATGGGAACATGACCATCACCTTTGGAAACATGAGTCTATACTTAAACATCTATAATGCAAGCTCACAAATAGGAGATGATGAGGACATTCCTGAATTAAACATGATAGAAAGCATTGATAATGAATCCACAGAACATTAAGGAATATTTTATGGATGTTTAAGTCAGGATGAGATTTATTTCCTCTTTTCACATGAAGGAAGTTTATCTCCTTGGATTGAATTATTTTCAAATTTCTCTTATGATGAAGTCTTAGGTCCAACAATCAGTGAAACCTTTCAGGAAACCACTTTCATGGAGACCAATCAAACTTCCTTCACTAACTATGATCAAACAAATATTGTAGCTGAAAATTATACACATATGGATTTGATTATATCTAAAACTCTAGGAAACAAAATCGATCTTGATCCAATGTCCCAATCTTCTGCTGAAATTCTGAACCAACCTGATCTTGAATTGAAGGAACTTCCCACTGCACTCAAGTATGCCTTCCTTGGGGAAAATCAAACACAACCTATTGTCATTTCTTCTTCTCTTGAAGCCAATAATGAGAGGATGATTTTAGATGTCCTCAAGAAACATAAGAAAGCCATTGGTTGGACCCTGTCTCATATTCCTGGGATTAGCCCACTAATAGGGACTCATAGGATTGTTCTAGAATCTGATTCAAAGCCATGTCGTCAACCTCAACAGAGACTCAATCCTAATCTCATGGAGGTAGTAAGGAAGGATCTTCTGAAATTGTTAAAAGCTGGTATCATCTATCCTATATCTGAGAGTGGGTGGGTAAGCCCAATCCAAGTGGTTCCCAAGAAATCTGGAATCACAGTGATAACCAATAAAGATAGAGAGATTCTTCCAACTAGGGTGAGTAGTGGATGGAGGGTCTGCATTGACTATAGAAAGCTAAACTCATTCACCAAGAAGGATTGTTTCCCCTTACCATTCATTGACCAAGTCCTTGAGAGAGTGGAAGGTCATGAGTTCTATTATTTCTTAGAAGGGTACTCAGGGTACAATCATATTGAGGTCTCCTTAGTGGATCAAGGGAAGACTACATTCACCTGTCCGTTTGGAACCTTTGCCTTCAAGCACATGCTGTTCGGGTTATGCAATGCCCCCAGAACCTTCCAGTGGTGCATGATGGGAATCTTCTCAGGTATGGTAGGGGATTTTCTTGAGGTATTCATGGATAACTTCTCTGTCTTTGGGGATACATTTGAGGGATGTCTTAGGAATGTAGACAGAGTTTTTTCTAGATGTGAGGATAAAAATATCATCCTAAACTGGGAAAAATTCCATTTCATGGTAAAGGAAGGACTTGTTCTAGGCCATCTAGTCTCGAGTAGGGGGATTTAAGTTGATAAAGAAAATGTTGACATCATTCGTCACCTTCCATCACCTATAACTATTAAGGAAGTGAGGTCTTTCTTAGGACATGTTGGTTTCTATAGAAGATTCATCAAGGAATTTAGTTCAATCCCCCGTCCCCTTTGTGCTCTCCTAGTAAAGGATTCTTCATTTGTTTGGACAGAAAGCTGTGAGGGTTCATTCTTAACCCTCAAATTCTCTCTCACCTCGCCTCCCATTATGAAGTCTCCAAATTGTAACCTTCCATTGGAACTCATGTGTGATGTGAGTGACTTCGATGTAGGTGCAGTCTTAGGACAACGATGTGAGAAAACTCATTATGTCATTTCTTATGCAAGAAAATCCTTAAATGATGCCCAAATCAACTACACCACCACTGAGAAGGAGTTACTTGTTGTTGTGTTTGCCTTAGAAAATTTTAGGTCCTACCTCTTAGGACCCCCCATCACTATGTTCACGGACCATTCTACGCTGAAATACCTATTCCAAAAACAAGATGATAAGGCTAGAATGATTAGTTGGGTCCTTCTCTTACAAGAATTTGACCTCAAAATCAAGGGAAAAAAGGGTGATGAAAATTTTTTAGCTGACCATCTCTCTAGGATAGAATTTAATGAAAAATCATCTCACCTTGATGTGTCTGATTCATTCCCTGATGAACACTTATACTCTGTGAGTGACTGCCCTTGGTATGCTGACATAGCCAACTTCTTAGTTACAAGATTCATTCCAAAATTCTTAAGGACTCAAGCTAGAAGTAAATTTCTTTCTGATGTCAGGAACTATGTGTTTGATGATCCATACCTCTATAAGTTCTTCCTTGACCAAGTCATTAGGAGGTGTGTCCCAGAATCTGAACAAAAGTCCATCCTTAAATTCTGTCATAGTGAAGCATGTGGAGGTCACTTTTCTTCTAAGAAAACTTCTGCTAAGGTTCTTCAGTGTGGTCTCTTCTGGACCACCCTCTCAAGGGACTCCTACACATTTTTTCAAAGTTTTCTTAGGTGTCAACAAGTAGGGTCCATCACAAAAAGGAATCAAATGTCACTCACTCCCATCTTAGTGATTGAGATATTTGATTAATGGGGAATCGATTTCATGGGACCCTTCCCAAACTCTAGGGGATACCTCTACATCCTCTTAGCTGTTGATTACGTCTCAAAATGGGTTGAGGCCATTCCCACCAAGACTAATGATCATCAAGTTGTGATCTGTTTCCTAAAAGATCATATCTTTTCTATATTTGGAATTATGAGTTCTATAATCAATGATCATGGAACCCATTTCTGCAACCGCCCATTATCATCACTCATGTATAAGTATGGTATTTCTCATAAAGCTTCCACTGCATACTATCCTCAAACCAATGATCAAGCTAAGTTGGAAAATAGAGAAATTAAGCAAATTCTTGAAAAAAACTGTCAATCCTTCTAGGAAATATTGGTCCGAGAAACTCTTAGATTCCCTTTGGGCTTATTGAACTGCTTTCAAAACTATCCTAGGAATATCACCATATAGATTGGTTTATGGAAAAGCATGTCATTTACCTGTTGAAATTGAGCATAAGGCATTTTGGGCAATAAAAAAAATTAACTTTGACATTTCATTGGATAAAACAAAAAGGAAATTAGATCTTAATAAACTTGAGGAACTTAGGATGGAGGCTTATGAAAATTCAAGGATCAATAAATCTAAAGTTCAAGCCTACCAATCTAGGAAACTCAAAGTCAAACACTTTGAACTAAGAAAATTTGTGCTCTGGTATAGTTCAAAACTTCATATACACCCGGAAAAGATAAGGTCTAGATGGTCTGGCCCATACCTAGTGCATCATGTGTACCCTCATGGGGAAATAGAGATTTAGGATCCCACAAGTGGTCATGTCTTCAAATTCAATGGTCAAAGGTCATGCATTAAATCATTCAATAAACAAGAAATCATGGAAGAGTTAACTGATCCAACATATGAACCAGAAAAAAATTAATAGATTTAGGGTCTATGTCGGGCTAACGATGTTAAAATAAAGCACTGCATGGGAGGAAACCCATGGTTTTAATGTTTCCAATCATTGGGAATCATCTTTTGTTTCCTTCTTCTTCATTTTGTTATTTAAAAAAATATACTGTTGACCATCTCTTATTTTATGATTAAGGATGGGTATGAAAGGGGAGCACTGTATTCATCCGTGTTACACTGTGTGATCCCTGAGTCATACCTTACCCAGAAAATTTAAAGAAGACAATGTATCATCAGTTTGATTTAAAAAAAATAGATTGTTGACCTGTTCTTATTTTATGAGTAAGGATGGGTATGAAAGGGGAGCACCGTATTCATCCGTGTCACACGGTTTGATCCCTGAGTAATACCTTACTCAGAAAATATAAAGAAGACAATGTATCATCAGTTTATTTTATTTTATTTAATGTTTTTGTAGGTATTTAAAAAAATAGATTGTTGACCTGTTCTTCTTTTATGAGTAAGGATGAGTATGAAAAGGGAGAACCGTATTCATTCGTGTCACGTGGTGTGATCCCTAAGTAATACCTTACCCAGAAAATTTAAACAAGACAATGTATCATCAGTTTTATTTTTTAAAATTAAAAAAATAAAAAACAAGGAAAACCATAAAAATGTTGATACTTGGTATTAAATAATTTTTTTTGTTGTTTGTTTTTTCTGGTTTGTTATTCTTTTTATGGTTCAGGGACTATTTTGGGTGATACATATTCAATCAAGGAGGTTCCTACATCTCCCAAGAGATCAAAGGAGTAATCTGGAGCATCATGAACTTCAACTTCAAAAATCAGGTGAATTTGTTCCATGTTTATTGTTTAAAATTCCTTTTAGAACTCATCTCATCTACCTCTACCCCTTCTAATAATTCTTTTCATTAAACACTGTGGACAATGTTATTTTAAGTTGGGGGGAGATGAAATAAAAAAAATGATCTTTTGTGCATAAAAAATGAGTGGAATGAAACAATTTCATTAACCTTGAACATGATAACACACATTGCAATCTCTGAAATTGGATATCAAAGAATTTTGCATGCCTTGATTCTGATTTTAATGCAAGTTTAGGTTCATGTGCCTATATTTTGTAAAGTGCGGTTGTCCGATGTGATTTTTCACCGTTATATTTTCATCCATTTAATAAAAAAACACAATGCATGTCCTCTATATTGTGGGGTTTTAGTTTGAGTTCTTAGGGACCCATAATAAATAGAATAGGTTTGGTGATTATTTTATTTTTAATATGAGTATTCAAAAAAAATCAATTTGCACGTACAGAAATGAAATGACCTAATGCGTGGCTTTCGGCACTTGGGGATTGCGACTCCATAGTTGTCTAGCCCAGAGTTGGGGATTTTATCTCTATTTGTGGTAATTTGAATTTGGTTTTGATTGAGTAAACTTGGGATGATGCCTGAGTATGTGAGCTTCACTTGGTTCCCTAAGGTCTTTGATCTTGGGAGATTCATCGACAAAGTCTTGCTACATGGGTTTACTTGATTGAGTTCAATTTCAATTACCATGGAAAAATTGCAAAAAAAAACAAAAAAAATTGAAAAAAAACAAAAATATTTTGAATGATCGTCTTAATATTTAAATATCATTCCTTATAGCACTTCCATCATTTCTCCCTTTGAATGAAAATGAACCCCCATGTCTATTGTGATGCACAACACTTTGTCATGCTTAATTGAAATTGGATGAAATATAGCGATGAATTTGAGCAAAGGAGTGGGCATGGGATTGGGTTATGCCTCTGGACTTAGCTTGTTTTAAATTATTTTGATGGGTTTCATATTTTTTGGGTATGAGGTATTTGGGTGAGCAATGTCTATTAAAATGTTTTTGGAAAAGGTCATTCGAATTTCATTTTTGTGAGATATATTTTGCTCAGGACTAGAAAAACTCAAGTTGGGGGGTGTTATTAGCCAACAAAAACACATATTTTGATTACATTTTAATGGTATTAAATTTTCATTTTTGATCTTATAGGCCTGAGTTGGTGGATTTTAATTTTGAACATCTATTCTCATCATTTGTGAACTTCATGCCTAATGTGCAGCAATTTAGGCCCAATGTTTCATCTAATTTTAAAGAATGTAATTATCCATATTTTAATTTTATATTTTTTGAAATGGATATAAACTTAAATATGAACATTTTTCAATCAGGTATCAATGGATGATTCATAAAGGATGATGGGGATATTTGGCGATGAAAGGAAACAATTCTGGAGAAGGCAGATTGGATATCATACCACTTATGAGAATGTGGGGCCCACAATACAAGCCCAATGAAGCCCAAATTTCATGGGAGGATATAAGACATATATATGAACAAATCATTTATTTGGAGCCAGTTATAATTCGTCCTACATGGTGGTGATTAAGGTGGCCCAATTTGACAATGCAATTCTGGGCCAGATTCTGCGGCCCAGAAAAACATCCCACTATTTAAATCATATATCGAGAACCGAGCCTTTTTTTGCTGAAATTTTATAGGATTTTATAAGACATCTGAGGATACATTTTATCCTTATATTTCCCACTCTAAGTCATTCATCTATAATGTCCTTTCGTCGTATATTTTCGGTGGATGCAAGCTGGATGCCATTTCGGGGGAAGAGTGGAAAAGTCACATCTCCATTAATTGTCCACCCACCTTTCCCCAACACAATTAATAAAAGGCACATGGGATGATGGGGGGGTCAGAAAAAGACTTCCCAAATGCCTATTTAAGGTAGTAGTGGTAGATTATTTTAAGGATCTTGGAGCTTTTGTTTTGATTGTAATGTTATTGTGCCAAATTGTCTTTGCAGCATTTTTCCTTCTCATGTAATTTGTACGAATCACCTTAGTTTTCAATAAAAGTTATTCTTATTCTCTTTTTCTGTTCTTATTCATATCACCTTGATACCTTTTCCTCAAGGTGTGAACTTTTTCACACCAAACCTTGTGATTTTCTTCACACAACGGTGGAGTGATCGTTTTTTTTGTTGTTTTTACTTCTTCAATTCCACCCTTGTAAGTCTACTTCCTGCTTCCATTGACAAAATGTTATCAATGGAGGGATAACTCTTTTATGGGTTGATCTAAGGGAGTATCAAGGGTCTGTATTGTATATTATTTCTCACTCTCCAAATTTTAAAAATTTATTTTATTTGAGTTTATTTCATTAAATGATTTTCTCTCTTCCTCTTATTGAATTTATTCGCCCCACTTTTATGTGCTAATTAGACCCTTTACCTTGGAGTGCTCATGAAAATGATCCTACAAGTGTATAGGTGATTATCATGTGTTTGTGGTGGTGTTTAATTAGTAAGTGATGAGGGTAGTTTGAATTCATTTCATGAATCCTTCTCGAGTTAATGAAATTGAAATCGTAAAAAAAAGGAATTCATCCAATCCACCCCGAGTAATAACCTAAGATCAACTCATTTTCTGATAATTTGAATTCACAGAGATATCTTAGTGTTCTTTTAAAACCATCTAAAATCAACCCAAGTTGGCCACCTCATAGCCAAAAATCCATCTCTTTTTATGGTGTGTCTAAGGATCTTCTTAGGTCTATGAGGATTCGACAACCCAAGCTACACTGCAAGTGACTGCTTAACCCTTTGAACTTGGGTAAATTTGTGCGACACCACCCCCCTTTCAAGGGATGAGGGGGAAGCCTTACAAGGCCCATAGGCTCAGATATTACATGACCCGTAGGCTTAGGAGATGACACCAATTAGGTTCAATGTTTACTCATTATTATTAAGTTCCTTATTTTTATGGTTCATGGATGGTTATACCTACAGAAACGTGGTTCGCGGTTTGAACTTTGTTGATGATTCGAAACCAAAGCTGGAACACTCTCCGAATTATTTCTTCTAATCTCTAGGGTCTCCTCTATGATTTCTTTTTTTTCCCTCTCTCAATTCCTTCTATGATACTTTTATAAAGAACTGTGAAAATCATATCTATGGGAATGAGGCACCATTTACTGAAGCCCATGAAGACATATCTCAACCCACAAAAGACTCGGTCAATCAAGGTTTGCGGAGGCTGTGGTTCATGAGTCATGGTTCACAGAACCCTGCCAATTTTTTTTGTCCATGAACTTCTGAGTTCGCGGGATGGTATAAGAATGATCTTCATGTTCTTGATTCCATTAACGATGTAGTTCACAGCTTCCTAGGTTCACTGGCCATTGCTCTATGGGCCAGCGCCTCACAGGTCATTCCATGTACTGGTGGTTTGTGATTCATTTGTTCCATGAATCCTTCCCGGTGATGGTACGCGGGTCACTTAAAACTCTTGATAAATTCAATTTCTTCAAGTTTCTTTTGAAGTTTACAATTCAATTTTCATCCATTCTCTTTACTGGACCTGTAGGAATGTTTTCATCCTTCTGAAAAGTTCTTATAGGAGTCTTTTCTTCCTTTTTTAAGTTCTTAGGACCCTACAGTGTTTCTATTTTATTTATTTATCTACTTACAAATTTAATCTTGTTTGGCAGGCCACATTGAGATCTTATTTATTTATTTTTTGATATGTATGAAATATAGTATTATTTTTCTTCCGTATTATTTACTCTAAGTTGTTATATTATTATTATTATTTGTGAAATGATATGATATTGAGGGTATAGTCTCCACACTGATAGACTTAGACCCTCTCTACTAGTTAGAAACCTATTTCATGTGAGGAGGCAAGCATGAGGTTATGCGGAACCCCTAATCAGAATTGGTAGTTCGAGTATGAGTATTTCAAAATGGTATTAGTGCATAATTTTAATATTTTATTTATACTAACCTAGGACATGGTAGAAAATAGATAGTTTGTGTGAGACTCGGATAGGGAATTTTCCATTTTCATGGACAACTTATGTGTAACAGGCCTCTGAGTTACTGTTGATGAGATTAATATTTCAATTTTAAGATATTTTGGGTGCAAACATACATCATGACTAGGCACATAGGATCACATGACATTTATATACTTGTTGATGTACTGCATAGTAGTTCTTTAATTTTATTCCTTGATTTGTGCTATCAATTCCGGATATAATTGTATTCTATCTTGGGTGATATATCTATTTAATTTCTATTTTGATATATCTATGATGGAATTAATTAATTTAACCTTATCATGCTATTATATTTGTATATATATATATATGAATAATGTATAGGTAGAGATAACTTTAGTTATTTTTAAGAGGGATATGTCTCGTAGTTATGGGTAACCTCCTAAAATAACCTTTCTGTGATCCTATAGATTGGTTAAGATCTAACTGGAATTAATTTCTTTATATGTCATAAAATTTATTTCAAAATTTCATAAAAAAATTTCATGATATAGTCTTATAGGAATACTTGGTAAGTGGTCCTTAATACTCCCATAATGAAGTATGTTCCTTCTTTACCACTATAAATATAAGATAATGTAGCTAATCATGCTTCTACACCTAGTTTTTGGTTTGGTAGTTGGGTATCTTCAACCAGAAATCCTTCATTTAGTCCTTGTCTAAGGTGGAGGATCTTGGAACTATGTTTGATTATGATTGAGACTTTCAACACCATAACTATACATCCTTCTAAGGAATAAGAGTCCCTTAGGATGCTAAAAAAAGGGTTGATATCAATATGGGGATATTTGACCTGGTAGAGACTCAAAAAGAATATTAGGTTAATCTAGAAGCTTTCTTGCTTCCAGGGTTTCCCATTTGTGTATATCTGCCAAAATTATTATTGGAATAAAATTATCAATTAAGATTATTCTAATTTGGTTTCCCCTGATACACCATTGTGCATGAAATTATATCATCTCCAATGATTCATAGAGTGTCCTATAGTTGTTGTTGTTTATGGATATTTTTGGGACTTCATGATTCTAGAGATGATGAGTTTTGATGTGATTATAGGTATGGATTGTTTGAATAGATTTCAAACTCACATTGATTTCCATCATATATGGGTATCATTTATATCACCTAATGGATATAATTTCCTGATGATTGGTGAATGGGAGTTGGGATTATCCAGATTTTGTCTCGGCATGAGTCATCTTGGGGTGATCATGACATAGATTTTAGGCTTGGATATTTTAATAAGATATATGGTAGGCCCCTCATATTTTCCTTCAATAATGGATCTCTATCAAGATGTATTTCTAGATTAATTCATAGGAATTACCCCTGATAAAGGATTTGACTTTGAGATAGATCGCATGCCTAGTGTGCAGCCCATTTCGATACCCCTTTATCGTATGGCACCAGCCGAGTTGAAGGAGCTCAAAGTACAGCTCAAGGACTTGGAGAGGAAGGGATTTATTAGGATGAGTACTTCACCTTGGGTTTCACCTATCTTGTTCTATAAGAAGGTGGGTGGTAGTATTTGACTCTTTCTATATTACTGAAATCTAAACTATGTGACAGTAAAGAATAGGTATACTTTACCAAGGATCAATGATCATTTTGATCAGTTTTTGAGAACCTGATGTTTCTATAAGATCAATCTATGATCATACTATCACCATTCATGAGTAAGATAGGTTGTAATTTTGAATATAACACTTTGGATATTGTATGGGATATACGAGTACTTAGTGATGCCGCTTGGATAGTAGAATGCACCAACAATGTTCATGGATCTCGTGAACAATATCTTCAATCTATACCTTGAATCATTCATCATAGTGTTTTTCCATGAAATCATCATCTAATCACTAATGGCGAAGGAGTATTCTATACATCTTGAGATAGTAGTGAGTATACTTCGAGCACATCAGCTCTATGCTAAGATTTTGAAGTCTGACTTTTAGATTTAGGTGGTGAAATTTATGGGGCATTCCATTTATGAAACTGATATATTTTTAAACCCTAGAAATTAGATTTTGTTATTTAATGAAAATATAATCAGAATATTTTTGAGATCATGAGATTTATAGGTTTATCTGGATACTATAGATATTTTATCTATTAATTATATCCTTTATCAGTACCTATAATTGCATTGATGATGAAGGGAGTGAAGTTCCAGTGGTTGGACCTATGTGAAGAGGTAATTCCTGAGATAAATAGGAGGTTAACTATAACTCCAATTTTTATTCTCCCAAATCCTAGTGTAGGATATGTCATTTACTATGATGCATTGGGATCTTACTTGGGAAAAGCACTGATACAGAGGGGTAAGGAAGTAAATAATGGGTTACATTATTTTTTACCCCACGAGTGGGACTATCCAACCCATGACTTGGATATGGAATCCATGGTCCATGATTTGTAGTTTTTGAAATGATATCTTTTTGGTGAGAGGATTTTTTTTAAACATACCACAAGAGCCTTAGTTATACCTTCACATAGAAGGACCCGAATCTAAGGTTGATCCACTATGTAGAGTACTTATAGTCATTCTAATTTGATATGGCCTATACACTAGGTAAAGGTTATGTCGTTTCATGTGATCTTATCCATAAAAAATATGTAGTTCATGATTTGGGTTAACGGACTTCAGAGGAATAGTGGTATTTGATGAGATTGTTGGCTTATTAGAGGATGTATGTTTCTTAGGATCATGGATTAATGGATTGTTCCCCATTACTGATCATATATTCTATAGTATATCAAGTGAAGGATATTTAGGAATCCTACCATGGGTGTGTGGTGGTGTAGAAATGTATAGAAAGTGGTGACCTGATACCTTGTTGTTCATTGGACAATTGGATTATGATCCTAGTACATGGGAGAGCTATTGTAATTGATTACATCAAGGAAGAGTTGGTGAGATACTTACATACCCCCAGGTGAGCGGTACATCCTAAAGTGAAAAACATGTATCAAAAATTTAGATTGCAGTTATGGTGGATAGGGATGAAGAGGGAAATTACTAGTTTTGTTTCCTGATTCCTTACTAACCATAAGATAAAGGACAATCAATATAATCCTATTGGAATAATCCAACCATTTCCTATGAACATGTGGAATTTGTAGGAAATCACAGTGGACTTTGTGACAGGGTTACCTAGGACCCAAAGGATCCATGATGTTGTCTGGGTGATTTTCAATTGGTTCACAAAGGTTTGACAGTTCTTATCGATCCATAAGAATCACACCGTAGAAAATTTGTGGATTTTTCATGTCCATGAGATTTTATTCTTTCATGGAGTTACCTTGAGTAACATGTATCATAGAGATGAACGTTTTACATCATGGTTTTGGTAGGCCTTGCAGAAGACCTAAGGGGATCACCTAATATTGAGTGTAGTCTACCATCCCCAGACTAATGGAAATTGAGAGGGGAAGATCCATATACTAGAGCATCTACTTCAAGTATGCATCCTAGACTTCAATGGAGCTTGGGATGATTACCTATCCTTGGTTGAGTTTTCATATAGTAATAGTTACCAGACCTTGATTCAAATGGGACTTTATGAGACACTTTTTGGGAGGCTATGTCATTCACCACTCTTTGTTCACAAGAATAGTGAGGTAGAATTTGTGGGGGATAGTATAGTGCAGGAGAACTCTAAGAGAGTACATCTAATTTAGAAGAGGTTGATCATATCTTAGATATAGAAAAGTTATAATGCTAACAACAAGAGGAGACCTTTAGATTTCCCAGTAGGTGACTATGTTTTTTGAGAGTGGCTCCTTGATTAGGCCACTGACATTTGAGGAAGTAAGGGAATATATCACCACATTATATTGGACCCTTCATGTTCACTAAGTGGATTGGGGAAATGGAGTATCATCTAGATATTCTTTATTTTACCAAGATTTTCATGACGTGTTTTATGTGTCTTAGCTTCAGAGGTACTTGTCTAGACATGCCCGTGTGATCGACTGTGAGGATGTTCAGTTGGAACCAGATGAATATTTTATAAATCTCCCAGTGTAGATCATTTACTGGTGCAAGAATTTTTTCTGGGGGAATAAGGTGCCACATTTTTGTGATTTATTGAAACATGGGTAGATCAAGTTGGAGATGTTGGAGTAAGAGGAAATTTTTTGGCCTAATGGCCTGAGTTATTTAAGAAAAAACATTGAAGTTACCTCTTAATAAAGAGAGGTTGTTCGAGGGGGAGAATTGTAAAATCGTCATTTTTATAAACCCTATTTGGTTATAATTATAAAGTATTTATTATAAAAAATTGAATAATTTTTTTACTTTTTAACCTTATGTGTGGATTAGGTATTACATAAAGGTAAATGCCTTATACCTATACGCATGGTGGTTTTTAGGAGTTTTATAAGGGTAAATCCATATTTACACGAGTTTCATAAAGGTAAAATATCCATTGTGTAAGATAAAGTGGAAATTTCAGTTTTTGCGTAAAGGTAAATCCTATTTTTCATAGGCTACTAAAGGTAGAACTTTAATTTTAAAGAATGCATAAGGGTACCTGTGTTCTATATAAAGGTAATCCCAAGTTTCATAGGGGTATCTCCAATATTCTAAAGGCTATTTAAGGGTAATTCTACATCTATAACCAATGTAATGGTAAAACTACATACCCTCACATGATATCAATGAGATTCCTAAGGGTAAAATCATATTACCCTTACACAGTACTTTTTTGAGGAAAGGTTGTTTTTATTCTAGAGTTTCATTTTCCATGCCCATCTCAAACCTGTAAACATGTATTAGAGATTTTAAAAGACTAAAATCATGTAAATCAATTCTTTGACACATATAAAATTCATAACTCATTCTATTAATGATTTTATATGCTCTAATGTTAATATTATATTAAAAGAAAACTTAAATAGTTAATTTAATTTGGGTTGTATATCCTCATGAACCTGAATACCATATAGTCTTATAAAAAAATAACTTAACCTTGATACATTTTTTTAGTTATTCTCTGGAGTCTGGGAAGTCTAAAAATCCCTTTTTCAATATTGTTGAATCCTTCTTCAATCAATTTTAGTTCTTCTTCTATGTTCTAGGTGTGGTAAAATCCTCACCTTATCCCCTCTATTTGTGTGCATCATTTTAAAAGAATAATTCCTAGTAGGAATATATATTTTCTCTCCTCTATATTTCATGTACAATTGATGAATTTAGAACCCTTAAGATTTCTGAAAATATGATAAAAATTTATTAAATGGTAATAACCCAGAATTATTGAAGAATAGTAATAAATAATTACCCAATTATTTTCTCATATTATTCTACAGAGATGAAATATTTTTTCATCTGGTTTATAATTATTATTTGAGGAAGTGAGGGTTATCATAAGCTATGGATTAAATCTATAGTTTGAAAATTACCCAGGAGGGAGAAAATATTATCACATGTGGTGTTTCTATTTATTTTGGAAATAAAATATTAGTAATTGGTTCTAGGAATCCTTAGTGAGTGATTTGAACCATCTAATATAAAGACACAATTCAAGTGTTGGTTATTTGGTCAAACATTAGAGTAATTCCTAAATAATCTTGAAGAATGAAGTTCCTTAACTCGTATAGGCTATATATATGAGCATTAGAAATATTTGATGTTGTGTGTTGATATGTTCTATACTATGTTAATTTGATCACATGTGTGTGTGATTGGTTATTGTTTCACAGTCATGATATTCTTTGTGTGCCTTGTTATGTTATGTCATGTTTCCCTCCATTTGTACTTGATATATGTTATATTATTATCTATGCATAGTAAAAAAGTGATAGGTGGACCCATCATGGATCAATGTCCCTAGAGAGGGAGCTTGTTATGACACTTCATATGAAATGATGTCTAGATCGAGCTGTATGATAGAGTTTGATGTCCTAGTGTGGCCTAACCAGGGGGCATAATGGTTTATGTTATCTGGCCCATGAGGCGACAACGAGGCATGATTGTCTACATGACCTGAACTAAGAGATAATAATGGGGAATTATTTCCAATTTTTGTATGACTTGTAGTCATAGGGAATGTATGACTATATAGAAGCTTTGAGGTTGTCTCCTTTTCTTGTAATGTTTCCATGACAACTCATTTGGTTTCAGCAAGGAGCTGAAGCTGGTACATCTAGGGTTTGTGGTGGCCTGGTTAGCGTATGGATGCTCGGTATGGTTTTATGATTTACTATGATTTTTCTATTATCTCTTCATATACTATTAATCATATGCACTCATTTTAAGGATTCATTGGCAGTGTCTTAATAAGGGTTTCTACTCACACCATGCATAGGAATTTCAATGTGCATGTAGACTTCATGTATAGGGATCCAAGAAAGGGAAAGGGGATTGTGGAAGATAGTTGAGCTAAGGATCTTGGATTTGGGAGGGGTGCCAAAACATACTCCATAGGATTTTTTTTATTTATATACCTACACATTTAATCTAGTTTGTTCCACCACATTGGGAGCTCATTTATTTATTATTTAACATATATGAAATATGGTATTATTTTTCTTCTACATTGTTTAGTCTTTGTTGTTATATTTTATTTATTATTATTTTTGAAAGAATATGATAATGAGAGCATAGCCTCCTAAATTATGGACTTATACCCTCACTTCTATTTTCTAACCTCTTTTATACGGAGAGGGGTTCATGAGGTCATGTGGCACTCCAGATCAGACCCGATTGTTTGGGTGTACTTGTTACACATAAAAACATTTATAACATAAAAAATATATACATGATTATTAAACAGTTGTTTCATAAATATATTAACAATTAAAATATTTAACATAATATGAAAAAAAATTATATAATTATAATTTTTATCAAAATATATTTTGATGTGATATAAATTTTTTAAGAATTTTATTAAAAAAATCTGCAAATCACTTCCAAGAACTAAAATGTGGTTTCTCTACACTGTTTATTTAAAATAGATAATTAATTAAAGTTTCAACCGTGAACCATGACATATTTTATAATCATAAGGAAATTGTTTTCTATAGTCATATAATAAACCATATCTTTTTAACATTTACTATGTTTTGTTTTTTCTCATGGAAATAAACTTTGCTTAAATCAAGATCATTTTGGTCAAAACCAATGAAATAAAAATGTTGAATTTATGATTCTATACTATGTGATAAGAAATCCATGAATTATTTATAAAAACATTTTATTTTTCTAAAAAAATGTTCATAAATCAATCTATGGTTATAAGAACTATGGTTTTGATCCAAGAAATATTCAATAATTTTTTAATTTATGATCTTTATCTTATTTATTATTCACTATCATTGAATTTTATTCCACTAAAGAGTTTTTGGGAAATATATATACCCAAAAATAGAAGAAAATACACAAAATACATATACAATATCTATCAATAATGAAATCAATAAAACAAAATAAAATACATAACACATATAATTCCTTACTATACATGTTAAATCCTCAATAAAAATGGGTTTGATTAATATCCCTTAACATATAAAAATGGATTACTTACTTAAAATGTATCCATTAACCATTGTAATCATTAAAAACATTTATAATACTCTTTATCCTTCAAAGGTGTGCTAGAACTTCCATAAAGAAGGTGATTGAGGAGAAGAGAATGAGGGATATTTGAATTTGAGATTAATATCTACTATGTATCAACATTTCTAAAATGAGGTCAAATAACTCCATTATATATAACTCATTAATTTAATGAAGGATATTATTGGAGTCTTAATGTTTCTTGTGATATTAAACAACCAAACATTGGTTCTTCTATTGTAATTATTTCAATAGTCCCACATTTAAATAATTTGATCATTAAACTACTTTAAGAATTAATTAAGTACCCACATATCTTCAAATTATGTGAGACAAGACAAATGAAACATGATAATTAGTGCATGAGAGAGATCTAAGTGATAGAAAATATCATTCATCATATACACCATGACGTGGTATCATAAACCCTGAGATAACACTAACCCGAGTTTGGTAACCATCACCATGTCATGTTTTATTCTATAATTCATATTTTTTTAAATGTATGATTGATGTGTTTTAGTATATAATTTTTTATACACTGGTACTATAAAATAGAATAACCACCAGATGTGTTTAGTTTCTTATATTGACTGAAATCAGATAAATTTCATAATATTTTTTTATCATAATAATTATTATATGATATATTGATGACATTTGAGAATATGTTGAACAATGATATGTGGTATTATATAAAATTTATGTTAAATATGATAAATTTTAATATATAAAATTTTGAGAATGGATTATACATAGTTTTTTGTTATAAAAGATTTATATATTATATTTTTCTCTATTTGAATTGTTGAAAGTACCATTCACTAAGAAACTAACATTCATCATCCTTATAGTGAGATATTATTGGTTGTATAATGAATTTCCTCTCCCCTTTCCTAGGATGTGATTATGAGGATGATGTGATGATGGAGATAATGTGATAATTTTTTATGTGGTTTTGTGACATGTGGATTATGGTTAAAATATTAAGTGTTGGGATTTATGGAGGTGAATCAATAATGGTTTTTTTAAAGGGGTATATAGATTTATATTTACATTTTTTTTGTGACATATAATATATTAATATATAACATATGTTTCTGAAGAATATTAATTGATGTGAGATGTTGGGTGACCTGAATAACTTTATTGACTGTTTATTTGATTTGTTTTTAGGATTAATAATAAATAGTAATGTCTAAATATATATCATGTACTGAGTAGTTATTATGCTTGTTTACTTGGAATAAGAGAGGTTATAAGTTGAATATATTGGCTAACTTATGAAGGGTATTTTAGGTATGTCTAGCATCTAAAATGCAATAGAAGAACAACTCTAAAACTTGATTAAACCAAGATTCTATCTATATGTTTGGGATAAATATAAATGAATAACAATAAGAATAGTGTACCTTACACTAGTTGATTTGGACTATCATATCCCTTCACAAGAATTTTAGCAAGATCACTGAGAAGATTCCAAAAGTATCCTTCCTCTAAAGGTATCCATAGATCATATGAATCTCCAAATTCTTAGAAATGATCCCTCTCTATTCATGGTTTTATATAAAATTTTGTTTGCAGAATAGAGAGAAGAGAGAGATCGATGGTTGTCTTGTTTTATTGAGTTATAACAGGAGTCTCAACTCTATAGAACCAAAAAACTTGTATGAGGAATGAAATAATTTATATAGGAACTAAAAAACCTCAAATGGTTGGGGAATATTTATTGGAATGTTTCATAAAGGTTTTCTATATTTCAACACTCTGAAATTATTTATAAAATTCCTCATTTATTATTTAACATTTAATGAATCATGTTGTATGTTCTAACTCCTCACAATCATTACCAAATGATGAATAACCAGTATTGATGGCCAAAGGAGATAAATGGGATTGATTCCCTCACATTATTTAAAGACATGATAATACAAATAAAAATCACCACATCATAGTTTCATACACTATGTCATAGTCCACAAAATTATAGACCATGAAATGGTCAAAACATCAATATTATGGTGGTTCCTTTAGTGTAGAAAACCATCAATACCCCACTTTCACTAATTCCTGATAGACTTAGTCCATTCTAATATTATATCACATAATATGAAAGAATTTATGAAATCAAACCCAAAAATCATTTAGGGTATTAAAAAAATCATTTTTGAAAATATTTCAACCATTTCCACCACATGTTACATAATATAAAATAACTTATGAAAATATATCTGGAACTTCTTCCACATATCCTCCAAAACACTATTTAGGTACCCCCTCAAATTTTATAAACTTGATCTACATTCTCAATATCAAAAATTGTTACCCTATAGTCCTTTGTATCATTGAAATCAAATATGAATTTCCAAATTCCTAAATGTATGAAAATAGAATCTCCTAGTAAAGCACTAATGTTACTCAAGATACTAGAGGATTTAGTGTGATATCCATCAAACATATGTAACTCTATACCTATTTCCACCAGCAACATCATATGAAAGTATTCATATTTAGATAATCTCATTTTCTAAGACATCAAGTGATTATGGGACATAGAGTAAGGAAATACCATATAACATACTCATACATTATTGATTATTCGAGTATAGAACATCCATATTGATTAAAACAACACGTTTCATTTATCATTAAAAATGAGAACATCACATGCCCCTAATCCAAATATATGAGTACATCATATTCACTTAAGTAGGTATAGTTGTACACGTCCTTGGTCATTCTTATGAAAGGGATCAAACAAGTCTAATAAAAAAATTTAGAAGTAGTGAAAAAAATCCACATACCTTACCTAAGGATCTTCATGAAATAAATTTGAAACCTATTATGAAAACTAAAATTAATAAATCTTTATAAATAATGCATGTTGTGTACAAAATAGCATCAGAAATAGTCTTGATTATCATCCACAGTGTTACTAAAGATCACATTGTTCTAGATAAAGGTCTGCCACATCCGGATGTAACACCTTGACATTTTAATATGTATTTATCCATTAAAATAATATTATGTATGAAATCTTGTGATACATGCAACATAAAACTCAAATGAACCGTAATACTTTTATTGAAATAAAATATTGTAATGAAAAATAAACTCTAATACATTATGTGGCTGTAATATGAAACAACGTGAATAAAAGTAAAAGTAGATTAAATTCACATATATATAAAAATACCAAAAATATAAAATAGTTATCCTCGCGGTTTGGTATGAATATAGTGACCCGAACTTCATCTACGTAAACAAGTCAAAGAATTGGGAATAGAATAGACATGATGAGAGAGAAGTGAATGAAAAAATTTTAGTAAAGCATGTAAGGCTATATATAGGAATGTAATATGACATATATATATATATATATAGTCTTTGGACACATATAAAATGTATATATATATATAGTCATTAGATTTATATTCTTTGGGAATATTTAAATTCATTTTTTTGGAAATGGAGATAAAATATTTTATAGGTAAAAGATATATTTTCAATAAAATAGGTTTTATGTTTGAAATGTATTTTTATCATAAAAGATTAAATTTATCATTTTTTATAAACTATTATAGTTAAATAATTTTATTATATATTTAATTTAATTAATTAACCTTTATTTAATTATTTTTATAAAGAAAGTAATGAGTTTAAGGTCATTTTATGGTTCAAAAGTACATTTGCTTCAAAAATTATTTTTTATTAAATTTTATGTGTAGATATTATAATTAATTTCTTCCCCTTTTAGAAATTTTATTTTATTAAATTTAAAAAAAAACATCATGTTAAAATAATCCTAGGTTGAGGTTTTGATAATTTTCCAAAAAAGTTGATTTTTGGTTGAGTTGTGGAAAATACCAATTTTTAAAGAAAAATATATATTCATTTTTGTATTTTCAAAGCCCCATTTTAATTTTTATTGGTTTTAAAATTGTATTAGTTCACTTTAATTTTTAATAATTTATTTGGTGCCATTGGAATCAATTTTTTCTCGGTTTTGGTATAAATACATTTTTATTCTTAAAAGGCATCTTTTTAAGAAACAGATTTTTCATTGCATTTTTAATTTTTAACATAATGTAATTTATATCATTTCGGTGACTGAACTTATAAAAATGGATTTCATATTATGAATACAAATTTAAATATTTATTAATGTGTAAATTTCATTTTTGACCATTATAAATAGTAACTATGGTAAAAAAATTATTGTCATAGTAATAAGGGTAAAACGGGTTAACTAAGATTAAAACTAAGTGATAAAGCCACAAACATTCATCTAAATTTTTATTAGATGGATTTATTTTGACCCTTATCACCTTATTAATGAAATAAATTTGTTATCAGCCACTTTTCTATGAAAATTACTTAATAATATTTAAATATTTTCAAAAATACTAGGTGTGTCCTCAACCTCACATATAAAAGGACACCCCCTCTCCTAAGCTCTCCACACATAATGATCCTTTTGGTTCAGACAATCCCTATACAAATCACTTACTATAAAACCTACCCACTTCCTAGAGGTCTTATTTTGGGTAAAATACCAACCTTAGAGGGATTAAGGTATAAATCAAAGGAGGTTGTCCGATGAAGGGGATTAGCTTTTAACCAAATGTATTAGTTTTATTTCTTCTTCTACCTCCTTAAAAATTATTCTAACCATTGTGATATAATAAAATAATTATCTTATATATAATAACATATTAATATCATTATGGAATAACAATTATCTATCGTGACCCGAACCTTTGGGACCCCTTCTGGTTTAGGAGTAAGCTAAAAGTGACACTCCCAGTCCTCCTCCAGCAGGCCAGGGACTGGTGACTAGCACTGAGAAGACGTATCATTGAAATGGTAGGCCATATCCTAGAGTACCTATACACATGAACGCACAACCTTCTCCATGAAATATTATAGATATAAAATTAAACTGAAACCTCTAGAGAGTAAACAAATGCATGCGATATCCTTTAGGAAAAATATCAAAGTCAAACAAGATAATACAAATGTATGTGGGTCAAAATACACACCCATTAATAGATAAATGATGTCCCAAACAAACTAAAATTAAAATGGAAAATAATGGAAGATCTTGACTCATGATCCATGATTTTGACTACTAAACATGGTCAGTGCCACCACAAACTACTAATCTCCACCGATATGAGGTCCACCCAACTCACCACCAATATGCATGTTGCTTGCATAAGACATGACATATGTGAGAAAATTCCATGAATTTTTGAGTATATACATACCTAGTAGGACAAAAAACCAATAGGGAATCAATGGAATAAAATAGTCATCTAAACCCATTGTTAAAAGGGAAAAGAAACCCAACATCATATATGCTCACACTGAAACCTTATTTATAAAAGGAGAGAAGTCTCAATATCCATAGCTGGCTAAGAATGATGAGTCTTAAAAATGTTCCATAGTCCCAATAGTAACACCCCAAGATTTTATATTTTATTTTTCTTTAATCAATTTTATTTATTTTATATCTTGCATTACACGAAACACTGATTTTAAATAAAACACGATCTTCTATTAAAATATTTTTTTAATAGTTATTGATGAGAAATTGGGTTGGTGGGTATGAATATAAAAAAAATTATGAAAATTTATATTTTACACATGTATAAAATAAATTCATTTGTAATCAATTAATTATAAATGAAAAAACTCAATTGAAAATAAAGGAGATATTTTTCTGAAAAACCTGTTTTTATGCACACAATGTGCTTTTATCTTAATAAGTTTAGTTAATTTATATTGGTCAATGATTTTAATAAAATTTATATATAATATATTCAATAAAATGTTTTATATTTCATCCAATATTTTTACTATTCAGGGGATAAGAATAAATCTAGTTTTATTCTTAAAAACTATATTTTTTCAAAATCGATTTTCATCATGTTTTGTGCACATATTTTAATACTAATTTGTGGTACTTATATATATATTAAATTTGATAAATTGGATTCCATATTAGGAACTACTATGTTTTTACATTCATCACAAAATGTCTATTTTTCAAATTTATTAACCTTATAACTACTACAAAAGTGGCGATAAAGGTCAAACCACGGAGAGAATGTGCGTAGAAACTAGGAATATCCTCTTTGAGGAATGTTATGGTAGATTAGATTTTAATGTGACTAACAAATAAAAATTATAAAAACTAAAAAATATTTAAAATTGAATAATTAAATTAACTAAAACTATCTAATTAAACTAAATTAATCTATGGAAGAAACGTGTGGAGATGAAATTTTTAGAGTTGTGACGTCCATTCAGGTGCATGCAATGCCAATTATTTAATTCTCACATATGATTATTTTTTCATTTAATTATCACTGATCCTAATTTTAATAAAAACACTATCAGGTCTTATTCTATGATGTTAGAAAATATTCTAATTATTCCCAAAAATCATCCATCATTTCATTATATAATTTGTTGAATAACTTGTGTAACATTTTTTCATCGAATTACATGGAGAAATGCAACAACCTATTTCTCAAAAAGTTGAAGTTTCTATCTATTCTGGGTTTTCTCACATGAGATCACTTGTTAGGTATCAGTCACACAAGTGTGAATTTAAATTAACACAAAATATTAATTATTTTTAATTAATATAATTATTTATTAGAAACTCATTCGTGCGTGATTTAAGATTCTCTCACACACACAATCGATTTTTGAATATATAAATTCACTCATTATATCCCACCCATGATCACTTAATAGGTATCATATGGATGAGCACTAAATCATGTGTTTGGTTCCCAAAAATTTAATCCTTACAAAAATATAATTTAATAAATAAAAATTTTATATATGAAATAACTAGAAATAAAAATATGAAAACAAAATAAGGAATGCAATTATTTTCACGTTCTTAGAAACTCTGACACAAAAGAATTAGTCATCTATCATGAAAACATGACATGTAAAATAATAAACAAAAGATATCATTGTTTTTGTGTTGACACAAATGTCACTAAAATCAGCCATAGACGGTCACTAAATGAAACCCATCACTCCACCGATCACCTCAATATTTAGGATAACCATTGTGTTCCTCGTGATGTGCATGAACTGACTCCAAACTCGAATAAAATATGAACCACATCCACCATAGGCATGATAGCTCTATCACTGTTACAACTATAACTAAGGTGGAAGGTGGAGGGAGGATGTGAGATGCACAAGGTGTCGGCTATGAGGGTTATTCTTGATCGGTGCACCTTGTTGTCTTTAAATGGGGGAGGTGTTTTAATGCAAGTAGGGAGGAGGCATCGATGACTTCTGTGATGGGAGAATGAGGTGTTGGTTGCTGATGGCAGTACATGGTAGGGAGAGAAGGCAGGATGAATCAGATTGTTGTGTCAAACTAGGTGTTGGTGTGGGGTTGTGTTGTAGCATAGGGGATGGAGGAGGTTGCACACATCAGTGATGCTTGTCTACAAGTGGATGTGTGAAGATGGAGGGGTGTCACACCTTAGGTTTTTTCACTAGGGGTGAGTAAGGGGGTGTGTGTCTAGTGGCTGGTCGGATGGTGGCATGCTGCTAAGGAGGATGCGTACTATTGATGTGCCTAGTTTTTAATAGTGTAGGAGGTGATTTCACCAAAAAGAAGGTGGTGGTGCCACGTAGAAGTGTCAATGTGGTGTTTTATAGGAGACAGAGAGGATGGATATGGTGGGTGTAGTGGAGGTGGTGTCGGCCTGGTGATGTGCTTTGGATCTAAAGTTGAGGGACAAGTAAGGGCATAGTCTATTGATTTTTAGGGTTTTCTCCCTACTGATGAAAAAGATTCATATCTCCTACATGAAAATGGAAAATAAAAACAAAACATGTTCAAATTTCAAAACCATATTATCTAAATCTTAAATTTTAAATAATAATAATTATGATGATGATGATGATGATAAAAAAAGTAAAATAAGAATTAAATTATACTGGAATGAAATTTACACATAAGTTATACTACTTATAAAAATAAATATAATTAAAATATAATGTTATATATATATATGTACATATAATTAGGTATATTAATATAATACACATAGTAATTGGATAAAATTATTACCTATATACATAATAATAATGCCACTATTATATATGAATCTAATATAATAATAATAGACTAAAAGTATTTATACTATTATAATTTATACTACTGATATTTATAATGATATATAATAATATGTATTACTAATATAGAAAATTAATATATATACTAATAAATATTAATAAACTAATAATAAAACTAATATTAATGATACTATTAAAAATAATAAAAAATTGTTAAAAAATATATGTTAATAATATATATATATATATAATTAATATAAAATAATAATAATAATAATATTTAATTACTAAAATTAATATATAATTAACTAAAAATTACAAAAAAAATAAAAAGACTATAAAACTGTATAAATAAACTAAAAAATATTAAAAACGGTAAAATTAATTAATTAAAACTATGCTAGAAAACCATAAAATGTTAGTCAAATCTATGTGAATCAAATCCCCTACACTTAAAATTTTTCTCTCTTGGGAAAAAAAATCAAAAATATTACACAACTAGACACATAGAAAAATAAAATCATCAAATTTACAAGTTCAAATTTTTTAATCCCTTTTACTCACAAAATATCATGCTTCATTTAAAATTCCAATTTTCAAAAATAGTTTCCCCTTCCACTTTCAATATTTTTTAAAAAAATTACCTGCACTCATGAATCATGTAACCTACCTTACTATCACTCTCATTGATCAAAACAATTCATTGAAAAATCTATACTCAATTCCCTTAAACATGAATTTTTACCATATTCTTCCAAGGAATTTTACATATCCACTAGTAGAAATCAAAAAAATGCATCAATCTCAAGAAATTTACATTAGGTTCACATTTCTATTAGGTTCTGAGTCGTTGGGTCATAGAAAATTATATTTTTTGGAAAATATGAGGTTTGAATCTTGAAATAAAGGCATGATAAGTGTCAATCCAAATGTCTCACTAAAAAATTCACTCCCTAACACTTAAAACGTTCCCTTTCCCCTAGATTATGATAATCCAATGATTCTCTCAAAAAAATAATGTCTTTTTCTATTTTTTCTCTCCTGGTTTTTTTCTTATCCCTTTTTTAAGGACACAACTCACTCAAACATAATGGATAGGTAAACAAGTGAGTAATAGCTCTCAAACCCCATTAAATATATATATCAGACAAAATCAAAACGAATTTACCCAAGTAACTCATACTATATAAGATATCATTGAAATTAGATCATATATAAAACTCTTCAGTTCCTAGAGTATTGGACCATCACTTTAATAGGTATCCCTAAAGGTGAGGATTACCACATAATGACCATAAATGTAATCATTGTTGGAACCAAAAAGAATCTATATTCCCAAATAAAAATATATTTAATTCCTGTGGATATTATTAAATCTAATAAATATAATATTTATGGGATAATTTTGATCCATGTGCATCAAATGTCTCATTGTCCCTCAAACACCCTTCTCAATGAATAAATCTATCCCCATAATTAGATTAAAAATCATCATGAAAAAATCAAGAAATAGGCAGGGAAATAAAATGTTGGACAACGTAGATGAGCATGAGTGTGAACAAGTGTCTCAAAAATAAAAATGGTTCAAAAAAAATAGAAAAATGGAATAATATCACCAATACACTAAGTCATGAGATCAAGGATCAATGAATTCCAAATAGGAGTCATGTGCTTAGAATTAATAGGGACACAGGTGGTATGTTCCTGACTATGTTACTGCAAAAATACAACAACTTTCATGAGGGTCCAACAATGATAAGAATCTTAGTTTTTTTCATTTTTCAATTCATCCATTTTTTTTGAATTTATTATTTTACATGGTATTTTTAGAAGCATAAAATATGATATAAAATAAAACACTTCCCTAAGTAAGTGAATATATAAATAGAGAGGATACCTTTATTTGATGAAGCTCTGGAAATTATGTGCATCTGAAATCTACACAATGATATAACATATCCATATCATTTCAAACAAATTACACCATAATCAAAACCATGTGGATGATAAAAATATGTATGATGAAGTAAAATCCACTGTAGTTTTAGTAGAAAACATATTACAGTAAATTCATGACATTTTATTATCTAAAAACTAAGTGAAATGAAACTAAATTTAGTGAAATAAAATAAATTGATGATGGGTTTCCTACAAATTGAGAGCTACGTTTACTTTTCCTTCATCTAAATATTGATAAAACTCCACAAGGATCAAATAGAAATGTATAATATTCATCCTATTATTTATTAGTGAGAGTGTGTGATCCATTCATTGAAAAGTAAATTATTCTACAAGATCTACAATATCTCAATGGAAACTTGTTAGTCAAATGAATGTGTGGATTGAAATGAAAATAAACAAACTCACAAGGGAATGAATATACCTCATCCTAATAAAAACTCACTAAATAATTAAATTTTGTTCAAATGGCATCATCATGAAGATCAAGAACATTACCTTTTGAAGATTTCAAAAGAGGATATTTTTCCTTAACAGACTCTTTTAGTGGTTTTATTATATCCATAATATCCTTGAATATAATATTTGGGTCTATGATGTATCTGAATATGTTTTCATTACCAAATTCTAGCACTGGGAAATCCACTGATTTCTAACCCAATTCTTTTTCCATAGTTTCATTGATTATATCAATGTCAAGATTATTTTTAGCATATATAGTAATTTCAAGTGAATTATTTTTAACCTTGATTCATGAAGTAGGTAAGGAAATATCAATTAGATTAGGTGAATCCTTTTTTTCAATAATGATATATTTTTCAAAAGTTTCTTCAATAATCCCCTCATCACATTGCTCTACTATCACATGTGACACCACAAACTTAGGATACTCTAGGAAATCTCATTCTTACAATTTTGCTATAAAATTATGTGTGTTCTCCACCAAAATCCTCGATTAATTTTTTAACTCTAAAAATTTTTATGATGTATTCATTTTCGAAAAGGATCTAGTCTCATATGTATTTTTAGAAAGAGTTGAGTTAATTTCATTTGAAGTGATGTCCTCTTGTGTGTAGAAATCCATGTTATCTTGGATCAGCAATGACTCTATAATGTTAAATAAGGGTCTTAGTTCTATGTATTATAAATCCTCAAAAGGAGTAATTTGATAGTCATAGAATTAATCATTTTCACTTTGGGATAGGCAGGTTGTGAACTGCATAATAAGGAAATTGAATCACATTTTCCAATAAACCTTTATATTAGATAAAGTGGAAGATTGAGCTCTCATATTCTAAAAATATGATTAGATTGGATGAATAAAATTGTGATGGAGAGGATTTATCAATGGTATTATAAGAATAAGGGTCAATCAAAGTAGTCTCATTATCCAAATCTAGAGATGAATGTCGTTCAAATGGAACCTCTAAAGCACTTTCCTCAAAAGAAGCCAACGAGCCCGTACTCGAGTGGTAAGGGCTCTTGCTCGGCATCCAAGAGACCCAGGTTCAAAACTAGGTGGAGGCGAATTTTCGAGGTACTGTAGCAATACTGTAGCAGGTACTGTTCAGTACTGTAGTAGCCGGAACTATTCACCTGATTTGGGCCTTCGGGCCACCGGTTTGGGCCTCGGGTCTCACAGGGCCTTCGGTTCATCAAAAGACCTTTGGGCCATAGGCCCTTCGGGCCACAAAGACCATGGAGTAGCCCAGTTTACAAAGAGCAGGCCCCAGAATAGGATCAGAGCAACAATAGAAGTCACCAGACGCAGAGCTAACCGGATTGTCCTAATGAGAGGGTATGGAAACCACCATCAGGACCAGGCACCGTGTATCTTTGTACGGGGCAATGCTATCCGATCATCAATGCAAGGTGGGGAGTTAAGGTGATCAATGATGCAGATGTTGGGGAGGGGCAGTTCTAGGGGGTTGGGCCTACGGGTCATGTATTGGGAATAGTATGCCTCTGGGCCTTCGGGTCATGTATTGCGGGTCATGTCGGGCCTTGTGCCTTGGGCCTACGGGTCATGTACGGGTTCCCCTTTATCCTTTAAATGGGGGATTATCTATAATAAAATAAAATGAAGTCCTTTGGGCCATTCGAGCTCAAAAGAATTATTTTGAATTAGATCATCGAGTGGTGGTGAGGTGGCAAGTTGGACAAGATAATTCATTTTATTTTCTAGATCTTTAATTTAATTTTCTAAATATTTCATTGAGGAAATCAACTTTTCATTATTTTAAACTTGAAGATAAAACCACATATTTGTCTCAGGGATAGTAGAGAACAACATGTTCCCAATTACTAAATCATTTGGTTCGCATGGTTATTGGTCAAGTTTCATATCTTCCTCTAGTGTGTAATATGACTTATAAACCATAAAGTATTGAGATTGTGGACATGTGTTTTGAAAGTTTTCTAAAATCTATTTCAACCTATATATAGACCATGAATTATAGATTTATATATTTTTGAGTAACTCTTTGACTTTGAAAATGAAAAAATTGTGCGTAGGAACTAGTAATAGAATATAGTGAAGTATTCTCACATGGATCAAGACACTAAATAGAATAATAATCATTAAAATAAATGGAATTACTTAGAGAGATCATGTGAAGTGTAATGTTGTATTCCATACCATGAAACATGGATGGGTAGGGTGGGTATTGGTTGTAAACATGTGGTACATTCCATGCCATTCGGATCTTATATGTGTTTTGAATTTTCCTGCAATGATAGAAATTTTACCAAGAGTAGATCTGAACTTTTTTTGGTTTTTTTTAATTTTTGACCTAAATCACTATTTTTAAGGATCTTCTAATGATATAATTCTCCCCAAAAATAGTTCTATAAATTTTTCTTGTGCATTAAAAAGAATCTGATTTTCAAATATATTAACCTATTAACTACTATAGAAGTATTGATCTGGGTCAAAACATAGAGAAAATGTGCATATACAATAGGAATATCCTCTTAGAGGGATGTTCAGGAAGTTGATATTTTAATGCGATTAAGAAATAAAAAATCTAAAAACAAAACAACTATTTAAAAATGAATAATTACATTAAATAAAAATATCTAAGTGAAATAAATTAATTTATGGAAGAAATAAGTGTAGATGAAAGTGTCAGAGTTTTGACATTCGTCTAGGTGCATGAAATGCTAACACTACTACATATACGGCCTTTAACAGTGCACAAAAATGGCCTTTAATAGCCCTAAAAAGCACTATTAATCACAACGATAATAAAGGAGGGGCTTTATGAGTTCTATATTTAGCACTGATAAAGGGATACCCACCTAAAAATCTGTTTTATATATAACAGCACACCCAGCATAACCTGCAATCAAACCTACACACCAAACACAACACACCCAGAAGAAAACCTTCTATATAAATTTAATTGACATCATGAATACAAAAGTTTCCACCCATGGTATATACATATATAAAAAAATTTATTTACATTTCAAACAAAATGTTTTATATAATTATATTTACAATTATCCAGAAAACATAAATATTTCATATTTTGATGTCCATGATCCCCTCACAGAAATGTATGCTCATGGTATCAGTTGCCGAAAAAATCATATCAACATGAGAAAAATATTCCACCTATATAAGAAAAAAAAATATTATGTTAGTAATACTATAAAGAAATAAATTAAACATTAATATTAAAGAACACATTAATAAAATGTCAATATTTAATAAAAATGAAACATTTGGAGTTATATCGGTCACACTGTTCATCCTATTTAGGTGGGTTGATTCCTACATGACAAAAATGATTTATGGATTGCTTTCATAAAATATCAAAAAAAATATGAATGTGTTATCTCGGTTTTGAGCATTTCACTTATTCTTTTACTAAAATTAATGTTAATTTTAAATAATGACACATTTGGAGTTATAATGGTCACACCGTGAATCGTATTGAGGTGTAGATGATTTCTACATATCACAAATTACTTATGTATCATTATCCTAAAGTATCTAAACAATTTGAATGCATTTTCTCAGTTTTCAATATGTCACTTCTGTTTTTTTACTAAAATGTCATTTCAAAATGGAAACATGCATTATGAGTTATACTGGTTGCATTGTGTGTCAGTTTCACATGACCATACTTTATACACATCACAAATGGATTATGAATCCTTTTCATAATTTATCAAGATAATCAGAGTTTTTTTATTGTTTTTTAGTGAGTTACACGTTTTGAACTAAAATATAAATTTTAAACTGATAACGAAAACTTTTAGTCATAACAGTCACATCGTGCATCGAATTGAGGTGAAGTTGACTCCTAAAAATCACAAATAACTCATGGATCATTCTTTTAAAGTATGAAACCAATATGAATGAATTTTCTTAGTTTTCAGTATGTCCCTTGTTGTTTTTACTTAAATTAATGTCAACTTTAAATTAAAATAGACACTTTGAGTTATATCGGCCACATCGTGCATCAGATTGAGGTGTGATTAATTCTCAAACATCAAAAATGACTAATAGATCACTTTCCTAAAATATCAAAACAATCTGAATGTGTTTTCTCAGTTTTTAGTATATCACTTGTTCTTTTATTAAATTAATTTCTATTTTAAATATTGACACATTTGGAGTTATACCGGCCACACCATGTGTCATATTGAGGTGAGGATAATTCCTATCGGTCACAAATTACTTATAGATTTTTTCCTAAATTATCATAACAATGTGAATGTGTTTTCTTAGTTTTCAGTATGTTAGTTCTGTTTTTTACCAAAATGTCATTTCAAATTGGAAACACACATTTTGAGTGATACTGGTCGCATCATGAATTGGTATGATGAATGATGATATGATACAGATGGTGGTGAGTGTGTGTGAGATGAGAACATCATGGGGAAGATGGGTAGGAAGTTTAGATCAGATTCTATGATAAGCGGTAGTTAACCAATAGTAGTGAAGTGCATAGAGAATACTTAGTTTTGTTATTAAATTTGTGAGTGATGCACAACCAATATATATTTTGTATTCATTTATCAATGGAGGAAAATAGACATCAATATTCTTCCAACACACTACATCAGTAGAAGCAGCAGTAGAAATAAACAAAATAAAAAATATAAATAAACCCACATAGAAGGCACAAAGAGTGATTTCCATAAAAATATAAATCTCTAAACAAGAACGATAGAAAGAAGGGAACTAATTCATGAATGGATAACTGTTTAAAGGTTCACATTAAAAAAAACAAAACCATTTAAACAACAAAAGGATAATTTCATCAGACATTTATAATGAAAGAAGAACTTACAACAGCCACAAAATAGAAACGAGGAAACTCCATACGTCTCCACCCCAACACGGGAGACAACAATTGAGCCAATGTGTTTATTCTTATTTCAAAAAAACTCATCCAAAAACAATTCCTCCACCAACTTCTCAAAATTGAGATCCTTGGAGAATAGGAATTACTCCTTTATCTTTGGATGAATACCCCCAATGAAAAGAGAAGTTTTCAACAAATCCTATGACACCACCTCTAGACAAAAAGAAACCAGCTTGTTGAAGTGTTCAATATAATCCTTCATCATTCACTAGACTTGCTGGACACTCATGATCTCTTTCCTTTTCTTCTTCTTCACCTCTCCAGGTATAAACCATCAGACAAATAGGGACTTAAAATATTCCCACATCATCCCAAATTGCATCGTTGGTGGTTTAAACAACTCTAATTCATCTAAAGTTGTACCCCCAAGAAGACCCAAAAATAGCATGAACTCTAATATCTTTGGGAGTTCCTAACACTTTGAAGACATGCTCAACTTCCTCAAGACACTTAACTACCTCTATTTCCACATAAGATGGGCAATATCTGAGGAGAACCAAAAATAGGGAGATACCCACTATAAACTTCAGGGACCTTTATGGATGTAATATTTTGAATAACAAAAAAATCATAAAATCAAGTTCAGAATCAATTTTAAACACAACCAAAAGGAACAAATTTGGTAAAAAAACTGGATCACAAGCCAAAACATAACAAAATAATAATTTTCTCTTCAAAAACCACTACTTCATTTTCAATTTCAAAGCATTTTCCTCTAAATCCACTTTTAAAAACATAATAACCCACATTTTTAAAGAAAAACCTATTCCGGAAATCATTTTTCCCCTTTATAAAAACCATTTATAAAAATATACACTAGTGATTTCATAATAATTCATGAAAACATCTTAACTTTATAAATCCTTATAAAAACATATAATCTATATCTTACCCTTTTTATGTCACCTACTCATTAACATTTTAATTAAACTACACTTGTAACAGAATTTATAATTCAACTATTAACAAATAAAATTTTTAGTATCCCAAAACCTTTTCTTTTCTTGATAAGGGGATGGGACAATTTAATTCATCCAAAATTCCTCTAAATTCCATGGGTTTTCACTAGGGAAACTCGAAAGGAAATGTGTAAGGGTACTTAGAAGGTAATGTGTAAGAGAACTAAAAATGTATGGAGATTTAAAAAAGTACCCAAGCTTCGTGTAGCAAAGGAGGAGATCTTCACAGTGGTAGGGCGGAGGACAGCTCGAGTGATGGTGGAGTAGGGCTTTATAGCGGTGGATGATGGATTCACGATGGTGAGTAGGAGGAGTAGTCAGCAGCATCAATGAAGGAGGAGGAGGATGATTTGGTAGAGGAGGAGGAGGAGGAGGAGTGGAACCAGCGAGGAGGAGGAGGATTCGTGATGGCAGGGTAAGGCTTCCGCGAGAGCTTGAGGTGTTTAAAGGAAGGAGGAGACTGTTATGGTTTTTTTATAAAATTGGGGTAAGCATTTATCAGTGCTAGCTAAAAATCACTGATAAAGGTAGGTTTTATCAGCACTAAATAAGAAAGTTCTGATAAACACACCCCTTATCGGTGCATTTTTAGTGCCGATAAAGGGTGTCCTTATCAGTACTAAAATTGTATCGCGGATAAAGACACATTTTATCATCACTTTGTTAGTGTTGATAAAGGCCTATCTTTATCAGTGCTAAAAAAGCACTGATAAAACTATAATGATAATAAATTATTTTTATTTTTATATATATTCATAAAATTATATGTATAATAAATATAAATTTATTTATTTATAATAATAACTATAAATAAATATATATTTCTTTATATAATAAATATGCATTTCTTTATAATTAAAATATATATGTAATAATATTTATTTATAAGAAATATATTTTTATTTCATAAGAATTTACTAATTATTTAAATAAATAAATATTTACATTTAAATAATTATAAAATTATAATATATTTATTAAATAAATATATATAATTAAGTAAATATATTTTTAAATATATACAAATATTTATTGTAAAGACTCGACCCCAGTTGCCCAGGGCCAGTTCCTTATTACATTACACTGGCATGATTATAAGAATGTTGTATCCTGAAGGAACTAATAGTTTAGTAGATTTGGAAATCCAGATACACACATAATTTCAACATTATAACTTGAAATGAAAAACAACATAAAAGTTCCACTCAGAACATATACCACTTTAAGATTATCCATGCAAGTCAATCATAATATACCTCTTCCTGTCTTGGGAAAAATGAAACATAAGAAGGGGTGATCTCAAATTCTCAATAAGGGTGATCAATACAGCAGAAGATATCATAAACATAAACATTAGGCATGGAGAATAATTGAAAACACGTTTAGTGCCCTATTACATCACATTGGCATGATTATAAGAAAGTCATATCCCAAAGGAATGAATAGTTTAGTAGATTTGAAAATCCATATACATACATAAGTTCCACATTACTACTTGAATTTAAAAACAACATAAAAGTTCCATTGGGAACATCCACCACTCTAAGATTAACCCTACAAGTCAATAATAATATACCTCTTTGTGTCCTAAGAAAAATGAAACATAAGAAAGGGTGAGCTCATATGCTCAGTAAGGGTAAGAAATATATTAGAAGATATCATAAACATAAACATTAGGCATGTTGAATAATTTAAAACAAATGCCTTTAAAAATAATAAACTTGAACACATTATGGCAGGAATATGAGCTGACTAATTATTTTTCTAATAAAACATAACCATGGGTATTACACTAGTCAAATAACCACATGAACTATTAATTTCTAGCTTCATAATGAGGGAAATTAATATGTTGGACATTCTAAAACATACCATCAAGGACTTGGACAAGACATCTAAAAATGATTAAGGCCTTGACCAAAACCATATCTAAAAATGGGCAAGGCCTCAGCCAAGTCCATATCTATTTGTCTCATTAGATCTATCGATACATCGAGGGGCTATAGCGTGCCTCACCCATCACATAATAAGTCCAATGTATACCTCATATGAATGGGGATAAACATAAATAACATATAAATTCATATTTAATCTAACATATGAAACGTAAATAACATTCCCCAAACATTAAGCATAAACACTAACCATTCAGAGTAAACTAGTGAATGGTTTTAAGATATCATATCCATAGTCAAACTACTAATAAAACATTCAATTTAATTTGATATATTATATCATAAATACTAATACCAATAATACATAACAATCAATAGGAGTGTTGAAATAGATTAAGATACTCTTATAAAATCATCGAGTAATTCTTGAGATAAATACTCTTTTAATTTGAAAAGAAGAGTTCTTTTGGAAAAGTGTTTTTATAGAACCATAAATGAAGTAAGATATTATTTTCATAATAAAATGATTTATTTTATATAGATAATGGTTTATAAAAATATATTATAGGGTTCTCTTGAAAATAGGAAAGAATTTGGGAAATTCCCTTGAGTCGGGCTTGTATTTTGGGAAGAATTTTTAAAAGATCATTTTAAAACATATAATCCCCCGTAAATGAAGGCAGGATTATAGTTGGTACAAATATATATAAAATTAAAATATAATTTATGAGGAGTACATATTAATGAATAAGAATGCAATTGAGGTAAGCAGATAATAAAAGTAAACCGATTGAAAATGGAGGTTCAGGTGGAAAACCCTTACCTTAAGTCTGAAGGTGTTCCTCACTTTATCTTAATTAACTGAATAATAAAATACAGGTTAATAAATTAATAATTAAATAACATCCCTTATATTTAATTCATTTATTATATCCTTATTAGGTTCATTCATGTCCTTTTTATGGGTTAATAGATTCAATTTCATTGTTTGGGAGTGTTTTCTTCCTTGGCTTTCATGATCGTTATACTTATATTCATGTACGAATAAACATGTAGAAAGAGAATGTTTGTCCAGAAGAAAATTTGATATTTTATTAGTGAAAAACTAGAATATTACATGGTTATATAATTTTTTTTAGTTATTGGTAGTGAATACTAATCATTATATAAAACATTAATGACAATTGTTTGGGTTAATTGGCAGTTTTTTTATCACAACGAACTCATTTTGATTTATAAATTAATCTAATGTGTATAAAAGGATTAAAGAACATTACATAAGTTATAATACATATATTATAGTCTGTTTCAACCATAAAAATTTTTTCATGACCAGAATTGAAGACGGTAATAGAAATTGAAAACCCGTCATCCTTGAATGTGATAAATTAACACATGTGGGATGGTGTTTTCATTTCTAGTATAAAAGAAGGGGAAAGGAGAGATGATGAATAATTCTTACTTTATCACAAAAAAAAATTCCAGTACATGTAAGTTACTGGATTCATCACAACATTTGAATTAAAGGAGGTGAGGATTGAAAAATAAAAGAAATGAACTTGAAATAAAAGAAATGAAAAGAGGAATTTACCTCGTAAAGTAATCTTCCTTGAGAGCCTCTTTAGGGGAGTGGTTTTAGAATTTTAATGAGACCAAGGGATGTTGTACATGGGGGAGGAGATTGGGAGGATATTTGAGTATAATTTATATAATACACATGGCTTTATAGGAGTGAATAGAATAGGGAGTGGGGGGTTATAGTGGAGGAGAGGGGTGATTTGTGAATATCTTATTCATTATTTTATTATTTCCCTCAAGACAATCAATAGTATTGATTCATGTGACCCATAATAGTAATAATTGTATATTATTTCTAACCAAGTGTTCTTAGATCATCCATGATTCTAGGAATAATGAATTTATCTAATAATGTATATATACGGTAAATTTTCATATTTTACTATTCATAGAAAATTCAAGTATTTCGAAAAAATCCCAAAAATTCACTCTAACCATTTCTCGACATGTAGAATTAAAAAATGAACCCCATTTTTTCAAAATAATTTTCAAAATATTGTTCATTTAATATTTAAATAAAATCATAATTTATTCAAAAAATAACAATTTTAAAACTATAATTCATTTTATATCACCTTGAAAATTTTATAAGGATCTCATTATCTTATAACCTTAATACAATAAAATAATACTATGATTTACTATTCATAAAGTTCATATTACTATTCATAAGGGTATATTAATAGTCATCAAAAATTAATTTTGTCTTATTAGACTCTAAATATCTTACTGAACGCAACCGTGTATGTCAGTTTTTAAAAATTCAAATCACAGAGGTAGAAAATTTATGTTTATTGGATAGGTTATAACAAATTGGTGTTTTGTGGAGACTTAGTGTTTCGGGAATTTATTTATAAATCCTTGGGGTGTTTTATTCTCCCATCCTTACAAAAATTTCTTTTTATAAATTACTAGAATGTTACCACACAAAAAGATTTGGGTAGTTCTTAATCATAAGATCCGCAGGCTTCCATGTTGCCTCTTCGATTTTATGATTTTCCAAAATATCTTTACTAGTCGAGTCATCCGATTCCTCAACACTTATTCTTTAGTGTCCAGAATCCTGATAGGCTCTTCAGAGTAAGATAGGCCAGGTTCCGATTCTATACCTTCATAAGTGAGGACATGTGTGGGGTCTGGCATGTACTTTCTCAGCAATGAGACATGGAACACATTGGGTACTTTAGAATGTCTAGGTGTCATAGCCAAATGATATGAAATAGCTCCAATTCTCTCCAGAATTTAAAAAGGTTCTATGTACCTAGGGCTCAGTTTCCATTTCTTCCCAAATCTTATAACACCCTTCCATGGAGATACTTTTAAGAAAACATGATCTCCTACATGAAATTCCAAATCCTTCCTTCGATTGTCATCATATTTTTTTTATTTGAGCTGCTTTGATATGGCCTTGAAAAGTATTTACCTTCACTGTTGTTTCCTCCATAAGCTTTGGGCCTACTAGCTTCTTTTCACCAACTTTATCCCAACATGTTGGTGTATGAAATCTCTTTTTATACAATGCTTCATGTGGTGCCATTTTAATACCAGAATAGAAGCTATTATTGTAGGAAATATCCACCAAGGGTAAGTATTGTCCCACATACCATGAAAGTCGAGTGAGAATGATCCCAACATGTCTTATAAAGTTTGGATCATCATTTTTTATTGCACATCGGTTTGAGGATGATAAGAAGTACTCAAGCGAAGCTCAGTATCCAATGCTTTATGAAGACTTTTTTATAATTTCAATGTAAATCGAGGATCGTGATCAAAAACTATTGAAAGAGGTTCTCCGTGAAGTTGATCAAATAAATCATCAATGCAAGGTAGGGGATACTTGTTCTTTATTTTTATAGCATTTATCTCCTTGTAATCAATGTAAAAGCTCATAGATCCATCTTTCTTCTTAACAAAAAGAACTGGGGATCCCCATGGAAAGACACTACGGTGAACAAATCCTTTATCACTCAATTAATCTAGTTGTTTCTTTAGTTCTACTAATTGTATAGTTTCCATTATATAAGGAGTCTTTGATATATTCCTTGAAACACTAATTAAATCAATGGAAAACTCAATTTCCTGCTCTGGATGATGTCCAGGTAAATCCTATGGAAACACATCAACATATTCTTGCACAATAGTTACATTCTCTATTTGAACATTTCTTTCATCACCCATAGATATTTCATTCCCATCCTCCCCAATAATTGAATTTAGTACAGCTATTGGGGGTGAATCCAGATAAGAATCATCTGGCAAGGTTTCTACTCTAAAGATAATGGATTCAACACCATTCTCAAAAATCATAACTTCCCACTTCTTATAATAGATCTTCACATCATAATGTGAAAGCCGACTCATACAAATTATTATATCAAAGTCAATCATGGGTATGATTATAATGCTAGAAACTAAAGCATGTTTATGTGTCATGAGTGGGACTGATCAACACATCTCTATTGTAATGATACATCCCCTATAATTTTTTGACTGAAAAATCCTTTATAAAATCAAATTGAACATGTCTAATTTTCTTAGAAAACTGGGAAGATATAAAAGAATGTGATGATCTAGAATCAAATAAAGCATTATCTAATTTTCAGTAAATGATTAATGTACCTACCACCACATCATTAAGAACTTCAATATCAGTAGTTGTGATTTCATAAGCTTATCCCTGCTCCCTTGTCCTTTTTTGAGGCACATTTCCTTAACGCTTTGGGCAATCATTAGCATAGTTCCCCATTTACCTACAATTATATCATTGAACATTAATAGCTTATTTCTTTCCCATAAAATCACTAGCATGAGGGCCTTTCTTTCGACACTTGTAGCACACCCCTTTTCCTTTTAATCAGGCACCACGGTGTTTCCTTCCACAATTATCACAGGGTGGAAAGTAAACTCTTCCCTTATACCCTATTTACTTATTTCCTTTTCTAGATTTTTCAGTATCCCTATTATTCTATTTCTTTCTTTTAAATTCATAGGGCATAGAGAACTCCTTTTCTATATTGATTGCACATGAGACTATTTCTTTGTATGATGAGAAAGTTTGGCAGACCAGTGCCTATCGAAGGAATGTATTTAGGCCATCAAAGAATTGATCAATATTTCTCCTTGTATTATATATATAGTCCACAATATGCCTTTCTAACCTTGTGAAGTTAGCTTCATACTTTGAAACATTCTCATCTTCCTTTTGCCTCAAATTCAGAAATTGTCTTCCTATATCTACTTATTGTTCAGGAGGAAATTATTTCCCTATGAAAAGTTCTGTAAAGACCCATAAATTCCGTGGAATTTTTTTTTTTAAATAGATGGGATTTTTTCGAGTCTGCGAAAATTTACGACGCCTGATTCTGAGGACCGGTGTGCTCGGAATCAGTTTCTGAAGTTTTGTTCGAGTACGTTCAGAAAACATATGAGCGGGGTTTTATAACTTTTGAACCGGTGCTCGGAATTGAAATATGAGGACACCGTTGAACTCGCAGTGCCGGTATTTGCTTAAGGAGACATTTACCGTAGATACGTTTTATCGAGATTGGAAGTCAATTTTTGGGGGTTTTCTATTTAAATTAAATAAAAATATGTGCAACATATTTTTATTTTGTGGAGGTTTAATCCTACAAGGGTAGGTTGGAGGTGGGGCCCACCCGCACATAACCTCCCTTGGGAGGATATTATGTGGTGTGGCCCACATGAGCTCAAACCCCCCTTAACCCCCACTTTAACCCTTGGAACTCCCAATTTATTGTGGATCCTCTTCACCTTCCATCATAAGTGTGCCAAACCACAAATTAATTAATGACATAATTAATTAATTTGAAGTGATTTGAATTCTTTTGAATTCATTATGCCAACATTAAAATAAGAGATCATATTATTTTATTTTGGTGTTGGAATAATCCTTGGAGATCTTTGGAGAATCTTTAGGAGAATTACATCCTCTCCAATTAATAACGGCATCCTCTCCAATGAAGAACGACATACTCTCCGACGAGAAACGAGGATGATGCTCGAGCCCGGGAATGGCGGCGTGTGATGGGCGCAACGTACGACGACGTCTTCAAATTATTTTCCTGTGGCTTCGACAACGTTCATCGAAACGAGGTAGGGGTTTTGAGTTATTTTTGTATTCATTCTACGTCGTTGAAATTATGGTTTGACAACCAAATGATATCACCGTAACATGGGGGAATTCGGACAGCACCAACACGGCTGGCTATTTCCCTTTTTGATTTTTTTGTGGTTGACGATGGGAGCGGACAATGGAGGCCGAAGTCGGGCCGACCATGAGGAAACCAGCAGCGCAAGACCACCGGGTCACCGGAAAGACGTGGCACGGTCGTGCCGTGCGGAGGAAAGTCGGGTTGTGGCCAAGATGGTCTGCGGAAAAGGAGGCACGGTGCCGCCGCGCCGTGTGGAGGGCAGTAGGAGCCCGCGGCCAGGGCGGACCACGGCGGAGGGGCGTGGTGTCGTTGCACTGCGCCGGTGGTGTAGGACAGTGACATTAGGCCGTGGCGGACAGGAGAGGGCGTCCGGCTGATCCGGCCACCGATGCCTTTTGTCGGCCATTTCGGGAGCCTGGGGGGTGCCCCCCCTGCCCTTTTGAGCAGCCAGCCAGCCACGTGGGCCGCTAGCTGGCCGGACCACCACGGATCGGGCCACCGTGGTCCGGGCCGCCAAGGGTCGGGCTGCCCCTTTGGGTCGGGCCGCTCCCTTGGTTCGGGCCGCCCACTCGGGCCAGGCCGACCACTCGGGTCAGGACGCACCCACGGACTGGGTCAGACCCCAGTTCGGACCGGGTCGGTCCGGCTGGGTCAGACCGGATCTGGACCCGTTATGGCCATTTACACCTTTTAGCCCGCATCTTGGGCTTCGGGTGTCCGACCAACGAATCGTCTACAGCGATGGAAGGCTATGAGCGAAACGATTCTTTTGGAATACTCCACTTGTGGTTTGGATGCAGTTGGGGTATGGCCAGGTTGGTTTTAACCTAAAACCTAACTGGGCCTCTGGAACGGAAATACCAATAACTCAAAGACCGGACG
The DNA here is from genome assembly GCA_963277665.1 of Viscum album. Taxonomy (NCBI): domain Eukaryota; kingdom Viridiplantae; phylum Streptophyta; class Magnoliopsida; order Santalales; family Viscaceae; genus Viscum; species Viscum album. Next base: position 11,178,508 of record CAUJRU010000002.1, read on the forward strand.
TCTGATTCACACACCGTCTATCACATTGGGTTCCTTATGATGATATGGGACTACGGGATACATCAACTCAAGAATTAATGGTATTTGATGTATCTACGCTTTGCTCGAGGAGCGGACCCTCCCAGAATCGAGCGTGTTGTGTGCGGGATCCCTAGGGCTGGCTGCGACTGAGATGATAGGATCCTGCGTGGACCTACTACTATACCAGGATCCTCCGTGGGTTTGGCAGTGATGATATTTTACCAAGATCCTTCGTGGGTTCGACAAAGACGATATTGTACTAAGATCCTCCATGAGTTCGACAGTGACGATACTGTACTGGGATCCTTCGTGGGTTCGACAACGCTGATAATTTTACAGCATCCTACGTGGGTTCAATAGAGGAGATGATTCAGAGGCTACATCTAATCATCTCTACCCCTCTTCATGAGTTTTATACCATTGTGAGATGAGTCTTGTCTTTGAGTTGTTATCATCGAGATGATTGACTTTACTTCCTTCGGGGACTGGTTTGTGCTTGGGATCGAGAGTTGGAACCGGACTGTGACTGGTAACTTAGGTATATGTATGGGCATATATCTAAGTAGGGTTGGTTGATACTTCATGATTGTATCTTTCTTCTTTGGTTTATCCTTAGTGGATTCTAGGAGACCTTCAGGGGTCTCGAGGTCCCCTACTGAGTATTGTTATACTCACCCCTGCACGGGCTTCGCCCGCACCTTGTTGTGTTCTGTGCAGACGACGGTCAGCAGTGATCGAGGCTGAGGGTGACGGACGGGGGGCTGCTCAGAGCTGGACTAGACAGGACATACCTTAGGGACGAGTTGTTCAAGATCTGCACCTACCCTTTAGGAAGGATTCCCCGGTGGAAAATCCATGAGTTTTTCTTCCCTTTTTACTTGTACTTGTACTTGTTGTTCAGTTGGGTTTGTATACCGGACCACTTTCTTTCAGCACATCTTTATTTTCTATATTAGTAATTGTTGCTTCTACTGCGTGTGTTTAGACTATGTGTATTACAGGTTTAAAGGAAATGCCTTCCCTTTTATCGAGAATTCTCCTTTGGTGCTAGTCATCAGCCCCTGTTCTATGGAAGGCGAGCTTGGGGTATTCACGGCATAGGCCCCGAGGAAGGTTTGTGAAAAATTGGTATCAGAGGAGTCGGTTCTTCCATAGAACTTGGACTCTGATTCTTTTAATGGCAATAGTGTTAAGTGTTTTGGGTGTGGTCATTAGTTTAGGGAAACCGGTGTTGGTACGGCGGCCGACGTATCCATACACTAGGACTCTGACTTCTGATTTCCAAATCAGTGTGCGAAAACACTGATTGTATGTGTGTTTCCTTTGAAATGTTTTCTTCATGATTACTTTGTGTCATCTCACCAGATATATTATTTTGACCATGGTGCACCTGTTTCTTTTCAGGATATCCCCACGAAGGCAGCCAGCTAGGGTTCCAAGTTTCATACAAGATGGTAGCTCACCTAGCGATGAGGCCTCAGTGCAGGGCCCCATCACAGCGGAGGTACCAGTGGTACCACTACCCGCTGGTCCACCGATACCACCAGCTCCAGCAGTAGAGAGTGCACGCCGTTAGAGTGCATTGCACGAGTTCCAGCACCAGAGGCCTCCCAGGTTCTGGTGAGAGACGGACCCACAGGCAGTTGAGGATTGGCTGGAGACTGTTGTGAGAGTTTTCATATTGTTAGGTACACCAGCCGACCTCATGGTGATCCTTGTCACGAGTCTCCTGCATGTAGCAGCAGGTAGATGGTGGAGCTTGATGCTCTAGGTGCATGACGAGGCATCACTACTCTGGGAAGACTTCGAGAGTATCTTTTGGTTAGAGTTTGTTCCAGCCACCATTCGTGTGGTGCGGATACAGGAGTTACTACATCTACAGCAGGGTAGCATGACGGTAGATCATTACTCAGCGAGGTTCACTGACCTCTCACAGTACTCCACAGATATGGTATGGGACCCATTATTCAGGGCCCGGACCTTTGAGCAGGGAATCAGGCATGATATCAGGGCTTCAATGATCTCCTTCAGCATCCCGGTGCAGGCGGGGGTGCTAGAGCAAGCCCTTATTGTGGAGAGTTTTCTTGCTGAGCAGACACCAGCAGTGACACCCACCATAGGGCGACACGTAGCAGAGTCTTCTGCATCTGGAAGTAGAAAGATGTTGTAGAGGTCCAAGCAGACCAGACCATTAGGTGGGTGACCCCTGGATATAGGTTCGGTTGTGCGGGGCACACAAGACAGTGCTAGCCATATGAGGGGCAGGCGGTGCTATGCATGCGGCGGGCAGGGTCACATGGATCGTGACTGCCAAACCCGCCATGCAGATGAGCAGCAGATAGTAGCAGGGCCTCCCAAGAAGAGGTAGAGGTTCAACTGTGGTGGTCTGCCAGGAGCAGGCAGACGTGGAAGAGGATTTGGCCGAGCAGCAGGTGGTGGACGATGTTTTAAGGCCCTACCACCACCACCACCAGGAGGTCCACCCCGACCATAGGGAGCTGGCAGGCACGGGCGGGCTCAGCTCCAGGCAATTGACGCCTACAACCATGGAGCACCTGAGATGATTCGAGGTACTAACTGTGTCTACTCCACCCTTTCTGCATTACTTATAGACACAGGTGTGAGTCATTCTTTTATTTCCGCTTCCTTCGTTCGGATCTCGGGGATTCCGACAGAGCCATTAGCTCGATCCTTACGACTATAGACTCCTACAGGAGCATACTCGACGATTATTCACTAGTGTTGGCAGTGTGAGATTACTCTAAGAGGTGAGAGCTTCGGCTGGGATCTCCTCATAGTGGCGTGGAAGCCTTACGACGTCATCTTGGGTATATACTAGTTATCCATAGTTCATGCTCAGATTGATTGTATTAGGCAGAAAGTGTGGTGTGTCCGTGAGGATGGGATGAGATTTACCTTCACTGGCGAGAAGGGATCCTTTGCAGCGTAGGATGGACTTACCCAGAGGAGGGGTCAGCCGATTACACATCATTTGGCTAGCCTCATTCTCAGAGCAGTTTATGTGTGGAGTCTAAGTTTTCCTATTGTGGTGGATCAGTATGCAGATGTTTTCCCTGATGATGTACCAGGAATAACTCCTCATATGGAGGTGGACTTCTACATTGACATGTACCTCAAGACAACATTGATATCTACTCCATCATATTAGATGGCTCCCACCGAGCTTCGTGAGCTGCGGGTATAGCTAGAGGACTTACAGAGAAAGGGATTTATCCGACCTAGTGTTTCACCCTGGGCATCCCCGATTTTGTTCTTCAAGAAGGTGGATGGGAGCTTGTGTCTGTGTGTTGATTATCGGTGCCTGAACTAGGTGACCGTGAAGAACAAGTACCCACTTCTGAGGATTGACGACCTCTTTGATCAGCTCAAGGGAGCACGATGGTTCTTGACGATAGACCTTAGGTCAGGCTATCACCAGCTCAGAGTTCGAGACGAGGATGTGCAGAAGACGGCCTTCAGGTGTCAGTATGGCCACTATGAGTTCTTGGTGATGCCCTTCATCATAAAAAACTCTCTAGCAATGTTAATGAGTCTCTTGAACAGGATCTTCCAACCTTACCTCGATTGCTTTATCGTAGTCTTCATCGACGACATACTGATCTACTCGACTACTGAGGAGGAGCATTCCTACCACATGCAGGTAGTACTAGACACACTCCGAGAGCACCAGCTTTATGGTAATCTCTCGAAGTGCCAGTTTTGGATTCAAGAGGTTCACTTCTTGGGACACGTCATCTCAGAGGCTGTAGTTGCAGTGGATCTAGTGAAGATTGAGGCAGTGCTTTTTTGGGAACCACCTAGAAGTGTGATGGAGGTACGGAGTTTTCTAGGGCTGGCTGGACACTATCGGAGATTTGTGCTAGACTTTTCTAGAGTTTCAGCACTACTTTCAGCATTGACGAAGAAGGGAAAACCCTTCGTGTGGTTAGAGATATTCTAGCAGAGCTTTTAGGATCTGAGGTAGAGGTTTACTAGTGTTCCCATCTTGAGGCTATCGGTGGAGGGCGTTGGGTACATAGTTTACTACGACACATCAGGGACTGGACTCAGGTGTGTCCTGATGCAGGAGTGAGCAGTGATCACGTATGGTTCTCAGCAGTTGAGACAGCACGAGCAGAACTATTCTACCCATGACCTGGAGTTAGCAGCAGTGTTCTTCTCCTTGAAGATGTGGCAGCACTATCTTATGGGAAAACGCTTTAAAGTCTACTCTGACCACCAAAGTATCAGGTATATATTCTCTCAAAAGGACCTGAACCTGATACATCGGTGATGACTTGAGTTCTTCCAGGACTATGACATCGAGATAGTCTATACTCCTGGGAAGGGGAACGTTGTAGCTGATTCTCTCAGTAGGAGATTAGGCATTTAGCTGCTAGGAGAGGTGACGGAGCAGCTATTCGCGTTGCAGATATCCTTTGTGGATAGAGATGGAGCAGCCTTTCTACAGTCTCTCACAGTCACTCCTCCATTTCTTCAGTGAGTCAGGGAGGCACAGCATGGGTACGTTGACTGTGAGACGCGATGTGCTCAGATATCCATAGGTCAGGCACCTGATGCATTTTCTGAAGGTGTGGAGTATGTCATTATCTTCAGAGGACATACCATGGTACCAATTGTACTTCAGGAGGAAGTGTTGCGGGAGTTCCACACTTCTCCTTTAGTGGTACATCTAGGAGTGGCGAAGATGTATCAGGACCTCCGACGATAGCACTGGTGGCCAAGTATGAAGAAGGATATGGCAAAGTTTGTCTCACGATGCCTCACTTGTCAGCAAGTGAAGGCGGATCACTAGGTTCTAGCAGGATTAGTTTAACCCTTAGAGGTCCCAGAGTGGAAGTGGGATGGGATATCCATGGATTTCATGACAGCACTACCACATACATCCAGAGAACACGACTCCATATCGGTGATTGTCGACCGACTCACTAAGTCGGCTCACTTTCTACCGATTAGAGAGCAGGGTTCAATAGAGAGCTTGGGATGCCTCTACATACAGGAGATCTTACAGCTTCATTGTGTGCTATCAACGATCATCTCTGATCTAGATGCTCGTTTCACTTCCCAGCTATGGAAGGGGTTGCAGGAGGCTTTTGGGACGCAGCTTCGCTTGAGCACCGCCTTCCATCCTCAGACAGATAGTCAAACTGAGAGGACCATTCAGACTCTCAAGGACATGCTCCATGCATGCATCCTCAACTTCAGTCGTAGTTGGAAGGATCACTTACCCTTGGTAGAGTTCTCCTATAACAACAGCTACCACTCCACCATCGGGATGGAACCTTACGAGGCACTGTACGGACAACCTTACAGATCGCCTCTGTGCTAGACTGACCCAGGGGAGTCAGCACTTGTAGGACCAGAGATGGTGTAGGCTACAACAGATAAGGTTCAAATCATCCAGGAGCAGATGAAGACTACACAGAGAAGGAAGAAGTCATATTATGATAGGAGACGGAGACCACTGGAGTTCGAGGATGGTGACCATGTCTTTCTATGGGTCTCACCTCGATGAGGTCTATGGAGATTTGGACGAGGAGGAAAGTTATCTCTGCGATTCATCGGAACTTTCCAGGTCCTCAACAAAGTAGGCGAGGTGGCTTACCGCTTAGCTCTTCCACCTCAGTTGCACTGGGTGCACGACATCTTTCATGTATCTTAGCTGAGGAGATACGTGCATGAACCGTCCCACATCATCGACCACAGGGAGCTGGACATCGATGACGGGGATACTTTCACAGAGTTTCCAGTGGAGATTGAGGATCGACAGGAGCGGGTCCTGCATGGACAGTCGATACCTCTGGTGCACCTTTGTTGGTAGCACGGGAACCTCCAGGAGAGCACATGGGAGCGGGAGGCTCAGATGCGTGCTCAGTACCCCCATTTGTTCCCTTAGTTCGAGTTTTAGTTTATGGGGACGTAAATCCCTGAGGTGGGGAGATTGTAAAGACCCATAAATTCCATGGATTTTATTTTAAAATACATGGGATTTCTACGAGTCTGCGAAAATTTACGGTGCTTGATTCCAAGGCCCGATGTGCCTGAAATCAATTTTTGAATTTTTTTTCGAGTACGTTTAGTAAATGTACGAGTGAGGTTTTATAACTTTTGAACTGGTGCTCGGAATTCAAATCTAAGGACATCGTTGAACTCGTAGTGCCGGTATACGCTTAAGAAGTCCTTTACCGCAGATGAGTTTTATCGAGATTGGAAGTTAATTTTTGGGGGTTTTATATTTAAATTAAATAAAAATATGTGCAACATATTTTTATTTTTTGGTGGTTTAATCCTCTAAGGGGAGGTTGGAGGTGGGTCTCACCCGCGCATAACCTCCCTTGGGAGGATATTATGTGGTGGGGCCACACGAGCTCAAACCCCCCTTAACCCCCCTTTAACCCTTGGAACTCCCAATTTATTGCGGAGACTCTTCACCTTCCTTCATAAGTATTCCAAACCACAAATTAATTAATGACATAATTAATTAATTTGAAGTGATTTGAATTCTTTTGAATTCATTATGCCAACATTAAAATAAGAGATCGTATTCTTTTATTTTGGTGTTGGCATAATCCTTGGAGAGCTTTGGAGAATCTTTGGGAGAATTACATCATCTCCAATGAAGAAAAACATCCTCTCCAACAAATAATGACATCCTCTCCGACGAGGAATGAGGACAACGCTCGAGCCCGGGATCGGTGGCGTGTGACGGCCGCAATGTAGGACGAAGTCTTCGAATTCTTTTCTCGCGCCTTCGACAACGTTCATCGAAACGAGGTAGAGGTTTTTAATTCTTTTTGTATTTGTTCTATGTCATTGAAATTATGGTTTGACAACCAAATTATATAACCATAACATGGGGGAATTCGGACCCCCCCCAACACGGCCGACTCTTTACCTTTTTGATTTTGTTTGTGGTTGATGACGGGAGTGGACAATAGTGGTCGGCGTCGGGCCGGCCGTGAGGAAACCGGCAGCGCAAGACTGCCGGGTCACCGGACATGCGCGGCACCATCGTGCTGCGTGGAGGAAAGTCGGGTCGCGGTGACGGAGGCGCGGTGCCACCGTGCCGTGCGGAGGGTAGCAGGAGGTTGCGGCCAGGGCGGGTCGCGGCGCCGTCACGCTGCATCGGTGTTATAGGAGGCTGCGGTGGAGGGGCGCGGCACCGTCGCGCCACGCTGGTGGTGCAGGACCACAGCCTTAGGCCGCGGTAGGCAGGATAGGGTGGTCGGCCGAGCCGGCCGCCGGTGCGCGCCAAGCGGGACCCTATGGGTCCCGCGGTTACAAGGTCTGGCGCCATGCGCCAACCGTTTTGGGAAAAAGGGGGGTGTAACCCCCCCCCCCCCCCCCCCTTCATGGATAGTCGGCCACCCGGGCCAGCCAGCTAGCCGACCACGCGAGCTGCCAGCCGGCCGGGCTTCCATGAGTCGGGCCGGGCCGAACCACCACGGGCAGGGCCGGGCCGCCACGGTCCGGGCCGGGACACCACGAGCTGGGTCGGGCAGCCCCTTTGGGTCGGGCCGCTCCCTTGTTTCGGGCCGCCCACTCAGGTCGGACCGCACCCGCGGACCGTGTCAGACCCCGGTTCAGACCAGATCGGGCCGGGTCGGTCCGACTGGGTCAGACCGGACCCGGACTCGCTATGGCCATTTACACCTTTTAGCCAGCATCTTGGGTTTCGGGTGTCCAACCAACGAATCGTCTGCAGTGATGGAAGTCTTGGAGCGAGACGATTCTTTTGGCATACTCCACTTGAGGTTTGGACATAGTTGGGGTATAGCCGGGTTGGTTTGAACCTAAAAACTAACCGGGCCCCTGGAACGGAAATGTCAATAACTCACAGACCGGGCGTCCGATTGACACGTTGTCCGTCGCGTTGGCTTCCTTATGATGAGACGGAACTATGGGATACATCAACTCAAGACTTTGTGGTAGTTGATGTATCGACGCTTTGCTCGAGGAGCGGACCCTCCTATAATCGAGCGTGTTGTGTGCAGGAACCCTAGGGCTGGCTGCGACTGAGATGATAGGATCCTACGTGGACCTACTACTATACCAGGATCCTCCGTGGTTTCGACAAGGACGATATTGTACCAGGATCCTCCGTGGGTTCGACAGCGACAATACTGTACCAGGATCCTCCGTGGGTTCGATAGCGACAATACTGTACTGGGATCCTTCATGGGTTCGACAGCGTTGATACTATTCCAGGATCCTACATGGGTTCGACAGAGGAGATGATTCATAGACTACATCTAATCATCTCTACTCCTCTTCATGAGTTGTATACCTGTGTGAGCTGAGTCTTGTCTTTGAGTTGTTATCATCTAGATGATTGACTTTACTTCCTTCGTGGACTGGGTTGTGCTTGGGCTCGAGAGTTGGAGCCGGAGTGTGACTGGTAACTTAGGTTTATGTATGTTCATATACCTAAGTAGGGTTGGTTGATACTTCGTGATTGTATCTTTCTTATTTGGTTTATCCTTAGTGGATTCTGGGAGACCTTTGGGGGTCTCGGGGTCCCCTAATGAGTATTGTTATACTCACCCACGCATGAGCTTCGCCCGCACCTTGTTGTGTTCTGTGCAGACAGCGGTCAGTAGTGATCGAGGCAAAGGGTGACGGACGGGAGGCTGGTCGAAGCTGGACTAGACGGGACGTACCTCAGGGACGAGTTGTTCAAGATCTGTACCTACCCTTCAGGTAGAATTCCCCAGTGGACGATCCAGGAGTTGTTCTTCCCTTTTTACTTGTACTTGTACTTGTTGTTCAGTTGGGTTTGTATACTGGCCCACTTTCTTTCAGCACATCTTTCTTTTCTATATTAGTACTTGTTGCTTCTACTGCTTGTGTTGAGACTGTGTGTATTACAGGTTTAAAGGGAAGGCCTTCCCTTTTATCGATAATTCTCTTTTGGTGCTAGTCGCCAGCCCCTAGCCTATGGAAGGCGGGCTTGGGGTAGTCACGGCACAGGCCCCGAGGATGGGTCGTGACAAGTTCTTTAAATTAACTCCATTCCATGTTATCTATTTCTTCCTCCTTTTTGTTTTGAATTAGTGACCACCATTGATCAGCATCTCCCGACATACGATAAACTTCCATGAAAACCTTCTCCCTATCATTACTTCCCAAAGCAAGAAATATATTCTCTAAGGAACTTATCCAATACTCTACTGAGAATGGGTTTTTAGTCCCATTAAATGATGGAGGTTGTTGTTTCATAAAGAGATCTAACATAGGTCCTCCACATTGTGGATTTGAATGCCCCATTCGAGTAAGGTTATTGTTCATAACCTTAGTAAGTTTTCCCAGTATAGTTATAAGTTTCTCTAAAACAGTCGCAACTCTAGAGCCAACATAATTTTCTTGCATAAAAGGGAAATCCATACATGGGATACATGTGTTCATGTAGTTTCCATTCCATCCATTGTGCGCCATTTCTAAATAATGGCATACACTAGATTAGGTTATGAATCATAATGTACTATCTCAGCTTAGAAAAAAATACTTAACATAAATTGAAATCATATTCATGGATAATCCCATAATCATAAACATGGTTTCTTTAAGGAAAAATATAAATTTAAATCCTTCATAATGGCATGTAAAGAAAATATTAATTATCCTTAGAATATCCCCCGGGAGGGTTAAACCAGGTGCGCAGTAAGGCCCATTGTTTTGCACCAAGATACCCCAGGTCAAGTCCAAAATTGCTTGTTAGAGTTTTCACTCCTAGGTACATCTATACCAGAACCACATCCACTTGTAGTATCTAGAAAAGGATGTATTTTATATAAATATCCATATAATCTATTCCTTAACAAAATTTTAGGATGTTCTTGTATTTTTATCCTCAAATACTATCTTAGGGGTTTGTTCCCTAATCTAAATTTTCTAAATCTAGTTTCTAGGTTTTCTACTAAACTTCCTATGATACCAAGTGTAACGACCCGACCCCAATTGCTTGAGTATGGTACCTTATTACATTACATTGGAATGATTACAATAAAGTCATATCCTGAAGGAATGAATAGTTTAGAATATTTTGAAATCTAGATACAAATATAAGTTTAACATTACAACCTGAAATTAAAAACAACATAAAATTTCGACTGGGAACATCCATCACTCTGAGATTATCCATGCAAGTAAATAATAATATATCACTTCATGTCTTGGAAAAAATGAAACATAATAAGGGGTGAGCTCAAATTCTCATTAAAAGTAATAAATACATCGAAAGATATCATAAACATAAACATTCTACATGGTGAATAATTTAAAACACATCTAGTGCCTTATTACATTACATTGGAATGATTAAAATAAATTCATATCTCAAAGGACGAATAGTTTAGTAGATTTGGAAATCCAGATACATACATAAGTTCAACATTACAACTTTAAATGATAAACAACATAAAATTTCCACTGGTAACATCCATCACTCTAATATTATCCCTCCAAGTCAATAATAATATACCTCTTCATGTCCTAAGAAAAATGAAACATAAGAAGGGGTGAGCTTAGATACTTGGTAATAGTAAGAAATATAACAGAATATATCATAAACATAAACATTATTCATGGTGAATAATTGAAAATTCATGCCTTTAAAAATAATAAACTTGAATATATTATGGTAGGAATATAAGCTGAGTAATTATTTCCATAATAAAACATAATCATGGGTATTATACTAGTTAAATAACCACATGAACTATGAATTTATATCTTCATAATGAGGGAAATTCATATTCCAAACATTCTGAAACCTACTATCAAGGCCTCGGCAAAGACAGCTAAAAATTATTAAGTCCTCATCCAAAACCATATCTATTCGTCTCATGAGACGTACCAATGCATCGAAGGGCTATATAGGGACCCATCCATCACATAATAAGTCCAATGAATTCATCATATGAATGGGGATACACACAAACAACATATACATTCATATTGAATCTAACATATGAAATGTAAATAAATTTCCCCAAACATTAAGCATAAATACTAACCATTCGAAGTAAATTGGTGAATGGTTTTAAGATGGCACATCCACAGTCAAACTAATCATAAACTATTCAATTAAATATGGTATATTATATCATAAATATTAATCCTAATAATACATAATAATCAATAGGAGTGTTGAAACAGATGAAGATACTCTTATAAAATCATCGAGTAATTCTTTAGATAAATAATATTTTACTTTGAAAAGAAGAGTTATTTGGGAAAAGTGTTTGTATAAAACCAGAAATGAAGTAAGATGTTATCTTGATAATAAAATGAGTTATTTTATAATGACAATGGTTTCTAAAAATATATTATAGAGTGCCCTTGAAAATAGGTAAGAATCTGAGAAATTCCCTTGAGTTGGGCTTGTATTTCAGGAAGAATTTTTGAAAGATCCATTTAAAACATATAATTCCCCATAAATGAAGGTAGGATTTTGGTTGTTAAAAATATATATAACATTAATACAGAATTTATGAGTATTAAATATTAATGAATAATAATTTAATTGAGTTAAGAAGATAATAAAAGTAACCCAAATGAAAATGATGGTTCGGGTGGAAACCCCTTACCTTAAGTCCAAAGGTGTTCCTCACATGATCTTAATGACATTAATTATCAAAATTAGGTTCATAAATTAATAATTCCAGAACCTCATTACATTTAATTGATTTATTATAACCTTATTAGTTCCATTCATGGCCTTTTGATGGGTTAAGAGATTCAATTTCGATGTTTGGGAGTGTTTTCTTCCTTGGTTTTCATGATCAGTTTACTTATATTCATGTATAGATAAACATTTAGAATGAGAATGGTTGTCTAGAATAGAAGTTGTATGTTATTAGTGAACAACCATAAGAATAAATGGTTATAAAATTTCATTTGGTTATTGTGAGTGAAGAAGAATCATTAAATAAAACTTTAATGACAATTTTTTGGGTTAATAGGCGGTTTTATTATCACAATGAACTCATTTTGATTTATAAATTAATATCATGTGAAAAAAATTATTCAAGAACCTTACATAAGTTATAATACATATATTATAGTCTGGTTCAACCATGAAAATGGTTTCATGGCCAGAATTGAAGACGGTAATAGAAATTGAAAATCTGTTGTCCTTGAATGTGATAAATTAGCACATCTCGGATGGTGTTTTTATTTATAGTATAAAATAAGGGTAAATGAGATATTTTAACACACCAAGATTTCATCGTAAGTTATTTTCTTTAAAGTAATTCAATAGCTTGCGCTACATGCAACACTGAGTTTCAGTGCACCATGACTTACCAAACTAGCCGTTCAAAAAGAGGTCATGAATAGTATTAACTGAATTTTGAATTTTATATACTATATATAATTTTAGAACCCATATTATGTGTTTCTTAGACATAATATAAGAACAAATTCATTTTTTCAGATAAAAGAAGTATTTTTCAAAAAATGAAATTTTACCACCTTTTAATGGAAAACCCTTTTTAAAACCAATATTTTACACTTTTATATATTCAATTTAATGAAATTAAATTCTTCTTTATAATCGGGACATAAAATTTTATTTTGGATAAATTTTTGGTACTTTTCTGATAACATTCAAATTTTGATGAATACTGAAAAATACTAAATTTTAATTGAAAACAACTTTTTTAATTGAAGTAATTTATAGTGTTAAATTATGCATTTGAATTGTTTGGAAGTATAATTAGATTAATTTTTTATAATTTAATACAATTTAGGTCATTATAAGTAATTTCACATTTAAATTTGACATAAACACATGTCAATCTTTTGATAGTTTTTACTTTTTAAAACCCCGCTTTTTTGGTTTTGACAACAAGAATTAATTTTAAATTAATTAATGCAACTTCTATATTTATAAATTGTTAAAATAGAATTCATTTTTGAATTTGAAATATCAAAATTAGCTTAGGGTGAATTTTTGGTATTTTTCTGAAAACATTCAATTTTTTATGAATAGTGAAAACACAGCGTTATTGTTTAAAACTGAATTTTTATTTAATAAATTATTCATTTTATTTAAATATATTTTAAGTCAAAATAGAGACATAATACCTATATATGTTTAATTTAATTCATTGGAGTCATTTTATAATAAGTTTATATATATATATAATTTTATTGAACTTTTTACCGTCTTTTACCCACCTTCTAAGAGCATTTGAAATTTTGCATAAAACTTAATTTTACCACTTCTGTTAGTTGAATTTCAAAAATCTGAGAGACACAGTTAACATTAGTAAGTAAAATGTGGTTCAATAAGATGAAAATAATTTTTTGGTGAATAGTACCTTTTGACTTTTATTTACCACGGTTAAAATTAAATAGGGTAATTAAGGGTAAAATGATATTATAATTACCCTAAAACATGTCCTAATTCTATTCGATAAGTGTAATTATACCAAAAACAAACTTAGGAATAAAATATGATCCTCTTTGGTCCACTTGGATTATATTTTGACATTTATTATTATTTTATTTTAAGAAGAGTTAAAAGTGTTAAATTCAAAGTTTAATAACTAAACCGTTTTTAATATAGGGTTACACATAATATAAATTCGATTATAAATATTAATTAGAAAGATAAAAATATTTACTATATTATGGTATTTTATTTATAATTTTTAGACATTAAATAATTTAATTTATTTATGACACAATGATGATGCAGTAATTACCTTATTAAGGAAATGTTAAAATAATTGATATTATAAATATCCAAATAAATCTAAATTGATACTTCTGATGAATTACACTAATTTTATTGTTTAATATGACATTTTAGGGTTGATTAAATAAATTTTATTTGAAGTGATAAAGTTTTTATGTCTTTCAAAAAAATCAAATACTAAATAGTGTCAAAATTGATATAATTGAGTTTTTAAAACAAATACTATATTATTAATTGATATAATATTCCTAAAAATATAAGGTTCGGCCAAAGAACTTAGATAAGGTTATATATACTAATAATGAACCACTTGGGGTTTTATTGGCTTGTTATAGTATGTTTATTAAATATATAATATAAAAATACAAAGAGACATGGTAAATGTCAAACTATTTAACTAAGAGTTAAATCTAAAAGATAAGGTTAATATGGTGACCTAAACCTATCTAAAACCTATTGGTTGAGTTTTTTTCGACCCATAACCACCTTATACACGAAATAAATCATTTTGGAGCCTTTATAAACTGAAAATGAGTTTATTATAAAATAATATTTCAAGCTTTTCCTAAAGTGACCCTCACCTCTCTTATAAAAGGGTACTTCCCCTTCTCTTAATTTCACATCTCCAAATCCATTTGGCTCAGCCAACCCCTGCCCAAATATCCTCCCAAATTCCATCACATAAACTGAGAGTCCTTACTTTGATCATAAATCCATCCTAAGGAGCCCTTTTGATCAACTCAAAAGGAAACACCCAAAGAAGAGGTAATAATTTCACCACCCTCTTTCGAGTTCATTTATTCTTCCACTTCCTCTTTATTTTTTGTTTCCATACCAAAATAATAAATCCAGTACCTTATACATACTTTTATATTATTATAAATATTGTACAACCATATTCATTATTCTATCCATCCTATAAATGACAAAGTCACCATACATGCGTACGTACGGCTTACTGTCTCCACGTCGTGGTGTAGTTTGTTATTCAAACACTTAATTATTTGTATGGGTATAATAATGAGTATAACTAACATAACTAATAAATATAACATGTTAATTATTCTTTATATATTATATACCATCAAATTACATACTATTTCATCATCAATATAATGATATTGTCGCTCGTGCGTACGTACGGATTACCGTCTCCACGAACGTGATGAGATTCATTCCCCATCGTAATAATTCAAGAATAATTTTCATTTTATGATTAAAAATAATTTTTATGAACATAATATCATTCTTTATATGAATCAAATACATCCTATCCATAACAAACATGTCTTACGTAACCAAGCATATAAAGGAAAATGAATCAGTTAACACCTGAAATGATGAAACTACTGAAATATCATTAACAAAGCAATATTAGAGGATCATATATGATATAATATTTATGTATATATTTATTTTATAATTTAATAATAGTGTTTTTACTATTATATAGGAGGTTAACATACCATCGACTAAGTAAAAGTACAATGTAAGGGGTTTCTTATCTCACTTTTAATTCCGTGAGATTTCCATTGTTCGCCACTTATTTATTCCATGTGGTGTATCGTGTACTTTCATTTGATATATATTATCATGAATATCTTTATATTCATGGTATTTTGTGATTAATTTGGTGGTTATTAACTTTCTTTCATATGAATTGATTGATTACAATGTGGTAAGGGGTTTTCATCTCACTTTTATTCCCATGAGATTCATGATATATTTGTCACTATTACCTTTTGTGTGGTGTATGTACTACCCATGATTGTATTGTTTACATAATATACTTTAATTTATGGGTATTGAAATCATCATTGGATGATCCTTCTTTCATGGGGTGTATGTTTCGTAAGTTACCAAATCGGTAAGGGAATTTCAAATTTCAATTTCCACTCATTCGCTTTTACGCAAACTTCATTGATTACTTTAATCCAAGATTATGTGTGAAATCACTATTTATTTACTTATGTAGTAATATCAACTCCCCTTTGTTTGGATATACTTTTGATACACATAATCACTCCATTGATTAATTCTCAAGTCATCGATATAAACTTGATAAGAGTAATTTTAACTCAATTTCTATTCATTGAGTTAAACATCCAAGTCATTGGTGTTGTTTTTACAAGAATATGTGTGAATGTCCTCTGATTGATTTACACTGAATATCAAATCATATTGAGTGTATTTATATTTTTCACGCATAATTATGTCATTGATTTATCCTTAACCTAAGGATATGGTCTTTATAAAGTAATTCATCTCAACTTACATTCCATTGAGACTTCTTTGTTGTTATGCGCCAATTCACTTTTATTTGGTGTATATATTGTACTTTGACATAGTATATCATGAATCCCTTTATTCTCATGATATTATAATGTTTTAATTACCTCAATTATTTTTATTCAAGCATATCTCATTTGTTTAGGAACTCTAACTAAAATATCATTTTAAATGTTTTAAAAATTTATTCTTCTAAAAATTTCTCATTAACGTCCATGTTTTAAAAAGTGTTTTAAGGTTTTATTTATATGGACATTAATGTTTTAAAATTGAAATTTATTTTAAAATTTTCAAAGTGGTATGGGACACTTTTATTCAAAAATCTATTTTAAACATTTTCTTGATAAATTGTGATACTTTTAAATGTTTTCATGAAAAAGGGATATTTCTCTCCAATATTTTTACTAATCATTTTCAACTATGTCAACATATTTTATGGGATATTATTCTTGATCGAAGTTGATTTTTTATGATACAAATCTTTCATATTGTATTGAAGGTTTTTTGATATGTTTAACTATGGATGTGTTATTTTTATACCATTCATGGTTTATGGATAAAGTATTGACATTTCGTATGCTATTTTTAATATGAATGTTTATGTTATGATTAAACCTTTTTGTATGAGGAATGCATTGGACTTAGTAAGTGATGGGTGGAGCTTGCTATAGCTCCTCAATGAATCGGTAGTTCTCATGAGACAAACTAGTTTCTTGGCACAAGGCCTTGATAAAATCTTATTTGTAGTCTTGGAACAAGGCCTTGACTATTTGGTTATGAAGTTTGTCATTATGCATTCCATCATTATGAAATTGGATATTGATATTAAATGTGATTATTCGACTAGTAGAATATCCATGTGAATAAGTAAATGGAATTATTTGATTTATCTTTTCCATATTATGCTGAAGTTTAAGTTTAAAAGGTTTGTTTTCTAGTCTTATACATTGCCTTAAATGTTTATTCTTATTTATGACAGTTTCCACTATATTTTTATCCTTACTGAGCATCTGAGCTCACCCCTTTCTTATGTTTTATTTTTCCCAGGATGCAAAGAAGTATATTACGATTAACCTACAGGAATATGATAAGGTATATAAGAGTGTTCAAATGGGACACAATGTTGTTTTTTTTTATTTCATGATGTAATGTAAAACTTATGTATGTATCTAGTACTTCCAAGGCAACTAAACTAATCGGTCTTTCGGGACATGACACTAATACAAATAGGTCTTATAATAGCGCTAAAAACTGTCTTTAACAGCACTAAAAATGCACTGATAATCTCGGCGAAGATAAAGGGGGGTCCCCTTTATCAGCGCTAAAAATAGCGCTGATAATGGGGTACCTTTATCAGCACTATTTTTAGTGCTGATATATTATCCATTTATCAGCACTGAAAATAGCGCTGATAAATAATATATTTATCAGCTCTAATTTGAGCGCTGATATATTATACATTTATTAGTGCTTAATTAGCACTGATATATTATCCATTTATCAGCGCTTAATTAGTGCTGATAAAGGCCAAATTTCCTATGCAAACCCAGAAGCTGCACAACACCTGCACACATCAGAACCTGCACAGCACCTTCACAACACCTCCACACATATGACAGCACCTGCACACAGCAGAAACAACACCCATACACAAAGTACAGAATAACAAAAAAGCTATATTTGAACAATGTTTAATTTGCTTAAAATTACAATTATCCAACAAACAGTTAAAAACATTGATGGTTTATCCTTTTTTCATCCATGATCCGCTCTAGAAAATTGTCGTCCATGGTATTAGTTGCCGAACAAAGCATTCGAACTCAGGAAAAAGATTTCACCTGTATAAGAAAACAAATATTATGTTAGTAATACAATAATGAAATAAATTAAACATTAATATGAAATAATACATTAATAAAATGTCAATTTTTAATTGTTACAACCTTTACATGTGTATCTACTATTGTGAGTGATTAAGTCCTTCAAGACTGTTGAAATATAAAAAATAATAACATTAGATAGAAACACATTAATACACTAAAACCAGTTATGGAATGATACACAACAATATCCCCCCCCCCCCCGGCACAGCTTCCCCACCCACCTCCCCCTAGCATCAGCCTGCACCACTACACAAGCCTCCCCCTGCACAAAGCCTCCCCCGCATAGTTTCCCTCCTCCCCCTCCCACCAGCCCCCTTTCACCTTGCAGCAACTCCCTCCCCCTCCCTCCATCCCCCTGTCCTTACACCATCCCCCTCCCCCCTGCTCTAGCCCCCTTTCCCCCTCCCACCAGCCCTTTCCCCCTCCCACCATCCCCCTCTCCCCCTCCCACCAGCCCCCTTGTCCCTGTACCAGCCCCCTCCCCCCTTCTCTAGCCCCCTTTCCCCCTCCCACCAGCCCCCTCTTCCCCTCCCACCAGCCCCCTTTCACCTTGCAGCAGCCCCCTCTTCCTCCCACCAACCCCCTGTCCATACACCAGCCCCCTCCCCCCTACTCTAGCCCCCTTTCCCCCTCCCACCATCCCCTTCTCCCCCTCCCACCAGCCCCCTTTCACCATGAAACATCCCCCTCCCCCTCCCACCAGCCCCCCGTCCCTGCACAAGCCCCCTCCCCCCTGCTCTATCCCCCTTTCCCCCTCCCACTAGTACCCTCCCCCTCCCACCATCCCCCTCTCCCCCTCAACTCCCCTACATATGTCCCTTTACCTTCACTGGATCCCAATTCATGAAATATGCATGTGCACTGAGATGTAATTGTTGGGTGTGAGTAATAAACCCAATAGGAAACCACCAATGAATCCTTAACATAGGTGAACATAATATATAAAACATTTTATATCATGATACATGTAAATGATAAAATAAACATAAATACATACATGTACACAGTCATCATACCCTAACCAAGCCACCATGAACCTCATCCCCACCTACTTCAGTGTGGTGTTGGTAAGGATTTCAATTTCTATAAACATGTACCACCTTTAAGTAATATTTGACAGACCACCCTATCGGTGGTTTTTATAAGGGACACCACATGCCCCCACCCTAATGGTGTTCTTTATCCTTAGATTTTGGAAGGTCACAACTGAAATGTTTGAAATAAATGGATAACACATCACACTTATATGGAATTCTACCACTTTTTCCTATAGTTTACAGACTCTCGTGCCATGCATTGTCTACTCCTGTATCAAGAATAATGTTCATGATCCAACCCATAGCATCAAGTGAGTCATAACTCATAACCATTAACACATCATCATGCCCCCCCTCCAAGGGTTCATCAAACTGAAATTTAGAAACCAGATCATCATGTTCCATTAAACATAGTTCTTCTGGTTGTTCAATACCAGAAAAAATATATATCATATCAAGGAAAAACAAGTAAAATTAAAAACAATTCCCAATAGGTCATACACATCCATATGATTACAATAAATCAAGGTTTCAAATCTACTCACACAACCACATGAAAATACATAACAAGAATGTGTTATCATGAATAAAATAACATGAAATGGAAAAAATATTTAAAATGAAGTAAATTGTATGGAAATTCCTAACTCAAGTTTATTGATCAAGAACTCTAAAGTTTATCAAGTAACAGAGACCAAACCACATCGTACACCACAGAGAAGAAACTCACACAACAAGGGTGCCTAACTAGGGATCCATTTGTCAATAAAATGGTATAGAATGAGTCTAAAGATAATTTTATGTTAGTAATTTCATTCTAGAATCACATACCATTAGGTAATCTCCAAGGAATCTAATTTTTAGGTATGTCAAAGGAAATAATTCTAATTTAAAAAATCAATCATCAATCGAAGAACGTATGTTGTTAATTCTAGAAGAGGGTCTCAGGTTTATCCAATAACTAGAAAAGCATCACCAATATGTAAAAAGAGAATGAATTTGAGATGATAGTCATGAAGAAAAAATTATTTAGATGATCTTTCTAAGAAATTGACACAAAATATCATTGTTCTTGAAGAAAGAAGCTCTAATCAAGAGAGGTCATCATTTTCACATCGATGCCACAACCAATCTACAATGAGTTCATCAACATATTAAGGGTTTATCATCGATTAACCGTTAATAATAGGTTTAGTATGATGATTCATCAACACTTATATATTAAATGATTACTGTCAAGGGTATAAATCAATTTGATCAAGAAACAATTTCAACATGCTAGATCTACCACTAATACACAAATAAAAGAGGAATTAATCATTGGATCATCATGTAAAACATATATCCAACATAGATCAATTTTTATTTCATAAATAAGAAGAGTAAATTTTCATATATCTAAGAGAAAATCACTAGTAAAATTCAACTAGATCGGTTAAAGGTTAATAGATAAAGGTGAGACGAATGGGGGTGATTTAGAGACATGGGTGAGGATCTCAAATTTTAAATAGATTTGTAGGGTTAGATTTAGGATTTAAAAGAGTCGGCATGTCACTTGAAATTAAAATGTGAATGGTGTATTTAATTCACACTCGGACTGGGTGCACTGGCTAGTCAAGGCATCACAAAGCCACATGGCTGACATTGAAAGTGGAAGCCAGCATTGAGAAGCCTTAGAGGCAGTATTGAGACTAAAAATCCCCTATGTAGGTCAATATAAAGGAAAGGGTTGAAGTACATATGATTCATGTGACTCGATGACTCGTTAGTGTCAGGAGAAACCTAAGGGAATTTTTTGGGGATTAAGGTGTCAATTTTCTTATTAACTAGCCTATACTCCAACCTTGAAATTGATGTAAGAACATGTAAATAGTGAAATTTTTAAACTTTAAAACACATAAGTAATTGGTCTTGAAATGAATCCTTATTTTCAATAATCAGTATTTCATAATAGTGATGATATGAAAAGCCTATATTATCAAGTTGTAATCCTCTATTATGGAACAGAAGATTTTGGGGTAGTAATCCATGATCATTTAAATATCACTAGTGAATCAAAAGAATAGAAGTTGGATCACTGTGAATATAAGAAGAGGTTGAGATCTATGAGAAGATCATGTTTATGTGAATACATCAGAATAAGTTTCCTAATATCATTTAATTTTTATGTATATTTTAATTCCTTCAAATGAAACTGAGATACAATAGAAGAATAATGAGTTCATATGAATGATTGGTGAAGAACAATGGCGCGTGTTTTTTCCTAGTTAATGAAGATTGAAGTAAGAGTGGGAGTAAACCACGTATAAGTATATGTATGAGACTATATATGAGACAAATTAAAGCTACATATGAGTGATTCTATAGGGCATAAGATTCATTAGATGATATTGCATATGAGCCCATAGCTATTGTGTTTGAGTGATCTATCATAACCATATGATTTATTTGACACTCATACGATGATGACTATGAATGAATCTTTGTCTAAACACCCCCTCCCTTCTGGACACACCCCCTCCCTCCCCTCCTGGACACCCCACTCATGGACACCCCCATGAACACACCCCCTCCCTCCCCTCCTGGACACCCTCACACCTGGACACCCCCTCCCTCTTGGACACACCCCCTCCTGGACACCCCCCCCCCACTCTATATGATTACAATCCCCTCCCTCCTAGACACCCCCACCCACATATAAGGGAAACTAAAATTAAAAAATTGAAAATCCAAGATATTGGTTCCCATCAAGATTTTAAGATGCTCATGAGTGGACTAAATGACTATGCATCGGTCGACTTCCACACTATCAACCAGTGTAGTCCAATGAGTTATGCTTTACTAGAAGGACAAATCATTTCTAAAACCATTCTTCATAACTTAAGGATATAAAACATAATAAAGGGTGATCATATATGCTCACTAAGTGTAAATAAAGGAGATATCAATGATCATATATGAATAACATTAGTAGGAATTCACCTTTATCCTATTTGTGTACAATATTCCATCAGGTATGTTGCCCATTCGTTTCAAAACACATTTATATCATCTTCTGAATATGAATTTTTGCGACAGTCATGGTAGTACTGAAAAAATATAAATACACAAAGTATTAATAAATATTTTAAATGAAATCGTAATTATTTTTTAAAATACCTCGTCAGGGATGCTAGTTTGTTGATGAAATACGATCTCTTTCATAAATTTACAAACATAATAACCACATTCCTTTCCGTTTGTTTGTTTTGGACACAACAAAAACATCGACAATAATAAGTAATTTGTTTTGATATGTGTTTGGATAATGCAATGTTATTATATATACCAAGATACTTTTCCAGTTGTAGATATTATAGGATTGATCATCCTTATGCCCTGGATTCATTCCATGCATTAGATGATATTGATGCACCACCCTATCATAATAGAATCCCCATTAAAAGATAACATAAATTACATAACTAGATATTTAGTTTTAAAATATTGGATCTAGTGTATTACAAATTAACAAACGCCATCATGTGTGGTCGGTTTGTTGGATATCCATGTGTTGAATCCATAAAATAAATCTTTAGTGTATCCAAATTGACTGCAATCAGCATCCAATGCTGCCTAAAAATGCAAAAAGGAATAATTAAAGAAAGAAATGAAAATATAGTTGATATGATTAAATTTTAGAGTTTTACCCCTAAATCGTTGGTATTAAAAATAGTCTTTCATCCGTAATTTTGTTTTCAAACTATTTGAGCAGGGATGACATTATTGCAGCCTCTTTATCAGAATCTATTTCTTCTTTTGAAAAGGTTGTGTGAGGACTAATGGGTCCAAATTTTTGTTCATGGGGAAATCCCTTCAATTTTTTTCATATATACGCCTGCGAAAAATATAAAATGTATTTAGTCATAATTATTAGAATATATTAGATTTTGTAAAATCAAATCATGAAAACATACCTCATGTATACATTTACAACTGAGGCACCTAGCCATTCATACTTGAGGATTTCATTTACATTTTCAGCACTAATGAAATCTGATGTTTCCTATCAAACAATTGATCACCTGTTAGTGGAGACGATGTTGTACATTCTTCTGAACTTTTTTCGAATGATGTCGTCTACAATATGTACTTATGTCGTCGGGGTAGAAATCTGCGATGTCCTAAAAACACGGTTTTCGATGAATGTTTCAACCTAATTGACTATGTACCTTGTTCGCAAATAGGACACCCTTGAATTCCCTTAATGCTATATCCTGACAAATTTCCATAAGCATTAAAGTCATTTATCATCCCGTACAATATGGATTTCAATGTGAAATCTTCTTTTTTGTAAACATCATACAACATAACACCTGAATCCCACAATATTTTGAAATCCTCGATCAATGGAGCCAAATAAACATCAACATCATTACCCGGTTGTTTTGGTCCTGATATAATCATAGATAACATGATTTATTTTTGTTTCATGCATAACCATGGTGGTAAGTTATAATTTACCAACATAATCGGCCATGTACTGTGACTGCTGCTTTGAGAACCAAAAGGATTCACCCCATCTGTAGATAACGCCAGATGAAGGTTTCTTGGCTCATTTCCAAATTCAAGATACTCATGATCAATTCTCTTTCACTGAGGAGAGTCTGTCGGGTGACGTAGTTTCCCATCTTTAATTCTAGTATCTGCATGCCATGTCAATTGTCCTACAGCCTCCTCACTTTCATATAGGCACCTAAACCTTGGAATGATTGGAAAGTACCATACAACTTTCGTAGGACTAGAATCACCTTTCTTGTATCGAGAAGCACCACACTTTGGGAATTCTGTAAGTCATTTGTGGTCCTTGCTAAAAAATATACAGTCATTCGGGCAGGCGTGTATTCTTTCAGATATCATACCCATCGATCGTAGCATTATTTTGGCATCTTATATTCGGTTTGGGAGTTCATTATCTTCTGGGAGCATGTCATTCAGGAGAGAAAGTAGTTCCATAAAATTGGCGTCACTCCACCCATTTCCTGCTTTCAAATTATACAACTTCAGTACAGCTGACAGTGTTGTATATTTAGTGCAACCAGCATACAATGGCGTTTTTTCACAACTCTTTAACTTCTCAAACAATTTTGGGAAATCACGAAGTTCATCTTTAACTGTCCTTGTCATTTTCTCAATACGATCTTCATTATCATTCACATCTGTAATCACACCCTCCATACGATCGTCTTCACTGTTCACGCTTGTAATCATATCAGATCTTCCATAAAACGTCGTGTTATCTAAGCCACTACCTACATTCGTTTTTCCCCATGTTTATTCCAACATGTATAACTTCGATCTATTCCGTGACAGATCAGGTGTTCTTCCAACTCCTCTGGACTAATTTGTCTTGAATAACAACAGCGTAAACACAGAAAAAGGATTTGAGAAGGGTCACATGCATGATCTCCTGCAAACTTGATAATCTCTTTCACGCCATCTTCATACTCTTTTGTCAACCGATTGGCATTCATCCATTCTTTATTCATATTAATCGTCTTTATGGGTTTGATCTTGAACTTTCCTATTATTACGTTTTAATTAATCAAGTAGAATTGTTTGGGTTTTATAAAAAAATCATGGTACAAATTCCTCAACAATGAAATAGAGGAACCTACCCCAAACATCTCACTTGTCACTTGTCAACTCTCAAGCAGAGTGAAGATGATTAAAATATCTAAACCGCATCGTTTTCAATTTATAATGAATGAGGGAATCATAATATTTTGATATACATGAGAAGATATTTATAATGGGCTACTCATACATGAAATATTATCATCTAAGTGAAAAATAAATAATAATAATGAAAATAACATAGCATGAAATTTTTTCAATGGATACACAATGTGTTTCTCAATCAAGGTTGGTTGTATACTACCATTTCTAAACTCATGTGAAATCCATATACATGGTGTGTCCAGTAGGGTGAACATCATGTATGGATAAGATACCTGATTTAATCTGACATATATCAAATTAATTCCAAGATAGTCTTACAAAGACTGCATGATGCCTTTGAAAATAAATGACATATAGAACAACTTGAACTAAAGGCGTGTACTTTAGATACAAAATGAGTAACTTAACTGGATATGCATCACATTTTTGTGGAATACACGGTGTGTAGTTCTTACATGACCACTAGGGGTGTATAGTCTATACACATCAAGTTTCTATGGTATCTATACATGGTGTGAGTGAAGTAAAACACATATCATATGGTTCTACCATTATTTCATGGCATGTACATGATTTCATGCTGAATTATATGTCTTTGAGATACATTGTGTGTGACCTACATTCACATGACATGTAACATTTAAAATAAAACTTATTCCAAGTTTGAGTCAGAATATGAGTCATGTGGTGTAAATTTTGGAGATAACTATTGTCTGGCATTAAAATCTATATGAAATCCATGTATGCTGAAGCATGTTCTATTTAACAAGACTACATACCATGTATTTTAAAAATATATAGAATCGGAAAAACATCATCTTCACACCATAAAGTGTCTCATAGAGTCCTCTAGAGGTGGTTTTTTAGGATTCAGTAGAATTACACTAGTAACAAAGTGGTGGTGTCATTGAAATGTTTAAATTTTGGATTGATATTCAATGGTGGAAGAACTACAACATGGAAAAAAATGGAATATCAATCATGCCAACAACCACAACACCATACAAAAACACAATCGTCCTCACAATCGCAACACCATACAAACCAAATAATCACAATTTTAGATTTTACAAAGCATCCCTTATTCAATTTTTTTTGTTAATTCAGGGGTTATCATAGAAGTTTTATCATATTGGGGAGTTCATTCATAAGTCAAGTATATGTAAATTACCAATTTTTATATTCAAATGTTCAACAAGAACCAACCAACATGCAATTCATTTAGTGCGCAAACAAGGACCACCAACGGCCACGTTTTTCAGCGGGTAATTTAGCCCATACATTTCACATTATAACCATAAATATAAAATAGTAATAACATGAAAACAAGAGGAAACCAATGAGTAATAGGAGAAAACTCACCGTGAAGGTGTCGTTAAGCACACAGCAGAGGTGTGTTCGTGGCAGAGGAGAGGCGCACAACAGAGGAGATTTCCAATTGAAAAGAAAACATAAAATAGGGAAAACCCATGAGAATAAAATAATCTAAAACTGATTACACCATTTACCACACCCCATAAACCCAAAGAACCCACTAAAACCGAAATCAACCCACACCATGGTTAAACATAACTTAAGATAAAAAGAAATTTTAGAACCCACCTTCGATAGAACGAGTTCAACAGACTTTTTAAAATATAGAAGATGAACATACAATGGGTAAGCCTTGACCAATAGGTCATCCTTACTAGGTATAATCCCCAAGTTTATTCTAGATAGCATATCCCAAATGAGTAATCCCTGATCAATCCTATGTTATCACACCATTCACGACACATACATCCTAATCGCATGACTTTAAACTTCATGGTACAATCTTTTCAAACAAACTTAAACTATTTCCCTTAAACTAGATGTTCCCATGCTTCAATTTCTGCCAAATATACGACCCCATTATAGGGAAACTATAATAAAGCAAGTGGAACCTACCACCACTGTTAATTAATTCAAAATTATATCCCTAGAGAATAATATTCATTATATTCCTTATCTTAGGAAGGTGGATCAAGAAGTCATCCATGACCTCAACTCAGTTCAAGGGTCACCCATTAGGGCTCCTAACAATCGCCACTATCGCCAACATCATGTGACCACTAACCCTTAGAAGCCTGTTGAGGGAACTACAATGAAGACCCCTTCCCTAATCTCTTATATCCAAGAAGCTATGAGATCTCTCTAGGAATTAAGATCTATTGATCATAGGGAGAAGGTTCATATCCCCACTTCCCCATAATAAGTTTCCCAATACAACACGTGGTATATAGTGAGTAGGATCATATCCCTATTCAAACTCAAGGAGCCTACCCATACATCTTGACAAAAATTAGGTGGAATGCACATATTTCCAATGGGGCACCCCTGGTACTCTTTTCCAATCTTAACATCACACCATGCCAAAACTCACCACATGATCACCAGTTACCCAACATTATTCCAAAACCAAAGGAATATACCCATGCTTAATTACCCTAAAACCATCCATCTAGGTTCAATAGTGATGGTCACATTAAAACCATGCTATAAATCAATAGGTTTAGGAATCCAAATGATCATGTCCCTCAACCCAGTCATAACACAAAAACTCAAGAATAGGGAGTGCTTCCCTTATACAAATCCAAGGCATGACCATTCCTTCACTATCAACTTGATAACACCTAATATGCATCAATCTCTCATGTCAAAGAATCTACCCTGGATTTATGTATCTAAGGTATTCATAACTCAAAGATAACCCCACTCGATAGTCTCCCCTAACCACCAAAACTCACTAAATCACTACCATCCTGAGTCACATGCTAACGACCACTGGGATCTCACACAAACCACTTACATTAGTTCTTACACAATCCTTATCCCATGGGTGCCACTCGTATCCCCACCCCAAAACACAGATCATCTAGTGAACCAAACAACCAAGAGAAGGAAAAATACTCCTACACTGACCAGCGGCGGCGGAGGCAGTGGAGGCAGCGGCAGCGAAGGAGGAAAACCCAGCGGCGGCGGAGGCAGTGGAAGTTGCGACGAAGGAAGAAAACCCAGTGGCGGTGGAGGCAACGGCGGTCGTAGGGGAGGAGGAAAACCCAGCGGCGGTCACAGAGCAAAACCCAACAGCGGCGGCGGAGGATGAGGTGGAGGAGGAGGATGAGGACAAGGAGGAGGAGGACAAAGAGGACGAGGCATAGGATGACGACGACAATGAGGACGACAGGTCGCAGTGGAAGAGGGGCCTGGTTCAGCTTCTGTGAAAGCTTGACTATGTGCGAGAGAAGAGGGATGGTTAGGGTTATTAAATAGAAAACGTTGGAACCTTTATCAGCGCTCGTTAAAAGTGCTGATAAAGGAATGTTTTATCAGTGCTAAAATAAAAGCGCTGATAAAACATAAATTTATCAGTGCTTTTTTAGCACGGATAAAGAGATACCTTTATCAGCACTAAAAAAGTGCTGATAAAATACCTATTTATCAGCGCTATAATTATAGCGCTGATAAAACATAAATTTATAAGTGCTTTTTTAGCGCTGATAAAGGTATCTCTTTATCCGCACTTAAAAAGCGCTGATAAATTTATGTTTTATCAGCGCATTTATTTTAGCACTGATAAATATTATAGTTTGATATAAATTAAGAATAAAAATGGTTATCAGTGCTGAAATAAGTGCTGATAAATGTAACATTTTATCAGCGCTAAAAAAATCACTGATAAAGGGTAAACCTTTATCAGTGCTTATTTTAGCGCTGATAAATGTTAGATTTATCATCACTTTTAACTAGTGTTGATAAAGGCATACCCCTTTATCAGCACTTTCTGTTTAGTGCTAATAAAGGGCAGTGCTTCCCTTGCCCTGTTTTGTGGTAGTGTGATTCCTTGCATCATGCCAATGTTATGTAATATTGCACCAATTCTGTGTAACTGGGGTTGGGGCATTACAGAGATGATAAAGAATTATTACTTTATCATAACAACACTCTAGTACATTTAAGGTACTGGGGTAATCACAACATTTGTATGAAAGGAGGTGAGGAAAGAAAAAGAAAAGGAAGGAACTTGAAATAAAAGAAATGAAAACAGGAATTTACCTCTTGAAGTAATCTTCCTTGAGAGCCTCTTTAGGGGAGTGGTTTTAGTCTTTTTGTGAGACCAAGGGCTGTTGGACGTGGGGGAGGAGCTTGGGGGGATATTTGATAAGAATTTCAACAAGACAGAAGGCTTGATAAGAGTGAAGAGAAGAGGGAGTGAGGGGTTTTATAGTGGAGGAGAAGGATGATTTGTGAATATCTTATTCATTATTTTATTATTTCCCTCAAGACAATCAATAGTGTTGATTCATGTGACCCATAATAGTTATAAGTGCATTTGAGTTTGAACTAAGTGTCCTTACATCAACCATGATGCTAGGAATAGTGAATTTATCTGATAATGTATATATACGGTAAATTGTCATATTTTACTATTCATTAAAAATTTGAGTATTTAGGAAAAATTTCAAAAAAATCACCCTAACCATTTTTTGAAATTTAGAATTCAAAAATGAACTCCATTTTTTGAAAATAATTTTTTAAATATTATTAATTTAATTTTAAAATAAAATCATAATTAATTCAAAAAATAACAATTTTAAAACTATAATTCGTTTTATATCGCCCTGAAAAATTAATCAAGGTCTTTTTATCTTATAACCTTAAGATAATAAAATAATTATACGATTTACTATTCGTAAGGGTCATATTACTTTTCATATTACTATTCATAAGGGTATGCTACTATTCACCAAAAATTAAGTTTGTCTTATTAGACTCTAAATATCTTAATGAACGCAACTGTGTATATCAGTTTTTCAAGATTCAAATCACATAGGTGGAAAAATTATGTTTACTGACTAAGTTATAATAAAGTGGTGTTTTGTGGAGACTCAGTGTTTCATGCATTTATGTATAAATCCTTAGGGTGTTACATTTATAAATAAATATATTAATTATATATAGTCATATATATATATATATATTTAAATTCTAATGAAATTAAAATAAATATATTAATTATATATTTTTTTATAATTTCATGATTATTTAAATAAAATTATATTTATATTTATATTTAAATAATTATAAATATATATTTATTTATTTATAGTCATAAATATAAATAAATATTTATTTATTTATTTAAATAATAATGGAACTAAAATATATATATTAATTATAATTTTATAATTATTTAAATATAAATATCTATTTATTTAAATAATTATGAAATTATAAAAAATAAATATAATTAATATATTCATTTTAATTTCATAAGTATTTAAATAAATATATATTTATTTATTTATTTATATTTATATTTATATTTATATTTATATTTATATTTATATTTACGATTATAAATAAATAATTATTTATTTATAATTATAATTATAAATATAATAAATATATTTATTATAATTTTATAATTATTTACATACATATATATTATTTATACTTATAAATATAAATATTTTTATATATGTATATATGTGTATATATATTCATTAAAGACATATATTTTTTTAAATATATTTAAAAGGTATTTATATATAATTATAAATACAATAAATATATATATTTTAAAAAGTATTTGTACATAACTAAATATTTATAATTATAAATATAATAAATATATTTAATATTTAAATATATTTATCATGATTTTAAGTATTTATGAGAACATAATAGCTTCATGGGAACATGAATCATATACACCGATTAGAGTATATATCACAAAAAATGGGTCATCATATATATGGCCAACATGAATAGTAATGAGGGTGTAATGTATAAATGAACATTCATGATGAATGCATAACATATGTATGAATGTCAATTATATTCATGCATCAATTGATCAATTCATTGGAAATATGTTTATTTAAATATAAATATATATTTATATTATAAACATATAAATATAATAAATATAATAAATATAATTATTAATATACATATTTAAAAAGTATTTATATATATTTAAAAAGTGCTTATTTATAATTATAAACATATAATTATATAAATATTATAAATATTATAAATATAATAATTATAATAATTATAATAAATATGATAAATATATTTATTATTTAATGAAATTTATTATATATATATTTGAATTATTAAAATATATATTAATTATAAACATGCGTTCTTATTTAATGTATAAAAATAAACATTTTTTTGAATATAAATAAAATAATTTTATATAAATTAATAATATTTTTTATTAAAAACTTTTATTAGTTCTAAACATAGCATTGATAAAGGGTAGCTTTATCAGTGCTTTCTTCTTAATGCTGATAAAGGTCCCCCTTTTATTAGCGCTTTCTTCTTAGTGCTGATAAAATTTGGCGCATACTTTTCCCAAATCTATGGTAGTGTAATTATTTAATTATCATCAATTCCAATTTATTTGAAACACTATCAGGTATCATTCTCTAATGTTAGACAGTGTAATCATTATTTGCAAAAATTACTCATCGTTTCCTTCTCTGATTTGATGAATAACCTTTCTGAATTTTTTGCATCGAATCACCTCGTGAAATGCAATGAACCATTTCTCACAAAGTCAAAGTATTTATCCATGTTGGGTTTACTCACATAAGATCGCTTATTAAGTATCACTCACACAAGTGTGATGGTAAATACACGCAAAATACTAAAAAATCAATTAATATATTTATTCATTCAAAACATGCTCGCTTGCGATTTATGATTCTTTGACACACATGATCAATTTCTAGATAAATAAATTCTCTGATGATCTCGCACCTGTGATCACTTATTAGATATCACACAGATGAGAACCAAAGCATGTGTGTGGTTCCCAAAAAAATTAAAGTAAACACAAATATAATTTAATAAATAAAATTCCAATTGGTATGAATTAATTGTCAATAAAAATATTTAAAAAAAATAAGGTAGGAAATTACAATCACATTCATCATAACTCTGATACCAAAGAATTTTTCTGTCATGGCGCAAACGCGACACATAAAATATTAAACATAATGTATCATTGTGTTTGTGTCAAATCAAATGTCACTGCAAGCTGTTGCAGGCGCGTTTTTTTTAAATAAATTTTTTTTATATTTTTTAAAAAACACCTAGGTTAGAAGTTTTTAAAAAAATACCATCTAAAGGCGGCAGCGCAGCTGCCACCTTTAGGTTTTGGGTTAAGTTGAAAGGTGGCGGTGGCGCTGGATAATTCATTATATAATAATTAATTAGTTAATTGTTATATAATTGATTATTAATAATTACTAATTAACTAAAAAATTATTATATAATTAATTATTAATAATATTAATTAAATAATTAAATAATTTATTATATGTTTAATCTATGTTTTAAGTTTCATTTATATTGGTCTTATACTTTATATTTTATAAGCTTTCAAAGTCACATACTTGAAACATTTTTAAGTTTCATGTAGGTGTCTTTGAAAGATTATAAATTATTTTCCATCAGCTTTTTTTACAAAATTCTTTATATTTTCAACTATTTGTTATATTTTTAATCCATGTTTTAAGTTTTATTTATGTTGGTCTTGTAGTTTATATTTTATAGACTTTCAAATTCACATACTTGAAACATTATTCATCATAAGATTCATCATAATTGCAGGGAGACCAATTTTGTTGCAGATGCCCTTGCAAGCCTCGGTCGCTCAGAAGAGGAACTAATCATTTTTGAAATTTTGGGATCTCTTTTACGGGAGTGTCAAGTCTTTGCGCAAAAAGATTCACTTGGCTTACATTATTTCTGCCCCCTTGAGGGCTCTTAGTAACGGAGGTACTAGGCCTTTTCCTAGACGATAATAAAAAAAGTACTTTTCAGTTAGTCAGTCACATCAGAAATGCAGAATGTTCTATGCAGGAAAGAGAGAACCAAAATCTCAATCGAAAATGCAGAATGATTCTCCAGGGTAAGTCCTCTTATAAAAGGAAGCTCTAGGTGAGAGCTTCTATCAGAATCCAGACTGCTGTAATGGCAGTACTGCTAGATTTTAAATAGCAGATAAATTCTATTGAAAATTTTATTTTTATTTTTGTTTTTGTTTTGTTTTGATTATATATATATAGGTGTATTTTTTAAAATAGTTTTAACCATCAGTTTTTTTTAAAAATAATTTAAACTTATTCAAAAAAACTCTGCTGCAGGCAATTGTTGGATGAAAACCATCGCACCACTGATCGGGTTTTTTTTATTAATGGGTTTTAAATAAATTATGGAAAAGGGATAGGGTTTGAAAAAATTTTAAAAATGGGTCTCTAGATGCGTGAACCCCATTCATGCATCCTAGCAATGGTAAATGCGTGAATGGGGTTCACGCATCCTTTATGAAGTTTCTAAAGGATGTGTGAACCCTGTTCACGTATCCTACAGAAAGGTTAAAAAAATCATCATTTATTT
Organism: Viscum album; assembly: GCA_963277665.1. NCBI lineage: Eukaryota > Viridiplantae > Streptophyta > Magnoliopsida > Santalales > Viscaceae > Viscum > Viscum album. The sequence goes on from CAUJRU010000002.1 coordinate 11,211,627, forward strand.
AGAAGAAAAATTTTCTTATGTATTTGATTAATTCAATTACAACCCCTTTCTATTCAGTATTCTTTTGTTAAAAAAGGAAGAGAGATTTAGAAAAACGTTTATATTTCAATAACATGATCTTCCTGAATGTTCTACAGCAATTAGATTTGATTCTAATTGATATATTAATTCTGGAATTAATTTAATATTTCTTCATTTACCTCCCCCTAAAGAGAAACACTCATAAACATCAGTTTTGAAATATTATATAACTTCACCAATGATGATCTTCTTCAATACTTATTCTTAGATATGCTAACACATTCTTAACCCTCTTAAGGATTGTTTCTTATTTTAGAATAATATGAAATAAATCTTTTTCATAATGTCCAATATTTTATCAAATGGTAGAGGCATTTTAATAGTAAAATCCTCCAGTAAAGATTGTGTACCAGTAAAACATGTGTTCTTTTATAAAGTTTGAATTTGTATTTTCTCAAAATTGGCCAAATGAACTTATAATTCCATACATCTCATATTGTAGTTTTTTTTTCTTCAATCATAATCATCTACTCTTCACAATTATTCATTATTAATTTAAATTCTTATTCATACAATTTAATTTTTTTAAACAAAGAATCATGTTCCATGATTTTAGGATTCAAATCATTGAGATCAATAATATTTTTCAAGATTTCTTGATGTTCACAGATCTTTTCATCCAGAGTATTAATATTTATTAATGAATACCAAATAGAAATTATTAATTTTGGAAGATAATTTGATAACAGCAAGACACTTATTAAAAAAAGTAGAACTCTATAAATGATAATATTAATGCACATACATAATGTATCGTAAATCAAAAATCAACCTAATCAATGCCTCTAGCATGGATGCTCTTCTTTCCCACAGCCAGGTGTATACTGAACGCATCCACGTCATGTCCATCTCTATCTACGCTCTGGCGTATGCTACATATCATCCTCATCAGCCACCCCCACATCCTCCTGTGTGGCAGGCGGTGAATGTACAGTCTCACGATCAATCATCACCCAACTTACCATGTTTTTGGGAATACTTATTATATCTATTACTATATGAAATATATATTAAATATATACACCTCTTTTATATTTAATAATTTTAATTATAACTAATATAATTTAAAAATTTTATTTATACAAAACTGTTTTTATACCATTAACAGAAAAAGTTTTCTATATATTTTTTAATAAATTTAAATATGATACATATAACGAATATATTATCCACTAATTATATTACTAGTGTATAAAATATTATAATTCAAATTAATATTACTTTCAAAATAAAATTTTTTATGACATATTTAATTTTCATAAACATTCAATATGAATTCATACAACATTTTAGACATGACATAATTAATTTTCCTAAACATTCAATACAAATTCATATAACAAACACATCATTTATAAATTAAATCATACAAAAGACACTAATTTACACATCAATATATATGAAATAAATAAACCATACACACAAACACTAGTTTCTACATATTACAAATCAAATAAATAAATCATACAAATGAAATAAATAAACACAATTAAACAATTGAAAATTTAAATATAAATTTTACCTTCTTAAAAGCAGCAAAAATTTGTTGAGAAATAAATTTTGCAGGGCTTCGCAGCAAAATCCAGAGGAGAAAAATAAATTTGGGGGGGAGACCCCCTTTCATAGATTTTCTCGGTTGGATGCGTGAATGGGGTTTACGCATCCTTCATCCCGTCTTCGAAGGATGCATGAACCCTGTTCATGCATCTTCGGTGTAGAGAGATGCGTGAACGGGGTTCACGCATCCTTCGAAGATGGGATGAAAGGTTTTTTATTTAAATCAGTTTTTGAAAAAAAAATGTAGAAAAGGGATAGGGTTTCAACTATTTTTAAAAAGGGGTTCGGAGATGCGTGAACCTCATTCACACTTCTTTGACATGGAGAGATGCATGAATGGGGTTCACGCATCCTTCGCAGACGTCATAAAATATGCGTGAACCTCGTTCACGCATCTATCTTTTCCAGGAAGTGTGAATGGGGTTCATGCATCCTTTGTAAACTTTATAAATGATGCATGAACTCCATTCACCCATCCTACAGAAAGATTTAAAATTTTAATTTCTTTTGTATTTTTAAAATTTTGTTTTGTTTTGTTTTGTTTATATATATATATAGAAAAACTTTTCAGGAGAATTTATCTTCCATTTAATATCCAGCAGTACTGTCATTACAGTAGTCTGGATTCTGACAAAAATTCTCACCCAGATCTCTCTTTTATAAGAGGGCTTGCCCTGGAAAATCATTCTGTATTTTCGATGTGGGATTCGGGTTCTCCTTTTCCTGCACAGAACATTCTGCATTTCTGATGTGGGATTCTATTTCAAGTACCTGACTTTGAAAGACTATAAAATACAAACTATAAGACTAATATAAATGAAACTTAAATCATGAATTAAACATATAATAAATAGTTGAAAAAATAATAATTTCGTAAAAAATGTTTATGAATAATAATTTATAAGCTTTCAAAACCACCAATTTGAAACTTAAAAATGTTTCAAGTGCGTGGCTTTGAAAGACTATAAAATACAAACTATAAGACCAATATAAATAAAATTTAAAACATGGATTAAAAATACAAGAAATAGTTGAAAATAAAAATAATTTTGTAAAAAATGTTGATGAATAATAATTTATAAGCTTTCAAAACCACCAACTTGAAACTTAAAAATGTTTCAAGTACGTGTCTTTGAAAGACTGTAAAATAGAAATTATAAGACCAATATGAATGAAATTTAAAACATCGATTAAACATATAAAAAATAGTTTAAAATAAAAAGAATTCCATAAAAAATGTTGATGAATAGTAATTTATAAGCTTTCAAAACCACCAACTTAAAACTTAAAAATGTTTCAAGTACGTGTCTTTGAAAGACTATAAAATACAAACTATGAGACCAATATTAATGAAACATAAAACATGGATTAAACATATAAGAAATAGTTAATAATTAATTAGTTAATTAGTAATATAATTATTTATCAGTTAATAATTAATATAATTATTAATCATTAATCATTAATTATTAATCACTAATATATAATAATTAATTAGTTATTTAGTAATATAATTATATAATAATTAATTAGTTAATTAGTAATATAATTAATAATTGATAAATAATTAGTTAATTAGTAATATAATTATAATTATAATTATTCATTATAATTATTAATTATTAATTATTAATTATTAATTATTAATTATATAATAAATAGTTATTTAATTTGTAATATAATTATTAATTATTTATTATATAATAATTAATTATTTAATTAGTAATATATTTATTAATAATAATTATTAATTATTAATTATATAATAATTAATTAGTTAATTTGTAATATAATTATTAATTATAAAATAAACAATTAATTAATTAGTAATATAATTAGTAATTATAATTATTCATTATAATTATTAATTATTAATTATATAATAATGAATTAATTAATTAGTAATATAATTATTAATTATATAACGATTAACTAATTATGTAGTAATATCATCATTAATTATAATTAGTAATATTATTATTAATTATAATTAGAAATTATTAATTATATAATAATTAATTAGTTAATTAGTAATATGATTATTAATTATAATTATTAATTACTAATATATAATAATTAATTATTTAATTAGTAATATAATTATATAATAATTAATTAGTTAATTAGTAATATAAGTATTAATTAGGCAATGATTAATTAATAATATAATTATTAATTATAATTATTAATTATTAATTATATACTAATTAATTAGTTAATTTGTAACGCCCCGACCCCAGTTACCCAGAGTCGGTGCATTATTACATAACATTGGCATGATCACAAGAAAGATCAAATCTCGAAAGACCGATTGGTTTAGTAGCCTTGGAAACACTAGATATATTTCATAAGTTTTACATTACATCATAAAAAAAAACATCTTGTCTTCATATCCCCTCAAAATATCCCTGAAGGTCATTCATAACTTACTTCTTCACATCCTGGGAAAAATAAAACATAGAAAAGGGGTGAGCTCAAATGCCCAGTAAGGATAACAATATAGCGGAAACTTTCATAAATAAGAATAAACTTTTAAGGCAATGTATAACTAAAACAAAAGCCTTTCAAACATGAACTTTCAACATGGTATGGCATAAATAAAATTAAATAATGCCATTTACTTATTCACATGGATATTCTACTAATCGAATAATCACATGCAAAAATCAATAACCACTTTCATAATGTTGGAATGCATAATGCCAGACTATCATAACCACATAGTCAAGGCCTCGTGTCAAGACTACAAATAAGATTTTGTCAAGGCCTTGTGCCAAGACACTAGTTTGTCTCATGAGACCTACCGATGCATCGAGGAGCTATAGCGGGCTCCACCCGTCACTTATTAAGTCCAATGCATTCCCATATGAAAAGGTTTAAACATAACATAAACATTCGTATTAAAACTAGCATACAAAATGCCAATAATTTCACCATAAACTATGAATGGTATAAAAATAGCACATCCACAGTCAAACATATCACAAAACCTTCAATACAATATAGAAGTTTTGTATAATAATAAATCAACTTCAAATAAGCGTAAAATCCATCAAAGGATGTTAACATAGATGAAATCAAAACACTTTTTAGAGAAATATCTCTTTCTATTTTAGAAATAATTTGAGAGCCATATGAAATAAAACATTTTCTTTGAAAATAATATTATAAGCTTGTAAGTAAAGCTTTGAAGATTTTATAACGGCGGAAAATAACCGCACCCGACGTATAAGTTAAAAAAAACATTCTTACCTTAATTCTGTTGAAAAGGTTAAAAGGACCTTGTTTTGAAAACGACGGAAAGATTCCTCTTATAAAAAGTCAAACAAGGGTATAAATGACTTTAACCCATATTCTTGTAAATAATAAAAATGTTTTGAAATACATTTTTAAGAAAACATGGATGTGGATGATAAAGAGATCCCAGTAGATTATTACATATAAACAACCTCGGATAATGAAGAGATTGTGAAATAACCCTTACCTTGTACTTTTCCTTGGTTGGGGTAGGTTGAACTCCTGTATAATGGTGAAATAATTGTTACTAAATTATACAAGAATCATATACATTAATATGATATCATATATGATCTTTTAATATCGATTTATAATAATATCTTAGTATTATCGTTGTTTCGGGTGTTAACTTACTTGTCTTCTTTTATATATTTTGTTACGTAAGACATTTTTGTAAAGGATAGGTTGTATATTATTCATATACAGAATGATATCAAGTCCTTAAACATCATTTTTAAATCATCAAATGATAATTATACTTGAATGGATACGATGGAGAATGAATCTCATCGCGTTCGTGGAGACGGTAGTCCGTACGTACGCACGAGCGACAATATCATTATTTCGATATTAAAATAATATATAAATGGTTGTTATATCATATATACAGAATCATTATCATGTTTTATTTATTATTTACATGATTTACATATCATTATTATACCCATCCAAATAATAATATATTGAATAACAATTACACCACGACGTGGAGACGGTAAGCCGTACGTACGCACGTATGGTGACATGTTATTCAAAGGGTGGATAGAATACTGAATATGGTTGTACCATATTTGTAATAACATCACAGTATATGTGAGATACTGGAGTTATTATTTTAGAATGGTAAGAACAAAGGAAGAAGAAGTGGAAGAAGAAATGAACTTAGAAAAGGGTGGTGAAATCATTACCTCTTCTTCGGGTTCTTCCTTTTGATTTGATCAAAAGGGATCCTTAGGTTGGCTTTATGATCAAAATAAGGCCTCTAGGTTGTATTGAGGGATGTTGGGAGAGTATTTGGGCAGAGTTTGGCCGAACCAAAAGGCTTTGAAGGTGTGAAGAAATGAGAAGGAGGAGTGCCCTTTTATAAGAGGGGTGAGGGGCACCTTTGGAAAAGCTAGAAATATTAATTTATAATAAATTCATATTCGGTTTCTAATGGCTCCAAAGTTGACTATTCAAAGTTTAAGGTGGGTATGGGTCGAAAACAACTCAACCAATAGAATTTAGACAGGTTTGGGTACTTATATTAACCTTATCTTTAAGTATTAACTCTAAGTTAATTAGTTTCACTTTTACAATGTCTCTTTGTATTTTTATATAATATGGTTAATAAACTTACTATATACATCCAAGAGACCCCCAAGTGGTCCATTAATGATGAACCTATCATGATATAAGTCTCTTGGCCGAACATTAGATTTTTAGGAATTTAATATCAATTAATAATATAATATTTGTTTTAAGAACTCTTTTATGTCAATTTTGACACTATTCAATAGTTGATTTTTGTGAAACTCATAACAGATTGATTACTTCGAACAAAGTCAATTAAATCAATCCTAATATATCATATTATCCTATAAAATTAGTTTAATTCATTAAAAGTTTCATATTATATTTATTTGGGTATTTATAATATCAATTATTTTAATTTTTCACTATTATAGTAATTACTGCATCATCATTGTGTCATAAATAAAATATAATATTTAATGTCTAAAAATTATAAATAAAATATAATTATGTAGGAAATCTTTTTATCTTTCTAATTAATATTTATAATCTAAAATCCAACATATATAACCCTATGTAACAATTGTTTTTCTAAAAGATATATGCTTGTGTCATTTTTGTATTCATTTTAACTTAATTAAAATAAAGTGTCATTATCACTTACAAGTGGATCCATGGGGTCCCAAAATAGACCCAAAGATGCCCATGGTCGACCATTTATCATCCAATAGGATTAAGACACGTTTTAGGGTAATTTAGTATTATTATAATATTATTTTTTTAACCCTTATTTACCGGATTTACCCTTAACCATGGTAAATAAAATATTTACCGCAGTAATTATTCAAAATGTCTAAAAATAAAAGTTACCTATTTACACAATTTGAACATCCTGATTCCAAATATGGAATCCATTTTCCTAAATTCAAAACACATAAGTGGCAGAAATTAATTTAAAATTAATTCCTGCTGTCAAAACAAAAAGCGTGTTTTTAAGAGATAATAACTATCAAAAGATTGACACTTGTTTATGTTCGGTTTAATTGTAAAATTATGTCCAATGACCAAAATTATATTAAATGGTAAAAATATATTATAAATATACTTTAAAACCACTCAAATTCATAATTTATCACTATTAATTATTTTGATTAAAAAAGTTGTTTTTAATTAAAATTTAGTAATTTTCACTATTCATCAAAATATGAAAGTTATCCGAAATGTACCAAAATTTCACCTTAGGCTAAATTCGATATTCCGAATCCAAAAATGAAGTCAATTTTAAAATATAAAATATATATAATTTCAAAAAGTAGGTATTACTATTCATAACGGCTAGTTTGATTGGTTGTGGTTTGTGTTAAAACTCAAGGTTGCGTACAACACACGCTACTATATTATTCAAAGAAAGTGTACCGTGGAAGCTTGGGATGTTTCATTTTAAATTTTTGATGTCCCCATTTAGTCAAAAAGTTTAAAATATTGTATTTAAAAAGGGTTCACTATTAAAAGTTGATAAAAGTGCAATACTGAAAATGAATTTGTTCTTGCATTATATCTAAGAAACTCATAATATGGATTCTAAAATTATAAGGATTATATAAAGTTTAAAATTTAGATAATACTATTCATAACCTCTTTTGAATGGCTTTTTTTCTAAGTCATGGTGTGATTGAACTCGGTGTTGCGTGTAGTGCAAGTTATTGAATTATTTTGAAGAAATAACACACTATGAAATCTTGGGGTGTTACATTCTCCCCTCCTTCAATAAATTGCGTCCTCGCAATTTGAAATTGTTCTTCAAAAATAAAAGGTTGAAAATATAAAATATATTTGTGGGAAAACCCACATCGGAAATTGGGTTACTAAAATTTATTCTTAATATGAGGAAAAGAGAAATGAAAGGGTCACCACCAAATTATGATCTCGATTAGGAGAACATTGGTGGCATTTAGAGACATATAATTGGAGGAAAAACGTAAATATTTATAGGTAGTGATTGAGGTCATCAATCACAAACAAGTATAAAATTGAGGTCCTTAAATTTATCAATCTATGATGATTTGAAATACCATCGGTTCAACAAAACATAGGGTATTAGGATAACACATTTTTGATGTTTCAAAATATCTTAGTTGAAATCCCACATCGAAAAATGAATTAATGAGGCCTCTATTTAAAATAAAGAGTCGAAAGTATGAAGATTACCGAAAATAACACATACTAGGGTTCCATGTAGGAAAATATAGATATGGAAGAAAAATCTGACCATCAATTATCTGATGGAGAGTGGTAGAGAACATGGCTATGAAAAGGCCAACAATCCCAAAGCCATAAATTAGTGATGATTTAAGGTACCATCTAGGAAAACATTTTTTTTCTAAGTTGCTTTTCTTAATATTGAGGAATTTATTTACGAGATTGGCTAAGATCATAAGGAGATATACTTACTTTATAATTAGAGTTTTATCCATTAATAAATTTCTACCACAAACTCATCTTTCATTCTAAAAGATAATAGAATGTAAAAAAAATTCTATTTACACTATTTGTATAGGGTTCCAAAATAAATAAATTTATAATTCATCTACCAGATCTTTTAAAAAAACTACATTATTTAATCCAGGACATCTCGTGGGCTAGTGGTAGGTGATACACCCTTGTCGCCCTTCGGTTGCGGGTTCAAGTCTCGCAGCCTTGCCGGACGCGACGGGTTGCCGCCCGACCTCCGGGTTGTCCTTTTATGGCAATCCAAAATAATCCAAACTAGAACTATCCAAAATACTTCTGTCCAAACTCACAGTCCAACATTTATAAGGAAGGTAAACATAATATAGATCCTTTTACCCCGTAATAGCATATGAATACCTTCATCATGTATTACCATATTCCTTATTGATTACATTCATGCTCCCTTATTCCATATAGAATGCTGGATATACTTTATTAATCCAAAAATGTTTTAAACCCCAACAATGATGGAATATACAAATCATTAATCAGTTCCAAGGTAGTCAAGAATATCCAATATAATTTATCCAAAACAATCACCTATTATTACAAAATCACTACCTCAGTATCAAAACTATATTATGATTTATCATTCTCTCAACCATATATTTTCCAAAAATTTATCCTGCTATTGAGTCACTTTTCTTTGTTCCACACAATCTCAAGTCCTTCATGAAATAGTACTGCAGTACAATCCTTATATACTCCATAATTATTATAACAAGTACATTGTTGATACAACACTCAATTGACATAATCAACATAAGAACTCTAATCATTCCTCTTCATTTGTGGTAGTATCATAACTTGATTATTATCCAATAACATCATTTGCGGCATAGTCTGATGACTGGGACATAGGTTCGCGTAGTGTCCAAACTCCTTGCAAATGAAGCATTGTACATTTAAAACCATTTTCTTACCCTTGCAGTCACGTACTTTGTGCCCTTTTCCTCCACACTTATAACAAACTCCCATTCCTTTCAGGCAAGTTCCAGGGTGTTTCTTTCCACAGTTACCACATATGGGAAAATTATTCTTTTCCCTCTTCCCTTTATCCATCTTTCTCTATTCCATCCTTTTCTTCTCTTGCTTCCCTTCAAAGCCATAGGACTCAGTAAACTCTTTACTTATCTTATCAACACATGATATTATTTCTTCATATGATGATAATACATGGGAGACTATTTCTCTTATAAATTCTAGCTTAAAACCATGAAAGATATGATCCTTCCTTCTCTTTGGATCATGTGCATTTCTGGAGTTCTCATTCCTTCTACTGGGCGCCATTTCTAAAAAATGGCATACACTAGATCAGTTTATGAATAAAAATACATAATCCCATACTTATAAAACACTTAACATAAATTGAACTATTTATGGATATAATCTATAATCATAAGAATGTTTTCTTTGAGGAAGTATATACTCATAATCCCTTCAAAATGATTTGTAAAGAAAAATGAGAGTTATCCTAAGCATATCCCCCGGGAGTGTCGTAACCAAGAGTGCAGCAAGGCCCGTTGTCGTGCACCAGTTCCCATTCGAGTCTAGCTCAAAGCGGTGTTTTCGGGTTTTACCCCTAGGTACATCTGTGCCAGAGCCGCCTCTACCTGCTCGTATCCAGACAGGGATGTATTGCTCGGAAAACTCACAAAATCTCTACAATACCAAAATTCTAGGAAGTTCTTATATACTAATCCTCAAAGTTCATCTTAGGTCTACGTGCTCTAATCAGAGTTTATCTAAATCTAGCTTCCAAGGTTTGTACTAAACTTCCTCTGATACCAACTGTAACGCCCCGACCCCAGTTACCCAGAGTCGGTGCATTATTACATAACATTGGCATGATCACAAGAAAGATCAAATCTCGAAAGACCGATTGGTTTAGTAGCCTTGGAAACACTAGATATATTTCATAAGTTTTACATTACATCATAAAAAAAACATCTTGTCTTCATATCCCCTCATACTATCCCTGAAGGTCATTCATAACTTACTTCTTCACATCCTGGGAAAAATAAAACATAGAAAAGGGGTGAGCTCAAATGCCCAGTAAGGATAACAATATAGCGGAAACTTTCATAAATAAGAATAAACTTTTAAGGCAATGTATAACTAAAACAAAAGCCTTTCAAACATGAACTTTCAACATGGTATGGCATAAATAAAATGAAATAATGTCATTTACTTATTCACATGGATATTCTACTAATCGAATAATCACATGCAAAAATCAATAACCACTTTCATAATGTTGGAATGCATAATGCCAGACTATCATAACCACATAGTCAAGGCCTCGTGCCAAGACTACAAATAAGATTTTGTCAAGGCCTTGTGCCAAGACACTAGTTTGTCTCATGAGACCTACCGATGCATCGAGGAGCTATAGCGGGCTCCACCCGTCACTTATTAAGTCCAATGCATTCCCATATGAAAAGGTTTAAACATAACATAAACATTCATATTAAAACTAGCATACGAAATGTCAATAATTTCACCATAAACTATGAATGGTATAAAAATAGCACATCCACAGTCAAACATATCACAAAACCTTCAATACAATATAGAAGTTTTGTATCATAATAAATCAACTTCAAATAAGCGTAAAATCCATCAAAGGATGTTAACATAGATGAAATCAAAACACTTTTTAGAGAAATATCTCTTTCTATTTTAGAAATCATTTGAGAGCCATATGAAATAAAACATTTTCTTTGAAAATAATATTATAATCTTGTAAGGAAAGCTTTGAAGATTTTATAACGGCGGAAAATAACCGCACCCGCCGTATAAGTTAAAAAAAACATTCTTACATTAATTCTGTCGAAAAGGTTAAAAGGACCTTGTTTTGAAAACGACGGAAAGATTCCTCTTATAAAAAGTCAAACAAGGGTATAAATGACTTTAACCCATATTCTTGTAAATAATAAAAATGTTTTGAAATACATTTTTAAGAAAACATGGATGTGGATGATAAAGAGATCCCAGTAGATTATTACATATAAACAACCTCGGATAATGAAGAGATTGTGAAATAACCCTTACCTTGTACTTTTCCTTGGTTGGGGTAGGTTGAACTCCTGTATAATGGTGAAATAATTGTTACTAAATTATACAAGAATAATATACATTAATATGATATCATATATGATCTTTTAATATCGATTTATAATAATATCTTAGTATTATCGTTGTTTCGGGTGTTAACTTACTTGTTTTCTTTTATATGTTTTGTTACGTAAGACATTTTTGTAAAGGATAGGTTGTATATTATTCATATACAGAATGATATAAAGTCCTTAAACATCATTTTTAAATCATCAAATGATAATTATACTTGAATGGATACGATGGAGAATGAATCTCATCGCGTTCGTGGAGACGGTAGTCCGTACGTACGCACGAGCGACAATATCATTATTTCGATATTAAAATAATATATAAATGGTTGTTATATCATATATACAGAATCATTATCATGTTTTATTTATTATTTACATGATTTACATATCATTATTATACCCATCCAAATAATAATATATTGAATAACAATTACACCACGACGTGGAGACGGTAAGCCGTACGTACGCACGTATGGTGACATGTTATTCAAAGGGTGGATAGAATACTGAATATGTTTGTACCATATTTGTAATAACATCACAGTATATGTGAGATACTGGAGTTATTATTTTAGAATGGTAAGAACAAAGGAAGAATAAGTGGAAGAAGAAATGAACTTAGAAAAGGGTGGTGAAATCATTACCTCTTCTTCGGGTTCTTCCTTTTGATTTGATCAAAAGGGCTCCTTAGGTTGGCTTTATGATCAAACTAAGGCCTCTAGGTTGTAGTGAGGGATGTTGGGAGAGTATTTGGGCAGAGTTTGGCCGAACCAAAAGGCTTTGAAGGTGTGAAGAAATGAGAAGGAGGAGTGCCCTTTTATAAGAGGGGTGAGGGGCACCTTTGGAAAAGCTAGAAATATTAATTTATAATAAATTCATATTCGGTTTCTAATGGCTCCAAAGTTGACTATTCAAAGGTTAAGGTGGGGATGGGTCGAAAACAACTCAACCAATAGAATTTATACAGGTTTGGGTACTTATATTAACCTTATCTTTAAGTATTAACTCTAAGTTAATTAGTTTCACTTTTACAATGTCTCTTTGTATTTTTATATAATATGGTTAATAAACTTAATATATACATCCAAGAGACCCCCAAGTGGTCCCTTAATGATGAAACTATCATGATATAAGTCTCTTGGCCGAACATTAGATTTTTAGGAATTTAATATCAATTAATAATATAATATTTGTTTTAAGAACTCTTTTATGTCAATTTTGACACTATTCAATAGTTGATTTTTGTGAAACTCATAACAGATTGATTACTTCGAACAAAGTCAATTAAATCAATCCTAATATATCATATTATCCTATAAAATTAGTTTAATTCATTAAAAGTTTCATATTATATTTATTTGGGTATTTATAATATCAATTATTTTAATTTTTCACTATTATAGTAATTACTGCATCATCATTGTGTCATAAATAAAATATAATATTTAATGTCTAAAAATTATAAATAAAATATCATTATGTAGGAAATCTTTTTATCTTTCTAATGAATATTTATAATCTAAAATACAACATATATAACCCTATGTAACAATTGTTTTTCTAAAAGATATATGCTTGTGTCATTTTTGTATTCATTTTAACTTAATTAAAATAAAGTGTCATTATCACTTACAAGTGGATCCATGGGGTCCCAAAATAGACCCAAAGATGCCCATGGTCGACCATGTATCATCCAATAGGGTTAAGACACGTTTTCGGGTAATTTAGTATTATTATAATATTATTTTTTTAACCCTTATTTACCGGATTTACCCTTAACCATGGTAAATAAAATATTTACCGCAGTAATTATTCAAAATGTCTAAAAATAAAAGTTACCTATTTACACAATTTGAACATCCTGATTCCAAATATGGAATCCATTTTCCTAAATTCATAACACATAAGTGGCAGAAATTAATTTAAAATTAATTCCCGCTGTCAAAACAAAAAGCGTGTTTTTAAGAGATAATAACTATCAAAAGATTGACACTTGTTTATGTTCGGTTTAATTGTAAAATTATGTCCAATGACCAAAATTATATTAAATGGTAAAAATATATTCTAAATATACTTTAAAACCACTCAAATTCATAATTTATCACTATTAATTATTTTGATTAAAAAAGTTGTTTTTAATTAAAATTTAGTAATTTTCACTATTCATCAAAATATGAAAGTTATCCGAAATGTACCAAAATTTCACCTTAGGCTAAATTCGATATTCCGAATCCAAAAATGAAGTCCATTTTAAAATATAAAATATATATAACTTCAAAAAGTAGGTATTACTATTCATAACGGCTAGTTTGATTGGTTGTGGTTTGTGTTAAAACTCAAGGTTGCGTACAACACACGCTACTGTATTATTCAAAGAAAGTGTACCGTGGAAGCTTGGGATGATTCATTTTAAATTTTTGATGTCCCCATTTAGTCAAAAAGTTTAAAATATTGTATTTAAAAAGGGTTCACTATTAAAAGTTGATAAAAGTGCAATACTGAAAATGAATTTGTTCTTGCATTATATCTAAGAAACTCATAATATGGATTCTAAAATTATAAGGATTATATAAAGTTTAAAATTTAGATAATACTATTCATAACCTCTTTTGAATGGCTTTTTTTCTAAGTCATGGTGTGATTGAACTCGGTGTTGCGTGTAGTGCAAGTTATTGAATTATTTTGAAGAAATAACACACTATGAAATCTTGGGGTGTTACATAATTAATAATGTAATTGCTAATTATAATTAGAAATTATTAATTGTATACTAATTAAGTAGTTAATTAGTAATATAACTATTCATTATAATTACTCATTATAATTTTTAATTTTTAATTATTAATTATATAATAATCAATTAGTTAATTAGTAATATAATTATTAATTATATAATAAATAATTAGTTAATTATTAATATAATTATTAATTATAATTAGTAATATAATTATTAATTATAATTATTAACTAATAATTATATAATAATTAATTAGTTAATTAGTAATATAATTATTAATTACATAATTAATAATTATAATTATAATTAAAAATTATATTACTAACTAACTAATTAATTATTATATAATTAATAATTATATTACTAATTTACTAATTAATTATTATATAATTAATAATTATATTACTAATTAACTAATTAATTATTATCTAATTAATTATTAATAATTAATAAATAGTAATTATAATGAATAATTATATTAATATATTATATTACTAATTTACTAATTAACTAATGAATTATTATATAATTAATAAATATATTACTAATTAAATAATTAATTATTATATAATTAATAATTATATTACTAATTAACTATTTAGTTATTATATAATTAATAATTACATTAAAAATTAACTAATTAATTATTATATAATTAATTATTATATTACTAATTAATTATTATATAATTAATAATTATTTTACTAATTAATTATTATATAATTAATAACGATATTACTAATTAACTAATAATTAACTAATTAATAATTATATTACTAATTAACTAATTAATTATTAACTATTTCTTATATGTTTAATCCATGTTTTCTATTTCATTTATATTGATCTTATAGTTTTTATTTTAGTCTTTCATAGCCACGTATTTGAAACATTTTTAAGTTTCATGTTGGTGGTTTTGAAAGGTTATAAATTACTATTCATCAACATTTTTTATGGAATTCTTTTTATTTTTGACTATTTTTTATATGTTTAATCGATGTTTTAAATTTTATTCATATTGGAATTATAGTTTGTATTTTATAATCTTTCAAAGACACGTACTTGAAACATTTTTAAGTTTCAAGTTGGTGGTTTTGAAAGCTTATAAATTATTATTCATCAACATTTTTTACGAAATTATTTCTATTTTCAACTATTTATTATATGTTTAATCCATATTTTAAGTTTCATTTATATTGGTCTTATAGTTTGTATTTTATAGTCTTTCAAAGTCATGTACTTGAAACGGAATCCCACATCAGAAAATGCAGAATGTTCTGTACAGGAAAGGGAGAACCTGAATCCCACATCGAAAATGCAGAATGATTTTCAGGGCAAGCCCTCTTATAGAAAAGAGATCTGGGTAAGAGTTTCTCTCAGAATCCAGACTGCTGTAATGGCAGTACTACTGGATATTAAATAGAAGATAAATTCTGCTGAAATGTTTTTCTTATATATATATAAAACAAAAAACAAAAATATAAAAAAAATTAAAATTAGAAAAAAAATTATAATGAATTAAAGGCTTCTGTATGATGTGTGAACCCCGTTCACGCATCCTTCACGAAGTTTATGAAGGATGCGTGAATGGGGTTCATGCATCTTTCACAGCGCCTATGATGCATGAACGTCGTTCACACATCTTCCTGGGATCGGGGATGCATGAATGGGGTTCACGCATCTCGGGACCCATTTTTGAAAATTTTGGTTACCCTGCCCCTTTTTAATCAATAAAAAAATAAAAGACCCCATATATAAAAAAGCGGTTCCAGGATGAAGGATGCTTGAACCCCGTTCACGCATCTCTCCATGCCGAAGATGCGTGAACGGGGTTCACGCATCTGGCGACCCAATTTTAAAAAAAAATTAAACCGTATACTTTTTCGATAAAAAAAATTAAAACCCCTAAATACAAAAAACACTAATTGGTGCAATATCAAAATAAACCATCAAGTTCCTCTTGATGTGCATGAACTGCTTCCAAACTCGAATGTTATACGGACTACATCCATCACCAACATGAGCCCTCCATCACTGATGCAACTACAACAGAGGAAGGCGGGGTGAATCTGTGATGCACAGGGGGTGGTCTATGGGGGTGTTCTTGGCTGGTTCACCTAGTAGTATGTTAACGGGGGAGGTGCTGAAATTCAATCATGGAGGAGGCGTCGGTGACTGCTACGATAGTAGAGTGAGGTTGTGGCTGTGGATGGTGGTGCGCAGTAGGGAGAGCAGGCGTGCTGGCTCAGCTTGCTGTGTCCAACTAGGTTCTTGCATGGGGTGGTGTTGCAGCGGAGAGGAGGGAGGAAGAAATGTGTACCGGTGATGGTGGTCAGCAAGTGGAGGTGTGAAGATGGAGGTGTTTCACCTTATGATGCTACACTGGGAGTGCGCTGTTGGCTATACAAGTGGGGAAAAAATAGAGGAATAAAATGGGACAAACAAACACCAGAAAGATTTCAAGATTTATTTCTAATTCTTACTATATATATCCAATGGATTACAATGGCCCATATATATAGGCTCTTCCAAAATAAATGAAAAGACTCCATAAAGTCCAGTATCATTAATAGATGGAACAAAAAAACAATAAAGTAATATTAAATGACATGCTTGGGAAAATAAACGGACACTTGATAAGAGAGGAAAAAACTTATGGGTTGTTGCATGGGGAAGCGGTACTCCATTGGGAATACACTGCCACATGGGGAAAACCAATGGGATTGGTTTGTGATTTCCAACACTCCCCTTCAAACCAAAACTGGCTTCATTCCGAGCATCATTCTAAGGCATTTGAAAGCATTTGTCAGTAGTGCCTTTGTGAAAATATCCGCAACCTGTTCTGTAGTATCACAATATTAAAATTTTATCTTTTTTCTGTTTCACATGATCCCTGAGAAAATAAAAACGAGTATCAATGTGTTTGCTTCTTCCACGATGCACCGGATTTTTGGCTAGTTCAATAGCTGACTTGTTATCCACATATATCATCGTGGATCCATCTTGTGGATGCTGCATCTCCTTCAACAGATTTCTCAACCAAATTCCCTCACAAACAGTAGAGGATGCTGCCACATACTCTGCTTCACATGTGGATAGAGAAACCACACTATGCTTCCTTGAATTCCATGTGAATGCAGTCGATCCAAGAAAAAATACGTACTTAGTAGTGCTTTTCCTTTCATCTTGATCACCTCCCCAATCACTATCTGAGTATCCATACAGCTTTGCTTCTTCATTGTATGGATAAAAAAGACCAAAATCCATTGTTCCTTTAACGTACCTGAGGATACGTTTTGCTGCTAGCCAAGGTGACTCTTTCGGTGCCTCCATATACCTTCTTAGAAGCCCAACACTATAGAATATATCAGGCCTTGTGATTGTGAGATACCTCAAGCTTCCAATCAGACTCTTGAATAGAGTTGAGTCAACACTTCTTCATTCTCCATCTTTTGTCAATTTTAAGCTCGTTTCTACAGGTGTGTTTATAGCATTGCAATTGGACATCTTGAATTTTTCAAACAACTCCTTAGCATACCTCTTATGAGAAATATATATGCCTCCATGTTGTTGCTTTACTTCTATTCCTAGAAAGAAGGACATGAGACCTCTGTCGGTCATCTCGAATTCCTTAAACATGGCCTCCTTAAAATCATCGAATGTCGGTCGACTATTCCCTGTAAATAGAAAATCATCAACATACAAGAATGCAATAAGTATATCCCCACGATCATTCTTCTTAATGTAAACTGCATGATCATACGGACATTGGATGAAGCCGTTCTCTCAAAGATAGTTGTTGATGTGTGCATTCCAAGCACGAGGAGCTTGATTCAACCCATAAAGTGATTTATTCAGTTGATACACTTTTTCTTCCTCCCCTTGCATAGAAAATCCTTCAGGATCATCAACATAGACCTCTTCATCCAGAATTCCATTCAAGAACGCAGACATCACATCCAGTTGGTAGATCATCCAACTGTGATGGACAGCAAGGGATATAATCATCCTTACAGTGTCAAGGCCAACAACATGATCAAAAACTTCATTGTAGTCCACCCCATACTTCTTCTTGTACCCCTTTGCTGCGAGCCTTTCCTTGTATCGATCAATCTCTCCATCAACATTTCTCTTTTATTTGTACACCCATTTGACACTAATGCTCTTTTGTAATTTTGGGAGTGTAGTCAACTCCCATGTACCATTTCTCTCTATGGAACGAATTTTTTCTTTCATATACATTCTCCAACATTCTTCCCTCATGGATTCCTGAAATTTCAGAGGCTCGTGATCTGCATACAAGAAAAAAAGATTTACCTCTTCGGTATGCTCATAAATGTCACTCAAATTTTTCATCTTCATAGAAGACATAGGTGAGGATGAGCTGGCCGAATTTTGATTTGCTGGAGTGCTTTCAAGAGTGATAAAATGTACTCATGGACTTCTTCCAACTGATGATGCCCCCAAGGAAGGTGTTGCGGGTGTTTTCTCCTGATAATCATGCCTTTCTCCAGGAACCTCTGTCTCTACTGGAACATCCTTGTTTGATTTTTCATCATTCCATTTCCACGCTTCTTCCTCATTAAAGACCACATCTCTACTCACCACTTGTTTATTGGTTAGTGGATTGTAGAGATTTTAGGCTTTAGAGGCTTCATAATAACCGATGAAGATGCACTTTTCACAATGATCAACAAGTTTCCTTCTTCTCGCTTCTGGAACTTGAGCGTAGGCGACACACCTGAATATTCTTAGGTGTTCCACGCTCGGTTTATAACTGATCCACTCCTCTTATGGTGTCAAGTTCCTAACACTCTTCGTTGGACACCGATTGGGAAAGTAGGAAGTACATGCCACTGCCACTGCCCAAAAAATCTTTGGCGGCCATTTCTTCTTCAGCATGGTCCTCGTCATGTCGAGGATAGTGTGGTTCTTCCTTTTTGCAATTCCATTCTGTTGTGGCATATAGGCTGCAGTGTATTGCTATTTTATGCCATATTCCCTGTAGAAATCTTGGAATGCATTTGAGGTGTATTCTCCACCTCTATCAGATCCGAGTACTTTGATTCTGTGACCACTTTCAGTTTCAACACAAGCTTTGAAATTTTTAAATACAGTGAAAGAAGATTATTTTTCTTTGATGCAATACACCCACAACTTTCTACTGAAATCATCAATAAAGGTAATAAAATACCTATTACCTCCAAGTGATGGTGTTTCAAGTAGTCCGCAGATATCAGTGTGAACCAACTGAAGTGGTTCTATTGCTCTCCTAGACACTCCACTTGGAAAGGAGTTCCTTTTTTGCTTGTCGAGTGTACACACCTCACATACATGATTTGGAACCTCAATCACCTGCAAGCCACACACCATGCTTGATGAAGATAAAAGTTTAAGCCCACTAAAATGGAGATGCCCAAAATGCAGATTCCATCTCCAGGAATCATTTTTCATGAGCCCAAACAAACACTCCTCGGCCTTCGTGTTGATATACAACGGAAACATGCGATTATTCACCATTTGGACTTGAGCAACAAGTCTCTTGTGAGCATCTCTTATAGAAAAAGAAGAATTTTCCAAGTATATGACATACCCTTATCAAGGAGTTGGCCGAGAATTTTCCAACTGCTGAGTGTACCCCTATCACGGGTACCTTGGATGAGTCTCCAAAACTCACATCGCCACGAACTTATTTGGTGAGTTCCTCGAACAGCTGTTTGTTACCACTCATGTGG
The DNA here is from genome assembly GCA_963277665.1 of Viscum album. Lineage (NCBI taxonomy): Eukaryota > Viridiplantae > Streptophyta > Magnoliopsida > Santalales > Viscaceae > Viscum > Viscum album. The sequence goes on from CAUJRU010000002.1 coordinate 11,231,909, forward strand.
TTGCTTGCACCCATGTCCAAATACCATACATTGGGGCATTCACACGCCTTTTCTTGTTCTAGGAGAAGTGTGGTACCTTCTTCTTTATGATGAGATGCTTCAGCGTAGTTTGATCGCTCATCATGATCCACTTTACTTCAAAAATCAGAGGCATAGTGGCCGAATTTCTTAAGTTATGACATTGAATATTTTGTGTATTTCCACAACCACGCATGAATCGGCCTCCACCATGTCCTCTTCCATGGAAGCTAGTGATATTTTGTTACTTCTGTTGATAGCTTGGATGGTATCCACGCCCTCTTCCTCTTGTACAATAACTACCCCATTGTGTTTGGACATTCTTTTGTTCTTACTGGGTCAGCTTGGACTCTAAGGCATGCTCTATTGTTGAACCTGTATTCTTATTCATTCGCTGCTCATGTACTTGCAATGACCCCATCAATTATTCAATATATAGTTTTTCCAAATCTTTCGATTCTTCGATTTCCACAACCACGTGCTCAAATTTGGTAGTGAGAGATCAAAGTGCTTTATCAATGACACAAATGTCCTCCATTTTTTCACCATTTCTTTTCAAATTGTTAACAATGAGAATTAGGCATGAAAAATAATCATAGATACTCTCACTGTCTTTCATATGTGCCTCTTAGAACTCCTCTCTTAGAGTTTGAAGACGAACCCGCATCACTCGATCGACACCTTTGAATATGGAGGAAAGCGTATCCCAAACTTTTTTGCTCGATGTTGCTTCGGCAATCTTTTCGAATATCGACTCATCCAACCCTTGATAGAAGAGGAACAATGCCTTGTTGTCTTTATTCCTTTGATTTTTGACGGCTGTTTTTTTTTCATTCGTGAAGGTGGCTTATTCCTTCGTAGTGGGTATGATATACCCATCGGTGATGATCTACCATAATTCTTGCGACCCAAACAATGCCTTCATTTGGATGCACCACCTTTCATAGTTGTCCTTAGACAGCTTCGGAACTTGCGACTGGATTGCGGTCACCATCTTTAAAAATTGGAGGATGCTTTAGAACTACCATATGATACCAGTTTGTTGGCTATAAAAGCCGGGAAAAATAGAGGGATAAAATGGGAAAAACAAACACCACAAATCTTTCAAGCTTTATTGACAAGTATCACTATATATATCCAATGGATTACAATTGCCCATATATATAGGCTCTTCCAAAATAAATGAAAAGACTCCATAAAGTCCCATAGCATTAATAGATGGAAGAAAAAAACAATAAATTAATATTAAATGACATGCCTGGGAAAGTAAACGGACACTTGATAAGAGAGGAAAAAACTTATGGGTTTCTGCATGGGGAAGCGGTACTCCATTGGGAAGACACTGCCGCATGGGGAAAACCAATGGGATTGGTTTGTGATTTCCAACATGCGTAAGGTGGTGTGCGTCTGGTGGCCGATCGGTCGGTGGTGTGCTGCTGAGTAGGATGTGTGATGTTGCCGCACCTAGTTTGCTGCAGCGGAGGAGTAGATATTGCATGGAGGGAGGTGGTGGTTCCGCACAGGGGTGACACTGAGGTGTTGCACAGGAGGAGGAGAGGATGGAGATGGTGTGTACGGCGGAAGTGGTGATGGCCTGGAGGTAAGCTTTGGCACTACATCTGAGGAAGGAGGGGCAAGGTTTGTTGGTTTGTAGGGTTTTCCCCTACTACCGAAGAAGATGTAGATCTGTGGGTTTTTTTTAAATATGTTTTTTGAAAAAAAAATGAAAAACCGATTAGGTTAAAAAAATTAAAAACACTCTACAAAGGCGGAATCGCACTTTCTGCCTTTGGCCCGAATCGATGACTTGGAAAAGGCAGTCGGGGGGAGGCCACCTTTCGCATCTGGATAAGGCAAAAGGCGGCTTCTATGATACCGCCTTTGGCCTTACGCAGAGGAGAAAGGCAGCCTCCACGATGCCTCCTTGGCCTCAACTCCCTATAAAAGGGAGGACACCCCCCCCCCTCTCCTCACTTGATCCTTGCCTCTATCTCTCCTAAATACTCTCTCTCTCTCTCTAAAAATTCATTTGTTGTGCAGGTTTTTACGAAGCTTCATTTAGAGGTATGTTTCTTTATTTAATTTAATGTTTTTATTTATTTTATTTATTTTATTTTATTTTTCAATATTTCATTTTTTAAGTTGTTTAGGTAGTTCTTAATATTTGGTTATTTGGTTTCTATAATTAGTTATATATAGTTTGAAATAATTATTGTTAGGTAGTATAGATGAAGTATAGATTAACTTAGGATTATGAAACACCTCAAGTTTATGAACTTTTCTTATGTTTTATGTGTTGGTATCTTATTATTATTTTACAAAATTAATGTCTCTATTGTAATCTAGTTATGATTTACTAAGTAAAACATGTCTCTTATTTTTCAGATGGAAAACATGAGTTCATCGATCAACCTTTTATCACTTCCTAATGAATTTATAGAATCCATAATCACCAAGACATGTTCAGAATACTACTACCCTTTTTTCAAACTGAGCTTGTCTTGAAAACATCTTTATAAAGTATCCCTTAGCCCAAAAATCCTTTAGACCTACCAAGGAAATGGTCATGTTTATCGCCGCATAGAAAATGCACAACTAGCAGAGTACAGGTGGAGAGGAGAGTACCATGAAGGTCTCTTCCTTTACTTCACCTTGTCCGAGAACCACCTAGCCCTGGAGAAGTTTCATGAAGCTGCCTTGGAAGGCAACACTTGAGCGACCTATCTGTTCAAGGTCCTAAGTTTTAGTATGTATGGGATGCTTTATGAATTCAAAGTCTTCAAACGAGAGGTGGTCCGGGAGATTTATAGAGAGGTAGCTCTCTCCCAAATTTCTAACCTCCACACCGCTCATTCCACTCTTTAGAGGACTGAATGATTTATGCATAGGTTTGACCGTAACTGCTCATAGTGTATATAGGCCAAGGAGATCGAGGAACTGGGAACTAACCTAGAGATACACTTGGAAACATCAGTGGATTATCCGCAATGGTGGACCTCGAGGAGGGGTCCTCGAGCATAAAGACTCTCTAGTTTTTGGGTAGTTGCTTACGGGTGTAATAGAATTGCGAGGGTGCAATTATTTGAAGGAGGGGATAATGTGACACCCCGAACATAATTTCTGTAGTAATAATAGTTTTAATTATTACTTTTGGATTAGTTTCCTTTTTATAAGCAATGCCCACAAAATAAAACACAAAACTTTTTATTATTTCAAAACACTGGAAATGATTACATGACAATAAGGCCTAAGGACCATAACTAACCAAAAATTCCTAAAATTAGGCCAATCACGATCACCAGTAAACCCAACATCACCACAAACATGCCAAGAAAGAAGTGGATTTCCTTCGGAGAACATTCTGCATTTCTGATGTGATATTCTGTTTCAAGTACATGACTTTGAAAGAATATAAAATATAAACTATAAGACCAATATAAATGAAACTTAAAACATGGATTAAAAATATAAAAAATAGTTGAAAACAAAAAGAATTTCATAAAAAATGACGATAAAAAATAATTTATAAGCTTTCAAAACCACACACTTGAAACTTAAAAAGTTTCAAGTACGTGACTTTCGAATCCTATAAAATATAAACTACAAGACCAATATAAATAAAACTTAATACATGGATTAAACATATAACAAATTGCTGAAAATAAAAATAATTTCATAAAAAATGTTGATGGAAAATAATTTATAAGTTTTCAAAGACACCTACATGAAACTTAAAAATTTTTCAAGCACGTGAATTTGAAATCCTATAAAATATAAACTATAAAACTGATATAAATGAAACTTAAAACTTGGATTAAACATATAAAAAATAGTTGAAAATAAAAATATTATCATAAAAAATGTTCAAGGAAAATAATTTATAAGCTTTCAAAACCACCTAATTCAAACATAAAAATTATTCAAGTGTGTGACGTTGAAATAATTCGAAATTATTAAAAATTGTTATATGATAATTAATTAGTTAATTTGTAATATAATTATTAATTATATAATAGTTAATTAGTTAATTAGTAATATAATTATAAATTATCATTATTCATTATAATTATTAATTCTAATTATTCATTATAATTACTAATTATAATTATTCATTATAATTACTAATTATAATTATTAATTATTAATTACTAATTACTAATTATTAATTAATAATATAATTATTAATTATATAAATATTATTTGTATAATAATTAGTTACTTTGTAAAGACCAGTAAATTTCAAGGAAATTTTTTTCTTAATTTTCTTTGGAATTTTACAAGAACGCAGTTTCTGACGGCACGTGATTCCGAGGCCCGGTGTGCCCGGAATCATTTTCCGAAGTTTGGCTTGGGTACGTTCAGTGAACGAACGAGCGGGTTTTTCTAACTTTTGAATCGGTGCTCGGAATCAAATTCTGAGGGCACCGATGGAATTGCAGCACCGGTATTTTCTTAGAAATGCCTTTTCCGTAGTTTCGTTTGCTCGGGTGTGGTTTTTAAATTTTTGGGGTTAAGTTAAGAAATAAAATAAAGTGTGCGACAACTTTATTTTTATTTCACTTAAAGCCACTTGAAAGCCACTTAAAGCTGCTTAAGCTGAGTTGATGCGGATAGGGTGCTATCCAAAAATATCCTACCAAGTGGGTAGGATATTTTTGAGGTGGGGCCCGCATGAGCCCCACCGTTTCTTTTCCGCTAAGTAACGCACCCGCGAAAACCCCTATTAAATGAAAGTCAACTAGGGCGTTTCTTAGACAATTAAACGCTCCTATTAATTGGGCGGTTTATTCGTTGAAATTAATTCTATGAATTAATGGGTCGTTACTTAGTTTTTTTTTCGTTTGTTGGCATGTAATAAAATAAGACCAACATTTTCCTTCTTGAGTGTTGTTCGTTGAGAGGATTTGACAGAAACCTCAATTCCTTCATCCTCCTTCGCGAAGAACGCGAAGAACGTGAAGAATGTCGGCCTCCAACGAAGGGTGGCGAAGAACTCCGAGCCCTCGGAGATCGACGACGCGACGCCAAGTACCGCGACGCCGACGATTCTTCTCCCGCGACGTTCTTCTGCGACGTTCCTTCATCCGCGATAAATCTTCGATCATCCGTTGAGGTGAGAGATTGCGAACCTTTTTATTCTTTGTGGTTTATAAAAAACAACATGGATTTAATTTTTATAATTAAATCTGTATGTTCTTGATCCTCGGAGTTCGTCGACGCAATGCCGTATACCGCGACGATGCGACGCCCTTCTGCGATGCGACGATCCTCTTCTCCCGCGACGATCAATTCCGCGAAGAACGCACGTTTGATGACTTCGACGAGGTAGGGGTCTGATTCTTAAAAATCTTTGTGATGTATGCCCGCGACGTTTGTTAAAATTTTGTTGTGTAATATTCTTTTTAAAACCGCTAACGCGGTGGGTGCGGACTAACGAACAAGTCCGAACCCACCGCACTTTTTTGTTCCGGGTGCGCGAAACGACTGACGATGACAAACGAGGCCGCAATGGCGATTTGGGGGCCTGGAAGTGAAGAATGGGACCCGGGAGGAGCCACGGTGCAGACGGAAGTGGAATCGGACCACCGGAGCAACACCGGCGGCCCGTGGAATCCACTGGCGGCGCCGGCGGCCAGAGGCGGCGGCGGCCAACCAGACCCGCGACCGCGCGGGTCCGGCGACACACGGGACGCGGTAAAGCCGCGTTCGCTGACCCAGCACGGCCCCACGCGGGGCCGCGGCACTTCATCCCGCGGGGGCAGCGCGCCCCGCGGTTCCTCTGCTCGGTCGCCCGGCCGAGCCGAGCCGGGCCGACCCGCCGGGCCGGGTCGCGCCCAGGCCGGGTCGCGCCCAACCGGGTCGGTCCGGGCTCAGACCCCCCGTTTCCGGACCTTTTCGGTCTTTTGCTCATAACTTGAGCTACGAGCCTCCGAACGACGCGCTGTCAGCGGCGATGCGATCCTTGGATCGAGACGGTCGTTTAGGTATATCACACTCAAGGTTTCGAAATACCTTGGATTCGTCCAGGTTGGTTCATACACAAAACCAACCGGGCCCTCGGAACGGAAACGCTCATATCTTGAGCTTCGGACGTCCGATTGACGTGCCGTTGACTTTGTTGTTTTCCTCTACATGAGACGGATCTTTTGGCTTACTCCGCCTGAGGTTTGGATGCAGGTGTAGTATGATTGGGTTGGTTTTGCCTTAAAAACCAACCGGGCCCCTAGGACGAAAAATCCAATAACTCTCAGACCGGACGTCCGATTGACGCGTCTTCTGCGACGTTGAGTTCCTGTTGGCGATACGGAACTTTTGGATACATCAACTCTAGACTAGGTGTCATTTGATGTATCAGCCTCTCGGCTCGTGGAGCGGACCCTCCCGAACGAGCTTGCTGTGTGCGGGAACCCTAGAGCTGGCTGCGACTGCTACTGTGACGACGACTGTACAGAGATCCTCAGTGGATTCGACGGCGACGACTACAGCACTCAGTGATCCTTTGTGGGTCAGTGCTACCGATCCTGTGTGGGTCCGATCCTGTGTGGGTCAGCGCTCAGTGGTCCTGTGTGGGCCAGCGCCTACAGGTCCTGTGTGGGCCCGATCCTGTGTGGGTCTTTGCGAGGGTTAGTTACCTATCGATCCTTTTTGGGTCAGATCCTGTGTGGGTCTTTGCGGGGGTTAGTTACCTATCGATCCTTTGTGGGTCAGATCCTTTGTGGGTCATTGCGGGGGTTAGTTACCTATCGATCCTTTGTGGGTCAGATCCTTTGTGGGTCATTGCGGGGGTTAGTACCTATCGATCATTTGTGGGTCCGACGGCTTAAATGGATCAGTGATCATATCTATCGTCATTCGAAGAAGTATACCTGTGTGAGATGAAACCCTGTTTTGCTTTCCTTTGTGGATTGTGTTGTGCTATCCTGTGTGGATTTACGTTTTGCTTTCCTGTGTGGACTGGGTTGTACTTGAGCTCAGAGTTGGAGCCGAGCGAGAATTGATGACTTAGGTATATGTATGGGCATATACCTAAGCCGTGTTGGATGTTACTTCGTGATTGTATCTTTCCTTTGTGGTTTATCCTTTGTGGATTCTGGGAGACCTTCGGGGGTCTCGGGGTCCCTACTGAGTAGCTTATACTCACCCCCGCATGGGCTATTCCCGCAATACGTTGTGTTGGTTGCAGACGACGGACAGCACTGATCGTGGTGGAGGCTTGTGGAGCAGGACGGTACCTGGAGGTGGACCACTGGGAAGGACGTACTCGGAGCGGTCGGCTGGACCCGAGGAGCAGTGGAGGATATCTGTACCCACCCTTCAGGTGGAATTCCCAGTGGACAGATTAACGTCGTGGCTTTACTTTTCAGTTGTTGTTTTCCCTTTCGAGTTGTACTTTACTTTCAGTTTGGGTTTGTATTCTGGCCCACTTACTTTTCCGCACTTGCTGTTGTAGCAGTTTTTACTTAGTGTTTACTTTTTCCGCTTGCTTACTCTGTGGTGCTTGTTTACTTTACAAAGGCAATGTCTTCCCTTTACCGGGATTTATGCCTTGGTGCTAGTTGTCAGCCCCTGGCCTATGGAAGGCGAGCTTGGGGTAGTCACGGCATGGGCCCCGAGGACGGGTCGTGACAAATTGGTATCAGAGTTGGTCGGTCCTACCGCAGACTCTAATCTTTATTTTATGTGAAGCAACAGTGTTTAGCGTATTGAGTGTGGTTATCAGTCTAGGGATCCCAGTGTTGGTGCGGCGGCTGACGTATCCGTACACCAGGACCCTGACTTCTGATTTCTGACTTAATGCACGAAAACATTGATTGCATGTGTGTTTCATGTTTTCTTTGTGATTACTATATGTTAGCTCACTAGGTATACTGTTCTGACCGTGGCGCACCTGTTTCTTTTCAGGATGGCCCCACGACGGCAGCCAGCTAGGGTTCCGAGACTTGAGCGTGACGATAGCCCGCCGAGCGACGAGGCCTCGGTACAGGGCCCTTTGACGGCGGAGGCACCGGCAGTACCTCTACCCGCCAAGCCACCGATGCTTCCAGCCCCAGCCGCTGACGATGCACGTCACCTTAGTACACTACATGAGTTCCAGCGCCAGCGACCGCCCAGGTTCCGCGGGGAGACGGACCCCCAGGCAGCCGAGGACTGGCTGGAGGTAGTGGTATGAGTTTTCAGGCTAGTGAGGACACCAGCAGACCTCATGGTGATCCTCGCAGCGAGCCTACTGCATGCAGTAGCAGGACGATGGTGGAGCTTGATTCTCCAGGTGCACGATGAGGCATCTCTTCTCTGGACGGACTTTGAGAGCCTCTTCCGCTAGTAGTTCGTCCCAGCCACCCTCCATGCATTGCGCATCCAGGAGATTCTTCAGCTGCGGCAGGGCAGCTTGACGGTCGCCCAGTACTCTGCGAGATTTACCAATCTCTCGCGCTACTCGACCGACATGGTACGGGACCCGTTCTTCCGGTACCGGACCTTTGAGCAGGGATTGAGACACGAGATCAGGGCATCGCTGATCTCCCTCAGCATTCCGACTCAGGCAGGAGTACTGGAGCGAGCCCTTTTGATCGAGAGATTTCTTGCTGAGACTTCTCCAGTGGTGAGACCTACCGTGGGGCAGCACGTAGTAGAGTCTTCCGCAGTAGGCAGTCGACGGATGACTCAGGGGTCCAGGCAGACCAGACCCTCACGCAGATGACCTCAGGACACTGGCTCAGCAGTGCGGGGCACACAGCATGGAGCCAGTCTTTCGAGAGGCAGGCAGTGCTATACATGCGGCGGACAGGGTCACGTGGCTTGTGACTGCCCGACCCACCGTGCCGAGGAGCAGTAGACAGTTGAGGGGCCACCCAGGCAGAGGCAGAGGGTCGACCGTGGCGGTCCGCAGGGAGGAGGTGGACGAGGCAGAGGAGCTGGCCAAGCAGCAGGTGGTGGGCGACGCTTTGAGGCTCTACCACCACCACCACCAGGAGGTCCACCCCGACCACAGGGAGCTGGCGGGCAGAGACAGGCACAGCTCCAGGCAGCGGAGGCCTGCAACCACGGCGCACCCGAGATGATTCGAGGTACGATCTGTGTCTATTCCACCCTTTCTTCAGTTCTTATAGACACAGGAGTGAGTCACTCTTTCATAGTTGTTGCCCTTGTTCGGAGCTCGGAGATTCCGACAGAGCCATTGGCTCAATCCTTACGGCTAGAGACTGCTACAGGAGTAGACTCGACGATTACACACTGGTTCCGGCAGTGTGAGCTTACTCTAGGAGGCGAGATCTTCGGCTGGGATCTTCTTGTAGTGGCGTTGAGGCCTTACGAAGTCATCTTGTGCATGGATTGGTTGTCTACGGTCCATGCACATATTGACTGTATTAGGCGCAAGGTGCGATGTGTACGCACCAACGGGAGCAGGTTCACCTTCACCGGTGAAAAGGGAGCATTCGCAGCACAGGATGGACTTCCGCAGAGGAGAGGACAGCCCATCACTCATCAGTTGTCTAGCCTCATCCTAGGAGAAGTTGACATGCGGAGTCCTAGTTTTCCTGCAGTGGTGGATCAGTACGCAGACGTCTTTCCCGACGACGTTCCAGGGCTACCTCCTCGCAGAGAGGTAGACTTTCATATTGACCTGTACCCCGGGATAGCCCCGATATCGACTCCAGTGTATCGAATGGCCCCCTATGAGCTTCGAGAGCTACGGGTATAGTTGGAGGACTTGCAGGGTAAGGGATTCATCCGACCCAGTGTTTCACCCTGGGCTTCACCGATATTGTTTGCCAAGAAGGAGGACGGGAGCTTACGACTTTGTGTCGACTATCGTCGCCTGAACCAGGTGATAGTGAGGAACAAGTATCCGCTACCGAGGATTGATGACCTCTTCGATCAGCTCAAGGGAGCACGATGGTTCTCGAAGATAGTCCTCAGGTCAGGCTATCATCAGCTCAGAGTTCGAGACGAGGACGTGCAGAAGACGGCCTTCAGATGTCGGTATGGCCACTATGAGTTCTTGGTTATGCCATTCGGTGTAACCAATGCTCCAGCAGTGTTCATGGGCCTCATGAACAGGATCTTTCAACCATACCTCGATCGATTTGTCATAGTCTTCATCGAAGACATTTTGATATACTCGACGACTGAGGAGGAGCATTCCTACCACTTGCGGGTTGTACTAGACATGCTCCGAGAGCACCAGCTTTATGGAAAGCTCTCGAAGTGTCAGTTCTGGATACGTGAGGTCCACTTCTTGGGGCACGTCATCTCTGAGGCGGGAGTTGCAGTGGATCCTGTGAAGATCGAGGCAGTGCTAGCTTGGGAGCCACCCAGGAGCGTGACGGAGGTGTGGAGCTTCTTGGGACTAGCTAGATACTATCGGAGATTTGTGCCAGACTTCTCCAGAGTTGTGGTACCACTCTCAGCTTTGAAGAAGAAGGGGAGACCCTTTGTGTGGTCAAACAAATGTCAGCAAAGCTTCCAGGAGCTGAGACAGAGATTGACCAGTGCACCTATCTTGAGTTTTCCTGAGGAGGGAGTAGGGTACGTAGTCTACTGTGATACATCAGGGACCGGACTCGGATGTGCCCTGATGCAGGAGCGGGCAGTGATCGCCTATGGATCATGTCAGTTGAGGCCATATGAGCAGAACTACGCCACCCATGACCTGGAGTTAGCAGCAGTGGTCTTCACTCTGAAGACATGGTGACACTATCTGATGGGTGAGCGCTTTACAGTCTTTTCTGACCATCAGAGTCTCAGGTACATCTTCTCTCAGAAGGGCCTGAACCTGAGACAGCGGCGATGGCTCGAGTTCCTCCAGGACTATGACTTTGAGATAGTCTATACTCCTGGGAAGGTGAATGTAGTAGCTGATTCTCTCAGCAGGAGGACGAGCATTCAGCTACTTGAGGAGGCGACAGAGTAGCTAGCCTCTTTGCAGATATCCTTCGTGGATAGAGATGGAGTAGACTTCCTTCAGTCTCTCACAGTCACCCCTCCACTACTGCAGCGGGTCAGAGAGGCACAGCGTGGGGACTCTGACTGTGAGATACAGCGTGCGCAGATATCCTCAGGACACGCACCTGATGGCTTCTCCTTTGGAGCAGAGCACGACATCCTTTTCAGAGGATGTACCTTAGTACCAGTCACTTTACGAGAGGAGGTGCTGAGAGAGTTTCGCACTTCTCCTTTGGCGGTACATCCTGGAGTGGCGAAGATGTACCAGGACCTCAGACGATAGCACTGGTGGTCAGGCATGAAGAAGGTTGTGGCAGAGTTCGTTTCTCGATGCCTCACCTGCCAGCAGGTGAAGGCAGAGCACCAGGTACCAGCAGGCTTGGTACAACCCTTGGAGGTCCCGGAGTGGAAGTGGGACGGGATATCTATGGACTTCGTGACTGTACTTCCACGCACTTCCAGAGGTCACGACTCCATCTGGGTGATTGTCGACCGACTCACCAAGTTGGCTCACTTCTTACCCATCAGAGAGCAGGGCTCAGTGGAGAGCTTGGAATGTCTCTACGTCCAGGAGATTGTACGGATTCATGGTGTTCCATCATCTATCGTCTCTGATCGAGATGCTCGCTTTACTTCCCGGCTTTGGAAGGGTTTGCAGGAGGCGTTCGGGACACAGCTACATCTGAGCACCGCCTTTCACCCTCAGATGGATGGTCAGACGGAGAGGACCATTCAGACTCTCGAGGACATGCTCCATGCATGTGTCCTCAACTTTGGTCGTAGCTGGGAGGACCACCTACCCTTGGTGGAGTTCACGTACAACAACAGCTACCACTCCACCATCGGGATGGCACCATACGAGGCGTTGTACGGCAGACCTTTCAGATCTCCTTTGTGCTGGACAGACCCTGGGGAGTCAGCACTTGTGGGACCAGAGATGGTCTGGGCCATGATAGAGAAGGTCCAGGTCATCCAGGAGCGGATGAGGACAGCTCATAGTCGGAAGAAGTCTTATGCTGACAGGAGGCGGAGGCCACTAGAGTTCGAGGATGGCGACCACGTCTTCTTGCGTGTCTCACCTCGACGTGGATTACGGAGATTTGGACATGGCGGCAAGTTGTCTCCATGCTTCATCGGACCTTTCCAGGTCCTCAGCAGGATTGGCGAGGTGGCTTATCGCCTGGCTCTACAACCTCAGTTGCACCGGGTGCATGACGTCTTCCACGTATCCCAGCTGAGGAGATACGTGCACGACCTGACGCACATCATTGACCATGGAGAGCTAGACGTGGATGATGGGGCGACTTTTGTGGAGGTCCCGGTGGAGATCGAGGATCGATAGGAGTGGGTCCTACATGGAAGATCGATTCCTCTTGTGCGCATCAAATGGCAGCACAGGAACCTACAGGAGAGCACTTGGGAGCGGGAGGCTCAGATGCGTGCTCAGTACCCACATTTGTTTCCCTAGTTTATGATGTATCTTTACGGGGATGTAAAGATCTGAGGTGGGAGTGATGTAAAGACCCGTAAATTTCAAGGAAATTTTTTTCTTAATTTTCTTTGGAATTTTACAAGAACGCAGTTTTTGACGGCACGTGATTCCGAGGCCCGGTGTGCCCGGAATCATTTTCCGAAGTTTGGCTTGGGTACGTTCAGTGAACGAACGAGCGGGTTTTTCTAACTTTTGAACCGGTGCTTGGAATCAAATTCTGAGGGCACCGATGGAATCGCAGTGCCGGTATTTGCTTAGAAACGCCTCTTCCGGAGTTGTGTTTTCTCAGGTGTGGTTTTTAAATTTTTGGGGTTAAGTTAAGAAATAAAATAAAGTGTGCGACAACTTTATTTTTATTTCACTTAAAGCCACTTGAAAGCCACTTAAAGCTGCTTAAGATGAGTTGATGCGGATAGGGTGCTATCCAAAAATATCCTACCCAGTGGGTAGGATATTTGTGAGGTGGGGCCCGTAAGAGCCCCACCATTTCTTTTCTGCTAAGTAACGCACCCGCGAAAACCCCTATTAAATGAAAGTCAACTGGGGCGTTTCTTAGACAATTAAACACTCCTATTAATTGGGTGGTTTATTCGTTGAAATTAATTCTATGAATTAATGGGTCGTTACTTAGTTTGTTTTTCGTTTGTTGGCATGTAATAAAATAAGACCAACATTTTCCTTCTTGAGTGTTGTTCGTTGAGAGGATTTGACAGAAACCTCAAGTCCATCCTCCTTCACGAAGAACACGAAGAACGCGAAGAACGCCGGCCTCTAATGAAGGGAGACGAAGAACGCCGAGCCCTCGGAGATCGACGACGTGACGCCAAGTACCACGACGCCGACGATTCTTCTCCCGCGACGTTCTTCGGCGACGTTCCTTCATCCGCGACAAATCTTTGATCATCCGTTGAGGTGAGAGATTGCGGACCTTTTTATTCTTTGTGGTTTATAACAACTACATGGATTTAATTTTTATAATTAAATCTGTATGTTCTTGATCCTCGGAGTTCGTCGAAGCAACGTTGTATACCGCGACGACGCGACGCCCTTCTGCGACGCGACGATCCTCTTCTCCCGCGATGATCAATTCTGCGAAGAATGCACGTTCGACGACTTCGACGAGGTAGGGGTCTGATTCTTAAAAATCTTTGTGATTTATGCCCGCGATGTTTATTAAACTTTTGTTGTGTAATATTCTTTTTAAAACTGCTAACGCGGTGGGTGCGGACAAATGAACAAGTCCGAACCCACTGCACTTTTTCGTTCTTGGTGCGCGAAACGGAGGACGATGAAAAACGAGGTCGTAATGGCGATTTGAGGGCCTGGCAGTGAAGAATGCGACCCGGGAGGATCCACGGCGCAGACGGAAGTGGAATCGGACCACCGGAGCAACTTCGGTGGCCCGCGGAATCCACCGGCGGTGGCGGCGGCTGACCAGACCCGCGACCGTGCGGGTCCAGCGACACACGGGACACGGCAAAGCTGCGTCCACTGACCCAGCGCTGCCCCACGCGGGGCCGCGGCGCTTCATCCCGCGGGGGCAGCGCGCCCCGCGGTTCCTCTGCTCGGCCGCCCGGCCGAGCCGAGCCGGGCCGACCCGTCGGACCGGGTCGCGCCCAGGCCGGGCCGGGCTGGGCCGCCGGGCCGGGCCACAGGGCCGGGCCGGGTCGGGCCGGGCCCAAACCCCCCGTTCCCGGACCTTTTCAGTCTTTTGCTCATAACTTGAGCTGCGTGCCTCCGAACGATGTGCCGTCAGCGGCGATGCGATCCTTGGATCGAGACAGTCGTTTCAGTATATCACAATCAAGGTTTTGGAATACCTTGTATTCGGCCAGGTTGGTTCATACACGAAACCAATCGGGCCCTCGGAGCGGAAACGCTCATATCTTGAGCTTCGGACATCCGATTGACGTGCCGTCGACTTTGTTGTTTTCCTCTAAGTGAGACGGATATTTTGGCTTACTCCGCCCGAGGTTTGGATCTAGGTGGAGTACGGTCGGGTTGGTTTTGCCTTAAAAACCAACCGGACCCCTGGGACGAAAAAGCCAATAACTCTCAGACCGGGCGTCCGATTGACGCGCCATCTGCGACGTTCAGTTCCTGTTGGCGATACGGAACTTTTGGATATATCAACTCTGGACTAGGTGTCAGTTGATGTATCAGCCTCTCGGCTCATGGAGCGGACCCTCCCGAATGAGCTTGTTGTGTGCGGGAACCCTAGAGTTGGCTGCGACTGCTACTGTGACGACGACGACGACTGTACAGAGATCCTCAGTGGATTCGACGGCGACGACTACAACACTCAGCGATCCTTTGTGGGTCAGTGCTACCGATCTTGTGTGGGTCCGATCCTATGTGGGTCAGTGCTCAGCGGTCCTGTGTGGTCCAGCGCCTACAGGTCCTGTGTGGGCTCGATCCTGTGTGGGTCTTTGCGGGGGTTAGTTACCTATCGATCCTTTTTGGGTCAGATCCTATGTGGGTCTTTGCGGGGGTTTGTTACCTATCGATCCTTTGTGGGTCAGATCCTTTGTGGGTCATTGCGAGGGTTAGTTACCTATCGATCCTTTGTGGGTCAGATCCTTTGTGGGTCATTGCGGGGGTTAGTACCTATCGATCCTTTGTGGGTCTGACGGCTTAAATGGATCAGTGATCATCTCTATCGTCATTCGAAGAAGTATACCTGTGTGAGCTGAAACCCTGTTTTGCTTTCCTTTGTGGATTGTGTTGTGCTATCCTGTGTGGATTTACGTTTTACTTTCCTGTGTGGATTGGGTTGTACTTGAGCTCGGATGTTGGAGCCGAGCGAGAATTGATGACTTAGGTATATGTATGGGCATATACCTAAGCCGTGTCGGATGTTACTTCATGATTGTATCTTTCCTTTGTGGTTTATCCTTTGTGGATTATGGGAGACCTTCGGGGGTCTCGGGGTCCCTACTGAGTATCTTATACTCACCCTTGCATGGTCTATGCCCGCACTACGTTGTGTTGGTTGCAGACGATGGACAGCGCTGATCGTGGTAGAGGCTTGCGGAGCAGGACGGTACTTGGAGGTGGACCACTGGGCGGGACGTACTCGGAGCGGTCGGTTGGACCCGAGGAGCAGTGGAGGCTATCTGTACCCACCCTTCAGGTGGAATTCCCAGTGGAAAGCTCGACGTCGTGGATTTACTTTTTAGTTGTTGTTTTCCCTTTCAAGTTGTACTTTACTTTCAGTTTGGGTTTGTATTCTGGACCACTTACTTTTCCGCACTTGCTGTTGTACCAGTTTTTACTTAGTGTTTACTTTTTACGCTTTCTTACTCTATGGTGATTGTTTACTTTGCAAAGGCAATGCCTTCCCTTTACCGGGATTTATGCCTTGGTGCTAGTCGCCAGCCCCTGACCTATGGAAGGCGGGCTTGGGGTAGTCACGGCACGGGCCCCGAGGACGGGTCGTGA
The DNA here is from genome assembly GCA_963277665.1 of Viscum album. Classification (NCBI taxonomy): domain Eukaryota; kingdom Viridiplantae; phylum Streptophyta; class Magnoliopsida; order Santalales; family Viscaceae; genus Viscum; species Viscum album. The sequence continues at coordinate 11,247,807 of CAUJRU010000002.1, forward strand.
CATACTTAATTAGTAATTATTAATAATTAATTATATAATGACTAATTACTTGAATAGTAATATAATTAGTTAATTGGTAATATAATTATTAACTATTTAATAATTAATTAGTTACTTGGTGAAAATTTATTTATAACCTATCATATCCACCTACTTGAAACTTAAAAAAGTTTCAAGTATGTGACTTTTTTGGCCTATATAATATAAACGATAAGACTAATATGAATGAAATTTTAAACATTGCTTAAACATATAACTAATAGTCCAAAATAAAAATAATTTCTTAAAAAATCTTGGTGAAAAATTATTTATAACCTATCATATCCACCTATTTGAAACTTAAAAATGTTTCAAGTACATGACTTTGCTGGCCTATATAATATAAACTATAAGAGAGGTATGAATGAAATTTTAAACATTGCTTAAACATATAACTAGCAGTCCAAAATAAAAATAATTTCTTAAAAAAAATTGGTGAAAATTTATTTATAACCTATCATATCCACCTACTTGAAACTTAAAAATGTTTCAAGTATGTGATTTTGCTGACCTATATAATATAAACTATAAGACCGATATGAATAAAATTTTAAACATTGCTTAAATTGGAACTCAATTCACCCCCCTATTAAGATTCCACTCTGACCAACAAGTAATAATAGTGTTTTGATTTCAGTAGACATAAAACATGTAAACAATAGTGTACAATCAATGCCTATGTCTGTGGCGAGGAGATTCCATCCCACATGGTGGTCTGCGAATAGGACGTCCGCGTCGAGTGCACAGTGGAGTCTGATGACCTGGAGAAAGCTGGTCCTTGGGAACTGGAACATTGAATGTCGCATCCTCCATCTATGTGTCAGTGGGAGGAGTTTTCAACTACATCTCGTACGACCATCTGGATCCTTCTCCCACTAGGGTGGTTGAAGGACATGCCTCCATCGCAGTGGGGAACAAGGCCTGCGATGGAGCTATACCCCAAGACGGTGATGGCTCTAGAATCCAAGGATGTGAAGGATCTGGAACCCAAGATAGAGAGAACTATGGATATCCTGTCAGGAAAGATGGATCCCATGCCACCTGAGGCACATCCTGAATCAGCTGATCGTGGACTACTAGAGGGTCGACCTCTACCTGTGGAACAGGTGAGGCCTCACATGCAACACGATGATGTATGCGTCGTCATGGTCGTGGCTCCTCAGCACCAGAAACAGCTGCAAGATGTGACTCTGGGGCAGGAACCTCCTCTCTCTGATCTGAACACATGAAGATGCTCCCGGAAAGCACACGAAAAGATTCCCTCGCCTCCAACGATGTAGCATGGACGGCTGCTCGGATAAAGACCCCATCCTCCTCTTCATCACTCATGTGAACAAGCTGCTCTTTGTGAATTCCCTGTAAATAGATTCAAATAGAATTAGAACATAATTCAATAAACAAACTAATGTAAATTTATTGAATTACCATCCTCTTCATCTCTATGTCGGGTTAGGTAAGATACAGTATAGACTTCAGTCTATACCACGGCGCATAGTCAACCTACTCTAAAAGAGAGAATCAATTCGTATGAACACCCTGAATATGTAACTCTGCATGTCTGTGCCAGTAGACGATAAAATTGGCATGTACTTGGGACCAGTCATCATCCTGCCTCCCTGTCAACTTTATCCCATGAAGCTGGTCTATCTGTCTTGATGGTAATAGAATCGGCTGAGTACGGAAAAACTGGCGCATGACTCTGTCAGGATGCTTCCACTCAATAATATGGAAGTGAATGAGGGGTACTACAGCCATAGCATCCTCAAGCCCAACAGTGCAGTATGCTGTAAACTGGTCCATAATACTCCAGTATGGAAGCCATGAAATCTGAAATGACAAGTGATTTTTTCAAAAAAACACCTAACTAAAAACCAAAATTGATGTTATTATTAAATATGTTATACAGTGAGTATATACATACCTGATCAGGTAATAGATAGTCCAACTGTAGCCGATATATGCCCAAATGGTGTCTTGGAACCACGTCAAAATTTTGTCGCTGACACCACATGTAAAATACATCAACGATAGTGACAAATAATGAGAAATTATAGTCAATAACTCATAGTAGAATCAGAAACCTATATAAATGACCTATCATACCAGCGTCCACGCGGAGTGTCATGCAGCACCTCTATCTCGACCGGCAGACCAACAAGGTCAGGGCGGAATATTGGGATGTGCTCCAATGCCCACATCTGAATAAGGATGACGCATCCTCCGAGACCTATATGGTCCCTATTGGATAGCATGCATAATGATCTGTACCTGTATGCCAAGCAGGCTGATCCCCAGCAGTACGTCCCAGCCCAATCAAAGTCCTCTAATAGGGGTAGATATATCATATGCACATGCATCCCCAAGTGATCTGTACACATGGTCCCACCAATGAGCCGTAAGATATATGCACGGGCGTAACGCATGACGGTCTACTAATCGTCATCATCCTGTAAATTTGGAATCTGCGACAACCAAGGAATAGATATGGACGATCCATCTATATCCCTACAGTCGGACAAAATAACAACGCCTAACAAGCACTGAGTAAGGTCTATCCAAGATGCACGAGTGAGTCCAATAACGGGTCTCCCCTGGATAGGCAGACCGATAAGCACTACGACATCCTCGAGGGTGATGGTCATCTCTCCCTCATGCAGGTGGAATTTGTGTGTCTCTGGTCTCCATCTCTCAATGAGGGTAGCAAGTAGGTGATGGTCTACAAATGTGAAATCTAATACGGCAAGACCATAGAAGCCATCACGGTGCAAATAAGGTCTAATGGCATGTGGAGGCTCCATGTGATGAAAATGGTGCGCTCGACGCACCTTCACCAATCGATCTGGACGACCCTCTAACACGGCCTGCAAAATATGGGTACGCCACTGAGTGAGTAGTATGGTATCATCCATCTGCATATAAACAAATGAAATGAGTCATAAGTGTAAAATGTAAATATAACATTATGGATTGGATTAAGATAACCATGTCAATTAGTAATGATGTTTTTGGAATTTATCTAAGTGTATGTATTCAATAAATTGTGCTAATCGTTATGATACTATAATTTCATTATAGAATAGTTTACTAAAATATCCTACATGTTTAGGTTGGGGTTTATGTTTGAGGGTTTAGGGTTAAATTTTTTAATATTAACGTTCAAGAAACATGTTTATGGGTTAATAACATTTACTTTACAATGTGGGTTAAGTGTTCCGCTTTCGGATTTATGAAATAAATTCTACTATCTCATATTTAAATTTATTTCTTGAAATCAAGAATATTAATATGAAATAAGTTCTATTATCTAAAATATTGAGTCTTGAATTTGGTTACACATATTTTGGGGGAGCTTTATGATTAAATAATTATGGATTGGATTAAGATAAACCATGTCAATTATGATGATGTTTTTGGAATTTATCTAAGTGTATGTATTCAATAACTTGTGCTAATCATTATTATACTATAATTTTGTTATAGAATAGTTTAATAAAATATCCTACATGTTTAGGTTTGGGTTTAGTTGTGAGGTTTTAGGGTTAAAAATTTTAATATTAATGTTTAGGAAACATGTTTAGGGGTTAATAAATTTTACTTTACAATGTGGGTTAAGTGTTCTGCTTTCGGATTTATGAAATAAATTCTACTATCTTAGATTTAAAGTTATTTCTTGAAAGCAAGAATATTAATATGAAATAAGTTCTATTATCTAAAATATTGAGTCTTGAATTTGGTTACACATATTTTGGGGGAGCTTTACGATTAACTACTTATAGATTTGATTAAGATAAACCATGTCAATTAGTAATGAAGAGATAAAAACATTTATTTTACAATATGGGAATGTCACAATGAAGACAGTACATCATTATGGATGAGACTGTGAACTCGACCCAACAACATTAGGGCATCGTTTCCGGTTATGACCTTCTTTATGAAATATCATGCATCGCAAACTCTGTCCTTGTTCTTGAGGCCAGTCCATCTCATTATGCATCCTACTCGCCTTCGGTCTCCCATGAGGATGTAACTGATTCATGTCAGGTATCACTATCGGTTGGCCTTCAGGCATTGGGAAATAATGATACTCCGCAATAGGTTTCCATGGTGCAGCATAACAGTTAGTAATGGTATCCATCTGGTACACTGGATCAACATATGCTTCCCATGAGATGTTCACAGAGGTACATGCTGCGATGGCATGTGTACATGGAAACCGTAAGGCCTAAAAGTTTCCACATTGGCATTGCCTTGTTTCCAGTAATACCACATTTTTTTCACCGACGTGATTTGTGATGGGGTCTGAATGCTCTTAAACTTCAAATCAGGAGTCTTCTCTTCGAAAGAGACAGACGTGATAACCAGAAGCTTCTTCAATATTCTTTTCAATCTCTTGTTGAAAGTGTATTCCATGTATTATCCCCTATTGTATTCCGTATGATGATAGTTTTTGTCTATCCACAAAGTACTTCACGCATTGATATAATGTCTCCTGAACTAAGGTGGTTATAGGTAGCTTGTGAAGCCCTTTGAAGATACCATTGATGCACTCCAAAATGTTTGTCTTCATGTGTTTGTACCTCTTCCCCCCGTTGTATGCCAATGTCCATTTCTCTTTTGGAATCTGCGTCATATAATCATAAACTTCTTGATTATCCTGACGAATTTGTTCAAAATGTTCTTCAAACCACCGTTGGTCCGACTCATATGCTACAAATCATAGATGATATTTCACATAAATTGATTTTATCTTTATATTGAAATAGTAAAACAAAACTAATAGAATGCATACCAGGCCTCATGATTGCCTTCTTCATCTGTTCGTTGTGGAATTTTTTATGTGCATTGCTAGAAATGTGTCTAATGTAGAACCGATGATGTGCATTTGGGTATCTCCATGTATCAGGATATGCATTAATTGCCTCATTAATTGCTCGATGGCGATCAGATATCAAACAAACACCCTGAATATTGGTGAAATGGTTGTTGATACATGCCAGAAACCAACTCCATGATTCATAGTTTTCTTTCTCTACAACGGAAAAGGCAAGCAGAAGAGGTGAACGGTTTCCATCTTGGGTTGTCGCAATCAACAATAATCCCTTTTATTTTCAATACAGAAATGTTCCATCAATCTGAATAAACTGTTTGCAGAAATGAAATGCGGAGATACAAGGAAGGAATGCCCAGAACAACCGCTGAAATTGAACACGAGATGGATCAAGTCGGTTATTGTGAGACACATATTCATTTGTATCCAGATAGAACACAACTTGGTTATGATGCCTCAGTATGGCTAGAAATTGCGGAAACACCTGATATGAGTCATCTCAATCACCATATACCTTCACAATTGCCTTCTGTTTCTCCATCCATGCCTTATTATAGGAAATCTTATAACCGAATATCTATTGAATCCTCTCTTGCACAAGGGCTATGAGAACATCTTGACATGTCCTAATCATCTCAACAACAATAGATGACACAAAATCTGCATCCAATGAGGTATGATCTTGTGTGAGGCTTGGTTGAACGCAAGTATGAGCCGCCTCAATCCTCGAGATTATCCAACCTCCAAATGTAATGTCTAGAATCGCCCTTAAATGAAATCTAAAATCATCCCCATATTTCTCACACCGTATAACATATTTACTAAGGCATGATTCGTGAACTACATAGTTGAAGTATCTCTAAATACGAAATCTCTTTAACGTGCTTTTTAAGGCATCTTTACTAGGAAAATTCCATCCAATATATAAGGTTTTTTCCACCTCACTAAACCTATCTGGTACAACTCCATGGAACTCAGTTGTCGGTGTGAGAACAGTATTGTCGAATTCAGGCACGCGTGTCATTGCCTTTGACCAAGATGAAAAGAGTGGTGGATGATTTATTGTAGGTCGAGGTTGATGTACAACTACTGCATTTCTCAAAAACCTCCTCTCTATCTTTCGTTGGTCCCTCCTCATCAGTATTGTTATCACCATCTGATCCATCATTATGAAACTCCTCATCAGAAGTCAGATTGACATGTATATCCAGGAGATCATTTAGGTTGTCCTCTTCTGCTGCATCATTTGGAATACACTCAATTTCATGGGGTGTACTATCTTCAACCAATCTTGTAATTCTACGTCTTCATACAGGTGGACGTTGTTGTTGTACAGTAGCAACATCAACGTATAACTCCATCATGGTACCATCTGACCATTGAGAAAATAAACTAATTGCTTGGACCCACTGCGCATCAGCAACCAATGGAAAAGCTAGAGGCCACAGAGTTGTCAGAAATTGCAAATGTCTATAGCTCATAGACATGATCTCTTGATCGGGTCCCAAATTTAAAGAAACATGAATTCTCTCTTAAAGGTCACTAATGGTTACACAATCAGCTGTACTAACCACCATAATTGGTTGTGTACTGTAAGAAACTCCTTGCTTAGTTTGAATAATCTTCCCATAGCAGTACACACAGGCAAACATGACTCTACGTCAAAAATGTTTCTTTCATCAAAATTGTGATAGTGTAACAAATATTAAAAATTTTGTTTGACCATATGATGTATATTAGAATGTAATTTTAGGGAGCCTTTTTATACCCTAAACTAAGATACTGATGTTTGACCATATGATATTTATTAGAATGTAATTTTAGGGCGCCTATTTATTTAATGTGTTTGTTCTTCTTCATTTCACTTTATATGTTCATCATTATCATTAGCTAATCATTATATGGATCTATGTTTTAATCTTATGTTATTTATTAATTATTCTATAATTAATTATGTCTAATAGTAACTATTATTTCTAAACGATATAATATTTACATTTTCAAACATTTTCTTCTCCATTTCATTTTAAATAATTATAATTGTCATTTTAAACTGATTTTCTTCATACAGTTTTTAACTAATAAATCATTCTTTAATCACTATTTTATCATTATTAAGTTATTCTTTAATTATTTATTCTTTAATTGTTAATCATATTATATTCACTGGTTAATTATAATTAACTAATAATAACTTTAATTCGTTAATTCTTATTTCCTTATTTGATTCTATAATATTATATTTATCATTTTATCATTGATAAATATACTTATTTGATTTTTCTTCTCTTAGATATTTTAGTAGTTTATAAAGAAAATATGAATCATCTTAAGCATATTCCCCAGGAGTGTCAAACCAGGATGCAGCAAGGCCCATTATTGTGAACTAGTTATCGTTCGAGTCTAGCTCAAAGCGGTGTTTTCAGGTTTTACCCCTATGTACATCTCTGCCAGAGCCACATCCACTTGTTTGTATCCAGAAAAGAATTTAATTGCTTAGATAACCACATAATTTTTAAGCTACCAAAATTTCAAAATACTTAATCCTAAGTTAATCTATACTTAATTTATACTACCTAACAGTAATTATTTCAAACTATATATAACTAATTATAGAAACTATATAACCAAATATTAATAACTAACTAAACTACTTCAAAAATGAAATATTGAAAACTAAAATAAATTAAATTAAATAAATAAAAACATTAAATTAAATAAAGAAACATACCTCTAAATAAAGCTTCATAAAAACCCGCACATAAAATGAATTTTTAGAGATAGAGAGAGTATTTAGGAGACATGGAGTCAAGGATCAAGTGAGGAGAGTGGGGGTGTTCACCCTTTTATAGGGATTTCAGGCCAAGGTGGAATCGCGGAGGCCGCCTTTCACCTCTGCGTAAGGCCAAAGGTGGCATCGCAGAAGCCACCTTTCGCCTTACCCAGATGCGAAAGGCGGCCTCCCCCCAGCCACCTTTTCCATTTCATCAATCCAAGCCAAAGGCAGTGTGGGGGAGCAAAAGAGGCATCATATATGTTGCCTTTGTAGAGTATTTTTTTTTAAAAATTAACCTAAGCGGTTTTTCAAAAAAAAATCAAAAAACGTATTTAAAAAAAACTCCAGATCCCCGCCTGAAAAAAAGAAAAAAGTTCAAATTTCAGAACCTAATTATCAAAATATTATATGTTAAATAATAATAATAATAATAATAATAATAATAATAATTAAATAATTAAATTGTACTAGAATGAAAGTTATACATAAATTATACTGATTATAGAAATAAATATAATTTTAAAAGATAAGGTTACATATATGTGTGTGTGTGCATGTGTGTGTGTGGAAATATAATTAGGTATATTAATATAATACAAATAGAAATTTGATAAAATTACTACATATATACATAATAATAATTCCACTATTAAATATTATTCTAATATAATAATAATAGACTAACAATATTAATACTATTTTAATTAACACTGCTAATATTTATAATGATATATAATAATATATAATACCAATATAGAAAATTAATATATATATTAATAAATATTAATAAACTAATATTAGTGAAACTACTAAAAATAATAATGAAGCGTTAAAAATTAAATGTTAATAATATATAAAATTAATATAAACTAATAATAATAATAAATTACTAAAATTAATATATAATTAACTAAAAAGTACAAAAAATAAAAAACACTATAAACTACAAAAATAAACTAAAAAAATTAAAAGCGGTTAAACCAATTAATTATTACTAAGTTAGAAGCTTGAAAAAATGTTAGTGAAATTCATGCGCATTAGATGTCCAAATTTTTTAAATAAGACTCTTTTATTTTTAGACATTATGAACAATAATTGTAGTAAAATTTATCACCTCAACAAATGGTAAATCAGGTTAATATAAGTTTAAAACTAAATGATAGGGTGATAATTTCTCATATTAATTCTTAATGGATGAATTAAATTTAACACTTATTACCTAGGCACTAAATTGAATTGTTTAAGGGATGCTTGTTCATGAAATGATCTATATAATATTTAAAGTAAAGAAAAATACAAAATGTCACTCTATTACTTTTAAATATGTCTTATGTGTTCATATGGAGACAAAAAAAGGTTTTGAATGAATATAAATGTCTATTTTGAGCATAATTAAATTATTTTCACGATGGAATTTCAATTATAATATTTAGTAATTATATAGTTACCATAAATTCTTATGCAACATTGACGCAATATTTCTTTAATTAATAGAAAAATAAAATAAATGATATAAAAATTATTAAAAGTGATATAATTTGAATGATTTATAATGTTCTGTGAATTTTATAGATGATTATGACATATTAGTGCTGTTTTAAAGGATTATACTCGAGTTATAACTTTATATTTATGTATTTTAAGTAAAATTAAATGAATAGTGTCAAAATTGATAATTATGATATATTTTGAAAATAATATATTATTAAATTATTTAAAAACATTAAAATATTTAAATAGGATTATGGGGATAATATATGGTCTAAAATATCATCCATTATCTATTTATTAGTAAATAGTTAACTTATAAGTAAAATTACAACCCTTTAAGTATGAAAAAGACATTACAGTGGTTAAAGTTAAACTGGGTTAACTTTGGGGTTAAACCAAAAGATAATGTTCAAAACACCACTTAAACCTATCCAAATTCTATTTTCTGATCAGATTACAACCTAATCCCATCACAAATTTGAATCTCTAACTATTTAGAAGCATTTTTCTAGTGAATAACTTTTTTATATTTTATTATTTTATGAAATTCGAAGTGTGTCATCTCCCCACTTATAAAAGGACACCCATCATTTCTAATCTTTACACCACATTTTTCCTTCTAGCTTAACCAAACCCTAAAAATTTTAGTTTCTAAACATCATTATTAAATTTCTAGAGGTTATGGTCTTCTTGAAAGACCAACCCTAGGTTCCATAAAAAATGATCTAAATGTGGTCATCTGAGGAAGAGGTAATCGTCTTACCCGACCTCTTTTATTTTTTTTATTCTTTTACCTTCTATAAATCCATTTTATTATCATAAAATAAATTCTTCAGTATCATCTATATATTTATATTTTATTATTACTATGAACTAAAAATTATCTACCCTCTTTTCAATTAAATGTAAATTTAAGATATCATTCGTGCGTACGTACAACTTGTCATCTCCACATATCAATACAATTCATTTTTCATCACCATATTTTATGGATGAGTATTTTGTTGGGTTTAATATTTATATATTCTATTTATGAAATAATTATGATTCTAAAATTATAATATTATATCTACCTTCTTACCTTCCAATCCGTTAGAAAATGATAACGTTGTTCATGCTTATGTGTGGACTACCACATCCATGAAGTGATGTAGTCCTTTTTTTTATTTGCATATTCTTATGGATAGTAATAAGGATAAATTTAATGAATATGTATGATGTATATGTTATAATAATAATTATTTAATGTTTAATTATTATTTATCTTTCTTTCGTTCCATCTGTCAAAAAGTGAAAATAGTGTTCATTAGTACGTACGACCTATCGTCTCTATGAACAATCAAATTCATTTTTATATATATAAATTTTATGGATTAATATAAATACATATATAATTAATATATATGATATTTATATCATGGTTAACATTCTGGATATTATTGAACCATTATCAAATTATAAGGACCAAAATTATCAAACCAAAAAATATATGAAAAATGAAGCACTTATTACCTGAAATAGTGATTTTAACAAAGAATTATTAATAAATGGGTGATAAAAGATTATATGTAAGTAATATATGGTATTATATATATTAGTATGGTTCTAGAATATATGTATGATAAATCTATATTTATTATATTGGAGGTTCAGACACATATGAAGGAAGTCAAACCTGAGGTAAGAGTTTATTTCAAAATCTCATCATTATTCTGCATTGTTTATGTTTAAGTCTCTATTCATGGGATTATTTGATATTTATATCTTTAAACAAATATATTTTCTTATAATATGGTTATTTCTATAAATTACTAGTTTTAATTATGATTTTCCTCTACTTACGTACTCAAGACCCTGAAAGAATATTTTTAAGGAATACTGACTTCATTTCTCTCTTCAATCGGAAATCCTTTCTCTTCCATGTTCACATTTTATAAAAATGTTTTAAAGAATGTATTTACTAATATCCAGTTATTTTTTAAAGTCATTTTTACCCAATATTTAATTTTTACAATAAAAATTAAAAGGGATTTTTTTCTTTTTTCAGAAGGATGAACTTTTGACCTTTTTACAAAAGTGTGTAAGAAATATTTTTTAACTTATATAGAATGAATGGAATTTCCAACTATCATGTCCACTCATTAATTTTAAGATTATTTTACAATTTTACAAGGTTATTTTTAATGAAAAATGATTTTATTAATATTTGGGACAAATTATATTTAAAATAATCATTTTCAAAAGTGAAAAGGGTATTTTCCTCAAGAAATTTTCTAGTGAGATTTTGAAACTATTTTCATCTATATCAACATCTTTTGTTGAATATATATTTTTTACTAAGGTTATACTCTTATGATACCATCTAAAATATATCTCAGGATGGTTTTTGATCAGCTTGAATGGGTAAATTATTGATATTCCATATACTAGTTCTTCCAATACAGTCAATTATTGATGTTTATGGTACGCTGGTTGAGTTATGTTGTTTATTAATATAATGAATGAATTGGAATTATCAAGTGATGGGTCAGGCATGGAATTACATATCCCCTCTATGTAATGGTAGGTCTCATGATACAAGATAGATTAGGTTTTTTCCAATACCTTACCTATTTAATTAAGATTTCTTGACATGATACCTTAACAGCATGTTTAAGATGTCTTTGAACAAGGCCTCAACAATAAGTTTCAGATCTATAGAATTATGCATTCCACAATTATAATATCAATTATTTATTTCCATCTGATTATTTTATTAGTATCGATATCCATGTATAAGTTTCTAGCTCATGTGATTATTTATATGGTATTTTTTTGATCATCGTTGATTTTTTCCATATTATTCATGCCTTATTTAGCCTCCGCTCTATGCATTCCCTTACTGAGCATATGATCTTACCCCTTTCTTATGTTTCTTTTACCTAGGATACTAGGAAGTGTTTTATGATTGATATGAAGGGATTTTATAGAGGGAATAAATATGATCCTAAATAAAATATTATGTTTTATTATATGTTTTCAAATGTAAAATTGGATTCAAGTATGTATGTAGCTAACCAAGATAACTTTTCAGTCCTTTGGGATGTGATTGTTTTTATTTAGTACCAATGTAATAAAGTAACTACCAGCTCTAGGCTACTAGGGTTGGTTTATTTATATTTGGTATCATATTACATTTCTCTCTTGATCGACTTTCTATAATATATAGTAAGGAGGTGGTAAGGTTGCATGGATTACCAATTTCTATTATATCTGATCGGGATATGAGGTTTACCTTGATGTTTTGGAAAAGTCTTCAGTGAGTTCTGGATACATAATTGAGTTTCAATACTGCTTATAATTCTCAAATATATGGTCATTCTAAGAGGACCATTCAATTTCTAAAAGAATTTTTTAGAGCTTGTTCAATGGATTTTAATGGTGGTTTGTATCAACACCTTCCACTGGTCGTGTTTTCTTACAACAACATGTTTCACTCGAGCATTAAGAAAGATATTTATGAACCCCTATATAGAAATAAGTTTATAAATCCAACTTTTTAGGATGAATTTAGATAAATAAAGCTATTGGGACCTGATCTAGAAGATAAAATGGTATAGAAAGTTATATCCACTCAAAATCACATCAAGGCATCTTAGAGTTGAAAGAAACATTATGCTAACAATCGTCGATGTGATCTGGAATTTGAAGTTGGTGAAAATGTTTTTCTATGAATTTATACATAAGGTATTTTATGATATTTTTAAATAAGTTAAAGATAATCCCTAGATATATTGTCCCTTTTGAGATTCTTGATCATATCGGGATAGTAGCTTATCGTATGACACTTCCACTAAACCTATTATAATTTCACAATGTGTTTCATGTATCCCTCCTATGAAAGTGTATGTTGAGCAATTTTTGTTTTCAACAATACATAATTTAATAATGGGGAGATTGTTGAGAATAATACTCTATCTCATTATGATGATTTTGATGCTCACAAATACCCTTATTTGTTATTATAATGATTTTTATTTAAGTATATTTCAGGAAATTTATATTCTTTATATTTTTATTTTTAGAGAAATATTAAAGTATTTAATCAGTGTGGTATATTTGACAAAGTGTTCGGAAATTAGTTGAGTGTGTTCTGGAAACACTGTTCATACCCTATGTTGAGAAGCGTAGCGTAAGGATGGAATGTGGCGTTTACTTTATGAGATATTGGAAAAGTATGGTTAAAAAATCATACGTTATCTACAAAGTATGGAAGAAGAACCCTATGTTTGAAAAAAACCTTACATTTGGGAAATTGACAAAGTATAGAAGAAGATCATTACGTATGTATGGAACATTTGAAAGCTGAAGTTAAAAGTATGGTTCGTCAACCTTACTTTTTGTGAACAACTATAAGTTTGAAAGCTGAAGATAAAAGTATGGTTCATCAAGCTTTTGTGAATAACCATACATTTTAAAGATTAAGATAAAAGTATGGTTCATCAACCTTACTTTTGTGAACAACCATACGATTGAAATCTGGAGATAAAAGTATGGTTCATAAACCTTACGTTGTCAACCTTATGTTGTGAACCATATATTCAGAGAATGAATTCTATTATGTTCAAGCCTACGTTTGATGTTAGAGATTTCAATTACAATTTTATCGAGCAACAGTCTTTAAGAGGATATTATGATGATTTCAAGCCAGATTAAAAGGCCAAATCTAAAACATGCCTTTGATGAATTCAAAACTGTTTATTAATGATTCAAAGGATATATTTAAGAGGAGCTTTTCATGGTGAATATTAAGGGATGTTATAACTGCTCTATTATTCAAACTTTTGAATATTGCAAGTCAGAAGGTGAATTTTGTGGATCTAAATTTACAGAGAGATCACTCGTCTATATTCTATATTTATCTGTATTATTCTGTATTTTAAAAAGAGAGAGGTGAATCATCGATCTCTAGAGTTTTCACGACTACGGTTTTACAGAGACAATTGATTAAGAAATAAATAATCTGTTGTTACGGAGATTGAAAAATATTTGTTTTCTGAAGAAGAAGAAGAAAGACATTGAAGATTCACCAACTCTACAACGAATATCTTTTGTGGGTCTACTATTGTTGATATTTCTGAATTCATTTCAAGATCTACTGCAACTGGATCGACTCAGATCTACTTCTACCTGAAGATTATTCTTTTTGAATTCGACGATCCATCGACTGCCAAATTGTGTGTTGTTTCAATTGTAAAGAACAACTGGAAAGTATTTAAAGAAAAAATATTCTCTTACTTTGAGTAACCGACTTCTCATACTAAGATATGTGTTCGGTTCTGTGTATGAACCAGAAGGATTTGTTTTACCTTAAAGTTGTAAAGGTGTCAACTTCCTGCACTCAGTTGTGGAACGGTTTGTTGATAAGAGGACCAGATAGTGAAAATCACCAAGATCGTGGAGTAGAGCATTGGTGGAGTGGACTAGGGGAATTTTGTTCCCCGAACCACTATACTTCGTGCATTCTTTGCTATTTAGTTTCTACTGCTTAATCTTTCTGATAAAGTTAAAAGGATTGATCATGATCTCGTGAAGAAATTTTAAAAGACACAATTCACCCCCTCTTGTGTATATTTGGTATAACCCAATCCAACAATTGGTATCAGAGGAGTAGCTTTTGCCAAAGCTCTAAAAAGATGAAAGTTTTTGGATTATTCATCAGCACAATGGCCGATACATGAGAGGGTATGTCAATGGTTTGATATCCTTACTTCAACAGTGAAAAATATGGATGCTGGAAATCAAGAATGATCATTTATCTAAAAAATCTTAGATACAGAGTCTACTCGAAAATTCTAACTCCATATATGATTCCAGAGAAACCTGAAACATGGAGTGCTGATACAGAAGCAGATTATGAAATAAACTCGAAATATATGAATGCTATCATCTGTGGTCTTGGACCAGATGAATTCAATAGAGTATCTCAGTGCCCTACAACTTATGAAATGTAACAGACAATTGTAGTTGCTTATGAATGAACTGACAATTTCATACAGATGAGGTATGCTACTGCTAAACTAAAATTCAATACATTTAGGATGTTTGAAGGAGGAAGTACCACCCAAATGAATGGAAGGTTGATAGATATTTTCAACAATATCACTTCCTTGGGAGATCTGATCAAACGAGCTGATCAAGCCCTGAAAGTAATAAGAGTACTACCACCCAGATGGAATGGAATCTCTACTGCTATGAGACAATCATCTCCTGTCAAAGATTTAACAATGAGAGAGTTAATTGGAACTCTAATTATGTATGAGGATGAGATGCAGGATAAAGTAAATGAGAATAATGTTCTAATAAAGAGAGAAAACAATGCCTTAAAGGTTTCATCTCAAAGAAAAAGTAGAAAGCTAAAGGAAAAGGAAATAAAGGTAAAATCAACAAGTTTTAATTCATCCAATTCAGATGTGGAACTGTCTTAGATAGTCATAAAATTTAGTAAGTTTTATCAAAAGAAAAAAAGGTTTTAGAAAGTCTTTTAAAAAAGATGAGAAGGAAGTTAGGTGTTATGAGTGCAAGAAAATTGGTCATATCAGACCTGACTGTCCACAATTAAAGGAAGACAAGAAGAATAAATTCTATGATTATGAGCAAAAAGAGAACAAGGAAATGAAAGCTACTTGGAGTGTATATAAAGACTCCAGTAGATTATCAGAGTCTAATTCAGAAAAAGAGGAATCTAACTTGAAATCCAATATGTGATTTATAGAAGAAACTGATGAGGTACAATCCTATTACTCATCTGAATCTAATTCTGACTCTAATTCTGATTCAATATATTCAAATGAAAAACTTTCAGCCTACTGCAATATGCTTGAAGAAAAATATGAATCGTTATTTAAGAAAAAACAAGTCTTTAAAAAATATTCATAATGTTGTTTTAGGAGTGAGATATACTCTGCTAAATCAACATCAGGAATTAACTAAAAATATAACTTAATTAACACAAACCATACATATCATGGATCTAAAATAAAAACACTAAAAACCGGAGTAGAAAATTACAAAAGTGCAACTCTTATTTTTACAAAAAAAAGAAAATACACTAAATGAAATACTTGTAAAGAATGTATTTAAAAAGGAAAGATATGGAATAGGCAGTAAATGTGAAAAACCTAAACTATATAAAAATTACTTTGTTCCTAGTTCTAGAAAAGTAATCTGTAATTATTGTGGAATAAGAGGACACATATCTAAAAACTGTTATTTAAGGCAACCACAAATAAGTGATATTAAGAAAGCCTTTGTTGCAAGCATTTTATATGATTCTATTGATTTTAGAAAAATGAAGAAATTCTGGATTCCCAGGTCTTTGATATCTAAAACTACTAGACCCAATAGAATATGGGTACCAAAACAAACCCTTTTTTAAATTCCATTGTAGGAATCTGGTCACAGAAGCCAAACTGAAATATGGTACATGGACAGTATATTCTCTAGGCATATGAGTGGAAACTCATCAAATTTCATAACTCTAACTCAAAAGGATAGAGGTCGAGTCATATTTGGTGACAATGCCAAAGGCAAGATTATTGGCATTGGAATAGTTAGAGATTCATAAGTTGTCTTAATCAATAAAGTACTCTATATACAAGGATTGAAAAACAATCTGATAAGTATCTCTAAACTCTTTGATAATGGTTATGCTATTGATTTTTCTAACATTTGTTTTTCTGTTTTGAAAGATAAATTTCTTAAATTTAGAGCACCCAGAACTGATAATGTTTATACCCTGGATTTAAATTCCCTATGTAAACAAAAAGTAAACTTCTTAACTACTAAGATAAATGAATCTTGGATCTAGCATAGAAGACTTAGACATTGTAATATATATACTTTAAATAAGTTATATAAGAAATATCTAGTTTTTGATTTGCCTAGTCACAAATTTGATAGTGATAGATTCTGTGATGCATGTCAACTTGGAAAGAAACACAAATCATCCTTCAAATTTGTTAACAAAGTTGCTACATATAAACCTCTAGAAATTATCTATATGGATCTATTTGTACCTTCAAGGGTAGAAAGTTTGGCTGGTAATTTATATTTATACGTTTTAGTTGATGAATTTTCTAGATGTACATGGATTTATTTTTTAAAATATAAAAATGAAACTTTTACTATATTTGAAAATTTTTGTAAAGATGTTCAAAATGAAAAAGGTTTTTAAATAATTTCATTAAGAAGTGATCATGGTGGAGAATTTGAGAATCTGGAATTTAATTCCTTTTGCTCAATTATGGGTATTAAACACACATTATCTTCACCAAGAACACCTCAACAAAATGGAATTGTTGAAAGAAGAAATAGGGCGATTCAAGAAATGGATAGGACTATGCTAAATGAATACAGTCTTCCTACCTATTTCTGGGCAGAATCTGTAAGCACAACCTATTATATAATGAATAGAATTATAATTAGACCATTTTTTAAAAAGATACCCTATGAACTTTGGAATAACAGAAAACCTAAAGTAAATTACTTTAAAGTTTTTTGATGCAAGGTTTACACCTTAAACACAAAGGAAAATCTTGGTATGTTTGATCCAAAATCTAATGAAGGAATTTTCTTAGGATATTCTGCCACTTCCAAAGCTTATAGAGTTTTTAATAAAAATTCAAGGATTGTTGAAGAATCAGTTCATATGAAATTTGATGAATCTGACCCCTTTGAGAAAAGGAAAGACCAAATTAATAAATCTGACTCTAATGATAACATGAGAATTGAAAACTTGAAAGATGGTTTTGAAAAAAATATAAATGAAATTCAGTCCAGTTCAGAAGGACATGACATTGAAGAACCTAACAATGTACTTCCTAGACAGTCTAGAACCCTAAAGAATCGCCCTTTAGAAACTGTTATAGGAGACCTAGACACTGGAATAAAAACTAGAATAAATGTAGGAAATCTTGTTGAATTCTCTACCTTTCTATACCAATTAGAACCTAAGAAATTAGAAGAAGCCTTAGTTGATGAAAGTTGGATGATAGAAATAGAAGAAGAACTAAACCAGTTCAAGAGAAATAAAGTTTGGAATTTAGTTGAAAGACCTCAGAACTATCTAGTTATAGGAACCAAACGGGTCTTTAGAAATAAACAAGATGATCAAGGAATAATAACTAGAAATAAATCAAGACTAGTAGCTAAGGGATATAATCAGGAAGAAGGTATAGATTATGATGAGACCTTTTCACCTGTAGCTAGATTAGAATCCATTAGAATCCTTTTAGCCTATGCATCTCATATGAACTTTAAATTATTTCAGATGGATGTTAAGTATGACTTTTTAAATGGTTATTTAATGGAGGAAGTTTATGTTGAGCAACCTCTTGGTTTTGAAAATTCACAAAAACCAGATTCTGGTTTTAAACTTACTAAAGATCACTATGGCCTTAAACAATCACCTAAAGCTTGGTATAAATGATTAAGTTCTTTTCTATTAAAAAATGATTTTACTGTTGGAATGGAAGATCTAACACTTTTTAAGAAAAATGTATATTCTAATGTTTTATTGGTTTAAATTTATGTTGATGATATAGTTTTTGGATCAACAAATTCAAAAAAATCATGATTTTTCAAATTTAATACAAAAGGAATTTGAAATGAGAATGATGGGAGAATTAAATTTCTTTTTAGGACTTCAAATTTATCAAAAGGATTTTTGAAATGTTTTGAATCAAAGAAAATACATTATTGATTTACTTAAAAAATTTG
Source organism: Viscum album (assembly GCA_963277665.1). Taxonomy (NCBI): domain Eukaryota; kingdom Viridiplantae; phylum Streptophyta; class Magnoliopsida; order Santalales; family Viscaceae; genus Viscum; species Viscum album. Next base: position 11,266,703 of record CAUJRU010000002.1, read on the forward strand.
GACTTGAAAACAAAAATACATATATAACTCCTATGTGTACTAATATAAAACATGACTTGGATGAAACTGGAAAATCAATTGAAAACAAGTTATATAGAGGTATGTTTGGTAGTTTATTATATCTTACTGCTAGCAGGATAGATATAATGTACTCAATATGTCTTTGTGCTAGATTTCAATCTGATCCTAAAGAATCTCACCTAAGTGTTGTCAAAAGAATTTTTAGATATTTAAAGGAAACCGTTTTTCAATCTCTTCTCTATCTAAAAACCTCTGATTTTAATTTAATTTCATATTCATATGCAGACTTTGGAAGTTGTATATTAGATAGAAAAGGCACCTCAGGGACTTGTCACTTTTTAAGAAAATATTTAGTGTCATGGTCTAGTAAGAAACAACACTCAGTTGCCCTGTCAACAGCTGAGGAAGAATATGTATCTTCAGGTAGTTGTTGTGCATAGGTTTTGTGGATGAAAAACACTCTTATGGATTTTAGACTAAATTTTAATAATACACCTATTTTATGTGATAATACAGGTTCTATAAATATTTCAAAAAACCCTATTAATCATTCTAGGATTAAGCATGTTGATATTAGACATCATTTTCTAAGAGATCATGTTCTTACAAAGAATATATTCTTAGAGTTTGTAAGCACTAAAATTCAATTAGCTGATATTTTTACTAAACCACTTCCCACTACAAGGTTTGATTTTATTAAAGGGGAGCAAGGTTTATTTATTTTTAAATGATTTTTTTCTCTCTTATTTTATTTATTAATTGTTTAATTTAAAAACTTCGTTAGTTCTGCTTTAAACTTTTTTCCGTGTAAGTTTTTACAATTAAATAATTTAATAATCACTATGTGTGTAATGACATGGGAATCAAGGATGTCAAAAATCGATTCCACTTCCAAATCCGTTCATTTTCTTAAAACCCTTCAAAACCTAGAAAACCTATATCGATCTTCTCTATCCACACTTGAACATTCAAAACCCTAACCTTTCGAATCTTCAGAGATCTACATTAGAAATGGAAATTACTAAGAGGACCGATGAGCCAGAGACCAGCACTGCTAAGCATCAGTGCTCAATAAGAAGAAAGATTCTGCAAGGAAAGGTAATCGATTTAGAATGGCTATATCAGACAGATTTGATGCTATGACAAGCCCTAGCTTTTCAAAACCTAAAACAAACATTTAATAGAGAGAACATAGAGTTTCTATATGAGGTATAACATCATCAATTATTTAAATCTATTTAGTTTATACTGAGAAAGGAGGAAGATACTGTAATAGCAAAGATCAAGGACATAGATTTTTCGATATCGTCTGTGGAAATAGCCAAAATTCTAAACTGCCCTCAGGAGGGGGTATTTAACTTTAATTTAAATAATATAGGTGATAGTGTGCATAACTCATAGGATATTATATATTTTTTTTGGATTAACGAATGTTAGGAAGATGCTTGTGAAAGATCTGGAGCCGGACCAAAAGATTTTGGTTAAATTTGGGAAAACAGGGATTTCACCTCATATGTAAAAAATGGAGAAAATTTTATATCCTAACATGTATATCATGTTTCTCTTAATGAGTGATATTAAGTTAAACTTTCCGAGATATATGGTGAGATATCTCAGTTATTGCTGTCAACCAGAAGTGAGAATGAACTTATATCCCTTTGGAAGATTCATTTCAAAGATTTTGTTTAAGAGAGATATGATAAGGCTAGTGGATGATCGTGTGAAATGCCATCACAACAACATTTTCAATGCTGGAATGCTGAGAAAAATTGGTTTATTTTGGATCACAATAAAAGGAAAACTCATGCATGTTTGATCAGAAGAAGAGAAAGAGAGTGCTCAAGCACAACCTACAAAATCAAAAGAAGGAAAAGGTGAATCGAGAGTAAGAAGAGTTTCAAGAAGAATCATATTTGAAACTATTGATACACCTAAAGATGAGGAAATTCAAGAAGGACTTCAAAGGAAAAGGCATAGAGTGGCTCAAGTTGTAGAGGATCATACTCAAAAAATGCAAATGAAACTGAACCGCTTCTGAGCTATAGATTTATTGGAGAATCTACAGTACAGGACATTGAAAACCCAACAGTTTCTCAGATTGAAGTGACTCCTCAAGTAGAACATGAAATTATACCTCGGGTAGAAGTAGAGGCAGAGGCTGCACCTAGAACTAATCTTCAAAAGGAAATTGATCAAGAGGAATCAGTTTTGGAGGAACCTGTCTTGGAAGAGATCAATGAAGAAGATGCTTAGGAGGAGCAAGAACAAGTTCATATGGATCAAGAAGAGAACCCTTCTGAGATTCATAATAAAGTACTTAATGATAATTTTTCTGTGGATGAGTCCCTTCATGACTCTAAGGAAAACTCAATAGAAAATCCAGCACAGAGGAATGCTGGAGAGAAGTCAGATGCTGAATCTCTACCTCTAGCACTGAAAAATCCAGTGGAAAATCAGACTAAGAATCAAGCCCAAGGTGCCTCTAATTATGATAATGATCATGTGGAGTAATTGATCAGAAATTTTAATAAAGTTTAAGATTAAAATGTATCTTTGCGAAGTGCATTGGAAAAGGAGAGGCAGAACTTTCAGAACCTAAAAGCCAGTTCTATTTCTAAGAAAGAAGTAGAAAATTTCAAGAAGGAAATGATGGCTGAAGTTTCAAATCTAAAATCTAAAATGGTGATGAATACAAATTTACTAGAGTTTAAATATTTCATGGAGCAACAATTCACAGCTTTCAGAAATAGTGAATCCAGTACATCATATACTTCACCTGATCTGATCAGAATATTCCAGGCCATTACAGCAGTTATGAGAAATATGAATGATAGATTGCAGGACCTTCAATGCAATATTTCTCCTTTATCTGTGTTGTTGGACAATCAGAAGATTCTTTTTGACCAGTTGACATTGAATAAACCTGGAATTAGAACTTTTCTAAATCAGTTCACTGATAAGTTAACTCTTTTTATAGATAAGGAGGAGAGGCTACATGAGTTCTTCAGAGTCAATTTGATTGAATACATTCATCTGAATCAGGAAGGAAGACATCTCATTATCCAGTTAGGCGATGGACTAATGAAAAGGTTGAGACTGTAGTTGTCAGAGATCAAGGATGTCATTCAGAGGTACTAAAACCTATTTCCCAAAACCTTTTTAGCCCAACCTTGATTCTTGTTGTATTTACTGTACTTGTAATTATATTTTCAATAAAATATATTTTCATCCGATGTGTTTCTGTTATTAATTTGTTTTACTGTCCGGACTCTGCTAGAATGCCAGTAATCTAGATTCAGATATTGAAAAATAGTTTATCATAACATTTACTTAAGTTCAGTTCTAAATTAAAATGTGTTATATTCCTTATTGAATCATCCTTTTTAATATCACAAAAAGGGGGAGAAATTAAGATAAACACATCATTTTATTTTAATTTCTTCAAAACTAATTTTATTTTCTTTCAAAAAAAGGGAAAATTCAAATTTTATTTTAAGCTTTTAAATCCTTTTACTCAGGGGGAGAAATTATTTAAAAAATTTAAGATGTTTTTTTGGGGAGAAATTATAAACACAATATTTTTTTTGTTTTGTTAAAATAATTTTTTTAAAATTAAATATTGTTTTTATATTCTCAAAATTCTAAAACAATATGTAATTAATTTTTTATGTTAATTTCATTGGTTATTTTATGGGTTTTTTGATCATCAAAAAAGGGAAGATTGTTGAGCAAGTGTTGTTTTCAAAAATATATAATTTAATAAGGGGGATATTGTTGAGAACAATACTCTTTCTCTTTATGAGGATTTTGAAGCTCACAAATACCCTTATTTTTTATTATAATGATTTTGCTTTAAGTATATTTCAGGAAATTTATATTCTTTATATATTTTTTTAGAAATATTAAAGTATTTAATCCACGTGGTATATTTTACAAAGTGTTTGGAAATTACTTGAGCGTGTTCTAGAAAAAATTTTCATACCCTATATTGAGAAGTGTAGCGTAAGGATGGAATGTGGAATTTACTTTACAAGATATCAGAAAAGTATGGTTAAATAATCATACGTTATCTACAAAGTATGAAAGAAGAACCCTACGTTTAAAAAAAACCTTACATTTGGGAAATAGAAAAGGTATAGAAGAAGATAATTATGTATGTATGGAACGTTTGAAAGCTGAAGTTAAAAGTATGGTTCATCAACCTTACTTTTTTTGAACAACCATACGTTTGAAAGCTGAAGATAAAAGTATGGTTCATCAAACATACTTTTGTGAAAAAAACATACGTTTGAAAGCTGAAGATAAAAGTATGGTTCATCAACCTTACTTTTTTGAACAACCATACGATTTAAAGCTGAAGATAAAATTATGGTTCATCAAACTTATGTTATCAACCTTAGGTTTTGAACCATACATTCAAAGAATGAATGCTATGAAGTTCAACCCTATGTTTGACGTCAGATATTTCAATTACGATTTTATCGAGCAATGGTCTTTAAGCGAATTATTAGGCTTATTTCAAGCCAGATTAAAAGGCCAAATCTAAAGCATGTCTTTGACAAATTCAAAAGTGTTTATTAATGATTCAAAGGATCGATTTAATAGGATCTTTTCATGTCGAATATTAAGGGATGTTATAACTGGTCTATTATTTAAACTTTTGAATATTACGAGTCAGAAGGAAACTTTTGTGGATCTAAATTTACAGAGAGATCGCTCGTATTTATTCTATATTTATCTATATTATTCTATATTTTAAAAAGAGAGAGAGGTGAATCATCGATCTCTAGATTTTTCACGACTATAGTTTTACAGAGACAACTGATTAAGAAATCAAGAATCTGTTGTTACGAAGAGCGAAAAAGCTTTGTTTTCTGAAGAAGAAGAAACACATTGAATATTCACCAAATCTACATCGAATATATTTTTTGGATCTAATATTGTTGAAATTGATGAATTCATTTCAAGATCTACTATAACCGGATTGACACGGATCTACTTCTACCTGAAGATTATTCTTTCTGAAGATGACGATCCATCGACTATCAAATTGCATTCTATTGCAATTGTAAAGAACAATTGGAGAGTATTTAAAGAACAAATACTCTTTTACTATGAGTAATAGGCTTCTCATACTAAGTTGTGTGTCTGGTTCTGTGTATGAACCAGAAGGTTCTATTTTTTATTAAAGTTGTAAAGGTGTCAACTGTCTTCCCTCAATTGTGGAACGATCTGTTGATAAGAGAACCAGATGGTGAAAATCACCAAGGTCGTGGAGTAGAGTGTTGGTGGAGTTGACTAGGGGCCTTCTGTTCCCCGAACCACTATACGTCATGCGTTCATTGCTATTTATTTTCCGCTGCTTAATCATTCTGATAAAGTTAAAAGGGCTGATCATGATCTTTCGAAGAAATTGTAAAAGACACAATTCACCCCCCCCCCTCTTTTGTATATTTGGTATAACCCGATCCAATAGTGTATACATGATCATTTACATGTACTAAACTAAGAGTTTGTGCTAATAAATCAATATCTATCTTATGAGGAAAAACCAGTAGAGACTTTGGATCTTAGGAAGAAAGTGTTACGAAATAAGATCACTCAACTGGTAAATGTTTTGTGGTGAAACCATAAATTTGAGGAGGCTACCCAGGAACTTGAGGATGTAATGAGATAGAGATATCCTCATTTTTTGTATTAAAGTCATGTAATTTTATAAAAGAAATTAATTTTAAGGGGGTTGAATGTAACACCCTGATATTTTATATTATAATTATCTTTAATAAATTTTATTTCTTTGATGGGTTGTGTTACACGCGACATTGATTTTAAACAAAACATGATATTCAATTAAAATAATATTTAATAGTTATTGTTTAGACATTTGGCTAGAGGGTGTGAATAGAAATTACTAAATTATGATAATTTATGGTCTACATATGTATAAAATAAATTCATTGGTTTTCAATTAATTACAAATGAAAATAAAAATCAATTAAAAATAAAGAATATTTTTTATGAAAAAACAGTTTTTATGTGTGCAATGTGTTTTTATCTTAATAAATTAAATTAATCACTGTTGATTAATGATGTTGATAAATTTTATATATTATATATCCAATAAAAAAATTAGTATTAATCAAATATTTTTACTATGCATAGGATAAGAATAAATCAATTTATATGTTTAAAACTGTATTTTTCTAAAAGCGGTTTTGGTCATGTTTTGTGCACTTATTTTAAAATTAATTTCTTACATATATAGAGATTTAATTTGATAAAATTAATTAAATATTTATAATTAGTAGCTCTGAATCTATTAAATATGTCCCTTTTATTTTTAAGCATTATGAATAGTAACTGTGTTAAAATTTATCACCTTAGTAAAGGGTAAATTGAGTTAATATAGGTTAAAAGTAAATGACAAGGCCATAATGTATCATATTAATTCTTAATGGATGAATCAAATTTGACCATTACAACCTAGGATCAAAATTAAATTGTTTAAGAGACACTTTTCCATGAAAATGACCAATATATTACTTAAAGTAAAGAAAAATACAAAATGCCACTCTCTTGCTTTTAAAAATGTCTTATGTGTTCATATAGAGAAAAAATAGATTGTGAATTAATATAAATGTCTATTTTGAGAATAATTAAATTTTCTTTATTTTGTGAATTTATTTATAGTTTTTAATAATTATATAATTACCTTAATGTCTTATGCAAAGCCGACATAATATTTCTTCAATAAATAGAAGAATAAAATAAATGATTTTAAAAATATTAAAAGTGATACAATATGAATGAGTTAAAGTGTTATAAGAATTTTCTATATTATTATTACATATTAGTGATGTGTTAAAGTATTATATTTTAATTCCAACTTTTTCTTTATGTATTTTAAGTTAAATTAAATGAATAGTGTCCAAATTAACAATAATGATATATTTTGAATATAATATTTTATTAAATTATTTAAAAACAATTAAAATATTGAAAGAGTGCATGGGGGTAATATATGGTTAAAAATATTATCATTTTCCATTTATGAGTTAATAATTAACTTATAAGTAAAATTATAACCCCTTAAGAGTGAAAAAGTTATTACAGTGGTTAAAGATAAAATGGATTAATTATGGGTTTAAACCAAATGATAAGGTTAAAACAACACTTAAACCTATCCAAATTATATTGTATGATGTGATTATAACATTATCCTATCCAAAATTCAAATATATATCCATTTGGAAGAATTATTATTTCTAATAACTTTGTTATATTTTATTCTTTTTAGAAATTTTTAGTGTGTCCTCTCCACTACTTATATACACTCATTATTTCTCATATTTACACCACATTGAGCCTTATATCACAAAACTCCCTAATCCATTTATCTTTTAAAAATACTTAGATAAGTTCTAGTGGTTTTTTTCTTCTCAAAATACAAACCCTAAGTTCTATAAGAATGGATCTAAAGGAGGTTTCCTGAGGAAGTATTAATCATCTCACCCGACCTCTTTAAATTTATCTTTTCTTTTACCTTCTATAAATATTTGGTATTACCATAAAATAATAACTTCAGTATCCTATATATGTTCAAATTTTATTATGATTTTTAAACCACAATTATCAACTCCCATTTTCATCAAATGAAAATCGAAGGTATCGCTTGTGCGTACGTATGACTTACCGTCTCCACGTAGAAATACAATTCATTTTTCATCACCATATTTTATGGATAAGTATTATAATGGGTTAAATATTAATATAAAATATTAATTAAAATAATTTTATTATATAATTATAATATCAAATCTACTTTATTTCCTTTCAATCTGTTGTAAAACTATAACCTCACCCATGCATACGTGTGGACTACCACCTCCACGAAGCGATGTGACCAGTTTTTCATTTCCCTTTTATAAGGATAGTAATAATGATAGATTTAATTAATATATATATGATTCATATGTTATAATAATGATTATTTTAAGGTTAATTATTATTTAACTTTCTTTTTTCCACCCATTAAAAAGTGAAAACAGCGTTCATACGTACGTACAACATACCATATCCATAAATGGTGTAATTCATTTTTAAATTTCAATATTTTATGGATTAATATTAATAAATATATATGATAGTAATATAATGTTTAAAATTATGGATATGATTGAACCATGATCAAATTATAAGGACTAAAACTACCAAACCAAAACATATATGAAAAACAAAGTAGTTATTACCCGGAATAATGATTTTAACAAAGAACTATTGATAAAAGGGTGACAAAAGATTATAAGTAAATAATATATGATATTATATATTTGAGTATGTTTATGGAATATATTTATAATAAATATATATTTATTATAAATGAGGTTCAAACACATATTAAGGAAGTCAAACCTAAGGTATTGCTTTATTTCACAATCTCATCATTATTCGATATTTTTTATGTTTAAGTCTAAATTGGGGAAATTATTTGATATTTATATCATAAACCAAATATATTTTATTCTCATACAGTTATTTATATAAATTAAATTTTTACATTTCAATTATTCTCTCTTTAATTACTTAATATCCTAAAAAATTAAGGAATACAGATTTCATTTCTCCCTTTTATTGAAAATCCTTTCTCTTCCATGTATTTGTTTTCTAAAAATGTTTTCAAGAATGTTTTTTTAATATTATATAATGAATATTTAAATTTATTTTTAACCATGTTTTAAATTTTAAAAATGGTTTTAAATGATTCACCTTTTCATTCTATTAATGGAGTAATTTTTGACCTTTTTACAAAAGTGTGAAAGGAATGTTTTTTTAACTTATACGGCATAAACATAATTTCTTACCATCACGACCACTATTTTCATTAAAGATTCCATTAAAAGTTTTCAAGTTTCTTTTCAAATAATTTTTTTTTCATAATATTTTATAATTTTTTTAAATTTTAAGGAAGTTTTTTCAAAGTGAAAAAGAGTATTTTCCTCAAGAAATTTTACAGTGATCATTGGAAATTATTTTCATCTATATAAAAATCCATAATTGAATATTATGTTTTACTAAGGTTATAATCTTATGATACCATCTACAATATTATTATAGATGGTTTATCATCATTTTGACTGGGAAAATTATTGATATTTTTTATACTAGTTCTTCTAGTATGAACAATTATTGATTTTTAAGCTATGTTGATAAAGTTTTGTTTTTTATTCATATGATGAATGCATCAGACTTATTAAGTGATGGTGGGACCTAAAATTACATAGACCCTTGCTAAATCAGTAGGTCTCCTGAAACAAACTAGATTGGTTTTTGAATGAGGCCTTATGAATTTATATAAGATGTCTTAGCATGAGTCCTTGATGGTATGTTTAATATGTCTTGGCATGAGGACTTGATGGAAAGTTTCAGATATCCGATATTATGAATTCCACCATTATAAAACTAATTATTGATTTCCATGTGATTATTTGATTATTTGTGATACCATGGATAATTTTCAAGTTCATGTAATTATTTATATAGAATTATTTGAACATCATTTATTTTTTCCATATATTATTCATGCCTTATTTAGCTTCATTCATGTACAAAGAATATGATATCACCCATTTCTTATGTTTCCTTTCCCCATGATACCATGAAGTGTTTTATGATTGATATGAAAGGATTTTCTAGAGGTAATAAAGATGACCCCACAGAAAATAATAGGTTTTATTTTATTTTATTCAAATTTAGTATGAGATTCAAGTATGTATCTAGTTTTCCAAGACTACTAAACTATCCATCCATTTGGGATACGATTTCATTTATTTAGTAAAAATATAATAAATTAACCACTAGATTTGGGGTACTAGGGTTGGGTATTTACACCTATCTCTGATTACAAGCACCATGAATAACCTCACAAGAATCATAGTGGAGGGCCTACTCCTCACCATTACACTCCACAACTGAGGGAGAACTGTCTCTAGTGGAGGGCCTTCTCCCTATCCAAGCTTGGGGATGGGGGAGAACCACTCCATAGATATAGGATCTAGACCCTCTATAAAGTGGGGGAGTACCAAATCCACTAGTATAAAGACTATTGGGGTCCCTCACCCTAGTGCAATAGGGGGTATTAACCCCAGCATCTCTCTGATGATCAAACTCGAACACTTCCACCTGCTGAGAACCATTGAAGAAGTATCCCTATAATATCACCTTGATTCATACCTCTTATTCCAAAAAAGAACACCTTCATGTATTATGTAGAAAAATAATCAGGATAGGCTACTCGTTGTCCCAAATATGAGTCCAGGAGAAGGATATATGCAGTGTAGAATATACTGGGAGAAATACACTACGTGTTATTCTAGGGTATATGGGGTGTACTTTGACGCTAAAGCCAGGTTGTGTACCACTATTGCACTCGATGTGTAGAATCCAACGTACATGGAATGTTATCCTAGTGACATGGTGATGAGGACGGAGGTTGTCACGACCCTCAAAATTACATTTATTAACCTACACTAGCGCAGTGGTGTAGGGTCGATCCACAAAGAAGGCAGGTGAGTGCTCTATGGTTTTTTACAACCCCCACTGTTGTCAGCAGTGGGGAAACATTTACTTATTTTTCAACTTTTTATATTATTTTAATATTTTATTTAAGATGAAGTGAAAACAAACGACACTAATTCTATAAATCTCATATTTACTTAACTGGAAAATGAAATAGCTAGAAGCAATAGTGCTAACTAGAGATAAGAGAAAAAGTAAACAAAAGTGCTGAGAGTTTATCAAATGGTAAGCTCGGTTGAATTGAAATCTACTAGTTATAAAAATGATTCTTCATTAGATTGAATTCACACCTTGAAAATTAGTGGTTAATTATTCCTCTCCGGAAGAAATAACACTCTGTATTACAGTTCTCGAAGTTCACCACATCAAAAACCACATACAGTAAGTTGTTTTAACGATGTTAACAGAAAGCGATCTCGTCGAAAGTTTCTGTAGTTTGAACTTTAAAGCTTTGATAAAAATAATCCAAGATCAATCTCACTGAAAGATCAATGATTGATTTTTTAATTGCAAGAAGGTGAAGACTCAATTCAAAATTTGAGAACTAGATTCAATCTCGCTGAAAGAATCATATTCTCATTGAGAGAATTAAAATGAAGAAAAAGAAAATTTAAACCAGTAGAAAGACAAAACTTCCAATCACACAAAGTTATTCTAATATCATATTCAATTTAACAGCAGCATTACTGACTAAAACATTAAAAAGCAGAGGAAGAAGGTTCCTCCCTTTGAAGATGAAGATCATGTACTGGTGCTTGCTCCTATGCGACTCCTTATCACCGGTACTGCTCTTAGTGTCTCCCGAGGGTTTCACTCTCGAATTGTGTCGCGTGGAATCAGAATGAGAGTCTTCTCAAATTATGTTGCTACCCTGTTTTTGTGTGTTCCGTCATCTGCTGCTTGTCACCGTCACTATTTACTGACTTGAGTTCATCTTTCACTGTTGCACTGTACACGTGTGTTTTTTTCGCGACTGACACGTTGTGCTAGTTTTACCCTTGTAACTAACTCTGGGTGAAAGGTGATTAACTAAAAATTAGATTAAATTAAGAGTTTAGTCAATATTAAATTGTTGGAGTTTAGTTTTTTTATTAAATATTATAATTTATAAAATTAAATATAGTTATTTTATTTTATAATTATTTTATTCATGAAGAAGTTAATTTAAAATTATTATATTCATTAAAGTATTAAATTTACTTACATTAGTTTTATTAATAAGTTTAGAATAATATTTTAGTTTTTTTTAAATTTAATTTAATTAGTTTTAAATTGTAGTAATTTATCTATTATTATTAATAATTATTTATTTATTAAGTTCTAAGTTTTTACTATTATTATTTTAATTATTTATTTTATTGTTATTCAATTTTTATTTGTCTATTTTAATTAAGTTAACTTTTTTTTAGCCCGGTCTTCTTCCCCCAAACCCCGCGGCTCCGCCTCCCTCTGCACAGCGCCGACTCCAGCGGACAACAGCAACAGAGCTCGGGCGGCGAATTATTCCCTCTGTCCGGCGAGATCCATGCTTCATCAACGGCACAGCTCTAGTGTGGACTCCTCCTTGGCGCGACGGCGGAAAGACCAACGGCGATGCGGAACCTCTCCTGCACTTATTATCCATCGTCCCTGCAGATCCAAGGCATCGCCGGCTTCACGCGGCTCCTCCTCCACGGTTCGCAACACAATGATTCAAGGCGGCTTCGGATACATCTCCTTTCAGCGTGACACAGCAAAAAAACTCTTCTCAACGGCGCAAGACAGCAGCGACGGCAAGGTCTCCCAGCGGCTCGAGCTCCTCTTCGCGGCGTGACATGGCCAGAACTAGGTAGATTGCTCAGCTCGAGGTAGCGCACAAAAATCTCCATGGCGGAAGGGATCTCTTCAAATAGAGTCTAAACATGGCTTTGGATCTGGACGCAAGGAGTTCGCAGATCAGCATTTCAGATTTGGGAAAGGTGGGTTCTTCGAAACAGGTTCGGCGGCAGTTTCCCGGATCAGATCTGGAGTGCGCAGGCTTCCTCCATGGATCAGTAGTGCCGCGCTCCTCCTCTTCAGCAGCTTGCGGTTCAGTGGAAACGGCGCGGCAACACCTCTGGGCTCGGTTTTCTCTGCGGCAGACTGATTCTTCTGGTCAGCCTCTTGATTCGATTCGGGTTGAAGAATGATGCGAAAAGGGTTAATGTTCAGATCTGGATGGAGATTTATGATTTAGGTATTCAATTTGATGTAAATTTCTGGCACAATTGAAAAGCATTGTAGTGTGAAAATGGTTTGAGCGCATGAAGTGAAATTGATGAAGTTTGAATCTGGTTTTTGTCCTGGATGTATTTGTGATGAAAGAAGATGACAGTGGGATGTTTAACACCGGCCGGAGAAACGGCAGCAGTGATGGCGCAATGACTCAGGAAGATGGTGGAGAAAATAGTTGCGTCGATGCGAGGATGATGAAACCGATAGTGAAATGGTACGAGGAAGAGAAACCGATGGTATATCCGTGGGTCCTTGGTTAGTCCGTGAAACCGATAGGTATTTTGCATCGATGAGTCAGTGACCCTCCGATTAGAAGAATGGAAACAGGGAAGGAAACGGCAAGGCTCCGATAAATAAAAAAGATGGGTGACAATAAGTCACCGATAAAATGACTCACCGAATGATAAAATAAAAAATAAATAAAATCAATAAAATAAAATAAAATAAAAACAATACACCGTTAGTTAAAAATAATAATAAGTATCTATGAGTGCCGGAGACACCGATAAAAGAATAAAAGGATCGATGTGTCACAACAAAAAAATGAGACACCGGTAGAAGAAAAATAAAAAACGAGTCACTGATAATTAAAATAAAGAGTAATCGGTGTGATGTGAAACCAATGGAAGTTTTGCATCAGTGAGTCATGACTCACTGATAGAAGGAATAAAAATCAGTCACAGTGGGACAAAATAAAAAAAAATAGATCGGTGAGTAACACCATCGGCGCGTCGTGAGAAACTGTTAGTTAAAATAAAAAAGTATGGGTGAGTCAATGACTCACCGATAGTTGAAATAAAAAAAAATCGGTGAGTCGCGATCAGCGAGACAAAAAATCGGTGTGACGCGGCATCGGTGTGACGACTCACCGATAGTACAAATTGAGATATTAGCAATAAAAATTGATTTAAAACAAATAATAAAATGAATATAACATTAATTAATTAAAGCAAAAGAAAAATTAATTAAACTGTTAAAGGTTAAATAATTAAGTGTAACCAAAATCTAACAAAATCATTTAACAAACTAAAAAAAAGTAACTTAATTATTAACTAAGAATATAAATATTAAGATTAATGCAAAACTCATACAAAGAATTTACCGCACACATGAAATTAAAATAATTAAAATTAACTAAAGATATTAAACAACTAAGTTAATTATTTAAAAGACAAAATAAAACTTAAAATTGAAAACACGTTATTTTATTAAACTTTACCTTAAATTGTTAACTTATTTATTAAGAAGGATGGTTAAACATATTATTTAACAAACTTAATTTATTCTAATAAATCTTAATTAAAGGATAAAATATTAAAATATAGTATAAATTAATTAAAACACAAATAATAAAATTAAATGATTATTTATTATTAAAGTCAAATTATTAAAAGGTGAGCAGATTAAGATTAATAAACTAAAAAGTAATTTAATATAATTAGAATAATTAGAATGACTAAATAAAAAGACTAAAAACACATATTTAATTATAAAAAAAGATTAATTAACAAATTTAGTGCTAAAAATACAGATATGCCATTATTTATTAAAATGTGTCAAAAATAAGTAATTAATTTGTTAAAAATTAAATAAAAGATGTGGAAAAACTATGTAAAAATAGAGGCACATCACATGGCATGTGGAACCACCCATGGTCCAAGGCATATTACTCACTAAACACGATATCACTAGCCGAGTAGGGGTACATGGGGTATAGCTGAGGTACATGACATGTAGGCCACATGTACTGCCTGAGTGTCTACCACTTTTATACTATTGGAAAACCCAGCCAAGGACAAATAACATATGGGTCTTTCACATGGTGTGTGATATTTATAGTGGGATGAAACCCTATCCACCATAAAAAACCAAGAAACATGATGTGTTTTCCTCTATATTACATGACATGTAATCAGGACTTTCATGCCAGATGTGGTTTCTTCCTTTATTCTCATCAGCTACGCTGAATATACCAACAACTTTTCCAGAATATCCACCCATGGCCTGATCTAGAATAAAACCTCTTATACCATCATTTCTTAGTCTCCAATGGTTAAAAAATCATATTTCTTTTGACCCAAATGAGCTCTATCATGCCACACATCTATGAAAAGGTGGTCTTGATCCCTATAAAATCATCTGTGATCTGCCATTGACACACCTAATTAGCCAAAATTGAAGGAAAAGAGCCTTTAATCTTCAATTAATTGCCATTTATGGCCAGGAATTAGGATTATCATCACTTGTGCATGATCCACTATGCCTCTCATTGCCAAAACAGGGTTTCGATACCCAGAACCATCACCTATAGACCATTGATCCACCTCGATTCATCTACAAGCCATCGATCCTAGGGTTGTTGTTCAAACTGTCATGAATCTAGAGGTTTGATCACACTCAAACTAGTCCAAAAAAGTCAAATCTCTAACCCTATCAACCAATGATGAAGAACAGGAAGAATGGAGATGAAGAGGCACATAAACAAGGTGATAGACTTGTTGGTCAATGTGATATCAGCTAAAGATCGTGATGGTAGAAACTGAAAAAGGGTGAAACGTGGGAGCAATAAAACAAATAACTTGGATCGAGAATGCTAGTTAAATTTTTGGATCAAGTAAAGAATTAAATTCAATAATTAAGTAGATATATGATCCATGATCAATAATCAATAACACAAGGGCATAAATCCATAAAATAATGAGCCCTACCTTGAGAATAGATCGATTATTAGTAAATAAATCATTTTCTAGTAATTTCATTGAATATTATGCTATAGTCATCATCATTCACACGACTCTCCTTGATTCATTCATCATTAATCCATAGTACTGAGATCGTCATCACAAACGGTGGATCTCCTCCTCATCTCCTCTAATCTCCCAGGGTTATGAAATTGACCCTGGAAATTTTCCATAACAGAATATTTATAGGAAGAGGTCTAGGTTTTTTAGAATTTAATAAATTAAATAAAATTAATCATTTAATTTATTTAATAAAACCTTCCAAATAATTCCTTCCATAGAACGTTCAATATCGACCAACCTTATGACACACCTACAGTAAACTCTGCATCCTGTAAAAAACTATGATCTTGAATATTCCATCTGAGGCCTCGATCAATTGTAAAATCATTCATTCCAAAAATATGAAAGTGGGTGATTTAATATATTTAATATATTTAATATATTAATTCTAGGTTCATGAAAAACCCAAAACACAATGCCAACTCTGAGGAAAAATCCACAGATACCTAAAGAAATATTCAAAGGATCAAATTCTGAAAAATAAAGTTCTAATATTCTACCCACCATCACAGATGTTCACCCCAAAAAGAACAATTTACACAAAATTATGATGTTTTTGAGCCTACGTTTGGATATCATTCACTCAGGAGCTATGAGGAGTGTTCTCATGCTCCTAAAGCACCTAGAATAGAGGAATTTTTTTGCCTATATAGGGTCCACTCCTATTGAACCTCAATCGACACCAAGTACTTTGAGAAGGTGACTCCATCCTCAATGTCCATGTCTCCCAAATCTATAATGCGTGATGGTTCATGAATGCATCTACTTGTTTGTGAAACATAGAAGATTACATCCACTTGGTCTATTTGTGAAGGTAAGGCCAAGAGGTATGAAACCTCTCCAACCCTACACAGAATCTAGAATAGTCCAATGAACCTAAAGAATAGCTTGATTCCCCACCTAAAACTCTACAAACCTCATCACGGGGATACACTCAAGAAGACATGGTATCCTTTCTCAAACTCCAGAGTTATATTAAATTAATCTATGTATGATTTCTATCAACACTAATTTGTCCTCAAATAATCATGGATCACTTGAACCATATCAGTTATCCCATACACCAACTATGATCTAATAAGAGATGCCTCACCAATCTTAATCCATAACAAGGGTGGATTGCAGGGCCTCTTGTACAATTCCTTAAATGGTTTCATGTAAATAGTAGAGGGATAAATGTTATTGTATGTGATATCTAATAAATTTAAGTGATACACACAACTCCAAATGAAAATCAATATACAGGCATGTAGTACTTCTTCTAAAACCTAGATGGTTCACTCAAACTGTCCATCCATCTAGGGGTGAAACGTTTTATTCATCTATAACTAGGCCACATAATCCTCCTAAAAACCTTTCCACTACCATGATGTATACTAATCATCATGGTAAGATATGATCATCATGGGTACCACATGAAACCATAAAATCTCCTTCATATACAAATACAACAAACTCTCATATAAACTCTATACTTGGATGGAAAATAATTGTACCAACTTGGTAAGTCAGTCAACAATCACCCAGATAACATCATGTAATCTTGTTATATGTTTAATACCTATAAAAAATCTATCTATATTCCATCCCAATATCATTCAATAATCTAAAGCGGTTAATTCAGACCTACTAGAAACTTATGTCCAGCCTTTACCTGCTGACATGTGAGGCATTGAGAAACAGACTCACCAAAACTACACCTCATTCTAGCCTAGGAAAACTATAATCAAAGGTCCTGTAACATCTTTACAAATCTCTAATATACCATGGGGAGGTATAAAATCACTCAACACATCCTCATGTCACACGACAAGAACCACTATCCATCCCTGGAAAAAGATGATGTTCTCCCCCACCTTTTAGAAACCCATTTGGTGCATCTCCTGAGGATATATGGTCATATAGAAATTAATAGTCAACATCTATCAACTAAACATCACTCACATGTTGAAGAATCAGTGGAGTCACCACCATCAATTTAAGATAAGTTTCAACCCTATCCTCCACTAGGGCCAGCTACAATGAGGCCAATTTCTATTTTAGCTTCTCCACCAATCAAGAATGTGATTTCAAACAATGGAAATCTTCCACCACATTTCCCTTCCCTGGAGTATAGACTATATCAAAGTCATAATCCTATAGTATCTCTAACAAAAACCCATATCCTAGGTTGACTCCTATCTGGTTAAATATGTAACTAAAACTCTGGTGGTCTAAGAGAACAATTAAATGCTCACCCAGAAGATAACACCTCCATATCTTCAAGGAAAATACTTCCACTACCCAAACCAAGTCGTGGGTCACATAATTCTGCTCATGGGTTCTGAACTACATGAACCCATAATCAATAATTTCCTGACTATACGTTAACACGTATCCAAGCCTAGCTCTAGAGCCATCACAAATCACTATGAACTCTACTCTCTCATCTAGAAGTTTGAATAGAAGTGCATTTATTAAGCTCTGCATCATCTCCTCAAAGGCTCTGGAACTTCTCAGGCTAAGTAAAAGGATACCCTTTCCATGTCATGGCTGTAAAAGTGGATAAAAACTTTGAAAATTATATCAAAAACCTCTGATATTTCCCTTCCAATCCAAGGGAATTATGAACCTTTAACACGTACTTAGGTAGATCCCATGAAAGAACTTTGTAAATCATTGTGAGGTCCATAGGTGCACCATGCACAATGATAACATTCCCTAAAACATGAACCTATCAAATCAAAAACTAACACTTTGAGAGTGTACTGTATAATTGGTTCTCCCAGAGTAAGTCTAGGGTCATCCTCAAAATCTCTATGTACACCAACTCAAATACATAGTATACAAGACTGTCATTGATAAAGGAAACCATGAAAATATCCAAGAATGGATATAAGATCTGTTTCATAAGTTCCATGGATATTCTTTTCCAATTACTCACACCAAAGGGCATCACCAAAAACTCATTATGCCTGTAGAGATATTAAATTTTATCTTCATAATATTATCCTCATAAACCCTCAATCGGTGGTAGCCAAACCCAAGGTCACACTTTGAAAACTATATCACACCCTTCAACTGGTCTAAGTGGTCATCAGTCCTTTGTAATGGGTACTTTTTATTGATCCTCACCTGATTTATGTGATGGTAATAAATGAAACACCTCAATCTTCCATATACCTTTTTCATGAACAACACTAGATCTAACCAAGGGACACACTGGGTATGATAAAACCTTTCTCACATAGGTATTATAACTACCGCCTTAGTTCCTAGAGCTTAGCAGGGGCCATCCAATATATTTTAGAAGATATTGATGTAGTACTGAGGTGTGAGTCGAAGTAGAATTTGATTTCCCAATGGGTAGGTAAACCAGGGACGCCCTCTGGGAAGACGTACTCAGACTCCACCACCATAGGAAAACTAAAATCTCATAGAATCTACCTCTCTAAGGGTCATATTATCAAACTAATTAGAAATTTATTGTACCCTCCCACATACATTCCCATCCTTCTCTTCTTGAGATTTACTCTCACCAATAGAGGAAAATACCATTCTTCCTACTCAGACACACTTCAACCCTCACTGGTAGTAGTCAAACTAGGTATGAATAGTAGAAAATCAGTCCATAATGAGAAAAATATTATAGGTATTCATCAATAAAATGAAGATATCCTATAATAATTTATCTCCTCTATGAGTTAACACACATTTACAAAAAGAGATGTGTGGTTGTTATAACTTTCTTGGTAAGAGTCTCTAAATGAAACGATCAAGATAAAGGCTCTACTAGAATCTCCAGGTTTTAAGAAAATGTTTGTTCTCTACAAAAAATGTTCTCTCTAAAAAATTCTCACACCCAAAACAGTCCTAAATATAAAAATCAGTGGAACCCATCCACCACACCTCGACAGTATCCACTTTGGATGGAACAGACTCACCCGCATGGCTTTAAATCGCATCATAATAGATCATGTCTTGGTGGGGGTAGTGTCCCTATTATTTACATTCTTGAAACCACATCACATATCACCAAAATAGGGATCCATAAATTTCCTACGATACATTGGACGATTATAGTTTTTAGGACCACCATCTAACTAAGAGGGGTCCCACACAAGGTAGAAAACCCAACCCGCCTCTAGCTAAACCTCACTTACCCATGTGGTATTGAAAAGTACTCATCTATGAAGAGATGATTTTCTATATCCAAGATAGGTTCACCTTATCATGTATTTGGATAATATTAACCCACCAGTTCCATGATACTCCAAGAATAAGACTAGTTCCGAGTACAACCATCTGATCAGTTGGGGGTCTGAATAAGTTGAAAAACCCAAACATCTACCCCAAGCCAAAAATCTATTACTAGAGGGTATGAATCACTATGAAACCTAATAAGTATATATTATTGGAACTCACAAAAAATTATAAGCCTATGTGAATCATCATCCTAGCCTTCTAGAGCTATCATCTTCCCAACATTAAGATAATCATTAGCCATAACCACTAGAGGCAGGTACGTGCACTGCTCATGTAAGGTCTCGATTTTTTGTGGGGTTTGTTTTAATTTTAAATATTGGGTAAAATAATCATAAAATGTATAATTAAGTGTTTAAATAGGGTATGATAATTAATGGGATGTTTTGGGGGTTTAGAATGTGAAAATGAAGAAAAATAGGCCACACTGTTCATGATGGAAGGTTAGCGCACAGTTAGTTCTAACTATGTGCCAAGGTCATGTGACATGAAGGAGAAGGGTGAACGATTTGTAAAACATGGAGGGGGGGAAGTTGAAATCATGTGGGATTAGATAGAACTAAACACATGGCCTCTACGTGGTTCTCTAAACTGTGAGACTCCCCAGAAAACCATGCAAGTCCAGATAGTGGATGTCACACAGTTGGGGCATGGTTAGACAAATAGTGCAGTCTAACCATACACATCATTAAAATAGAGGGATTTACCATTTTACCTCTCAAGAATATATTTTTATTCCCAAATTTTCTAACCTATTCAACCCCCAGTAGCTTAGGGTGAAAACCAACATCATCAACTTCCTCCATGGGTTTTCCCCCTCAATTCTTAGGTATTTGGAGTTTCATTAGTTGTGAATTGAAGATCTGGGTAAGTCTTTGACTCTATTTCCTTCCATTTTTTTGGAAGAGGTATTTTTGGGTGTTTTATATCCAAATAAATCTTATGAACCCTTTTTTCTAGGGTGTTCATCACCTTGTTGTTTGAAGCTGTTTTAGTTCGAATCAAGGACCAAGGTTGTATGAGTGGTTGTCTATGAGCATGAGGTAGGTGGTCTATAAGTTTTTACCTATAGTCTTGATGTATCATAAGTGTATACAGTTGTGCCAATTTTTTCCCTTGATTCATTTCTGTATCTTTGAATAAGGAAAGTAAATTGGGTATTAAATTGAGGTGTGAGACCCTTCATGGTCCCCATTATGTCCATTGATGATTTGAGACTGGTCCTAGGGCTACACATGGGATATTCTAAACCCTTGAAAGTGGGGAAATAAAATATTAAATGTTGAGATAGGGAAATCATGAGAGTGAATGGGTTTTAATTGTTATTTGGTATATGGGAATGGCTAAAGGGATAATTGAAATTTTTATATACTAGCCTTGTAAAATGACTATAAGTATTTTTAAATGGTTTAAATAATGTGTTTTGTATTTTTTATTCGGTTATGGTTTTTAATGAAGGAAAAATGATGTTTTGAAAGTGGGTAATGTTTTAAAAGGAGGTTACAACTGTAATGTGATTTTTAAATGGGTTTCTTATTAGATTTCAAATGATTATTTGAATCATATTTGTTGTTTACCCATTTTGAAAATTCAATGGTGTCTTATTTTAAATGAATTAAAATTGAATGAATGGACTTTGGCCTTGTTTTGGTTTTCAAAGAGAAAGAATATTGTTGAAGGGTATTTTTGAAATGAGGGCGTGGTTCCCATTTTGTTAAAAGGATTAATGAGTGGTAATTAAAATTAAGTTCTTAGGCCTTGTTCAGTTTTAGTATTTTAGGGCATGTAAAATGGGTTGGGTTTTATATAAACCATGTTTCAGTTTTAAAGGTTCATCATGACCTTGGTAAAGGATGAAATATAGGGTTATGAGATTAAACCTTTTGAAACTGTTATTTAATGTGAATAAATGGCTATGAATTTTAATTTTGGGTTGTGGTTAAAAGTGATGAATGTATCAGACCATAAAAATAGTGAAAATGGAAAGGGTACAATCTTATTGTTCTAATGTGATAAAAAAGCCTAGAATGTTGAATCATGAATGGTGAATATTGATGAAATGGTTACGGGTGTTGTTCATGGTGGTCCAGACCATGGTGAGGATGTTGGTCATGGATGTACACATCAAGGAACTGGTGTTGTTCATGGCAGTCCACACTAAGGTAAAGATTTTGGTCATGGTAGTCCACATCAAATAATGGGTGTTGATAATGGTGGTCCATATTGAGGTAAATATGTTGGTCATAGTGGTACAAGTTGAGAATGGGTGTTAGACATGGATTTTTACACCATGGTTGGGATACTTGGATTTTTTCCCCTTGTATGAAATTATATAACCCCTTGATATATGGTCTAGGAATCCAGCTTAGTATGATTGATTCAAGTGTAACTTGGGACATTAAAGAAAATATGGATAAGTTAAATATTGTTAAATAATGAAACCTGGTTCATCTACTATTTTATTTAATTTAACTTACTTTCGAATACACTCTTATATACTGTTTATTGAATATAAAATGTGGTTGGTGGACTAATGAGTCATACTCACACCCTCCTTGGGCTGCCATGGCCTTGGGTACCTGAGAAAATGATACTTGTTTCAGGTACAAGTTCAGGAAAGGGACCTGATTTCTGGTTTATGTATGGGACAATGGGTTGGATCATGAGATATTAGGACTAGGTTTGGAATCATGACTGTGTTTTGAGATTTTCATTTTTTTCATTTGGGTTTTTTATTTTATATCCACTTGAAAAGTAGAGTATGCATTTCATTATTATATCATTCCTCACTTTGGTTATTATTGGCACTTTCCTCTGGTTGTTCCAATTATTATTTGTATCAATATTTATGTATATTTATATCATTTACACTATTTCTTTACTCTAATAAGAATTTATATTCTCATCAATATACATCCATATACTTACGCTGCAAGTTGGAAGCCTCTAGAGTATGGGGAGGTTCACTTGAGGTCATGTGGTGATCCATCTTGGAGAACCGATTGTAGTGGAACCTAGGTCATGATGTTACAAAGTGGTATCAAAGGTTTTTATTCTGTTTTAATATTTGGGTCATGGTATATTGGAGAATTGGATCTTGTTGGGGATTGGTAATGAGATCATGCCTGGGTGACTTCAACCCCATGTATGGGGGGAACCCCAAGTTACCTAGGGTGAGAATTGATGTTTTATTTTTTGGTTTTACCATTGATTGATATTACCAACTTGAGTGGTGCAGTTAGATGTAATTTTATTAATTGATGAGGTTTTATATCTTGTGAAAATATGGAAAGATAGGGTGTGTGGGTTCATTCATCATGCTAGGTACATATGATTGATAAGCCATCCATATGTTTCATGTGATTGGATTTTGAATGACATGATGTTAAAATAAAAGGTATGTATAGTGAAATTGAATAAAGCTAATAATTTTGAAATGTGGATTAATAAAAAGTTTCTTGAAAGTGTAAATCCATGGTTTTTAAAATGGAAAGTTTAATTAAAATGGGAAATGGTAAATTATGGAACCTTGAGATGTTAGTAATGAGTATCCATTGTATTGTTCATTTGGGCCTATATATAGGTGGTTTGGGCTTGATAGTAACCTGTTTTTGAGTCCCTTGGTTATGGTTAGTGAGTCTTTAATGGGTTTTAGTGTGGTGGTTAGTGGGTTGTTTCCTTTTTATCCTTCGTTTAGGTTTTCACCTTGAGGTTTTGAGGTGCTGATTGGTAACATGGATGTGGTAACCCTTGTTGGTTGTAAATGTGTGGGTTTTGTTTTGGACCCTGAAATTGGTGTCTTGGTTAGTGGTACATTTAGTAGTGTTGTGTAACTTTGGGAAAAATACCTAGTTTAAGTGTCTTCTAGGACATGTCAGGAATCATGTGTTGTGTAATGGGGGTAGGAATACTTCCCATGAGTTTTTTATTGTTTGAGAATCAATGTAAATGGATAGGTGGGAAATCCAATGGATTTTGGAAATGAAACTTGGTTTATGTCTATGAGTCGGTGGATTTGTATAATCGAGGGTGACTGTGATTGAATTTATCCCAGCATTGTGGGTTCTTTGGGATGAGAAGCATGGGTGGATGCTTTGGAGGTGGGATCAATGTATGGTAGGTGGTATTGAGTTTTGGTAAAATGGCATGGTCATGTATTGGTATATTTTCTAATGGAAGGACCTTGAGTTATTGTGGTTGGATTGAAGTCTAGTTTTGAAGGGCATGATCATTGGGATGCCTGACCCTGCTATATTGGTAATGTTGGATGCAATGATCGATGTTGTCTTTAGATGGACGAGACAAGGTAGCAGTAACTTGAGCATGGATAAATGCTTCTAATTTTGGAATGATGCTTTGTGTGATAGGTGGTCATGTGGTTGGACCAAATATGTTAAAATTTTTATTTGTTTTATGGTAACATTGAGGATTCCTCAAGTATGATGAGGCTGACAGGCCAAGAGACATGAATAGTTTTTTGAGTGGGCATT
Organism: Viscum album; assembly: GCA_963277665.1. Taxonomy (NCBI): domain Eukaryota; kingdom Viridiplantae; phylum Streptophyta; class Magnoliopsida; order Santalales; family Viscaceae; genus Viscum; species Viscum album. The sequence continues at coordinate 11,291,088 of CAUJRU010000002.1, forward strand.
TGAGACTAGTTATAGTAGAATATGACTCATGGGATTTTGATTTGGGTTCAGTGAATGTTCATAGGAAAGTGTGTAACCCAGGTTTCTGGTAAGGTTAGGCTGATAGGGATATGCTAGAGAAGCATAGTGTCATTTGAGATATGTGAACAGGTTGCTCAGAAACAATCACTTTTCATTTTTGATAAAAATTGAGGTGATGTGAATCAACTATGAATGAGACTGTTTAGTTTTGGATTAGTGTGATGGTATGTGTGAATTTCCATTTAGGATCATTTGAGTCATAGTGGAGGACCCTGAGTAGTCTGTTGGAAGTAGTTCCGAAGAGATTGTTAAGTTCAGGACTACTGGGTAGATATTCATAAGGCAGTGGTGAGTTTTGGTTAATGAATCCATCATTAATCATGGAGGATGGTGGTTGATGAGATTCTTTTAGGAAGGGAGGCCTGTGTTTTATGAATGGAATTATGTGTTTCTATAGTGATAAGTGACATCTTGGTGTGTTCTAAAATTAAAGACGATCATATCCAACATCTTAACATCATCTTGAGTACATTGAGAAAGAAGAATTTATATTCCAAGATACTTAAATTATATTTCTACTTTAAGGAAAATCCACTTTGAGTTTACGCTCATGTGTCAGTGCTAGTGAATCCATATGGTGGGGAGTCCACTATTGAAAATTTGTGGTGAGGTTCTTGGGATGGACCAGATGTCAATGAATGTTGTGGGTACATTTCTTAGAAGCTGGGAATATGTGATGGTGATGTATTGTTATATTTCTCTAGTAATGTATAAATGGACACATCCACTTCTTGTCCTCTACCATGATTGGATCATGAGTCTTGGTGGTAGCAATTTCTTGGGTGAGACAATCACAATGACACTCCTAATGTTGGGAGTGATATTTTAGTCATAGATGTGTGGAGTAGGATATGGGTTGGATGTGGTGGCATTGGTATGACACTAAGGAACCTTTCATGTGAATGTTTAGATTCCTTGAGGAAGGCCAGGTTGTCCTTGGATTTGGTGGTTGATCATTCCAAATGTTGTCTCTATTATAGGGTGTTTCTAAATGAAATACTGGGTGTTTGGGTCAATGATTTTTCAGTAGGTGCAGTATAGCATGATGATGGTTTATGGAATAGTGGATGCATTGATAGTGGAATTTATCCAAAATTTAGTTATATAATCTAGTAGGTATATTTGGATGGTGGTGGTATGCCTTAAGTGATAAGTCATTGTCGCTAGGAAAATTGGTAACATACTGATAGTGAGTTTTGGGAATTTTTGGGATGATTCGTCCAGGGATGACCTGACCCAGGTTAGTGATTAGAGTAGTTTTGGTTAGTTTAAAACCATATATATCTTTACATTTTGGAAATTCTATGTGTTTTTGGAAGGGAAATAGGATCTTAAGTAAAAACTAGGTTGTTCTTGGTTCGTGGATGGATGATGGGTATGCATCCATTTCTATAGTCTTTAAATGGTAAGGATGGATGTCAATTTTAGATAGTGTTCGCATGGATTCTTGGGCATGGTAAGTAGGTAAATGTATTAGGTATGTTGTGGAATATTGGGTTTGAGTTTCAAGTGGTTTTTTTGATGGTGGATAGGCCAAACATTGAAAGTTTGAGGTTATGAGATCAAACATATGCTGGGGATCACCATATGGAGTGAGTGGTTAGTTGATGAGGTGATCAGTATTTTGGGTTGGGTGGTTCATGTAAGCACCCTCTTGGTGTTTTGGTTTTAGGAATGGGTGTTAGATGGGGTTTGGACTGGTTAAGTGTCTTATGTTGAAAGTTCTTCTTTTTTGTGTTTTACATGTTTGTATTTAGGATGAGGCCATTGGGTATCAAGTTGCAGACTGATATAGGTTGGAGAATGTGCTTGGATAATCATATGTTGCTTCAGTTGGCACCAGGTGTGTTGTATTTTTTAGATTGTGGGGATAATCGGACTATAGGTGTACCATTTGGCTCTCCCAGGTAGTGTAGTTCATTACTTGATGCTCTCCTTGTGTGGTAGTTTCACTGGTATTATGCTGACTTTTCTCATGTGTTTGATGTTGGTAATGATCATCTTGAGGCCAATGGATCCTTTTAGAATCATCCTACCTGTGTTTTGAATCATAGTGAGAGGGTTTATGGGGTAAGATCATGATTTTGATCCAAGTGTTGTGACAACATGGCTATGTTCAGTGAGAGGCGGGTATGTGTGCCCAGTAACTTGACACTTTTTCTTTGGGGGTTAGTGAAGTTTGAAAGTGTATCCCAAGGATGAGTTTTTATAAGGTGGTGAGGTTGTAAGGTCCCGATATTTTATATGGTTCATTTTCTTTTTAAATTTTAGATAAAATTCTACTAAAATGGTTATTGAAGTGTTTCTTGAGAGTATGATAATTCTTGGGGGTGTTTTGGGGGTTTAGGATGTGAAAATAAAGAAAAAGAGGCCACACTATTCATGGGACATAGTTGGTGCACAATTAGTAGGAACCATGCCCCATGGTCATGAAACATGTGGGAGAATGTTGCATGGTTTGTAAACCATGCAAGGGGGGAACAAAAAATCATACAGGTTTAAATAGATCCAAACACATGGCCTCCACCCTATTCTCTAAATCGTGTGGTTCCCCAACAAACCATGAAACTCTGGATAGTGGAGGTTATATAGTTGGCACACGATTAGGAAAACTGTGCAGCCTAACCATGTGCCTCATTAAAATGGGGGTTTACCAGTCTTAAAGTTTTCTCCCATGATTTTCTCCCCCATTCGATCTCCAGAAGCTTAGGTTGTGAACCAGAAGCTCCATCCTCCTCTATTTATGTTTCTTCCTTGATTATTATGTGTTTGGAGTGTCTTTGGTTGTGAATCAATGCTCTAGAAAATTCTTTGACTCTATTTAATTCCATTTCTCTAAAAGAGGTCTTGTTGGGAGTTTCCTCTCCTTCTAAAACTTATGAAACATTTTTTCTAGGGTGTTCTCCACCTTTTTGTTTGAGGCCATTTTATTTCGAATCAAGGCTTGAGGTTAGATTATTGGTTTCCTACGAGCATGAGGTAGGTGGTTTATATGATATTTCCTATATTCTTGATGTATCATAAGTGTATATAGTTGTTTCAATTTTATACCTTTCTATGCTTTTGTATCATTAAATAAGGAAAGTAAATTGAGCATGAAATTGAGGTGTGAGGCCCTTCATGGACCCTGTTGGGTCTGTTGATGATTTGATACTAAACCTAGGGCTACACATGGGTATACCAAACCCTTAAAAGTTGGGAAATTAATTGGTAAATGTTGAGATAGTGAAATCATGAGAGTCAATGGGTTGTAATTTTTATTTTTAACATGGGTATTATTAAATGGATAATTGATATGTTTATATGATAGCCTTATGAAATTACTAGAAGTATTTTTAAATGGTTTAAATAACATGTTTTGAATTTTTGATTCAATTATGGTTTTTAATGAAGTAAAAATTTTGTTTTGAAAGTGGTTAATATTTTAAAATGAGGTGTTGACCTCAAATTGATTTTTAAAGGGGTTTATTATTAGATTTAAAATGGTGATTTGAATCATGTGTGTGATTTACCCCTTGAAAAAATTTCATGGTGGATTATTTTAAATGAATTTAAAGGGAATAGATGGCCTTTGACCTTGTTTTGGTTTTAAAAGAGAAATAAATTTGTTTAAGGGTATTTTTGAAATGAGGGTATAGTTCCCCTTTTGTGAAAAAAATATTAATGAGTGGTAATAGAAATGAAGGTATTGGGACTTTTTTGGTTTAAGTGTTTCTAGAAATTTAAAAAAGTTAGGGTTTTATTTAAACTATGCCTTAGTTTTAAAAGTTCGTTGGGACCTTAGTAAATGATGAAATAGAGGTTTATGAGATTAATTTTTTTTACTATTGTGTCACATAAATGAAGGGCTAAGCGGATTAATTTTTCATCTTGGTTATTTTTTTTGAATGTATCAGATAATGAAAATAGCGATAAATGGACATGTTTTACACTTGATATTATAATGTGATAAAAATCCTATCGCCTTGAATAACGAATGGTGAATATTGATGAAATGGTTATGGGTCTTGGTCATGGTGGTCCACACCATTGAGAGGATATTGGTCTTGGCAGTCCAAATCAAGGAATGGGAGTTGGTCCTGGAATTAAACACTGAGGAAAAGATGTCGATCAAGGTAGTACACATTGGGGAATGAGTGTTGGTCATGACGGTCCACACTAAGGTAAATATGTTGGTCATGGTGGTCCACATCAGGAATGGGATTTGGAAATGGTGTTCCAAACCATTGTTCAGATACTCACACCCTGCTCGGGCCTCCGTGGTACTTGGGTACCCAAGCATATTCTACTTGTTGTAGGTAAAATTTCAGGATAAAGAACTAATTTATGGTTTATGAATGGGTTGATGGGTAGGAGCATGGTATGTTAAGACTAGTTTTGGACTCAGGACCATGTTTGGGGATTTTAATAGTTTTTTTATATAGGTTTTTTATTGTATGACTTCCTAAAATTTAGAGTATGGATTTCATTGTTATATAATTCTTCACTTTGATTATTGTTGGAACTTGACTCTGGTTGTTACAATTACTATTCATACTGATTTTTATTTCTATTCACATCATTTTAACAATTTTTTTACTCTGATAAGCTGGTATAGTATCCCCAATTTACCTCCATAGACCCATGCTTTTAGTCGGAATTCTATGGAATATAAGGAGGCACACTGAGATCAAGTGGTGATCTTGATCGGGGCACCAGTTCTAGTGGAACCCAATCCTGGATGTTAAGGTTCATCAGGTGGAAGCACTGATTTATGATTTACTAAAGGGGACACCTCAAGAATAGGTCCCTAAAATGAGGTCTCATCATTCAACTAGTCATCGTCATGACCCTGTCTTGGTATCCTACCTAGCTGTTATCACTGAGGCATCTTGAATATTAACAAGACGTACCACAATAAAAAGAGAATATATGGGAATCTGAATCAAAAATGACATGGAATCCAAATAATCCAATCCTATATGATACATGTACCATTGGTTTCTCTACAACTGATTCCTCGATATACCGAGTCAACAAGCAGGTAGTTAGAATCCTAGTGTATGGATACATCAGTCTACACACTATCATTGGGTTTTATGTCCTAAGAAGCAAACTCAATATGATCTTAAATTTTTTTCCCTAAGTTAAAAAATCAATCATCATAACATGTCTAACTCTAAACATTTCCCTTAAAATAGAACCACATTTGATACCACTATGTCATGACCCATCCCACCAAGATCCCATCTAGGTCGATAGTAAGTCAAAGGTGACACCCCAAGCCTACCTTTAATAGGCCAAGGGCTTGTGACTAGTGTTGAGAAGTCATATCACTGAATAGATAGTCATTAACCTAAATTAATTTTACAAATGAACACATACCCAACTCCATGAAATAGTGAATTGATAAAATAAAACTGAAACCTCTAAAGAGTAAACATATGCATGTGACATTCTCTTGGAAAAAAATCAAAGTGAATAAATATAATAAAAAAGTACAAGGGGAAAATACATTACCAAACAGAGATAAATATTGTCTCAAAGTAACTAAAACTAAAATGGGAAAAGTAGGGGAGAGCCCAGCTCAAGATCCATGAGTCCGACCACCAAACACAATCAGTACCACCATGAACTTCTAAGATCCACTGATATTATATCCACCAAAGTTACCATAAATATGTTTTTTATCTTCATAATACATGAAAAATGAGGGAAAATACAATGCAGAGGTTATTATATACATATCCAATAGTATTATTCTAAAACCAATAGAGAAGCAATAGAATAAAACAATTATCTCAACCAATAGTCAAGAGGGAAAAGAAACCCAACATCAAATATTCTAATACTGAAACCTTAGTTGCAATAGGAGAGAATTATAAATATCCACATCCTATAAAGAATGATGAGTCTAGATACAACACTAATGGTCTCATCTTTGACGCCAATTGTCACAAGAAACATCAAAAGAATCAATGTGTATGGTCCACTCCTCACCACTGTGATCCACAGTCGAGGGATCATTATCTCCAATGGAGGACCCACTCCCCACTAGAGCTTGATGATAGGGGAGTAACACTCTGTATATAGATGTATGTCCCCATTTATAATGTGAGGGAGTACTGACTATACCTATACAAATTGTATGTTTGACCCGCAACCTGGTAAGATAGGGGAGTACTAACCCAAGAATCTCTTTGATGATCAAACACAAACACTTTCACTTACTGAGAATCACTGAAGATGTTTCCCACTCATATCACCTTTCATAAAATCTCTAATTCCAAAACTAATGCCACCATCACATCCTACATGGAAAACTACTTAGGATAGGCTACTTGTAAAACTAAATACGAGTCCTGGGAAAGGATATATGCAAGGAAGAAGAAATTGGGAAAAGTAAATGGCATGTTCTTCTGTGGTACATAGGGTTTACTCCAAATATTTAGCCTATTCATGTCCCATTGCTACACTCAGTATGTAAAATCCAATGTACACAACATGTCATCCAGGTGAAATGGCATGTGGGAACACACGAGGTCAGAGTCGCGATACTCACCAAACATAGTATCATTGGCTGAGTAGGGGTTCATGGTGTATGAATATGGTACACAACTTATAAGCCACACTAACTGCCAGAGCATGTATCACTTGTACATGGTTGGGCTACCCATCCATGGTCATGTGATATTTGAATATTTCCCATGGTGTGTGATATATATAGTGGGTAGAAACCCTATCTTCCATAAGAAATTGAGAAACATAATGTGTTTTCCTCCAGATTATAAGGCATGTAATTAGGATTCTCATTCCAAACACTGCTTATTCATTTAATTTCATCTTCTCCACCGAATCTGCCACCAAATTTTCATGAATCTCCTCCCAAGGCTCGATCTACATGGAACCATCTTCCACTATCATTTTACAGGCATTGATGGTTAGAAAATGGTACTTCTATTTACTTGGATGAGGCCCTTCACACGTCCCATCACTGAAAAGGGGGTCTAAAACCCTAGAAAATCATTCGTTATTACCATTGACTCACCCAATCAGCTAGAATCAAAGTAAAAAAAATCCTCTTATCATTGATTCCTAGCCTCTAGTGGTTATAAATTGGGATTCTCCTCACCCTTGCATGATTCATCATGCCCCCCATTTCAAAAATGGGATTTGGATACCCAAAACCATCACTTAAAGACCATTGTTCCACCTCAATCCATCTATAAGTTGTAGATCCATTGAACATTCATTAAACCATCATGCATACATAGGTTCGATCATACATGAATCAATTCATAAAAGTAAAATCGCTGACCCCATGAGCCAACAATGAATAAAAAATATAACCGAAATGATAGAGGCATAAAAATAAGGTTAGAAATGTCATTGGCTGATGTGATCCTGGAAACTGATCATAATTATGGAAACCAAAAAGGGTAAAATATAGGCATAAGAAAAACAAATAACCAGGATCAAGAATGATAATTAAATTTCTGAATCATGTGAAGATTGAAATTCAATAATTAAGTAGATATATGATCCAAGATACCCAATCAAGAACACAAGGGAGTAAATCTATAAAAAAATGATCCATGCCTCAAGAATGGATCAATCATTGGAGAGGAACATGTTTTATTGTGATTTCATTGATGATTCCATTATATTCTTAATTTTTCCTGTAACTCTTCTTTATTTTTTTTTCATCGATCCATGGTCTCGAGATCATAATCACCAATTGTGGCTCTCCTCCTCCTCTCCTATAATATCCCAAGGTTATTCGGGTAACCCTATATATTTTTAAAAATAGAATAATTATAAGGACAGGGCTGGGTTTTTTCATTAAATAAATTAAATAAAATTAATAATTTGATTTATTTAACACACCCTTCCAATAACTACCTTCCATGGAAAATTCGATGATGAACAACTTTATGTCATTTCTAGGGTAAACCCAACATCCTAGGAACAATATTTTTCTTGGATATTTCATTTTAGGTCTATATCAATAAGAAAACCTTTCATTCATAAAATATGCATGTGCATGCTTTAATATTTTTAATATATTAATTTTGGGGTCTTGAAACACCCAAAACATGGTGCAAACTATGAGTAAAAACACATAGATACTTAAAGAAATATTCAAAGGATCTAATTCTGAAAACTATAATTGTTACATTATCCATTTTCTCTTCTATCAAATGGTAAATAGAACCATCATTTATGTGTATGGAGGATTGTTGCCTCATGAACTGATGTATTTTTTTCCATCACCGCCTCTCATGAAGGGTCATATTAATATATTTAAATCATATATATGATGTTCATGACATAATTATAATTCTATAAAGATAATATATCATATATTTTCTAACCATCCCATCCATTGAAATGAGATAAAATCATTCGTGCATATGCATGGATTACCACCTCCACGAAACGGTGTGATTCATTTTTCATTACTGAATCACATGGATGGTATATATAAGTGTATTTAAAATATGTTATTTATGATATAATCATATTATTGTAAAGATAAAATGATAATTACCTTATTTTTCTCATGTTCATTGAAAAATGGAAACATCACCCTTGCATATGTATGAACTACCATCTCTATGTTGTAACATAAATCATTTTTCATAACCTACTTACATAAATGGTTATAAAAGTAAAAATAATATTTAAAAATGATAATTATGTCATGATTATTATTCCTGAGATGATTTAATAATAACCTCTATGGCCACATTCATCCAACTAAATCTATTTTCGGATTATGAACCAAACGTCCTCAAAACATATGACATAAACTTAACTGATGATGTAACTAAAAGAAACATGGACAGAAATGATATAAAAGGGATAACGATAATGGAATGAACATGAAAATGGTTCTTAATCAAGTAAATAACTAATATAATTTTATTATTCAATAATTAAATAATGTATGATTCCAGAACGGTATTTATGGTAAGCGAGTTTTCATTAAAACCTTATTTTAAAAGTATTAATGTTTTTATTATAGTTTCCTACATATCCATGTTCAATAATTTTTTTTAATAATGTTCTCATTTACACTTTAAAGACTATCAAAGGTCATTTTCAAATTCATTTTCCTTTTTTATAAGTTTTCAAAAGGAATCTGTTTTCCATTTTATGAATGAGGTACTTTTACCAAAGGCATGAAAGGAATTTTTGTTTTAACATTTAAATCATGAATAGAATTTACCTTAATCATGAATTTTCATTAATTTTAAAATTAATTTACAAGTTTACATGGTTATTTTTAAATAAAATCATTTCCACAATATTTTAATATTTTTTCATTTTAAATATTTTTCAAAACAAAGGCGTATTTCTCCCTATTTTTATGTGAAAATTGAAAGTGATATGTTTATTGGTTCAAAGGATTGTTTTTCAAGGTATTTATGATGAAAATGTACAATATTAGAAAAAAATTATAATATAGTACTTTATAATTATAAATTATGACGGGTTAACCCAATACATTTTATATGATGGGTGATCTCGATACAACTTATATGAAGGGTTCACCTAATATAACTCCACAATGCATTAGGTAATATTCCTTACCTTCAAAGGAAAGAAAAAGGGAGTTAACCAGGGAGGTTTCTCCTATCGATTTAAATAGTATTTGGTTATTTATGATATTAGTGAACATGGGTTATGAATATAATACTCTAAGATACCTACAAGGGTTTCTATTTTATTGTTATGGGTTTTAAAGGATAACCTTGAGAAAAAAAGTGTGTTTTCCATGTGGATGTGATTTATATTATATGCTCAATGAATAATGTGTAAAAGTTAAAAATTTTATGGGTGTTTATGTTTTTCACTTGACTAACAGGTTTCTTTTGTTTATATACCTTATTAAGATTTTTGTGCTCATCCCAAATTTTCAAATGATTTTCACAGGGTTTAAGGATGAGTAAAAAAAGAAGAATTAAAGTTTAAAGACATGAATATTTATCACGAAAAGTAAACATGCTTCATTTTAAAAGTTTTATATTGTTTGAAAAATGAATACTGAGTGGAAGTGTTCAATTTATAATGCATGTGTTTTTCATGTAAGAGTTTTTCCTAATTCTCTAAAACTCTAAACCTAAAAGGTCTTTGGGTATGTAAGTGATACAATATTTCCAATTTGATTTTTAATATTTTGGATGACTAAAATTTGGTCACATTTATTATTATCAAAGATATAAATTTAATAATTATTTTTTAGCACTAGATTTGGGAGTAACAATTTGGGGTTGTTGTATCAGAGGTATCTATGGACTACACTAAATTTCTAAATGCTCAATAGTTATTTTTCTTTCAACCACAGTATGATAGAACCTAAGTGCACCATGTAAAATAAAAAGAATAAGATACATATAGGTTTCTAATATGATCATCCATGTATGGATATTCCATTGGGACCAGCCTGTGCTTGCACGGGAAGCCTAGCCAGACGACCATGCGAAGGTGGAGAGCTACTATCACGATGCAAATGTTGGGGAGGGGAAGTTCCTTGTAGATAGTATGGTTGGATTCCCTAAGACCTTCAGGTCATGTAATATTCTAAAGCCTATGGGCCATGTAATCTCTAAACCTATGGTCCTTGTAAGGGTTCATCCTTATCCCTTGAAAGGGGGGTTATCAAAAATCAATAAAAACGAAGGCCTTCGGGCCATTCAGGCTAACTCATGCATTATAATGAATGAGTTAATGTCTTTAAAAAATCACACCTTTCATGAATGAATGAATCTCCCTAAACATTTAATCTTATAAAATGGTTTGATAAATGATAGCTTATCTGGGTGAATAACTCAAGTGTCCAATGTAGGTTCAAACTGCATGAAATGATATAACCATGCATGCAAATAAAATTTTGGATTATATAACTTCTATATGTAAAATATATATTATAGTGACCCAGGATTAACATACATGGATATAACACCAATTTAGATGAATATTCATTATATTAAAAAAGTACATTCTCGAGGACCATAATAGTTTAGTGTTTTTGGAAACTTGGAACACAATATTTTAACTTGGTGAAAGATATTCAATGTTTCTCAAAAGGATCTTCTCCTTTATTAATTCTACTTAAAACATTTCTTCATAACCTGGTGAAAGGAAACATAATAAAGGGGTGATCTCAAATTCTCAATAAGGGTAAAAATAGAGATATGTATGCCGAACATGAGAATAAGGGTACGAGAACATAATCATAACATTAAAATATCACACCCTACATATCAAAGATCATATCAAGAGTCATGGAATAAATATTTGTGGTTAATAAAACATGAATAATTAGGAAATAAAGAGAATAATCCATGATATAATAACATAGGAATAATATATAGAATCTATGGCAGTCACATGAACATGTAATATCATTCCTTATAAGTCAATTCTCATTGAAAAAAATTATCAGGACACTTCATGGGGACTGCACCTACTTGGCGGGACACACCACCATCCCCAGTCATAGTATTTTCATTATAAGGGATCAGGTTTCCCCATCTTCTCATAGTGTATTGGGTTTCCTCATCTTCCCATAGTGGATCGGGTTACCCCATCATCTCATAGTGGATCAGGACACACCCATTTTGCATTTTGGATCAGGATTCACCTATTTACCATTGTGGATCAAGATCATAAAATTGTTTTCCATCATTATATAATGATATTTAAATCTTTACCAAATGCATTGGAGGGAGATATAGGTCCCACTCATCACATAATAAAATCATACATACAAGTTCCACAAGATAATAAAACATGCATCATATCATGACCCATAAAAAGATATGGGTTTCAAAAACATCATATCATAACCCATGTAATGAAATATGTATCATAAAAAATTCATCATATCATTACCTATTGAAAGTAGATAGGTCTCATAATCATTTCACCAACCATAACTCATGAAAAAAGCAGGTTTTAAAAGCATATAACCCATGGAAGAGAAATAAGTGTCATAAAAATCATTCCATAAAAACATAAACCATTAAAGAAAGAATATGAATGGCATTAATTGATCATATCCCTAGTAAAGTATAAACTATAAAAAATTATGCCATCTTATATTAAGAAGTATTTTGAAATATCACATGAAACATTTCTTAGGGAAATTAGCCTTTCTTTGAAAATCCCTTTCATAAAATAATTTCAAAAAATCCTTTTCTTTTAAATAGAGAATTAAAATTTCATTTAAAATATTTATTGGGGAGTTTTTTTGGTTTGAAAAAATTCTTTTTAAAACAAAAATTATTTTGAAAACCTTTTTCTTTTAAAATAGCATTGAAAACTTATAAGGGGTCCCGCCTCCTGGAGACGCCAGCGGCCGGCTCGGCCGGCCGCCCCTGCTGGTCCGCCACGGCCTTAGGCCGTGGCTCATCTCCCAGGCGCGGCGCGATGGCATCGCGCCCCTACGTCATGGCCCACTCTGGCTGCGACCTTCCTTGGTCTCTCCGGCGTAGAGCGATGGTGCCGCGCACCTCCGCCACAGCCCGCTCCAGTCGTGGCCCTCTACATCTCTGCGCGGTGCAACGACACCGCGCGCCTCTGCCTCCAACATTAACAAAGATTAAAAAAGTAGAGGGGAGGAGAATCAGCTGTGTTTGTGCGGTCCGATCTCCTCCCATTACAACGATATCATGCGGCCAAACCTTAAGCAACGAAGAATGATGATAAAGACTTGAAAAAAACCCCCTACCTCAACAAAATATATTGAACATCAGGCGTCGTGGAAGATGGCGTCGCAAGGTGAGGTTCCGTAAGTGACGACGGAGTGCGCCCGAGGAGGAAGCAACATCTCCCCTTTTGTCGCAAAGAGAAGATTATAAGGCGAAAATCCGTTGGCGAGATCCCGCGTCGGTGTCTCCTCCCTTACCGTGGAGGAAGAAGGGGATGGAGAATCCAGGGTCGCCGAGTCGATGTTCTTCATCAGAGAGTTGGCATTCTTCAACAAGAAGATGAATCGTTCTTTGATACTTAAGAGCTATCTCCCCAAAATCTCAACACAACAAGCCAACCAAAAATAAAATAAGGCTTCTCCTTATTTTATTTAATCATGCCATTTATTAAAAAATTTAAATTTCAAAACACTTAATTAATTAATTGAATTGGTTCGATTAATTTTTTAAAGTGTGTTGGAAAGAGTTATGAGGGGGAGAGAGAGAAGGTGGAAAGGTTTCACAAGTAATGGAGAGTTTACAAATAAGAGGGGGGGGGGGGGTTAATGAGTTTTAGAGAATGTGAAGGGTTGGGGATTGTGTGGACCCTACCTAACATTTATCCTCACATGGGTAGTTAGGTGCTTGTGGGTCCCACCTCAACTCCCCCATATAGAATAAAACCACCTTAGATATAAAAAAAATAAAATTGTACCACAATTTTATTCACCTCTCATTTAATCCACAAATTTTATCTTCTCATCCCGTGCAAATGCAATTGCGATAAAGTTACCCTTAAGAAATTACTAGCGTTGCGAGTTCATCGGCGCCCTCGGATTTCAATTGCAAGCACCGACTCAAAAGATAGAAAAACCTGCTCATTCATTTACTGAACATACCCGAGCTAAACATCGGAAATTGATTCTAGGCACACCGGGCCTCGGAATCAAGTGTCGTCAGAAGCCACAGACTCGTAAAATTCCAAAGTATTTAAGAAAAAAATTTCCTTGAAATTTCCGGATCTTTACATTACTCCCACCTTAGGGCTTTACATCCCCGTAAAGATACATCATAAACTAGGGAAACAAATGAGGGTACTGTGCACGCATTTGAGCCTCTCGCTCCCATGTGCTCTTTTGGAGGTTCTCGTGCTACCAATGAATGCACACCAGAGGAATCGACCATCCACGTAGGACCCGCTCCTATCGATCATTGATCTCCACTGGGACCTCCGTGAATGTAGCCCCATCATCGATGTCCAGCTCCCCGTGGTTGATGATGTGGGTTGGGTCGTGCACGCATCTCCTTAGTTGAGATACGTGGAAGACATCATGCACCTAGTGAAACTAAGGTGGAAGGGCCAGGCGGCAAGCCACCTTACCTACCCTGCTGAGGACCTGGAATGGTTTGATGAAGCACAGAGATAACTTGCCGCCCTGGCCAAATCTCCATAATCCACGTCGAGGTGAGACCCCTAAGAAAATGTGGTCGCCATCGTCAAACTCCAATGGTCTCCGCCTCCTATCAGCATAGGACTTCTGTCTGATCTGTGTAGTCCTCATCTGCTCCTGGATGATCTGCACCTTCTCTGTCATAGCCTGAACCATCTTTGGTCCTACGAGTGCTGACTCCCCAGGGTCAGTCCAGCATAGAGGTGATATGCATGGTCGGCCGTACAATGCCTCGTATGGTGCCATCCCGATGGTGGAGTGGTAGGTGTTGTTGTACGCAAACTCCACCAAGGGTAGGTGATCCTCCCAGCTGCGACCAAAGTCGAGGACACATGCACGGAGCATGTCCTCGAGTGTCTGAATGATCCTCTCCATCTGTCCATCCGTCTGATGATGAAATGCGGTGCTCAAGCGTAGCTATGTCCCAAATGCCTCCTGAAACCCCTTCCAAATCCAGGAAGTAAAGTGAGCATCTCGATCGGAGATGATAGACGATGGCACACCATGAAGCCATATAATCTCCTGAACGTAGAGGCATCCCAAGCTCTCCACTGAGCACTGCTCTCTAATAGGTAAGAAGTGGGCCGACTTGGTGAGTCGGTCTATGATCACCCAAATGGAGTCATGTCCTCTGGAGGTACTTGGAAGCCCCGTCACAAAATCCATAGATATCCCATCCCACTTCCACTCTAGTACCTCTAAGGGCTACACCAAGCCTGTCGGAACCTAGTGCTCCGCCTTCACCTGCTGGCAGGTGAGGAATCGTGAAACGAACTCTACCACAACCTTATTCATACCCGACCACCAGTGCTATCGTCTGAGATCCTGGTGCATCTTTGCTACTCCTGGATGTACCACCAAAGGGGAAGTGTGAAACTCTCTCATCACCTCCTCCTATAATGCAACTGGTACCATGGTACGTCCCCTGAAGAGGATGACGTGATCTCCTCCTATAGAAAATCCATCAGGTTCCTGTCCTGTGGATATCTGTGCACGTCGCGTCTCACAGTCAACGTCCCCACATTGTGCCTCTCTGACCCGCTGAAGTAGTAGAGGAGTGACTGTGAGTGACTGTAGAAAGACTTCTCCATCTCTATCCACGAAGGATATCTACAACGCGGCTAGTTGCTCCGTCGCCTCTCCAAGTAGCTGAATGCCCGATCTCCTGCTAAGAGCATCAACTACTATGTTCCCCTTCCTAGGAGTATAGACTATCTCAAAGTCATAGTCCTGGAGGAACTCAAGCCATCACCACTATCTCAAGTTCAGGTCCTTCTACGAGAAGATGTACCTGAGACTCTGGTGGTTAGAGTAGACCGTAAAGCGCTCACCCATCAGATAGTGCCACCACATCTTCAAGGCGAAGACCACTGCTGCTAACTCCAGGTCATGGGTAGCATAGTTCTGCTCATGTTGCCTCAACTGTCATGAACCATAAGTGATCACTGCCTGCTCCTAAATCATGACACACCCAAGTCCGGTCCCTGATGCATCGCAGTAAACTACGTAGCCTATGCCCTCCTCCGGTAGCCTTAAGATGGGTGCACTGGTCAATCTCTGTCTCAGCTCCTGGAAGCTCTACTGACATCTATCTGACCACATGAAGGGTTTTCCCTTCTTTGTCAAAGCTGAAAGTGGTGATGAAACTCTGGAGAAGTCTGGAACAAATCTCCAATAGTACCCAACTTGACCTAGGAAACTCCGCACCTCCGTCACACTCCTGGGTGGCTCCCAATCAAGTAATTCCTCGATCTTCACAGGATCCACCGCAACTACCACCTCAGAGATGACGTTCCCTAAGAAGTGGACCTCTCAAATACATAACTGACACTTTGAGTGCTTACCATAAAGCTGGTGCTCTCGGAGTGTGTCCAGTACAACCCGCAAGTGGTAGGTGTGATCCTCCTCAGTAGTTGAGTAAATCAAAATGTCATCGATGAAGACTACGACAAATCGATCGAGGTAAGGATGGAAGATCCTATTAATGAGACATATGAACACTGCTGGTGTGTTGGTTACAACAAAGGGCATAACTAAGAACTCGTAGTGGCCATACCGACACCTAAAGGCCGTCTTCTGCACATCTTCGTCTCGAACTCTGAGCTGATGATAGCCTGACATGGGGTCTATCTTCGAGAACCATCGTGCTCCCTTGATCTGATCAAAGAGGTTTTCAATCCTCAGAGATGGGTACTTGTTCTTCACGGTCACCTAGTTCAGGCGACGGTAGTCGACACACAGTGCAAGCTCCCGTCTGCCTTCTTGGCGAACAAAATCAGAGAAGCCCAGGGTGAAACACTGGGTTGAACAAATCCCTTTCCCTGCAAGTCCTCCAGCTGTACCCACAGATCTCGAAGCTCAGCGGGAGCCATCCGATATGCTGGAGTAGATATCGGTTCTGTCCCAGGGTACAAGTAAATGTATAAGTCTACCTCTCTATGAGGAGGTAGTCCTGGAACGTCTTCAGGAAAAACGTCCGCATACTGATCCACAATAGCAGGAAAACTCGGACTCCGCACATCAACTGCTCCTAGGATGAGACTAGCCAACTGATGGGTAATCGGCTGCCCTCTCCTCTGCGTAAGTCCATCCTACGCTGCAAAGGCTCCCTTCTCACTAGTGAAGGTGAACCTGCTCCCATCTGTGCAGAAACACCGCACTTTGAGCCTAATAAAGTCGATCTAAGCATGAACTGTAGATAACTAATCCATGCCCAAGATGACGTCCTAAGGCCTCGACGCCACTACAAGAAGATCCCAACCTAAGCTCTCACCTCCTAGAGTAATATCACACTGTCGGAATTAGTGTGTAATCGTCAAGTCTGCTCCCGTAGAAGTCTCTATCCGTAAGGATTGAGCCAACGGCTCCGTCGGAATCTCCGAGCTCCGAACAGGGGTAGCAGCAATAAAAGAATGACTCATTCCTATGTCTATAAGAACTGTAGAAAGGGTGGAGTAGACACAGATAGTACCTCCAATCATCTTAGGTGCACCGTGATCGTAGGCCTCGACTTCCTGGAGCTGAGCCTGCCCCTGTCTGCCAGCTCCTTGTGGTCGGGGTGGTCCTCCTGGTGGTGGTGGTGGTAGAGCCTCGAAGTGTCGTCCACCACCTGCTGCTCAGACAGCTCCTCTGCCTCGTCCTCTAGCTCCCTGTGGACCGCCATGGTCGAACCTCTACCTCTGCCTGAGTGGTCCCTCAACCATATGCTGCTCCTCTGCATGGCGAGTTGGGCAGTCACGAGCCATGTGGCCCTGCCCGCCGCATGCATAGCACTGCCTGCCTCTCGTATGACTGGATCTGCTGCGTGTGCCTTGAAACTCCGAACCAGTATCCTGAGGTCTCCCACCTGATGTCCTGATCCGCTTGGACCTCTGCGACATCTGTCTACTGCCGACTGTAGAAGACTCCGCTACGTGTCGCCCTACAGTAGGCCTCGCTGCTGGCGTCGGCTCAACAAGGAATCTCTCCACAAGAAGGGCTTGCTCCAATACTCCTTCCTTCGTCAGAATGCTGAGGGAGACCATGGAAGCCCTGATCTCATGCCTCAGTCCTTGCTCGAAGGTCCGGGCCCAGAAGAATGGGTTCCGTACCATGTTCGTGGAGTAGCGTGAGAGGTCCGTAAATCTCTCCGAGTACTGGGCTACTATCATGCTGCCCTGCCGCAGCTGTAGTAACTCCTGGATGCACACTGCATAGAGGGTGGCCAGAACAAACTCCGAGCAGAAGAGGCTCTCAAAGTCCATCCAAAGTAGTTATGCCTCGTCATGCACCTGGAGCATCAGGCTCCACCATCTACCTTCTGCTGCGTGTAGGAGAATCGCCACAAGGATCACCATAAGGTCAGCTGGTGTCCCTAAAAATCTGAAGACTCTGACAATAGCCTCCATCCAATCCTCTCCTGCCTGAGGGTCCATCTCTCTGCGGAACCTGGGTGACCTCTATCGCTGAAACTCATGCAACACACTCAGGCGGAGTGCACTCTCCACAGCTGGGGCTGGTGGTATCGGTGGCCCATAGGGTAGTGGTACCACTGGTGACTCCGCTGTAATGGGGCCCTACATCAAGTCCTCGTCGCTCGGTGGGGTACCATCTCGCACGTAGCTCAGAACCCTAGCTGGCTGCCTACGTGGGGCCATCCTGAAAAACAAAAGGTGAACCACGATTAATACAGTATACCTGGTGAGATGACACAAAGTAATCACAAATAAAACTCTTGAAACGCACATGAAATCAGTGTTTTCGAGCACTGATTCAGAAAACAGAAGTCAGGGTCCTGGTGTATGGATACGTCGGCCACTGCACCAACACTGGACTCCCTGGACTGAAAACCACACTCAATACTCTTAACATTATTGCTTTACAGAAGAAATTATCAGAGTCCTGATTTTTGCGGTAGAACCGACTCCTTTGATACCAATTTGTCATGAATCATCCTCGGGGACCGTGCCCTGACTACCCAAGCCCGCCTTCCATAGGCCAGAGGTTGGCGACTAGCACCAAAGGCATAGACTTCGATAAAATGGAAGGAATTGACTTTATATAAGTAAAGAAACACAACAGAGTACGCGAGCTGAAGTAAACACTAAGTAAACTGAGTAAAAAGTAAGTGCTGGAAAGTAAATGGGCCAGAATACAAACCCAACTGAAAGTACAGTACAACAGAAAAGAAAGAACAACTGCAGTAAAGTAAACCAACAACCACTGAGTCGTCCTCTGGATATCCCACCTGAAGGGTGGGTACAAATGATCTCCTTAGCTCCTCGGGTCCTATTGTCCGCTCCGTGTACGTCCCGCCAAGTGGTCCAACTCCAGGTACTGTCCCACTCCACAAGAGTCCACCTCAATCAGTGTTGTCTGTCGTCTGCATCCAACACAACGTAGTGCGGGCATAGCCTGTGTAGGGGTGAGTATACGATACTCAGAAGGGACTCCAAGACCCCCGAAGGTCTCCCAGAATCCACAAAGGATAAACCACAAAGGAAAGATACAAACACAAAGTATCAACCTACTCTACTTAGGTATATGCCCATACATATACCTAAGTCATCAATTCTAGTTCATCTCCAACTCATGAGCCCAAGTTCAACCCAGTCCACACAGGAAAGCACAACCCAGTCCACACCGGAAAGCAAGTCAATCACATCGATGATAATGACTGAAAGTCAAGACTCATCTCAAATAGGTATACTATTCACGAAGAGGGGTGGATATGATAGACGTAGCCTCTGAATCATCTCCCCTGCCGAACCCACGTAGGATCCAAGTACAGAAGTCGTCGCTACCGAACCCACGTAGGATCCCAGTACAGTAACCATTGCTTTCGAAACCACATAGGATCCAAGTATAGTCGTCATCATTGCTGAACCCATGGAGGATCCAAGTACAGTCTTCCTCACTACAAAACCCACGTAGGATCCAAGTACAATCGTCATCGCCGTCGTAGTCGCAACCAACTCAAGGGTTCCCGCACACAACACGATCGATTCCAGGAGGGTCCACTTCACGAGCCAAGGGGGTCGATACATAAATTGTCATAAGGTACAGAGTTGATGTATCCCAAAGTTATATCTCATCAATAGGAACTCAATGCGACAGACGACACGTCAATCGGATGCCCGATCTGAGAGTTATTGGCTTTTCCGTCCCAGGGGCCCGGTTGGTTTCGGGTTCGAACCAACCCAGCCATACCCAAAATTTGTCGAAATCTTGAGTGTAATATACCAAAACGACCGTCTCGTTCCAAGGAATCCTACGCAACTGACAGTGCGTCGATCAAAGGTCCGTATCTCAGGATATATCCATTTAACCGAAACGTTCTGAAAATAGGGGGTCTGGGCCTCGTCCGACCTGGCCCATCACCCCCTGGGTCGGCCCGAATCGGGTCGACCCGACTCAGGTACAGGTCCGGCCTAGTTGGGAAATGACCGACCCGACCCGCGGCTGGTGCGGCCTGGCCCAACTAGGCGCGGCCGGCCCGACCCGCGTGGCCTGCGGTTGGCCCGAGCCGTGCGGCCTGCGGCCCGGCTCGGAAGTTGGCCGCAGCACGGCCGCTGGCCGAGTGGGACGCAAAGGGGGCGCGACCCCCTGTTTTTCGAAACAGCGGACCCAGTGGGTTCTGCCCTAGTAGCTGGATGGGGGGGTTACACCCCCTGGTTTCTGGGTAACGGTTGACCATTAAGGCCTATCGGTTTGTGAGCTGCCGTGAGACCCAGAAGGGGTCCCGCCTCCTAGAGACGCCGGTGGCCGGCTCGACCGACCGCCCCTGCTAGTCCGCCATGGCTTGTCTCACCGGTGCGGTGCGACGGCGTCGCGCCCCTCCGCCGCGGCCCGCTCTGGCCGCGACCTTCCTCAGTCTCTCCGGCGCAGCGTGACGACACCGTGCACCACCACCACAGCCCACTCCAGACGCGGCCCTCTACGTCTCTGCGCGGTGCAACGACACCGTGCCGCCTTCGCCGCGGCCTTGCATAGCCGCGGTTCCCTGCCGATCACCGCACGGTGCAATGACACCGCGCGCCTCCGCCTCCAACATTAAAGAAGATTAACAAAGTAGAGGGGAGGAGAATCAGTCGTGTTTGTGCGGTCTGATCTCCTCCCGTTACGATGAAATCATGTGGCCAAACCTTAAGCAACGAATAATGATGATAAAGACTTGAACAAAAAATAACCCCTAACTCAACAAAAATATATCTAACATCGGGCGTCGCGGAAGATGGCGTCGCGGGGTGAGGTTCCATAAGCGACGACGGAGTGCACCCGAGGAGGAAGTGGCGTCTCCCCTTTTGTCACAGAGAGAAGATTATAAGGAGAGACGTCGTTAGCGAGATCCCGCGTCGGTGTCTCCTCCCTTGTCGCGGAGGAAGAAGGGGATGGAGAATCCGGGGTTGCCGAGTCGATGTTCTTCGTCGGAGAGTTGGCGTTCTTCAACAAAGAAGATGAAGCGTTCTTCGAAACTCAAGAGGTCTCTCCCCAAAATCTCAACACAACAAGCCAACCAAAAATAAAATAAGGCTTCTTCTTATTTTATGTAATCATGTCATGCATTCAAAAATATAAATTTCAAAACACTTAATTAATTAATTGAAGTGGTTCAATTAATTGTTTAAAGTGTGTTGGCAAGAGTTATGAGGGAGAGAGAGAGAAGGTGGAAAGGTTTCACAAGTAATGAGGAGTTTACAAAAATTAAGAGGGGGGGGGGGTTTAAGGAGTTTTAGAGAATGTGAAGGGTTGGGTATCGTGTGGGCCCCACCTCACATTTATCCTCACATGGGTAGTTAGGTACTTGTGGGTCCAACCCTAACTCCCCCATGTAGGACAAAACCACCTTAGATATAAAAAAAATAAATTTGTACCACAATTTTATTCACCTCTCATTTAATCCACAAATTTTAACTTCTCATCCCATGCAAACGCAATTGCGATAAAGGTCCCCTTAAGCAATTACCGGCGTTGCGAGTTCATCGGCGCCCTCGGATTTCAATTCCGAGCACCGCCTCAAAATATATAAAAACCTGCTCGTTCGTTTATTGAACGTACCCGAGATAAACTTCGGAAATTGATTCTGGGCACTCCGGGCCTCGGAATCAAGTGCCGTCAGAAGCCATCGACTCGTAAAATTCCATAGTATTTAAGAAAAAATTTTCCTTGAAATTTTCGGGTCTTTAAAATTCCCATGGTTGAACATGTATAAAACAAAAGGATCAGGACACATGTTAGGATAATTTAATATTATTATAATATTATTTTTACCTTGAATTAACATATTTACCTTTAATCGCGGTAAATAAAAATCAAAAGTTACTATTCAACAAAAATTATCTTCATCTTAGTGAACCCCATTTTACTTAATAATAACAACCATGTATGTCATATTTTCAAAATTCATTTCACAAAAGCGGTAAAATTTCATTTAAATGAAAAAGTCGGTTTTTTAACTACTACTCAGTGTTTTCACCATTCATCAAAAATTGAAGGTTTTCAAAAAATACCAAAAATTCATCCTAAACTTTATTTGATATTCTGAATTCAAAAATGATGTCTATTTTTCAAAATTCAAAACATAGAAGTTTCATTAATTAATTTAAAATTAATTCCTGTTGTCAAAAGAAAAAACGTGTTTTTAAGAAATAATAACTATTAAAAGATTGACACTTTATTATGTCTAATTTAAAGTGAAATTACTTCCAATGAACAACATTAGATTAAATGGTAAAAATATAATCTAATTAAAATTTAAAACAAATTAAAAAGATAATATAACCATATAAATAAATTAGATTAAAAGACAGTTTTGAATTAAAATACAATATTTTTCACTATTCATTAAAAATGAATTTTATCAGAAAAATACCAAAAATTTACCCAAAGTAAATTTTGATGTCCTGATTCTAAAGAAAAATTTTATTCTATCAAATAGAACATATAAAAGTGAAAAAACTATATTTAAATAGGGTTTTCCATCAAAATGCGGTAAATCAACCTTTTAAATATTATTAGAGTATTTATACTTAAAATTGGATTCATTCACATTTTAAGCCTATACATTTTATTGGATAAATATGAAAAAATTTAATAAACATGTGTAATCATATTTTAGTTAGTTATTTTCATTCCTGCCAATACAATTACTAGGTGTTAACTACCATTTAAAATAATATTATATTATTATTTTTTAGTATGACTCAACGCTGTGTGCAACATAAGATTTCAAAGAAACCCATTGTTGCGTATCAGGTACTCCATTGAACATAGAATCCCCTTTAAAATAAAATTAATATTTAATTCACAAATTTTAATAAATATGAAAATGTCTTATTCATTATTTACCTGGGATGTTACATCCTTCCCCCATTTTGGAAATTGCGTCCTCGCAATTTTTATTCACTCATCAAATAAGTGGGGGTATTTATCCCTCCAAGTATTTTCAGATTCCCACATTGCCTCTTCAACCATATGGGTTTCCCACAAAACCTTTACCTGATGAATTACCTTATTCTACAACACTTGCTATCTTTGGTCAAGAATCTGGACGGGTTGTTTCTCATAAGAGAGATTCTCTTCCAACTGAACTACCTCTAGGCTCAAAACATGAGATGGATTCAGAATATACTTTCAAAACATTGAAACATGAAAAACATTGTGTACCTGGGATAAAATTGGAGGTAAATCCACTTTTTATGCAATTGATTCAACTTTCTCCAGGATTTCATAAGGTCCAATAAACCTCAAACTCAAATTTCCCTTCTTACCGAATCGCATCACACTTTTCCATGGAGAAAATTTGAGAAAGACATGATCACCTACCTAAAAATAAAGATCATTACTCCGGTTATCCACACAACGTTTCTTCATACTCTGAGCTATTCTCATGTTCTTCTGAGTCAACTGAACTTTTTCTCCCATGTCTTCTAGCAATTCTGGTCCTATCATTTTCCTTCCACCTACTTCATCCCAAAATACTGGAGTTCGACACCGCTTACCATATAATGCCTCAAATAGAGCCATCTGTATATTGGAATAAAAACTGTTATTATAAGAAAACTCAACAAAAGAAAGATATTGGTCCCAACTTACCTGTATGTTTATTGAGAAAGCACATAACATATCCTCCAAGGTCTGAATTGTTCGTTCTGACTTCCCATCAGATTGAGGATGAAAAGCTGTACTAAAATTTAATTCAATAACCAATGACTTCTGAAGGCCTTTCCATAACGTAGAAGTGAACCTGAGATCATGATCAAATACAATGGAGAGGAAAACTCCATGTAACCTGACTATATCTTTATCATACAATCGAGACAGTTGATCTAAAGACAAAGTATCTTGAATAGGAAGGAAATGAGAAGATTTATTCAATCGATAAAAAATAACCCAAATTGAATTGTAACCTCAAGATGTCTTTTTTAATCCCACAACGAAGTTCATGGATATATTTTCCCATTTCCACTCTAGCGCTAGTAAAGACTGAAGCATCCCTTTCAGTAACTACCGCTCTTCGTTAACCTGTTGACAAGTCAAACACCTCACAGTAAAGTCATCAATATCACTTTTCATTCCATCCCACCAGTAATACTCCCGAAGATCTCTGTACATCTTAGTACTACTAGAATGAACTGAAAATAGAGAACTATGTGCTTTACATAACAAATCTTTCTTCAAATAAGAATCACAAGGAACCCATAATCTCTTTCCAAACCTCAAAACATAGTTTCTATCAATATTAAACTCAGGTAACTTACCCTTCTGAACCAATTCTACCTTTTTCTGCAACTCACTGTCATCCTTCTGCGCTTGCTTAATTCTGTCTGATATAAATGATTTCACTAACACCTGAAACAAAATAGTGGAATCTCCTGCACTAATAACTTCTATTCCAAATTTCATCAAATCTTTAATCAAAGTATCTTGTTCCAAATGTATCATGGTTAATGTAGCATTACTCTTCTGACTCAAAGCATCGACCACTTTATTTTCCTTTCCTGGATGGTAATGAATCGTCCAATCATAATCCTTGATTAATTCTAGCCATCTCCTCTGTCTCATGTTTAATTATTTTTGAGTGAATATATACTTCAAACTTTTTTTGTCTGTATATATTTCAAATTTTACTTCATAAAGATGATTCCTCCAAATTTTTAAATCAAAAACAACAGCAACTAATTCCAAATCATGTGTAGAGTAATTTAACTCATGAGGTTTCAACTAACGTGAAGCATAAGTAATTACCTGATTGTTTTGCATACGGACACATCCAAGTCATTTCAATGAAGCATCATTGTAGATAACAAACTAACCATCTCCAGACGGTAGTTCCAAAATCGTATAATCCACCAATCTTCTTTTCAATTCTTGAAAACAATCATCATTTTATTTTGTCTAGATTAACTTAACACCTTTTCGAGTTTACTTAGTCATTGGGCCAGATAATCATAAAAAAAATTCTAAAAACCTATAGTAATAGCTCGCTAAACCTAGAACACTATGGATCTCAATTATATTTTTGGGTCTTGGCCATTATTCAACAAATTTGGTTTTAGAAGGATCAATAGTTATGCCATTTTTTGAAACAATGTGACCAAGGAATGAAATTTTTTATAACCAAAACTTACACTTTCTGAATTTTCCATACAATTTCTTTTATTTTAATGTTTGCAAGACAACCCTAAAATGAATTTCATGCTCCTATTTACTTTTATAATAAACCAAAATATCATCAATGAACATAACCACAAACTTATCCAAGAACTCATGGAAAATTATATTCATAAGATCCATGAATACAGTAGGTGCATTGGTTAATCCAAAAGGAATAACTGAAAATTCATAATGGACATATCTAGTATGAAACTCAATCTTTGGAATTTATTCTTTCTTTACATTCAACTGATGGTACCCCGACCTCAAGTCAATCTTCGAAAAATACTGATCTCCCTAGAGCTGATCAAACAAATCATCAATATGAGGCAAATGATACATGTTCTTAACTATGATGTTATTCAATGCTCTATAATCAATGAAAAGTCTCATTGAACCAACTTTCTTTTTAACAAAAAAGATAGGATCACCCCATGGTGATGTGCTAGGTCAAATGAAACCTTAATCTAATAACTACTAAAATTGATTCTTTAACTCTAAAAGTTAAATTTGAGCCATTCGATAAGGGGTTTTTGAAATTGGCTTAGCATCAGGAACTAATTCAACAGTAAATTCAACTTCCTGATCAGGTATAATACCAGGAAACTCATCAGGAAAAACATCAAGGTACTCATTTACCACTGGTACATCATTAATCTAGACAGTTCCTTTATTTTCAACAATATGCGAAAGGTAACATTCATTTCCATCTTTTACTAGTTTCTTAGATTCCTGATATGTTATCAAAAGTAAGGGTTCATTCTTGTACAAAAACTAAAATTATTTTTGAAAAGAAACCTCTTTAGCTCTGCAGTCAATCTTAGCATGATAAATGGAAAGACAATATATTCCCAAAATAACATCAAACTCTACTAGAGGCAAGACAATAAGGTTTTCAGGTAGATTCTTTCCACACACAAGGATAGGAAGGTTATTATAATTTATTTTTGTCTCAAAATTTCCACCAGATATTTTTACCATAAGTTCAGGATTCATATATTGAGAGAGAATTCACAATTTACTAGAAAACTTCTCAGAAATGAAAGAATGTGTAGACCCTAAATCAAACAACACATTGGCATAATCTGAATAAACAAAAAGTGTACCTGATACTATATCATTAGATGGCCCAACATCTGCTGAAGTAGTTGCAAATGATTTCACCACCACTTTCTGCTTATAGTATGGCTGCTTTCCCTAAGTTGAGTTCTTTGCTGAACTATTTCATTGAACTTAAAACATCTTACCACTATATTTTCATTTCCTTCTTGATCATACTCCTTAAAGTTATGATCAATATGACCAGACTTACCACACCAGAATCACTTTCCAGTTCTTTATAAATATTCTCCAGGATTCCTTTTACCACACTTTTCACAATATGGATATTTAATTTTATTACCTCTAGGATTATTTGATGAATTATTTCCCTTTTCCTTCCAAATGGAAATCTTCTTTTATTTTCTCTCTTGGAACACCTGATCATTAGAAAACTCCATTTCTACCTTCTCAGCACATATGTCAAGTTTCTAAAAGCTTTTGAATTCATGAGAGGCTAATTCTCTTTGATATTGCGGCTTCAGTCCTGAGTAAAATTGATTTATATTACTATCAAGATCTCAGATGAAATTTGGAGAATACCTTTCCAGTCGAGTGAACTTTTCTTCATAAGCAGCCACTGATTCATCCTCCTACCTCAATTCCAAGAATTGTTCTTCCATCCAAAGTCAAACCACCTTAGGAAAATATTTCTCAAGAAGCATACCTTTGAATTCATTCCAATCAAGAGCATCAATATCCTCCCTATCCCTGATATTTTTTACCATCAGCCACCACTGATCAGCTTCAACTTTAAAACGGTAAACAGAAAGACTAACCTTTTGATGTTCTAAACACCCCATGACTTCGAAAATCTTCTCCAGTGATTTAATCCACCCTTCAACTAGCACAAGGTCAGATGATCCTCTGAATGATGGGGGATGTTGCCTCATGACATGCTCCACTACTAACATGTTCCTATGTGATTGATCTGGACAATCTCATTCATGGATACCACCACCATTTATATCCCGAGTCAACTATTCCTTCACTGCAACAAATAGTTCAGTTCCAATTCTGACCATCTCAAGTTGCTGATTTGGAAAGTTATTCTCCTATGTATTCCTTCCCAATATATTTTCCTTGTTTCCTCTGCAGAAAACCATTCTAAACACAGAAATATCTTAGGCGCAATGAAACAGTAATCTATAAATGCTATATCATTTCAAACTTACCATAAATTAATTTATGGACATTAATTTTAACAATATTCTAACTCTTAAAGTTTTCTAAACCGACCTCTGATACCAACTATAAGGAACCATCCTTAAACATCAAATAATCTTGAATTAAGTTAATAATTCACATTGGAGATCTTTTCAGGATTAGATTTTTATAGAATTAAGTCATAACATATACATAACAACTTGAATATTACATGTAAATGTGAGATGGTATGGTGAGTATGATATACTCTATAATACCAAATGTTGGATCGAAATAACAGAGATACTGTATAAAGTATCTAATGATGCTTAGAATACAAGAGGGGGGGGGGGTGGGGTGAATTGTATACTTTTTAAAATTCCTTTGGAACTTTTAAAGATGGTTACGTATAATAAAGTTAAACAAGGTAATTAACAAAACCTCTAAACAATGTGAATCCGGAAATATGATTCTAGAAATTGAAACTTAATGAAAGTTTAAAATAACAAAGATTATACCATAGAGAGTATAGAATCTAACTAAGTCAGAGTATAAGTATAAGAAAGTATATGAAAGTTAGAATTTCCTTATAATTCAAATGTAGCGGAAAAAATAAACTTGTAGTAAGAACAAGTAACAAGATGTAAATATTTTAACCCAAAGAGAAGGGTATCCAACAACCTTGGATAAAGGTCCCTTGATTTATACTTTCAAGAAAGTCTATATCACCCACACCAGGTTAAGCCCTCAATACGAATATTAGAGTCTCTGTCTTGTTATCCCCACAAGCCCTCAACTTCAAGGTAGTTGGCACCTTTGTCTTCCTCAGCAAGGAAGCCCTAGAACTTCAAGGAAGTCGACACCTCTGTCTTCCTATCCCTGGAAGTCCTCGAATGTAATCATCAACATTCAGAGTCACAAGAAGCAAATCTTAATGAGCAGTTCAGTATGCACAAAGCAATGAGAGAATCTCTCTCTAGAAATCACTTCAGATCATCAGTTGTCCAAAAGTTGTGAACTCTTTCAAATGAGCTCCTATTTATAAGCACAACTTTAATGGTTGGCTCCCTCCTCGAACGTTCATATTTTTCCTTGAATTTAGGAGGGACCCGTACACGTGTCACTCAGCCAACGGTTAGTTAGAAACAGAAGAGACGACATCATTTTATAACAAAACATGTGTAATTGAAAGCACAACATCATTTTATAACAAACTTAGAAATTCGGAGTGTAATTAAAAGTTCAGAGTCTAAATACATTCGGAGTCTATAATACACGAATATTCAAATTCTGTTTATTAGGGAATTTTTAGTCTAAATTCAGAGTCAGAATTCGTAATGGGAATTCATAATCAGAATTCATCATCAGAATTCATAATGAGAATTCGTAATCATAATTCACCATCAGAATTCGTAATTAGAATTCGTAATCATAATTCACCATCAGAATTCGTAATGAGAATTCGTAATCAGAATTCATCATCAGAATTCATAATGAGAATTCATAATCAGAATTCTCCATCAAAATTTGTAATGAGAATTCATAATCAGAATTCATCATCAGAATTTGTAATGTGAATTCGTAATCAGAATTCATCATCGGAATTCGTAATGAGAATTCGTAATCAAAATTCATCATCAGAATTCGTAATGAGAATTCGTAATCAAAATTCATCATCATAATTCATAATTCAACTTTATAAAAGTTTGTACTCAGAATTCAAGATAGAACTTTATTGAAGTTCATAACCAAAATTCAGAGTGAAACTTTATAAAAGTTCGTATCTAGAATTCAGATCCTAAAACAGAATGCTTCATATCTAAGTAACATACGATTCTAAGAATTTAGATATGAAACTGAATTTTATACTTAAACAAGATAATGAGCAAAGTAAAACATGTTAAGGATAAATTTCCTTGGGAAATGAAAATTTTTCCTTATAGAACTAAAATACAGGGTAAAACAAGATTTTCCTTAAGATAAGGTGTTTGTGATTTTCAAAACAAGAAGGGATAATCAAGTCATATGGAAACCTTAGTGACCCAACAATCTCCCCAAAGTATGAAGGAATGGAAAAGTCATAAGGAAAACCTTATTGACTCAACAGTAAACACTTCTACTAAGTATCCATTTTTTCCATAAAATACAAACTCTTTAAAAAAAGAGTCATGCCTAGTTCCATGTTTTAGACAACATGAATTTTCCTTGATCCCATCCTTGACCCTATTACACTTTATGTCCTATGAAAAACATTTCAAAAACTTGGGATGGGCATAAAAATCTCAATAAGGTATACAAAAATAAGGAAAACTGTTAGTTTTTTCAAAACAATAAGTAAACCATGAATACTTTATCATAAGTAATATTTTGCATCTTTATGAAGTAGTAAATACTCTTTACTGAATAAAATATCATTTCTTACCCTTTTGTAATTGAAATATTACCATAAAACCCATAGAAAGAACACATAACATATAAATGTAACTTGGGACATAAACATATTTAAATAGAATAAAAATACGGTTGAATTCCACACATATAACTAAATGGAATAGCCATACAGACGACTTCCATACCCAATGCATTGGAGGTTATAGCATAACCACCTGTCCTGGTTTATCACGACATCACTCGTCATTTGGTTTATCACATAACCACCCTTCAAATGTCCAAGTACCATTATAAAATCATAAGACATAAAATATTGAAAATATAAATACTTCACTAATAACATTTCATTTGTAATCAAAATAAATAATTTCAAGATATTGAAATAATAAATCAATTTCAAAAACCATTTTCAATACCAAAACACCCAAAAATAGAATAAGGGGTTTATTTTTCATTTTAAAAACAATAAGGCTTATAGAGGAAGCCAACTAACGATTACGGCGACAGAGAGGTCATTGTCACCACAAATGGTAAAAACATTCATTTTTTCGTTCAGTAAAATGCTTCGTAGAAAAAATATTTCTTTTGAATAAAAGTAAAAGTCAAAGGGTTTTATACACTGTATAAAAGAAAGTCGTATAAAAATCAAAATATTCCTCAATTAAAGGAGATTGAGACGAAGTCCCTTACAATGATCATTTTGTAAATAAAATAGTTCAATTATGTGTATTCACCATAGGTACACATAAAGAAATTATAAATACAAGATAAGATCTCAAAATTCATTTCTCACATAATCATAGCATGACATAATAAAAAAGTATATGTTTAACCCAAAGAATGGAAATTGGGTTAAGAAGTTCCCTTACCTCATGTCTGAATTGATTCGTTCGTTATTTAATCTCCTAAATAATAAAATAAATTTAATTTCTACTTGGTTAAGTACATTTTTCAAGTATATTATTCCTTTTATATCACTTATTACCATGCTTTAAACATTATTTAATCATTTAAGTTAATAACAGTCGTTTTGTTGATATTTGATTTTTGAGTCAAAGATGAACTTCTTATAATTTACAAGTTGTCCATGTGATCAAAATTCCATTATCTATATAGTGATATTAAAGATTTATATATCATATATATCATATATATCCATTATATATACGTATTTATAATAGTACATAACATTTGGAGGTAAGAAATGTAATGTACCGTTCATGGAGACGGTAAGTCGTATGTACGCATGGACACTACTTTCATTTATATTTCATATTTTAATGGAATTAAAACATAATGATAAATAGGTATATTATAATTCCAGTATAATATCATATATAATTTAATTAACTCTATCCTTTATACATCCCACGTATGGCATGAACGTGTCATATCACTTTGAGGGGGTAGTAGTCCACACTTCCTCAAATGAAATTATCATATATACCCATTATGGAAGCCATAAAGGTATGAAATAAATGAAAAATACATAAGCATAAAGAAAAAATAAACATAATGTATATCATATTTAAATACAGTTCCATCTTAATGGCCACCGTGAGAGGCGGTGGGAGATAATTGAACAATCATCGTTTCATGAGGCGTTAGTTTTCCATCCACAGAAACAGTATGTTCTTCACCCATTAGATAGAGGCGTGTATAAGTTTAGTTCGAATCCTTCTAATAACAACAACCTAGTATATTTAGGATATTTTTGTTGTTATAAAAGAAAATAATAAAAATATTTTATGGGGTTTCATAAGTAAAATAAAAGAAAATAATTTAAGATAAGACGCTACCTTTAAATCGGGTAACTCCCTTTGGTTTGAACCAAACGGTTTACTTCAAGTGCCATTTTCCTAAGGTTAGGCTACTAAGTGGAAGAGAGGGATGTATGGAGATTAATTGTGTAGATTTTGGATGATCCAAGGGGTTTGAGATGTGTGAGAAATGGGTTATAAGTGAGGGCTTTTTATAAGGGGGAGAAGGGGCTCTTTAGGAATGTTTGAAAATATTATTTTATTATATAATGATTTTATGTTTCTAAAGGTCAAAAACTCATTAGAGTCAAATATAAGATGAATCTTGTTCCATGTAAAATCATCCAATAATAATTGGATAGGTTTTGTATATTTTTTTCATATTTATAATATTATTTATTTAAATCATTTATTAATGAGGTAAACACTACATCATTACTATGTCATAAATAATTTTATTTATTTGATGTCTAAAAATTATAAAAAAAATACCATTATGTAGGAAATATTTTTATATTTCCAATGAATATTTATAGTTTAATATATAACTTATATAAACCCATGTAAAAATTTATTTACAAAAAGATATATGTTTATGTCATTTTTGTCTTTACTTTAAATTAATTAATATAAAGTGTCATTATCACTCTTAAGTGGCTCCATGGGATCCCAAAATCGACCCAAGGATGAAAATAGTAGGACATGTATCAACCAAAAGGATTAGGACACATTTTAGGGTAATTTAATATTATTATATCATTATTCTTACCTTGAATTACCCTTTTACCTTTAACCGTGGTAAATAAAAGTCAAAAGTTACTATTCAACAATTTTTTTTCATATTATTGAACAAAATTTTACTTAATAATAATAACCATGTATTTCAGATTTTAAAAATTCAATTCATAGAAGTGGTAAAATTTTCATTTAAATGAAAGTCAGTTTTTTAACTACTACTCACTGTTTTCACTATTCATAAAAAATTGAAGGTTTTCAGAAAAATACCAAAAATTCAGCCTAATCTATATTTGATATTCCTAATTCAAAAATTATGTATATTTTAACAAATTAAAAACATAGAAGTTTCATTAATTAATTTAAAATTAATTTCTGTTGTCAAAACAAAAAGCGTGTTTTTAAGAAATAATAACTATCAAAAGATTGACACTTGTTTATGTCCAATTTAAAAGTGAAATTACTTCCAATGACCAACATTGGATTACATGGTAAAAATATAATCTAATTAACCTTTAAAACCAATTAAAAAGATAATATAACCATATAAATAAATTATATTAAAAGGAAATTTTGAATTAAAATACAGTATTTTTTACTATTCATTAAATAATGAATTTTATCAGAAAAATACCAAAAATTTACCCAAAGTAAATTTTGAAGTCCCGATTCTAAAGAAGAATTTTATTTTGTAAAATAGAACATATAAAAGTTAAAAAAACTAGATTTAATGAGAGTTCCCCATCAAAAGGCTGTAAATCGACCTTTTAAAGAGTATTAGAGTATTTATGCTTAAAATTGGATTCATTCACATTTTAAGCCTATAAATTGTATTGGATAAATGTAAAAACATTTAATAAACATGTGTAATAATATTTTAGTTAGTTATGTTAATTCCCGCCAATACAACGACTATACATTAACTACCATTTAAAATAATATTATCTTATTATTTTTCAGTATGACTCAATGTTGTGTGCAACATAAGATTTCAAAGAAACTCGTTGTTGGGTATTAAGTACACCATCTAACATAGAATCCCATTTTAAAGTAAAATTAATATTTAATTCACAAATTTTAATAAATATGAAAATGTATTATTCTTTATTTACCTAAGATGTTACATTCATTCCATATTATACTCAAGTTATTGATTAAATTCCATGGGTTTTATTTATTTACCTTTCCATATTTATTATGCCTTATTTATTCATAGCTTCCTCTGTACACTTACCCTAAATGAGCATCTGAACTCACCCCTTTCTTATGTTTTATTTTCACCCAGATATGAAGAAGCGTTTTGTGATTGAAATGAAGGGATATACTAAAGGGAATACTGAAATTATTAAAAAAATATTTGTGTGTTTTATGTTTTAAAATGTAATTTGAATTTCAAGTATGAATATAGTTTACCAAGACTAATAAACTATTCAGTACTTTGGGATGTTATTACTTATATCTCATGAAAATTTATTAAAGTATACAATGGCTTCATACTATTGAGTTTGGTGTTTTTATAGTTTGTATTAGAGGAAGTTTTTTAGAAACCCTGGGAACTATATTTAGGAAAACATAGATAAGGGGTCAAGGTCAAGCTTATATTATTATACAGATGAAGTGGAATGATTATTATGATTGTGTATTTGGATCCAAGAAATATGTTATAAAATTATTTTATTAATGAAATTCAAGTTATAAGATGCATGAAACATATAAGTATTGTAATATCATACCATTTCTTAAATGATTTGAGAGAATATGTTGAAAAACATCGATGATCAAGAAAAATGATTAAGTGGAATGTTGAAATTCTTAGAAAACACATGATTGAGGGAATGATAACCCTTAATATGTTCCTGATGTTGAAGTAACGATGTTTGGATAAAGAGATGATTTATATGGATAAAGTTAATTGGATAGTATTGACTACCATAGAACTGATTAATGATTTGTTGAAAAATTGGTTTATGATATCATTGATGGAGTTAACAACACTTATGGATTTAAGGAATATATCCAATAATCTATGTTTTATTTATGAAATAAGTAAGCATGAATATTTTTAATAAGTTTATATGGTAATTCAGGTTATTAACATGTTTCAAGAGAATACATGATGAATGTATTCACATGTTTGGTATGTGATGATTAAGAGCTACTTCATGTTGTTTGGTGGATTAATGATAAGTTCAATTTTGAAATTTAGTGAACTTATTTATAAATTTTTGGATCTTAATCTTTTGGAAGGGTCATAAGGTTAACTATTTATGAAATGGCTCAACTTGAACTTTGTGAAAGGTTTTAAAGATTAATATATTACTTCACCATATGAAGATTTATGCATATTGGATAACATGTACTAAACATTTTGTTATAATAATAATTAGAGATTGAAGGAATGACTTATCATTCTATTTTGGATCATATGATCCCTTTAGTGATTCAGGTATAAAAAATTCATCTTGGATATTCAATTATTATGGTAAGAAATGAACTGGAAAATAATCAAAGCATAACCAAAATATGAAATTGTGCCTATGAAATAGAGATATATCAAGTAAGTATATTTTTATATATTCTCAATATAGATAGTAAAGAAATTCCTCATCTCTAGGAAAAGGATATTGAAAAAAATGATATCCTAATACGTTCATTTATATTATACCAATAAAATTTTAAGCCATCACACATTTATGGTTTTTAATTACGTAACATTCCATTTATCATTTAATTTATTGTGAGAAATAACCTTTATCACTCTCTAAAACTACTTATAATTTTCCTCCATGTCCATATCTTTACATGCCACCAATGTTCACCTACATAGAAAATTAGTTATGTGTTATTCCATACGAACTTTTTTACTTCCCTTTATCTCTTATTAATAGTATGTTTTATTAACTCTTTTTATGATTTCTTTTTCCAATAAAATTATTTTCAAATATCAAACCCTCGATTACTGAGATCGAGTTTAAATTACGAGGATGCAATTTATTTAAGGTGGGTAGAATGTAACACCTAGATATTTTAAAATGAGAACATCATATTAAATATAATTTATGATATGAAACACTAAGCATATAAGGTAATATAACATCCCAATACTTTGTGATATAATAGTTTTTAAAATAAATTCAGTCTCTTTGATAGCTTGCAATACAAGCAACACCCGGTTTGAATGAAACATGATACTTTATTAAAATATTATTATTTAAACATTACCATTACAACCTAATATTAAAATTGGTGGGTATGAACAGTACTAACTAAATTATGATAATTTTGGTTATCTATTTTTTATAAATAAAATAATAATCAATTAAAATAAAAATAAATATTTTTTAAAAATTATGTTTTTTTCTAAAAGATGGTTTAGTCGTGCTTTTTGAACATAATTTATAATTAATTTTTACCAAATTTAGAAAATTTATAAGAGAAAATAAACTTTATTTTTTAAATTATAAATTTCAAAATTATCTTAATGTTAATTTTTGGTATTATTAAGATTTTTTTATGAATAGTGAAAAATATTGAATTTTAATTGAAAACTACATTTTTGTTTAAATTAGTTATAAATTTAAATTATATTTCAAATTTTTTTTAAAAGTAAAATTAGTTCTATTATATATATATATTAATACAATTTAGTTCATTGGAATCATTTTTATATTGAATTTTGATATAAAATCTTTGTAAACTTTTGAAAATTTTCTTTTTAAAACCCCGCTTTCTCATCGTGTTTGTGAGATTAATTTTAAATTAAGTATTACCACCTATATGAATGGAGTTTTTAAAAATGGGTTCCACATTTGGAATTAGAATAATTTAAATTATCTAATAAGTTTAAATTATT
The DNA here is from genome assembly GCA_963277665.1 of Viscum album. Lineage (NCBI taxonomy): Eukaryota > Viridiplantae > Streptophyta > Magnoliopsida > Santalales > Viscaceae > Viscum > Viscum album. The sequence continues at coordinate 11,327,413 of CAUJRU010000002.1, forward strand.
TCTTGACCATAATTAATAAATAAAATAGTAAAAATTATTTATTACGGTTAAAGTAAAAATGGGTTTATCAGGTGTTAAACTAAATAGATAAGGGTTAAAATGTCCAAAAAACTTGTATAAAATATATTTTATGGAAATATTTTGAATATTTAATTTATATTTATATATAATAATCCATTTTGAATCATTTTCATGTTTAAAATATGGGTACACCTTTTTCATTTGAAAAATTTCAATTGTACTACTCACCTCACTTATAAAAGTACACCCCATATCCTAAATTATTCACACTTTCAAACACTTTTGGATCATAAAAAACTCAAAAAAATATCTTCCCAACTTCCATCACCTCTTCCTAGAATCCTTTTTTTGTCCTAAATCCATTCTATGAATACTTTAGGTATAATCTCTAAAGAGGTTGTCCGAGAAGAGGTAAAATTCCTAAGTATGCGTTTTTATTATATTTCTTCTTAAACTTCCCTAAATTCTTATTAAACTATTATTATATAATAAAATCAGTATTTAACGTATAAATATATGTATTTATGTTAAGTTAATTACTAAAACCATCTTCACTTCCATCAAATGGGTTAAAAAATCATCATTCATGTGTATGACAGATTACCGCCTCGCAATCCAATGTCATTCGTTTTTCCATTACCACCTCTCACTTTTGGGTATGATGAAGTATATAAATTATATATATAATATTTATAACATAATTATACCTCTTAATTAATTATATCATGTATACCTTTTTTCTTTCAATTCCATAGGGTATACGATAACTTTGCTCGTGTGTACAACATACTACCACCTCACGAAGTAATGTGGTTCGTCTTTCACTAACACTTAATGAAAGTTGATAAGGATATAGTTAATTATTATATGTGATATACATGAAATAATTATTATATTTAGGACATATTTTCCCTTATAAAAAGATAAAATATATACCATTTTCTTTCTTACACTGAAAAATGGCAGTGTCGTTCGTGCAGCTGTGGACGAACACCTTCACCAAGAGATGTGACTCTATTTTCATCACCACACCACATGGATGATAGATATAAATTATTTAAATAAATAATATTATATATATATATTTGATATTATTATCATTATATAATTATAAAATACTACTCATAATCTTTACATTATGATCATTGAAATATGGAAACATTACTCATGTGTACGTACAACCTACCATCTCCATGATTGTGATGTAGTTAATTTTTAATAAACATATTTCATGATTGGTTTTAAAAATATAATTTATGTATAAATATTATAATTATTTTATTATTATTATTTATATGTTTAAATAATAACCTCTTTGACCATAGTCAACCTACCAAAGTCAATTTTGTTACATAATCCAGATATCATCAAACATCCTATATAAAATTAATTGAATAATTAATCATAAATAACATGATAATAAGTTAAATAAAAGGAATAATAAACATGAAAATGGGTTTTTAATAAATTAAAAATTTAACGTGAGTTTATTATTGAGTAATATAAAAGAACATACATAACAAGTCATACTGAAGTTAAGGATTTCTTGTCTCAATTTTACTTCTGTGAGACATACATCCTATTAACCATTTATTTCTTTTATGTGGTGTATATAAAGAAATTTTGGTGTGTTATATCATTGATTAATTTATTATCATGGTATTTAAAGTTTCATTTAATGTTATTTCATTCATGGGGATAATGATTCAAAAGATACCAAAGTGGTAAGGGTGTATTTCACAATCTTATCATTATTCGAGATTGTTTATGTTTAAATATCCCTTGGGGAATTATTTGATATGTCTATCTTAAAATAAATATATTTTCTTCTCCTCTATTTATTCATGATTTTTTTCAAGTAATAGTACCATTTTCCCACTCTTTCATCATTAAAATTATTAATATTTGTTTTAATAAAATCTAACGTATTTCTCTTTTCATCCTAAAATCCATTTAAAAAAAAATCAAATTTTTCTAAATTTTTTTTCCAAAATATTTTTATCCATATAAAAATGATTTATTAACTAAATTTTTACCAAATTTTACTTTTTAAAAAAATTTAAATGAATCTTCTTGTCATTTTCAAAACAATTCCCATTTCGATTTTAAGAAAAATGTGAACAGAATCTTTATTTTAACGTGTATGACATGAATGAACTTTTCCACTCTCATGACCAATAAATGTTTTAATGATTCTTTTACAAGTTTATAAAGTTATTTTTAAATAATTTTTTTACTAATATTCTATAAATTATTAGTTTTTAAAAATTATTTTCAAATAAAAGGGTTTTGAAAATATTTTATGTATTTTAATGTTTTAAAATAAAAGGGTGATTTTCAAAGGAAGGTTATTTTATTCAATGAATGTTCCAAGTGATCTTCTAAACTGATTTTCAATCTAATAATGAATCCTTTTATGTTACTTATGCTTTAATGGGGATATACTCTAATGATACCGCCCTTATTATTTCTCCATATGGGTTATGATTAGTTTGTCTGGGGATATACTATGTTGATACCATTCACTTTACTCTGGATGGTTTATGATTAAGTTTATTGATATGGAAAATTATTTACATTTTGTATTCTAGTTTAAATATGAATGTTTATGTGAATTATGTTTCACCCCTTTCATATGAGGAATGCCTTGGACTTTGTAAGTGGTGGGTGGGACCCACTATAACCCCTTAATTCACTAGTGGGTCTCATGAGACAAAATAAATTGGGTTTTTGTTGAGGCCTTACCCATTTATATAGATGTCTTGGACAAGGCCTTGATGATTTTAGATTTATTGGAAGAATGCCTCAATTTTATGTTTTAGATTTATAGTATTATGAATTCTATCATTATGAATTTATTTATTGATATCCCTTGTGATTATTCGATTAGTTAGAATATCCATGGTTAAGTTTCATGCTCATGTGATTATTTATATGGAATTATTTGATAATCATTTATTCATTCCATATAATGCTCAAGTTTTTTATTAAATTTCATGTGTTTAAGTTATTTAACATTCTACTATACTCCCACCCTTACTGAGCATCTGATCCCACACCTTTATTATGTTTTATTTTCCTAAAGATACGGGGAATTGTTTTGTGATTGATATATATGGATACACTAAGGGGAATAATGGAATTCTCCAAGAAAATTCTTTATGTATTTTATGTTTTAAAATGTCATGTGAATTTCAAGTATGTATCTATTTTACCAAGACTTATAAACTATTTAGTCCTTAAAAATATTATTCCTTGTATCTCATTCCAATGTAATAAAGTAAAAACCAGATCCAAACTATGGGGCTCAAGGTCGCTACACCCTTAGTATACCAAATACATTTTTATGACACTCCATGTGGTATAATTAATGGACCATCCAACACACACAATTTTTTTATTTGTTTTGTTCCTCATGAGCATATTCTATATCTGTATACAACAATAATACTCATAATAACCTTAATTTTTTTTCATAACCTATAATACTGCATGATGATCATAGGTTGGGGATAACTCAAATTCATATATTAAGATGTCAATTATCATTTAATTTCTCAAAATATATATCTATATATACATTTATGAAGCTAACATAAAATAATGATAAAGTAGATATATACTTTTATTATGATACATTTTTATATTCTTAAAACTCTTATAATAATATTTAACAAATTCAATATATGAACTTATCTATCATGACATATGTGATAAACTACTAAATCATCCTTGTGTATGCTACATTTTTCTAAGGTTTTGTTAACTCATTGCATCATATGTAACTTCTATCACATATTTATGTGATCATATGATAAAACCCCCTAGTAACTCTTTATTGATAAACACCCATGATAAAATAAATTTTAGATAATGTTGATATTTAGGAATCATATTCCTAACATTCAAATCTTTGAACATACTAAAGCTCTTTAACTTCACAAAATCAAATTTTATGATGTTAAGTTATGTTTTCTACTCTGAAATATTTCTAAGTATATCATCAACATAATTGGAAACCAATTCCATAAATTTTTTTTCCTTGAAATAATATAACAACTTACATTATTTTTTACCTGTACATACTAAACCATTTTTGGATAAAGTGACATTTACTTTGTTATGATAACTAATGTAACTATTCATAATTTTATTTAAAAATATATCCTAAACCCTTTTAAGATATAAATTTTAATTTAATTTTTAATTTTACTATTATAATCATTCAATAAATAGTGATATTACCTTTTAATGATAATTAAATGTAATTCTTTACATTTTTATTTCCCATTACATATCATAAACTCATTTTATGATATCAAGTAAAAAAAACTTTAGTCTTATATTGATATTATAATTTATTTAATAAATTTAAACTTCTCTAAGTTCAAACATACTCCCACTACTCACTTAGACACTATTTTTTTTTCAAAATATCTTCTTAAGATACAAAAACTACTTTGTGTTAATGAAATAACATTTATTTACTTTTAGTTGGGATATTTAAGAAATAAACTATTTTTTCGATATAATATATGGTACTCAATGTTTTTAAAGAATTTTTTATTTTTAAAATAACAATTTATTAAAATCTAACACTGATGGGAGGTGGAAACTCATTCCCTTATATTTTAACAAAAATTTGATTAAACACTTTATTATGAATAAAACATTTTTTCCCTTCTTTCCTTTTCAAAATATATGTTATAGAATCCTAATGAATCATAAAACATGTGTATGAAATAAATCATATCATTTTGTTCTTAATTGGTATTTATTAACTAAAAAATTATCTTATTATATAAGATAAACGAGATAAAGATACACATCCTTTAATTCAATTCTTCTAAACTTGATACATTATTTTATATTAAAATATTTGATGTAGAAACTAATTTCTTCATAGTTTATATGAAAACTACAATCACTAAATTATTACCATGTTTTTAAACTTAAATATATTTAAAAACTAGAATATTTATCAATTATTCTACTGATTTTTAAATCCTTTATATTTACAACACTTGTAAAATATACATTTAGTATCACATACCCTTTAAAACAAAATAATTTATTTCTCTAACCCATGTACCTGACATAGAAATTCCATGGATTTTCCTAAACTCTTTCAAATATTTTTTGAACATTACTATCATATTGAATTATTATTATTCTTTCCTAACTACCCCAAATTTAAATTCCCTTGATTGAATTCTTAAATAAACATTTTTGAACACTTCAAATAACTTTTCTTCTTTAGGTTTGAACTTTTACCCACTAGAACTATCCATGTGGTTCTAAAAATTATACATAACATTCCAAAATCATTTATCTTAAATACTTTGAAAATATTTGGTAAAATTTTCTTTAATTCAATTATATTATAGTAATATTTTCATAAATTAAAATAATAAGAATTATGTAAATATTATGAGCCATTTTTAGTCTCTCTTAAATCCTTTTAGAGAATTAAACAAATAAAAACTATGTGTATTAAAAACACCCATCACATTTTACTAATTTTTTTGACATTCTATTATCAATAGAAAAATGATATAATAAAAATCTTTTGATAAGTTCACCGAATATTTTATCATACAAGTTATTAATACATTAACTCCCTTAGCCCATTACTTGAAGCTTCATTCTTTAATTATTTTATCTTTTTCACCTTTTGTATATTAACAACTTTTATAAAAGATACAATCAATATCATATATCTTTTAAAATAATAAAATTGAATTATATGACATTTATACCTAATTTGGACTCTCTATTAGGATACTACAGGCCTTTAGGTAATCTATAAAATTTCCTATCCAATAGACAATTTTTTCACAAAGAAGGCATTTTACTTCCCAAAATAATGGAATAATCAATCTTATTGAGTACATGAGTGGATATTAAGGCTTCTTTAGTGATTTCACATATAATTCCTTATAACTCTTAAATGAATTGTTATATGATTTCATAAGCATCTAGATTCATTTTTTGAACAATTTCAACACTTGGATACTCAGGAAGGAATTATTTTGACACATAGAATATTTATTTACTTAAGAAATTTTCTTAAGACACCAATATTAGGATATTTTTACATTAAACCTCTTCTTATCAAATATTGATCACAAATTTTTAGTTTGATACTGGTTTTATTTATCTATAAAAAAATATTTTATATGATTAATATCATGTTTTATAACCATTTAATAATAAATTTTATTAAATGTCACCCACTAAAATGAATACCACTTTTAAAAATCAACATGTTTATTTAGTGAGACAAGATCCATATTTTTCTATGAAATAATTATGTTATAGAATTAATATCACCACATAGTTATTTTGGTAGGGAATATTATCAATCATATCATATATGACTTCTGGAGAGTTGAGTTGATAACTATTTATCAAATCCATCATAAGGATAAATACAACTCTATTCCTTTGGTATCCTAACTTTTAGGGTTCCTTAGATAGTGTAAATCAAAAAAAAGTTAACGATGAATAATATTGGGGCACCCAGTTAATCATGAGACTAAACAAAATGGCAATCCTTCCTTACATAAGATAATTTATGGGCACTGGGTTAATAAAAAACTACCCAGTTTGATGATCAAGTTCTTGATAATTTCCATTTTTGAAGGAATATAAAACTTATAATTTAAGGGGGATTTATTCTCACCACTTATCTCATGTTATTCCCTTTATATTTTTATACTTCTAGAGATTTAGTTTGGAATCATATTACCTCTACCAAACCAATATGTTCAAACCATATTGATGTGTAACTTTTTACACAACCCACAATTTTATGTTACTCATCAAAAATTAAAAGTCAAGTATATTCATACATATCTAAATACATAATATGCATAAGTTACATGAACACTTAATGTAAAGGATTAGACTTATATAAGATTTAAAATATCTATATGAGTAAGCCTGAAGTGATAGATAGACAACCTCATTCACCTTCATAAATAAGGAATAAGCCTCTAGCCCTATAGATAGTCATACCCCAAGTCCCTCTACCCAGGGAGAATTTTCTCAAGATATAATTTAATTCATCATGACTCTAAAACTTTATATGCATAAATTATATTCAATAACTAAATTCAAGTTCATAAATTTAATTACAAACCAATGACAAGGTAGATTAACAACTAAATTCATTTTTATACCTTGCATGTAATTCAAGTATCTATCTCTTAGAATCAGTTTAACATTTAAAATAAAACATAAAACATTCATCATATAAACAATTTATAACTATGAATAAAATTTTAATAACTTTTAAATAAATGAAGATTTTAAATATTTGGACATGAGATAACTATTTATTAATAATTCATAAATAAAAGAAAACTATAGACATGTTATAATTATGATATCATTATGTACATTCCATAATGTTTAATATAATCCCTTTATATTCATTCTAATGTAAAATTTATCATATTATTCATTACATGTCATTTCAATTTAATTATATGATATTTTATGAATTAAAAACAATTTATATTCCAATTTATATTATGTAAACATTTTACATAATATAATATCATATACTTAGTATTATTTAAAGAAAAAAACTTCGTTTGATTTATCCTAAATAATATTACTAATAAGGCTCCTAATTTTAACATTTCAAAATAATTAGTTATGAAATAATCATAATTTAAAATATAAATACTTTATATTTTGGATTTATTTTGTAATTTATAAACACTTTATTAATTACTTTGATGAATTATAAATAAAAAAATTTATTTATAGATCATACAACATTTTATATAATTTGATTAAAAAATTATTCCAAATATTAACATTTAATATTTAAGGAGTATTTAATAAAAAATGTTTCATAAAAAGTAATTAATTAATTATAAACCCTTTATAATTAATTAAACCTTTATTAATTAATAAATATACCCAAAATAAATATTATCATAATATATAAATAATTTATATATAATAAGAAAACTTAATAAAATAAAATAATTTGAAGGTTTTTGTTCACCCTTATGCAGCAAGGGTCACCTAAGTGAATGTATGAACTTTTACCTTTGTGTAGCATAGTAACATTGAGGTAAACCTTTGGTTACCTTTATATAGCCTAGATCTATAAAGTTAAGTCCTTAGTTATCTTTATACAACCCCATATATAAAGGTAACATCTCGACTACCTTTACATAGACCCACTATGTAAAGGTAACATACTGATTACCTTTATGAAGCCCCTCTATGTAAAGGTAACAAATTTACTAGAAAATTGAAAAAAGATGCTTTGTTCTTTGGTTTCATTTTCATTTCATGTATTATATCATAAATATAATTCATGGTATGGATCTGATACCACTAAAAGGGATCAAATGGGTATAATAAAATTTATTATAAGTGGTGGAAATAATAAAAATCCCTAACATGGGGATCTTTATGCAAGAAAAGTGAAATCTAAGATAAAAACGAAAATGAAGAACCTTTTATAAAAAATGTGTACCATTCACCAAATATCATTAGTGAAAGTCTTGATCATCATCCAATTTTCTTGATAAGGATCATATAGTGGAAGATGAAGTCCTCATACCTATATAGGTATCTATAGGATGCACTAAACCACTCGATGTTTTATCATGATTCTATTACCTACCACGGTGTTCTAGAAACTCAGTGTGCTAAGGAAGAATAAGAAGAGAGCTACAAGTTTCAGAGAGGTTTGGAAAATCATCAATCAAGAACACTTCCACAAGATCCATTTCATGGTTGTATTATATAGGCTATTGAGTAGGCTCTTAAATTTACTGAACATTAACTTGTGCATTATAACACATGAGTTAACACCTTAGAAAAATCATGAATTTCTTACATGAATGAATCTACCCTCAAAAGTTTAATATTAGGAAATGGTTTGATAAATTATAGCTTATGCGTGTGAATAACTTGAGTGTTTAGTATAGGGTCGATGACCGCATCACAATTCACTACTTTATTTCGCCCCAAAATCACTATTTTAAACTAGTTTTGTATTTAAAATTACAAATATTATCTCAAATTTAACATACCATTTTATTCAATTATTAAATGTTTATCACTGTTAAAAAGGGAAATTATTATTTTTTTGGTGATTTCGTTGTAGGAGGAGGTGATTTGGAGGGTCGGAGATGATCCAGAAGGGAAATGGGCCAAACTGCATGGAAGCCGAAGAGAATCTGTCCACTATTTTTCACATTTCTAAAAATATGTGCCTCAAATGGGATGAAATTTTGTGAGACACTCCAAAACGTCATGGTCTATAGGTAATCTCAAGAAATTGATGCCCAATTAACCTATTAAGGGGCCATCTGGACCAATATTTCCAGGGGACAAAATCTGCATGAAGTCAATGATTTGGTTCTATATTTCAGCAATATATCACTCTTTAATCCTCCATCTTCCACCAATTTTGACATGAAGATATTAAATATTATTCCCTATAACTTTTATATTTTTTCCAACTTTAGATAATTCCATTTACCAACTTAAAATCGATACACAATTGGTATCTTGAAAACTAGGTGCCCAAAACCACTCTCCATTTTGGCTATAAATTGACACCTTGGGAACCCCATTTGGAAGTTCGGACAAGGAGTTATGTTTTTCAATTTTGGAGTTATATAGGAGTACGTTAACTATATTAGATGTTCTGGAACTCCTTATACTCATAGGGGGAGATCTTGAAGCAAGGATCCCTTCATTGAAGCCTTCCTCCCTTTCTTGCTTTGTAATATTTATGTTTTCATAATAAAATTCTTTGTTCCTCTTCTATTTCTTATATTTTCTTCTATATTAACCTGTTTTTCCTCTGTTTTATTATTCCTTTATCATCCGATTTGGTCTGGAAATCAAGATTAGAAACAATATTGAGTTATACTCTTTCTAAACCTTTGCAAATGGAATATGTTTCTACGATTACTACAACACCCATCGAAGGGTATTTATTTTTAGTAGTCTATCTTTCTCCCACATTCTTCATTAATTTATTTTAAATCAAGGATATAATGTAATTAACATAATATGATATATTAATTGAGGTTTTAATTTAATTTAAACTAAGTAAGCAATTGAATAATTAACACAAAACACACGAGGTCAGGAATTGTATGAATTGTGAGAGCGCAACCTTAATCGGTAATACAAAACCATACGGGATCAATTTTTAATGTTCAAATATTGTCCCTAAACTCAATTAATTAAAATTTACAAAAAGGAAATGTGCCTTAATTTATCACTAACCACAATCTAACCTTATAAAATCAATCAAATTAGGGTTCTATGATTGTATGTTCCGAAGTTAGCCTAGGGTTAAATTCACTTCATCTTTGTGGTAAAGTTAATTCTAGTAGGGTTCGGGATTCAAAAAATTAAGGGATAATAATTAAGTGGATATTAATTTAAATTATAATGATTAATAAATTATTTAAGAGGTATAGTTAGATCAATTACACCTTTTATATATTTTCTAAAAAACATCTTCTTGTTGTGTCATTTTAATCGAATTTCATTTCAAAAATAAGAACAAAAAATATATACAATATTCTTCTAGAAAACTTCTTCTAGATTTATAAATGATAAAAAATACCCATCATTTTAATTATTATTCTTATTTTCTTTTATATTATTTTCAAAATACCTTTAATATATTGTTAAATTTACTTCCTCCTTTGAGAGACGATCTTGGTCACCCACTCTGTTGCACCTAAGTACTCAACAATCACATATCATTTGAAAGTTCCTACGATAATGTCTTTCAAATTAGCACCATTTATAGGGAGACAAGTAATTATTTCAACCAATTATAGGTATTAATTTTATTTTACATTTTATTATCCTCCTCTATTCGTTCTTCCTTCTTTACCCAATCTGAATTTTTTATTATTCTTTTATTTTCATATTCTTATTTTTGGACCATCAACTCAAACTTCTCATTTTTATTTTACTATGGTCCAATTTACTTCTTTTCATTTTTATTTGATTTATGACACCAAATACTTCCGAGGATCTTTTAGATCTTGACCCTAAGATTGAACGTAGCCTTTGTGTAACACTCCAAGCTTCCACGATACACTTCTCTTTCAATAATGCAATAGCTTGCATTATACACAGGTTCGAGATTCAACACACCGTGACTAATAGAAGTAGCCGTTATGAATAGTAATACCCAATTTTTGAAATTATATAAATTTTATATTTCAAAATTTACTTCATTTTTGTATTCGGAATATCAAAATTATCCTAAGTTGAATTTTTTGTAATTTTCTGAGAACTTCCAATTTTTTATGAATAGCGAAAAATACTTAAAAACAAATTTTTTAATCAAAATAATTTATAGTGATAAATAATACTATTTAGTGGTTTTAAAGTATAATTAGAATATATTTTTACCATTTTATCCAGTTTTGGTCATTAGAATTAATTTCAGTTTGAAATTGGACACAAACAATTGTCAATCTTTTGATATATATTGTTTCTTAAAAAAACGCTATTTGTTGTGACAGCGATAATTAATTATAAAATTAATTAATGAAACTTACATGTTTGGAATTTTTTAAAATAGACATCATTTTTTAATTCAGAATATCAATTATATCTTAGGGTGAAATTTTGGCATTGTTCTGAAAAACTTCAATTTTTGATGAATAGTGAAACCACTAAGTGGTAGTTAAAAAACTGATTTTTCGTTTAAATGAAACATTACCACTTCTATGATTTTATTTTCAAAAATCCGACATACATGGTTTTAATTAGGAAGTAAAATGTGGTTCAATGGGATTAAAATAATTTTTTGGTGAATAGAAACTTTTAAGTTTAATTAATCGCGATTAAAGGTAATTAGTGAAATTTAAGGTAAAAATGATATTATAAAAATATGAAAATAACTTTACACTTATCCTAACCTTATTGGGTGAGTCATGGCCGACCAAGAAAATCCATGGGTCAACTTGGGGACCCCATGGAGCCACTTGGGTAAGAAAACGGCATTAATAAATTTTTATTTAATGTTAAATTAAAAATGTCACAAACATGAGTTGTTTTACTAAAACAATTTTTAAATGGGGTTATACAAGTCATATGTTTGACTATAAATATTAATTAGAAATATAAAAAGATTTCATACATCATGATAATTTTTTTATAATTTTTAGACATTAAATAACTTAAATTATTTATGACACCATGATGATGCAGCGATTACCTCATTAATTAACGATTTAAATAAAATAAAAATATAATGTAAAATATAAGACTTACACTTGTAAAAAACCTATTGTATGAGTATATTTAGAACCCTTATCACCTTATACTAGAAATATATAATTGTGGGACCTTTAAAATCCTAAACTCATTATATAATAAAGTAACATTTCATGACTTACCAAGAGTGCCCCTCCTCTCCTCTTATAAAAGGCCCCCACCTCTACCACCTTATTCACACCTTCAAGCCATTTGGATCCGCCAAAATCTACCCAAATACTCTCTCAACTTCCCTCTATTACTCCTAGAAGCCTCACTTTGGGAATAATTCTTCCCAAGGAAGCCTTTTCCTCAAATCAAAAAGAGTTACCTGATTTTAAGGTAATGTCTTCCCTTATGTTCTATTGTTTTATTTTGATTCTACAACCCCTTAAACTCTTTTTATTACTTTATTTTGTAACAACAAAAGTATATTCAATATAATAGGGTGTTTTTATGAGAAGTATTCGAGCTACACTTACACACACCTACGTCTAATGGTTAAATAACATATTGTTTCTGTGGATGGAGAATTTCTGCCTCACGAAACGATGATTGTTCAATCTTCTTTTAACACCTCTCATGGTGGCCATTATGATGACACTATTTTTATATATGATATATATTATGTTTTTGTTTTCCTTATGATTCTGTATATTTCATTTATGGCATACCTTTATGATTTCCATTATGGGTAAACGCGATAATTTCATTTTAGGAAGTGCGGACTACCGCCCCCTCAAAGTGATTTGAATCGTTAATGCCATATGTGGGATGTGTAAAGGATGGAGTAAATGGTATTATACATTATATTATACTAGAATTATAGTATACCTTTATATAATTATAATTTCATTCCATTTAATATGAAATAGAAATGAAAGTAGCGTTCATGCGTACGTACGGATTACCGTCTCCATGAACGGTGCATTTCATTTCTTACCTCTAAATGTTATGTAATATTATAAATTCAAGTATATACTGGATATATATGATATATATGATATCTAAATCATGAATATAATTCTGTATATAATGGATATTTTACCACATGAACAACTTGTAATTATAAAAAGTTTATTTTTGACTAAAGTACCAAAGATCGACAAAACGACTGTTATTAACATAAATAATTATATAATATTCATAACATGCTAATAAGTGATATAAAAGGAAAAATAAACTTGAAAAAGGTTGTTAATCAATTATAAATTAACTCTATTTTATTATTTAGGAGGTTAAAGAACGGGCGAGTCAAGTCGGACATGAGGTAAGGGAACTTCTTAACCCAATTTCCATTATTTGGGTTAATCTCCTACCTTCAAATTATGTCATGATATTATTATTTTATATCTTGTATTTTTACTTTATTTATGTGTACTTATAGTGAATACACATAATAGATCTATTTTATTTAAAAAATGATCTTTGTAAGGGAACTTCTTAACCCAATTTCCATTCTTTGGGTTAATCTCTTACTTTTAAATTATGTCATGATATTATTATGTTATATCTTGTATTTTACTTCCTTTATGTGTACTTATAGTGAATACACATAATAGATCTATTTTATTTAAAAAATGATCTTTGTAAGGGAACTTCTTAACCCAATTTCCATTCTTTGGGTTAATCTCCTTCTTTCAAATTGTGTCATGATATTATTATGTCCTATCTTGTATTTATACTTTCTTTATGTGTACATATAGTTAATACACATAATAGATATATTTTATTTAAAAAAATTATCTTTTTAAGGGAACTTCTTAACCCAATTTCCGTTCTTTGGGTCAATCTCCTACTTTCAAATTATGTCATGATATTATTATGTCCTATCTTGTATTTGTACTTTTTTTATGTGTACTTATAGTGAATACAAATAATAGATCTATTTTGTTTAAAAAATGATCTTTGTAAGGGAATTCGTCTCAATCTCCATTCATTGAGGCATATTTTGTTTTATACTCAAATTTCTTTTATACGGTGTATAACCCCCTTTGACTTTTATGTTTATTCAAAATGAATATTTTTTATATGAAGTGTTTTACTAAATGAAAAAAGGGAATGTTTTTTCTCGTATTTATGCGGTGACAACAACTTCTCCCCTGTCGTGACAATTATTTGAGTTTCAGCTTCTTCCACAAGCCTTAACTTTTTTTAAATTATTTCAAAAAAGAGAGAGATATTTCTCTCAAATATATGAAAATCTAGTGCAAATGTATACGTATTTAATGAAAGCTTAAAAATATTTTCAGAAAAACCGACTCTCGAGTGTGCTAGACAGGAAGGGATTGGGCATGGACCCATCATGGCCTGTAATTAGTCGAGTAGTCTCAGAATTAGTTATTTTGTTTTCAGAAGCTTGCATAATGTTTTCAGAAAATCACTGGAGTATATTTGAGCAATTTTAAAAGTACGTATTTCTAAAAAATTGCATCGACAGGTCTCATGAGACAAACTAGTGTCTTGACACGAGGCCTTGATAAAATCTTATTTGTGGTCTTGGCACGAGGCCTTGGCTACATGGTTATGATAGTCTGGCATTATGCATTCCATCATTATGAGAGTGGTTATTGATATTGCATATGATTATTCGACCAGTATAATATCCATGTGAATAAGTAAATGGAATTATCTCATTTTACTTTTTCCATATTATGTTGAAGTTCAACTTTAAAAGGCTTTTTTTGTTATACATTGCCTTAAATGTTAATGTTTATTTATGAATGCTTCTGCTATATTTTTATCCTTACTGAGCATCTGAGCTCACCCCTTTCAATGTTTTAATTTTTCCAGGATGTGAAGAAGTATTTTAGGAATGACCTGCAGGGATAGTCTGAAGGGGATATGAGTGTGGAAAATGGAGACTATGTTATTGGAGTTTTTCACTTTATGATGTAATGTAACATTTATGAATGTATCTAGTTTTTTCAAGGCTACTAAACTAATTGGTCTTTAGAGAATTGAACTTTTGTGATCATGCCAATGTTATAATGCACCAACTCTGGGTAACTGGGGTCAGGGCGTTACAGTTGGTATCAGAGGCAGTTTAGTACTAACCTTGGAATCTATATTTAGATAAACTATGATTAGAGCACATAACCATAAGATAGACTTTGAGGATTAGTATAGAATAACTTCCTAGAATTTTGTTGTTGTAGAGATTTTGTGAGTTTTCTGAGAAATACATCCCTGTCTGGATACGAGCAGGTAGAGGCGGCTCTGGCACAGATGTACCTAGGGGTAAAACCCGAAAACACCGCTTTGAGCTAGACTTGAACAAGAACTGGTGCACGACAATGGGCCTTGCTGCACTCTTGGTTACGACACTCCCGGGGGATATGCTTAGGATAATTCTAATTTTATTTACAAACCATTATGAAGGGTTTATGAGTGTATACTTATTCAAAGGAAAAAATTTTATGATTATGGATTATATCCATAAATTGTTCAATTTATGTTAAGTGTTTTACAAGTATGGAATTATGTATTTTGATTCATAAACTAATCTAGTTTATGCCATTGTTTAGAAATGACACCTAGTGGGAGGAATAGAAACCGTATCAATGCACGCACTCCGTGTAGGATTTCCCTCCTGCTCAAGATAATTATTGTGGAGCTGGAGATACAACTGGTGTTGATCAACTTATTACCATACTGGGACAACTCACTCATGTTATGAATAATAACCTTACTCGTATGGAGCACCCTGATCCGCAACATGGAGGATCAATGTTAGACCGCTTCATGAGGCAACAACCACCAACATTTAATGGGGGTAAAAATCCATTAGTAGCTGAGCAATGGATAAACTCCTTAGAGAAAATATTCCATGCCTTAGGGAGTAGCGAAAGGGAGAAGGTTATCATGACAGTTTACCACCTCACTGGAGATGCCGATCAATGGTGGTCCCTGATTAAAAACACAAAGTAAGATGAAGAAGTATCAAGTATGGAATGGAGGGAGTTTAAGGAAATTTTCTTAGAAAAATACTTTCCACATGACCATCGAGCAGATATGGAAAGGCAATTTCTGAGTCTGAGGCAGAAGGAGGATGTGAATGTCGCAAAATATAAGGCTAACTTTATAAGGTTAGCGAGGTATGCTGCAAATTATATAGGTAACCCAAGAAGTAAGATTGATCATTTCTCTGATGGGTTAATACCATTTCTCTGTCGATCTTTAGTATCAAAATCCTTCTCATCGTACGAAAATATTGTCTCGTGTTCTATCAAGACAGAAAAGGAATTTTCTAAGTCTTATGACAACAAAGTAAAGAAAGAGAAGAAGAGAACGGTGGAACAAGAGACAGATAAAGGGAAAAAGGGAAAGAAGGATTTTCCATTATGTGATAATTGTGGGAATAATCACCCCGGTACTTGCCTAAAAGGAATGAGAGTTTGTTATAAATGTGGAGAAAAAGGTCACCAGGCTCGTGATTGCAAGGGAAAGAAAGAGGCTATCAATGTTGAATACTACAATTGTAGAGAAATGAGGCATTATGAAAATGAATGTCTTAAGAGTCAAGGAAACTTACCCCAGAAAATTCCAAGGGATCAAGGCCAAGCTTATTCTGTTACTACAGTTGAAGTGGAATAATTAATGTATTGGTGCTTTTGGAATCAAGGATTATATTCTGGTTATAAAAATAATGTGATATATATAAGGATTGTACTGCAGTACTTGTTGTTTTCATTAAGGATTTAATATGATGAAGGTAATCATATTTTTAGTATGTAACAATAAGAGAAACTTTACTTTGTTTGGGGAATCTGATGTTACAATTGATTTTGGAATTTAGATACCTTTTAGAGAAAGTCTGGATAGAGGTATTTTGGATAACTATAAAGGTTGGAATGAATTAAGTTGAACTTTGGATAGTATTGTTTAAGGTTAAAACATTTCTAAAGATTATTTTTGGAATATTATAATACTATACTTTTAGGAAAAGGACAACCTGCAGGTTGGGGGATAACCCGTCGCATCGAACAAAGCTACAGGAATCGAACCCACAACCATAGTGCGACATGCCTTTATTACCTACCACTAGCCTACAGGAAGTCCCTGGTTATTACAAAATAGTTTTCCTAATATAAATGGTACGTGTTAATATTTTGAACCTTGTACGATTAGGATAAATATCATATTTTTGAGTTCCATTATCTTTTTGAGTGAAAGATGAGTTTGTGGTAGAAATTAGTTGAAGGTTGAAACTCTACTTGTCAAGCATAAATATATATATACCTATCTCTTATTCTATGAATAAATAAATTATTAAACATTAGTAAAGGGATATTAAAACAAAAATGTGTTATCCTAATACCTTATGTCTTGTTGAACTGATAATATTTTAAATCAACATAAATTTAAGGCTTTGAGGCCCTCAATTTTACACTTGTTTGTGATTGAAGACCTCAATCAATACCTACAAATATTTACGTTTTTCCTCCAATTATATGTCTCTAATTTCCACCAATGTTCTCCTTATTGATATTATAATTTTGTGGTGACTTTTTCATTTCTATTTCCCTCTTATTAAGGCTAAATTTTATTAACCTTATTTCTGATGTGGGTTTTCCATAAAGTTATTTTCTATTTTCAACCTTTTATTTTCAAAGAAAAATTTCAAATTGTGAGGACGCAATTTATTGAAGGAGGGGAGAATGTAATACCCCGAGCTTCCACGATACGCTTCTCTTTCAATAATGCAATAGCTTGCATTGTACGCAGGTTCGAGATTCAACACACCGTGACCAATAAAAGTAGCCGTTATGAATAGTAATACCCACTTTTTGAAATTATATAAATTTTATATTTCAAAATGTACTTCATTTTTGTATTCTGAATATCGAAATTATCCTAAGTTGAATTTTTTGTAATTTTATGAGAACTTCCAATTTTTTATGAATAGCGAAAAATACTTAAAAACAAATTTTTTAATCAAAATAATTTATAGTGATAAATTATACTATTGAATGGTTTTAAAGTATAATTAGAATATATTTTTTCCATTTTATCTAGTTGTGGTCATTAGAATTAATTTCAGTTTGAAATTGGACATAAACAATTGTCAATCTTTTGATATATATTGTCTCTTAAAAAAAGCGCTATTTGTTGTGACAGTGAGAATTAATTATAAAATTAATTAATGCAACTTATATGTTTGGTATTTCTTAAAATATAAATCATTTTTGAATTCAGAATATCAATTATATCTTAGTGTGAAATTTTGGCATTGTTCTGAAAAACTTCAATTTTTGATGAATAGTGAAACCACTAAGTGGTAGTTAAAAAACCGATTTTTCGTTTAAATGAAACATTACCACTTCTGTGATTTGATTTTCAAAAATCCGACATACATGGTTGTCATTAGGAAGCAAAATGTGGTTCAATGGTATTAAAATAATTTTTTTGTGAATAGTAACTTTTAAGTTTAATTAATCGCGATTAAAGGTAATTAGTGAAATTTAAGGTAAAAATGATATTATAAAAATATGAAAATACCTTTACACTTATCCTAAACTTATTGGGTGATTCATGGCCGACCAAGACAATCCATGGGTCAACTTGGGGACCCCATGGGGCCACTTGGGTAAGAAAATGACATTAATAACTTTTTATTTAATGTTAAAATAAAAATGTCACAAACATGAGTTGTTTTACTAATTTTTTTTTAAATGGGGTTATACAAGTTATATTTTTTACTATAAATATTAATTAGAAAGTTAAAAAGATTTCCTACATCATGATAATTTTTTTATAATTTTTAGACATTAAATAAATTAAATTATTTATGACACCATGATGATGCAGTGATTACCTCATTAATTAACGATTTAAATAAAATAAAAAGATAATGTAAAATCTAAGACTTACACTTGTCAAAAACCTATTGTATGAGTATATTTAGAACCCTTATCACCGTATCCTCTAAATATTAAAGTGTTGGACCTTTAAAATCCGAAACCCATTATATAATAAAGTACCATTTCATGACTTACCAAGAGTGCCCCTCCTCTCCTCTTATAACATGCCCCCACCTATACCACCTTATTCACACCTTAAAGCCATTTGGATCGGCCAAACTCTACCCAAATACTCTCTCAAATTTCCTCTATTACTCCTAGAAGCCTCACTTTGGGCATAATTCTTCCCAAGGAAGCCTTTGGCTCAAATCAAAAAGAGTTACCCGATTTTAAGGTAATGTCTTCCCTTATGTTCTATTGTTTTATTTTGATTCTCCAACCCCTTAAAATCTTTTTATTCCTTTATTTTGTAACAACAACAGTATCTTCAATATATTAGGATGTTGTTATGAGAAGGATTCGAGCTACACTTACACACACCTACGTCTAATGTTTAAAGAACCTACTGTTTCTGTGGATGGAGAATTTCTCCCTCACGAAACGATGATTGTTCAATCTTCTTTTCACACCTCTCATGGTGGATATTGTGATGAAAATATTTTTATATATGATATCTATTATGTTTTTTTTCTTTATGATTCTGTATTTTTCATTTATGTCATACCTTTATGATTTCCATTATGGGTAAACGCAATAATTTCATTTTAGGAAGTGCGGACTACCGCCCCCTCAAAGTGATTTGAATCGTTAATGCCATATGTGGGATGTGTAAAGGATGAAGTAAATGGTATTATAAATTATATTATACTGGAATTATAGTATACCTTTATATGATTATAATTTCATTACATTAAATACTAAATAGAAATGAAGGTAGCATTCATGCGTACGTACGGCTCACCGTGAACGGTGCATTTCATTTCTTACCTGTAAATGTTATGTAATATTATAAATTCAAGTATATACTGGATATATATGATAGATATTATATCTACATCATGAATATAATTCTTGATATAATGGATATTTTACCACATGAACAACTTGTAATTATAAGTAGTTTATTTTTGACTCAAGTACCAAAGATCGACAAAACGACCGTTATTAACATAAATAATTATATAATGTTCATAACATGGTAATAAGTGATATAAAAGGAATAATAAACTTGAAAAATGTTTTTAATAAATTATAAATTAACTCTATTTTATTATTTAGGAGGTTAAAGAACGGTCGAGTCAAGTCAGACACAAGGTAAGGGAATTTCTTAACCCAATTTCCATTATTTGGGTTAATATCCTACTTTCAAATTATGTCATGATATTATTATGTTATATCTTTTATTTTTACTTTCTTTATGTGTACTTATAGTGAATACACATAATAGATCTATTTTATTTAATAAATGATCTTTGTAAGGGAACTTCTTAACCCAATTTCCATTCTTTGGGTTAATCTTCTACTTTCAAATTATGTCATGATATTATTATGTTATATCTTGTATTTTTACTTTCTTTATGTGCACTTATCATGAATACACATAATAGATCTATTTTATTTAAAAAATGATCATTGTAAGGGAACTTCTTAACCCAATTTCCATTCTTTGGGTTAATCTCCTACTTTCAAATTATGTCATGATATTATTATGTTATATCTTGTATTTTTACGTTCTTTATGTGTACTTATAGTGAATACACATAATAGATCTATTTTATTTAAAAAATGATCTTTGTAAGGGAACTTATTAACCCAATTTCCCTTCTTTGGGTTAATCTCCTACTTTTAAATTGTGTCATGATATTATTATGTCCTATCTTGTATTTATACTTTCTCTATGTGTACATATAGTTAATACACATAATAGATATATTTTATTTAAAAAAATTATCTTTGTAAGGGAACTTCTTAACCCAATTTCCGTTCTTTGGGTCAATCTCCAACTTTCAAATTATATCATGATATTATCATGTCCTATCTTGTATTTTTACTTTTTTTTATGTGTACTTATAGTGAATACACATAATAGATCTATTTTATTTAAAAAATAATCTTTGTAAGGGACTTCGTCTCAATCTCCATTCATTGAGGCATATTTTGTTTTATACTCAAATTTCTTTTATACGGTGTATAAACCCATTTGAATTTTATGTTTATTCAAAAGGAATCTTTTTTATACGAAGTTTTTTACTAAAAGAAAAAAGGGAATGTTTTTTTTCGTATTTATGCGGCAACAACGACTTCTCTGCCACCGTGACCATTATTTGAGTTTCAGGTTCTTCCACAAGCCTTAACTTTTTTTAAATGATTTCAAAAAAGGGAGAGATATTTCTCTCAAATATATGAAAATCCAGTGAAAATGTATACGTATTTAACTCAAGCTTAAAAATGTTTTCAGAAAACCCGACTCTCAAGTGTGCTAGACGGGAAGGGATTGGGCATGGACCCATCATGGCCTGTAATTAGCCGAGCAGTGTCAGAATTAGTTATTTTGTTTTCAAAAGCTTGCATAATGTTTTCAGAAAATCACTGGAGTATATTTGAGCAATTTTAAAAGTACGTATTTCTAAAAAATTGCATCGGTAGGTCTCATGAGATAAACTAGTGTCTTCGCACGAGGCCTTGACAAAATATTATTTGTGTTCTTGGCACGAGGCCTTGGATACGTGTTTATGATAGTCTGGAATTATTCATTCCATCATTATGAGAGTGGTTATTGATATTTCATGTGATTATTCGACCAGTAGAATATCCATGTGAATAAGTAAATGGCATTATCTCATTTTAATTTTTCCATATTATTTTGAAGTTCAACTTTAAAAGGCTTTTGTTTTTGTTATACATTGCCTTAAATGTTTATGTTTATTTATGAAAGCTTCCACTATATTGTTATCCTTACTAAGAATCTGAGCTCACCCCTTTCAATGTTTTAATTTTTCCAGGATGTGAAGAAATATTTTAGGAATGACCTGCAGGGATAGTCTGAAGAGGATATGAGTGTGGAAAATGGAGACTATGTTATTGTAATTTTTCACTTTATGATGTAATGTAACATTTATGAATGTATCTAGTGTTTCCAAGGCTACTAAACTAATCGGTATTTTGAGACTTGATCTTTTGTGATCATACCAATGTTACTCAATAATGTACCTACTCTGGGTAACTCGGGTCGGGGCGTTTCACTTTGAGCTCAAATCAGACATTCTCAGTCTATGGGAAGTTTCAACATTCAACCAGTTGGAGAATTAATCCACTCAAAGAACATTGAAATTGGAAACACTTCTAAGTACAACATAAAACAAGAACCAATAGATGAAAAAATAACAATGAACTTAATAGAACCATTCAAGAATTGGCTCCACCAGATATTAATTATCAACCAAATTGTACTGCATACCCAAACCTTGAATCAGACTTTGAACTAAAATCTGTGTTAATTCACCTTCTTTAAAAATTTCTTGGATTATCTGGTGAGGATCCAAACAAACATTTAAAATAATTTAATGTGGTTTTCTCAACCCTTAAATAAATAAATGTCTCTGGAGATCAAATAAAATTAAGATCATTCCCATTTTCACTTGATGGAACTACTAAGGATTGGGTGTATTATTTACAACCTGAAGATGTAACATGTTTTAATGATTTGAAACTTCTTTTCATGCAAAGATTTTTTCCAGCATCACGAACCACTTCCATTTTTAAGTTGATCTTGGGGATCAAGAAAGCCCAAGGGGAGTCAATGTATGAGTACTGTGAGTGATTCAAGAAGTTGTGTGCAAGTTGCCTATATCACCAAATCAGTGATTAACTCCTCATCCAATACTTCTATGAAGAACTCACACCTATGGAGAGGATCATGGCAGATTCTGTGGTTGGAGGATCATTGGTGGAAAAGACACCAGTAGCTTCACATGCATTTATTGAAAAAATGGCCCAAAACTCCCAAGAATTTGGCGATTGTGGTACACCGCATGTCGGGGGAGTACATCAGGTATGTCCTTCTACTCTTGAGAGTCATTTAATTAATACCAAGTTTGAAGAATTGAACACTAAAGTGAGGTAGATTTCATTGGCTCAAAAGACATCCCAATCCACTCCTTCAAGGCCTTGTGGAATTTTCACCAAGACAAGCCACCCAACTGACCGTTTCCCCCAATTATAAGAAACAAAAGATCATGATGTACTGTTTCATGGGAGACCATATCAGTAGAAAAAACAACCATATCCCCAAAATAATTTTTATTACTTTTCTCCAACATACAACCAAGGGTGGAAGGATCAATCAGACATGAGGTATGGCTATGGATAATAACAAAGGCCCCCTTTTCAATAAAACTTCTAGCAGCCTCCGCCTTACCATCAGGTTTTCCAACAAACCCAAAGGATATTTGAAGCCCAAACATCAACAATCCAGCAACAAGGGAATCCCCCCAACCAAGGTAGATTATAACACTGATGAACTTTTGAAGCAAATTGTTCTTAATCAATAGATTGAGCTAAAGATTCAAGGTTAGGACCGGAGGGAGTTAAAGACACAAATGAGCCAAATTTCCACCACCCTCAATGAACTGGTAAGTAATAACTCTAGAAATATTCCATCCCAACCTACTCCAAATCCCAAGGGAATTTTAGTTCCATCACATTGAGAAGTGGGAAGAAACAAATGATACATTTTCACCAATCATTCCATTGTAATTCGCCTCAAATCCGGAGAAGCCCCATTCAAAACCAGCTGATGAGCAACCCAAATAGAAAGATAAAGGTAAGAAAAAGATTAATTATGTTCCTACAAAACTCCTTCCATTTAAAAATAGAGTTGTTCAAACCAAAAAGATGACTGAATAGGTGATGCAAAAAAAGTTTTGGATACATTCAAGCATGTGGAGATCAAAATCCATTTACTTGAAGCCATCAAGAAAATTCCAAGGCATGAGAAATTATTAAAAGAACTCTATAACAATAAAATAGGGATCAAGGAAAATTAGTGGATCAATCTTGGAAGTAATTTATCAGCGCTAATTACACCAACTCTAGCAATGAAAACAAAGTTCAAGGATCCTGGGACATTCATCATCCCATGCACCATAGAGGAGTTACAGTTTTCTGATTCTTTATGTGATTTAAGAGATTCTATAAATGTAATGCCTCACTCCGTTTTTTCTTCCTTATAGGTTGGTGAGTTGAATCCGACATGAGTAGTGGTGTATTTAGAAAATAGAGCTACCACATATCCAGCGGGAGTCCTTGAGGATGCACTTGTTTGGGTAAGAGACATGATCTTTCCAGAAAATTTATATTTGCTTAAAATGTAGGATGATCATGAAAGTTCACGTGATCCCATTATCTTAGGTAGTACCTTCTTCAAAAATAATAAAACAATCATAAATTTCCATGAGGTTACACTTTCCATGGAGTTTGGAGATGAAGTTGTGATATTTAATGTTATGGACTCCATAAAGTACCCCTAAAAAGACCATTTTTCTTTTTTTTTATCTCCCATTTTGAACTACCAAGTAAAAACCACATGGATTTTGATTGTTCTATTCTTAGAGAGATTATGATCATTGGTTCTAGTTTTATGTCTAAGAGTACTTACAAACCTGTTTTAAATGCACAAGACTCTGTTAGATTTGATTTTAAAATGGATTCATATTCTGATTTTGATCATGTTATTATGACATGGTTGTTGAGTATGCTAATGGGTTTGATTCTTTATTCACTGGTTTTGATGATGTATCTTCTGATACTAATGTTCATTGTGCACATATTTCAGTTTCTTCAATTTCTCCATCCATACACCACCCCCTACATTGGAACTCAAGCCATTGCCACCTAATCTCAAATACCCATACTTGTTAAGTGGTGAGAAATTACCTGTTATCATTGCTAACAATCTCCCTTTTGAACATGAAGAAAAACTTTTGAATCTTTTGAGGGAAAACATTAAGGAAATAAGGTGGACCTTTACTGACATATCAGGTATTGACCCCTCTATTGGCATGAATAGGATTCTTTTGGAGGATGGGGCTAAACCTGTTAGGCATCCGCAAATGAGACTGAATCCAACTCATCTGGAAGTTGTAAAAAAAGAAGTTGAAAGATTTCTTGAGGCGGGTATAATTTATACCATTTCATATTTCCAATGGGTAAGTCCTATTTAGTTTGTACCTAAGAAAATTGGTGTTACTATTGTTAAAAATGAGAAACATGAGTTAGTTCCAATGAGGGTGCAAAATAGTTGGTGTGTGTGTATTAATTGTAGGAAACTAAATCAATATATTCTCAAGGATCATTTCCCCTCCCATTTATTGATAAAATGCTTAAGACACTAGCTGGGAAGACACATTATTGTTTCTTGTATGTATTTTCTAGATATTTTTAGGTTTCTATAGATTTGGAGGATCAGGAGAAGACTACATTCACCTTTCCCTTCGACACATTTGCCTACCGAAGTATGCCATTTGGACTTTGCAATGCCCCATGTACCTTCCATAGATACATGGGGGTATTTTTTTCTAATTTTATTGAGACCTGCATGGAGGTATTTATGGATGATTTTATAGTGTATGGGTCCTCATTTGATGATTTTATCTGTAGTTTGGGAAAGATTTTGAATCGTTGTATTGAGAAGAATCTGGTCTTGAACATTAAAAAGTGTTATTTCATGGTAGAGCATGGCATTGTCTTAGAGCATGTAGTGTCAAAACATGTGATAGATGTTGATAAATCTAAGGAAGATATTATTTCATACCTACCATATCCTTCATGTGTGCGCGATGTTAGATCTTTCCTAGGGCATGCAGGATCTTATCAGCGCTTCATCAAATATTTCAGTAAGATTGCTCTTCCTATGTCACGATTACTTCAAAAATATTCTAATTTTTTGTTTGATGATTATTTTATTAATTCCTTTGATGAGGTAAACCAACATCTTACCACTCCACCTATCATACATCCCCCACGGTGGGAGCTTCCTTTTGAGCTTATGTGTGATGCCTCCAACTTCACGATTGGATTTGTCTTATCTTAGAGGGTGTAGGGATGTTCACATGTGATTACATATGCATCAAGGACATTGGATTCGGCCTAATAAAACTATACAACCACAAAAAATAAGTTTATTGCTGTTATATTTTCTTTAGACAAATTATGTTCATATTTATTGGGCTCTAAAGTAGTTGTTTTTTCTGACCATGCAACTCTGAGGTACCTCTTGAAGAAGCTAGATGTAAACCCTGAGCTAATTCGATGGATGATCCTTCTTCAGGAATTTGACATTGATATAAAGGAAATAAGGGGTCAAAAAACCCGGTGGAAGACCACATGAGTAGGATTACTCACACTTTAGAGGCTCACACCTTGCACCAGGTACCACTTCGAGACACATTCCCTGATGAGCATCTGTATTCCTTATCGGGTACGCATATTTGGTATGAATATTTAGTGAACTGCCTTGTTGGATCTGAAATCCCTACAAATTTAATGAAACATCAAGTCCAAAAATTAAAAAGTGAGTCTCGGTATTATGTGTTATATGATCCCTACCTTTGGAGCTTATGTAGTGATCAAATCATTAGGAGGTGTGCTCCTGATCACGAGTTTGAGTTTGTTCTGCAATCCTATCATACACTTGCTTGTGGTGGAAACTTTGGACCCAATAGAGAGCTAGGAAAGTTTTGGGCTCTCGATTATATTTGCCTAGTTTATTCCATGATGCTCATGTGTTTTTCAAGTCATGCTCATGTTGTCAATACACTAGAAATATTTATAGGATACATGAGATTCCCCAACAACCCATATTATTTTGTGAGATTTTTTTATGTATGGGGTATTGATTTTATGGTTCGTTTTCCTAGTTCATTTTTTTTCTGTATATTTTGGTTTCTGTTGATTATGTGATAAAATGGGTGGAGGCTAAGGCCACCGGGACTGAAGATTCTCATGTTGTTGTGGACTTTGTCAAAGCACAGATTTTTTTTGGTTTGGTGTGCCGAAGGCCATCATCAGTGACCAAGGGAAAAACTTTTGCAATCAAAATTCGGATTCCCTTTTTCAGAAGTATGGGGTGACACACAAAACATCAACACCATACCACCCCCCAAAAAAATGGCTAGACTGAGGTTTCAAATAGGGAGTTGAAACAAATTTTGGAGAAAACCGTGCAACCAAATAGGAAGGATTGCAACAAGCACTTGGATAATGCATTGTGGGGTTATAAGACTGTATACAAGACCCCCATTGGCATGTCCCCATTTTGGATTGTTTTTGGGAAAGCGTGTCATCTTCCCGTGGAAGTTGAACATCAGGCTTATTAGGCTATAAAGAAATGAAACATGGATTTGGCCCAAGATGGAATCCAAAGGAAGATGAAAATTCAAGAGCTTGATGAGATTCAATTGTCTTAATATGATAACTCAAGGCTCTACAAGGAAAGATCAAATTTATCTCATGAAAAAATGATCCAAAAAATAAAATTTCAAGTTGGAGAGAAATTCTTGCTCTATAGTTCACAACTGAAGTTGGTGCCTGGTAAGTTGTGTTCCAAGTGGTTAGGTCCTAATGTTATGACTAATGTTTTTCCTTATAGTGAAATGGAGATCACACAAGAGAACATAGGAAGGAGATTTATATTCAATGGGAAATGTTTGAAGAAATACATTGATAGACTTCCTACTGAAGCATTGGATTTCATCACACTGCATGGCCCCATCATCACTTGAGCATATCTGGTTGTTCCTAACCCTTTCAGTTTTTTATACTTTGTCCTATTTAAAATATACATTTCATGTGCATATATCATCTCATGGGTTCATACTGAGGACATTAAAATATTTTATGTGTGGGGGATGGAACCTTTTATTTTATTAATTTCGATTGTTTTCCTATTTTTCAACGATTTTCAAAACAAATTGTGTGTTTTTAAAATTTTGTGTGTTTAGTTTTCAATTTTTTTTATATTTTTGAAACTTTTGAGCTGAAATGGTTCTCATCACCATTTTTAAATCCATATCAATAAGTGAATCAATTTATCCCATGAAACTAAGCTTACATAAATGTTGAAAATGACTTTGTTTCAACTTCATATCTTTAGTAATTTCATGAAAAGTACTCTGAATTTTGAATCCCATGCCACATCTCACTATATTTATATTTGAAATAACATTCTTGTGAGGATTCTGAACCATTATTTTCATATTCTTTACATTTACCTCACTTCTTGAGAGAACTAAACCATGCCTGATTTAACAATAATTTGATTCATTCCTATCAAAACATAAGGGTTTGAGGTACTTGTGTTTTAAATGATTGATGCATTTCTTTGGTATTAAATCCCCTATTTCATAAGAATCCTTTTTTATAATGGCCTAACTTGAACATTTAATCCTTGTATCCCTTAGAACCCATGAACATCCTGTTAGGATAGCCACATTACAAGCTAATTTTTCCTATCCAACCAACTCTTAAAGTTAAATTACATAATCTAGTTGAACTTAAGTGTGGGGGAAGTTGTGTTGTGTTGTGACACCACATTTTTTGATAAATTTGGGTGGAAAATTAAATTCCAAAGAGATGTGTTTTCTACTGAAAAAATAATTTTGTTGAAAGATATGCCTTTCTAGAGCTTTCATGACAAAAGAAGTTGTGCCTTTCTGGAGCTTCCACTGAATAAATAAAGTTGTGCCTATCTGGAGCTTTCACGAAAAAAAAATATGTTTGAGAAGATTGACATTTTTTTTTTCTGAAATGATGAATATTGTAAACTTTCCATGAGTTTTCATGATGATGGAGTTAATTGATACTAAGGGCTGTGAGGACGAGACCATACTTGAGTGAAAATTCGAATAATACAATTTTTCTTCAAAAATATTAAAACCCTCCTCATTCATCCTCATATTTTTTCACATCTAAATCCTTCCAACCAAAATCCACAGAAAAAAAACTAAAAATTTCTCATAATAAACATATGTCCTTGACTCACATCAGGTGGCGATGTAGGAATTTATCAAGCCTATGGTGACCCTTGTATGAGTTTGGATGAGAAAGACATTGCTGAAAAATTGAAATTTTTGTGATGAGTGAAAATTAAAGTGTGGTAAGTGTTTGATGTGCACGGGATGAAAAATCAAGTGGAAATATATTGAATCATATAAATGGAGAACTTGAAATAATGGTTTTTTATGAGGCATGATATCTTTTGTTTCTCGGTGTGGAATTGTTGGATCTCAAGGATATGTGTTTTAAAATTTGTTTTAATTTGATATTGATGTTTACTTTTCAAAATGTTTTTGGAATACATGATATGAGGTTTTTCCCAAGAGTGAAAAAGGTTAAGTGTGGGGGTGTGATCGCATCACAATTCACAGCTTTATTTCACCCATACATCACTGTTTTAAACTAGTTTTGTATTTAAAATTACAAATATTATCTAAAATTTCACAACCCATTTTATTCAATTATTATATTTTTATCACTGTTAAAAAGGGAAATTTTTATTGTTTTGGTGATTTTGTTGTAGGAGGAGGTGATTTGGAGGGTCAGAGATGATCCAGAAGGGGAATGGGCCAAATTGCATGGAATCCCAATGACATCTGTTCACTGTTTTTCATATTTCTGAAAATATATGCCTCTAAATTGGTTGAATTTTTTTGGGACCGCTCAAAAACTTCATGGGATACAAATAATATCAAGAAACTGAATCCCAATTCTCTCATTAAGGTGGATATTAGAACCATTCTTTCCGGGGGATATAATCTGCACGAAGTCAATGATTTGGTTATATATTTCGGCCATATCTCATGATTTAATCCTCCATTGGACACCAAATTTTACATGGAGATAGTAAATATTCTGGCCTACAACTTTTATATTTTTAAAACTTTATATAATTCCATTTAACAACTCATCACTGATACACAAGTAGTATCTCGAAAACTGGGTTCCCAAAACTACTCTCCATTTTTGCTATAAATTGACACCTTGGGAATCCAATTTGGATGTTCGTCCAAGGAGTGAATTTATTCCATTTTGGAGTTATAGAGGAGTCCTCTCACCACCTTAGAGGTTTTTGGAATCCTTATACGCCTAGGGGGAGCTCTTAAATCAAGAATCCCTTCATCAAAACCTTCCTCCCTTTCTTTCTTTGTAATATTTATGTTTTCATAATAAACTTCTTCATTCCTCTTATATTTCTTATATTTTCTTCTGTATTCCCCTGTTTTTACTCTATTTTATTCTTCCTTTATCATCCTATTTGGGATAGAAATCAAGAGTAGAAAAAAGATTGAGTTATACCCTTTATAAACCTTTTCAAATTAAATATGTTTTTATGATGACTACACTAACCATGGAAGAGTAAAACTGCATGGGATACAAATAATCTCAAGAAATTGAAGCCCAATTCTCCCATTAAGGGGGTCATCCGAACTAATCTTTCCAGGAGACATAATCTGCACAAATTCAATGATTTTATTCTATATTTCATACATATCTCAAGTTTTAATCCTCCATAGGCCACCAAATTTTACATGGATATAGTCAGGCTTCTTTCCCACAACTTTTATATTTAGTCTAACTTGAGATAATTCCATTTACCAACTCAAAACTAATACAAAAGTGGTATCTTGAAAACTAGGTTCCCAAAACTACTCTCTATTTTGGCTATAAATCGACACCTTGGCCACCCAATTTGGAAGTTTGGAAAAGGAGTGAAGTGATACAATTTTGGAGTTATATAGGATTCTTCTCACCACCTTAGAGGTTATGGGACTCCTTATACTCATAGGGGTGTCTCTTGAAGTAAGGATCCCTTCATCGAAGCCTTCCCCCCTTTCTTGATTTGTAATATTTATGTTTGTATAATAAACTTCTTTATTCCTCTTTTATTTCTTATATTTTATTCTATATTACCCTTTTTTTCCTCTATTTTATTCTTCCTTTATCATCCTATTTGTTCTGGAAATCAAGAGTAGAAACAATATTGGTTTATTCCCTTTTTAGACCTTTGTAAATGCAATATGTTTCTACGATGACTAGACCACCCATGGAAGATTAGTTTGTTTAGTAATCGATAGTACTATCACCTAATTAATCCATTTATTTTGAATCAATGATATACTGTAATTCACATAATATTATATATTAATTTATTTTTTAATTTAATTAAAACTAATAAAGCAATTGAACAATTAACACAAAAGACGCGAGGTCAGGAATTGTGTGAATTGTGAGAGCTCAACCTTAATCAATAATACAAAACCATATAGGATAAATTTTTAGTGTTCAAATATAATCCCTATTCTCAATTAATTCTAATTTCTAGAGAGTAAATTTACCTTAATTTACCACTGACCATAATCTAACCTTAGAACATCAATCAAAGCAGGGTGTTGCAATTGCATGTTCTAAAGTTAGCCTAGTGCTAAATTCACTTCATTTTTGTGGTAAAGTTAATTATCGTAGGGTTCAGGATTTAACAAATTAAGGGATCATAATTAAGTGGATATTAATTTAAATGATAATGATTAATAAATTATTTAAGAGGTAGAGTTAGATCGATTATTCCTTTTAAATATTTTCTAAAAAAACATCTTATTGTTGTGTCATTTTAATCGAACTTCATTTCAAAAATAAAAACGAAAAAATACAATCTTCTTCCAGCAAACTTCTTCTAGATTTATAAATGATAAAAAAACCATATTTTTAATTAGCATTATTATTTCATTTTATTTTATTTTCAAAATACCTATAATATGTTTTTAAATTTACTTCCTCCTTTGAGAGATGACCTTGGTCAGCCACTCTGCTGCACCTAAGTACTCAAAAATCACATATCATTTGAAAGTGCCCACAATATTGCCTTTAAAATTTGCACCATTTCTAGGGAGGCATATAATTATTTCAACCAATTAGGGTTATTTATTTTATTTTACATGTTATTCTCCCCTTCTCTTCTCTCTTCCATCTTTACCCAATCTGAATTTTTTCTTCTTCTTTTATCTTCTTCTTATTCTTTTGGGACCATCAACTCAAACTTCTCATTTTTATTTTACTATGGTACACTTTACTTGTTTTAATGTTTATTTGATTTATTACATGAAATAATCACAAAGATATTTTAGATCTTGAACCTAATATTGAACTTAGCCTTCAATCTCGAATCATACATTCTCAGTCTATGAGAAGTTTCAACATTAAACTAGTTAGAGAATTCCTCCACACTAAGAACATTGAAATTGGAAACACTTCTAAGTACAAATTAAAATAAGAACCAATGGATGAAAACAATAAAAATGAACTTAATAGAACCATTTGAGAATTGGTTACACCATATATTAATTATCAACCAAACTGTACACCATACCGAAACCTCAAATCAGACTTTGAACTGAAATCTGGGTAAATTCACCTTCTTCCAAAATTTCATGGATTATCTGGTGAGGATATAAACAAATTTTTAAAAGAATTTAATGTGATTTTCTCAACCCTTATACCAAGAAATGTCTCTAAAGATCAAATAAAATTAAGATCATTCCCATTTTCACTTGATGGAACTGCTAAGGATTGGATATATTATTTACAACTTGAAGATGTAACATGTTGGAATGATTTGAAACATCTTTTCTTGAAAATATTTTTTCCAGCATCAAGGACCACTTCTATTCGTAAGGAGATATCAGAGATTAAGCAAGCTCAAGGGGAGTCAATGTATGAGTACTGGGAGCAATTCAAGAAGTTGTGTACTAGCTGCTCACATCACCAAATTAGTGAAAAAATACTCATCCAATACCTCTATGAATGACTCCCACATATAGAGAATAGAATGGTGGATTCTATGGCTGGAGGATAATTGGTGGAAAAGACACCAGTAGATTCATGCACATTTATTGAAAAAATGGCCCAAAACTCCCAACAATTTGGTGATTGAGGTACACCGCATGTAAGGGGAGTATATCCGGTAAGTCCTTCTATTGAGAGTCATTTAATTGATACCAAGTTGGAATAATTGACCACTATGGTGTGGTAGATTGATTTGGATAAAAATTCATCCCAACCCACTCATTCAAGGCCTTGTGGCATTTTCACTGAGAAATGCCACCCAACTGATTGTTTCCCCCAACTAGAAGAAACAGAAGATTATACAACAGTGTTTCCTGGGAGACCATATCAGTCGAAACAACAACAATATCTCCAAAAGAAGCTTGATTCCTTTTCTCCAACATACAAACAAGGGTGGAAGTATCAATCAAACATGAGGTATGGCTCTGGACAACAACAAAGGACCCCTTTTCAACAAAACTTCCAGTAGCCTCCACCTTACCATCATGGTTTCCAACAACCCCAAAAGAGATTTGAAGCTCAATCATCAACAATCCATCAAAAATGGAATCTACCACCCAATGTAGATTATAACACTGATGACCTTTTGAAACAAATCGTTCTTAATCAATATAATGAGATAAAGAGTCATGGTTCAGAGTTGAGGGAGTTGAAGACTCAAATAATCCAGATTTCCACCGCCCTCCATGAATTGGTAAGTAAGAACTTTGGAAATCTTCCTTCCCAACCTACTCC
Organism: Viscum album; assembly: GCA_963277665.1. Lineage (NCBI taxonomy): Eukaryota > Viridiplantae > Streptophyta > Magnoliopsida > Santalales > Viscaceae > Viscum > Viscum album. The sequence continues at coordinate 11,361,141 of CAUJRU010000002.1, forward strand.
AAATCCCAAGGTGAATTTCAGTGCCATCACATTGAGAATTGGGAAGAAAACAATTGATACATCTGCACCTATCGTTCCACTGGGATTCACCTTAAATCCAGAGAAGCCCCATTCAAAACCAGTTGATGAGCAACCCAAGGAGAAAAATAAAGGTAAGTAAAAGATTAATTATGTTCCTCCTAAACTCATTCCTTTTCCAAATAGAGTTGTTCAAACCAAAAATATGACTGAATAGGTGATGAAAAAAATAAGTTTTGGATACATTCAAGAATGTTGAGATCAACATCCCTTTACTTGAAGCCATCAAGAAAATCCCAAGGCATGTAAAATTATTAAAAGAACTATGTAGCAATCAAAGAGGGCTCAAGGGAAATTATAGGATAGATCTTGTAAGGAATGTATCAGCACTCATTACACCAACTCTAGCAATTCCAAAAAAGTTAAAGGATCCTTGGACATTCACCATCTCATGCCCCATAGGGGTGTTACTCTTTTTTGATGCTTTATGTGATTTAGGAGCTTCCATAAATATAATTCCTCACTCTTTTTTTTCTTCCTTATAGGTTGGTGAGTTGAAGCTGACAATAATAGTGGTGCAGTTGGAAAATAGAGCTACAACATATCCAGTGGGAGTCCTTGAGGATATACTCATCGAGTTAAGAGAAATGATCTTTCCAATAGATTTATATGTTATTAAAATGGAGGAAGATCGGGTAATTTCACTTTCTCCCATTGTCTTAGGTAGTCCCTTCCTCAAAATTGCTAAAACGGTCATAAATTTCCATAAGGGTACACTTTCCATGGAGTTTGGAGATGAAGTTGTGATATTTAATGTTATGGACTCCATGAATTACCCTTTAGAAGACCATTATGATTTTGTTATCTCCCATTTTGAACCACCAAGTAAAAACCACATAGATTTTGATTTTCCTATGATTAGTGAGATTATGAGAATTGGTTCCATTTTGATGTCTAAGAGTACTTCCACACCTATTTAAAATGCACAAGACTCTCTTATATTTGATTTTTAAATGGATTCATATTCTTATTTTTATCATGTTCACTCTAACTATGACATGGATATTGAGTATGTTGATGGGTTTGATTCTTTATTTTATGGTTTTGATAATGTATATTCTGATACGGATTTTCATTGTGCACATATTTCATTTCCTTCAATTTATCCATCCATACATCACCCCCTACATTGGAACTCAATCCATTTCCACCTAATCTCAAATACTCATACTTGTTAAGTGATGAGAAATTACCTGTTATAATTGCTATCAATCTCCCTTTTAAACATGAAGAAAAACTTTTGAATCTTTTGAGGGAGAACATTAAGGAAATTGGGTGGACCTTGGATGACATATCGGGTATTATCCCTGCCATTTTCATGCATAGGATTCTTTTTGATGATGGGGATAAACCGGTTAGGCAGCCACAAAGGAGACTGAATCCAAATCTTCTGGAAGTTGTAAAAAAAGAAGTTGAAAGTTTTCTTGAGGCAGGTATATTTTATCCCATTTCATATTTTTAGTGGGTAAGTTCTATTTAGGTTTTTCCTAATAAAAGTGGTGTTACTGTTGTTAAAAATGAGAAATATGAGTTAGTTCTAATAAGGGTGAAAAACAGTTAGCATGTGTGTATTGATTATAGGAAACTAAATCAATATACTCGTAAGGACCATTTCCCCCTCCCATTTATTGATCAAATACTTGAAAGACTAGCTGAGAAGATAAATTATTGTTTCTTGGATGGATTTTCTGGATATTTTCATGTTTCTATAGCTCTAGAGGATTAGGAGAAGACTACGTTCACCTGTACCTTCATCACATTTTCCTACCAAAGGATTCCATTTGGACTTTGCAATGCCCTAGGTACCTTCCAGAGAAGCATGGTGAGTATTTTTTATGATTTTATTGAAACCTTCATGGAGGTATTTATGGATTATTTTACAGTTTATGGGTCCTCATTTGATGATTGTATCTGTAGTTTGGGAAAGGTTTTGAATCATTTTATTGAGAAAAATATGGTCTAGAACATTGAAAAGTGTCATTTCATGGTAGATCATGGAATTGTCTTAGGGAATGTGGTGTCAAAACATGGGATAGAGGTTGATATATCTAAGGTAGATATTATTTCATCCCTACCCTATCCTTCATGTGTGCGTGATGTTATATCTTTCCTAGGGTATGAAGGATTTTATCGGTGCTTCATAAATTATTTTAGTAAGATTGCTCTTCCTATGTCACAATTACTTCAAAAGGATTCTGATTTTGTGTTTGATGATTCTTGTAGGAATTTTTTGGATGAGATAAAACAGCATATTACCACTCCACCTATCATACATCCCCCATAGTGGGATATTCCTTTTGAGCTTATGTGTGATGCCTCCAACATTGCGGTCGGAGCTGTCTTATCTTAGAGGGTGGAAGGACATTCACATGTGATTTCATATGAATAAAGGACATTGGATTCGTCCTAATAGAACTACAAAACCACATAAAATAAGTTTCTTCCTGTTATATTTTCTTTATATAAATTCTTTTCATATTTATTGGGATATAAAGTATTTTTTTTTCAACCATGCAGCTATGAGGTACCTCTAGAAGAAGATGAATTCAAAGACCAAGCTAATCTAATGGATTCTCCTTATTTAGAAATTTTACATTGAGATAATGGACAAGAAGGGGTCAGAAAACCTAGTGGCGGACCACATGAGTAGGATTACTCACACCTTAGAGGCTGACACCTTGGACCAGGTACCAATTTGAGACACTTTCCCTGATGAGCATTTTTATTCCATCTTAGGTATGCATCCTTGGTATGTATATTTAGTGAACTAAATTATTGAATCTAAAATCTCTGCAAATTTAAAGAAACATCATGTCCAGAAAATAAAAAGTGAGTCCTCGTATTATGTGTTGGATGATCCCTACCATTGGTGCATATGTAGTGATCAAATAATTAGGAGGTGTGTTCCTGATCATGAGTTTGATTATGTTCTGCAATCCTATCATACACTTGCTTATAGTGTACACTTTGGACCCCAATAGATAGATATGAATGTTTTGGACTCTAGATTATATTGACCTAGTTTATTCCATGATGCTCATGTGTTTTTCAAGCTGTGTTCACATTGTCAACACACTGGAAATATTTCTTGGATACATGAGATACCCCGACAACCCATATTATTTTGTGATATTTTTGATATATGGGGTATTTATTTTATGGTTCCTTTTCCTATTTTATTTGGTTTCCTGTATATTTTGGTTGTTATTGATTATGTGAGAAAAAGGGTGGAGGCTAAGGCCACCAGGACTGATAATTCTCATGTTGTTGTGGACTTTGTCAAAGCAGATATTTTTTCCAAGTTTGGAGTATCTAAGGCCATCATCAGTGACCAAGGGACACACTTTTGCAATCAGAATTTGTCTTCCCTCATTCGGAAGTATGGGGTGACATAAAAAAATCAACACCATACCAACCCCAAACAAATGGCCAGGCTGAGGTTTCAAATAGGGAGTTGATTTTTTTTGAGAAAACTGTGCAGCCAAATAGGAAGGATTGGATAAAGTGCTTGGATGATACGTTGTGGGCTTATAGAACAGCATGAAAGACCCCCCCATCGGTATGTCCCCATTTCATATTTTTTTGGGAAAGCGTGTCATCTCCCCATGGAAGTTGAGCATCGAGATTATTGGGATATAAATAAATATACCATGGATTTGGCCCAAGATGGAATCCAAATAAAGATACAAATTCAGGAGCTTGAGGAGATTTGATTGTATTCATATGAGAACTCAAGGCTATATAAGAAAATATCAAAAGCAACTCATGAAAAAATAATCTAGAAAAGAGAATTTCAAGTTAGATAAAAAGTATTTCTCTATAGTTCACAACTAAAGCTGATGCTTGGTAAGTTGTGTTACAGGTGGTTAGGTCCTTATGTTGTGACTAATTTTTTTCCTTATGGTGTAGTGGAGATCACACAAGAGAACACATGAATGCAATTTATAGTCAATGGGAAATGTTTGAAGAAATACATTGGGGGACTTCCTACTGATGTAATGGATTTCATCACACTACATGACCCAATCATCACTTGAGCATATCGGGTTGTTTCTAACCCTTTCACTTTTTTTTATTCTTTTTACTATTTAAAATTAGAGATTTCATGTGTATATATCATCTCATGGGTTCAAATTTAGGACAATAAAATTTTTTAAGTGTGGGGGAGGGAACCTTTTAGTTTAGTAATTTCAATTTTTTTCCTATTTTTCAATGATTTTAAAAAAATGTGTGTTTTTCAAATTTTTTGTGTTTATTTTTCAATTTTTTGTCTGTTTTTGAAAATTTTGAGCAAAAATTATTCTCATCACTATTGTGAAATCCATATCAATAATTGAAACAATTTATCCCAGGAAACTAAGCTTAAATGAATACTGAAAGTAACTTTGTTTCAAGTTCAAATCTTTAGTAATTTCATGAATAGTAATATGAATTTTGAATCTCATGACACATATAATTGTATTTATATTTGAAATTACTTTCCTATGAGGATTTAGAACCATTATTTTTATATTATTTACATTTACCACAATTCTTGAGAGAACCAAACCAAGCTTGATTTAACCAGAATTTGATTTATTCCTGTCAAAACTTGAGGGTTTGAGGTGCTTGTGTTTTAAATAATTGAGGAATTTATTTGGTATTAAAGCCCCTATTTCATAAGAATCCTTTTTTATAATGGCCTACCTTTAACACTTAATCCTTGTTTCCCTTATAAGAAATGAACAACCTATTAGGATAACCACATTACAAACCAATTTTCTCTATCCAACCGACTCTTGAAGTGAAATTGCATAATCTAGTTGAACTTAAGTGTGGGGGAAGATGTCTTTTGTTGTTCTGCCACATTTTGTGATAATTTGGGTGGAAAATTAAATTCTAAAGAGATGTTTTTACTATTTAAAAAATCATTATGTTGAAATTTGTGCCTTTCTGGAGTTTTCATAACAAAAGAAGTTGTGCCTTTTTGGAGCTTCCACTAATGAAAGAAAGTTGTGTCTATATGGGGATTTCACAAAAAAAACTGTTTTTGAGAAGATTGACATTTTTGTTTCTGAAATGATGAATGGTGTAAACTTTCCATGAGTTTTCATGATGATGGAGATGAATTGATACTAAGGGGAGTGAGGAGGAGACCATACTTGAGTGAAAATTAGGACAATGCAATTTTTCTTCAAAAAGAGTCAAGACCTCCTCATTCAGCCTTAGATTTTTTCACATCTAAATCCTACCAACCGAAATCCATAGAACAACCCTGAAAATTCCTCATGATAAACATATGTACTTGACTTACATCGGGTGGAAATGTAGGAATTTATCAAGCCTATGGTGACCCTTGTATGAGTTTCGATGAGAAAGACGTTACTTGAAAATTGACATTTTTGTGATGAGAGAAAACGAAAGTGAGGTAAGTGTTTTGCATGCATGGGAGGACAAATGAAGTGGAAATATATTTAATGATATAAATGGAGTACTTGAAATAATGGATTTTTATGAGGCATGATATCTTTTGTTTCTTAGTGTAGAATTGTTGGATCTCAAGGATATGTGTTTGAAAATTTATTTTGATTTGATATTGATGTTTATTTTTCAATTTTTTTTATAATACATGATATGAGGTTTTTTTCAAGAGTGCAAAAGGGTAAGTGTGGGGGTGTGATCACATCACAATTCAATGCTTTATTTCACCCCAACATCACTATTTTAAACTAGTTTTTTATTTAAAATTACAAATATTATCTCAAATTTAACATCCTATTTTATTCAATTATTAAATGTTTATCACTGTTAAAAAGGGAAATTATTCTGGTTTTGGTGATTTCGTTGTAGGAGGAGGTTATTTGGAGGGTCAGAGATGATCTAGAAGGGAAATGGGCTAAACTGCATGGAAGACCAATGACATCTTTCCACTATTTTTCATATTTCTGAAAATACGTGCCTCCAAATTGGTTGGAAATTTTTGTGACGCTCCATAACTTCATATTCTAAAAATAATCTCAAGAAACTGAAGCACAATTCATGAATTAAGGTGGTCATATGAACCAATCTTTCCAGGGGATAGAATCTACATGAAGTCAATGATTTGGTTCTGTATTTCAGTCATATCTCACGCTGAAATCTTCCATTGGATTCCAAATTTTACATGGATATATTAAAGATTATACCTGACAACTTTTATGTTTTGTCTAACTAGATATAATTCCATTAACCAACTCAAAACCGACACACAAATGGTATCTTGAAAACTTGGTGCCCAAAACCACTCTCCATTTTGGCTATAAATTGGCACCTTGGGCACCCCATTTGGAAGTTCAGAAAAGGAGAGAATTGATGAAATTTTGGAGTTATATAGGATTCCTCTCACCACCTTAGTGGTTGTAGAACTCCTTATACTCATAGAGGGAGCTCTTGAAGAAAGGATCCCTTTATCGAAGCCTTCCTCCCTTTCTTGCTTTGTAATATTTATGTTTGCATAATAAAATTCCTTGTTCCTATTATATTTCTTATATTTTATTCTGTATTCCCCTATTTTTACTCTATTTTATTCTTCCTTTATCATCTTATTAGGGATGGAAATAAATATTAGAAATAATATTGGGTTATACCCTTTCTAAACCTTTGCAAATGCAATATGTTTCTACGATGACTACACCACCCATGGAAGAGTAGTTCTTTTTAGTAATCGAACTTACTCTCACCTTCTTCATTAATTTATTTTGAATAAATGATATACTGTAATTCATATAATATGATATATTAATTGTGTTTTTAATTTAATTGAAACTAAGAAAGCAATTTAACAATTAACACAAAAGATGAGAGGTTATGAATTGTGTGAATTGTTAGAGCGCAACCTTGATCGGTAATACAAAACCATACGGGATCAATTTGTAGTGTTGAAATATAATCCAAAAAATAAATTAATTCTAATTTCCATAGAGAAAATGTTCCTTAATTCACTACTTACCATAATATAACCTTATAACAATAATCAAAGCAGGGTGCTACGAATGCATGTTCTGAAGTTAGCTTAGGGTTAAATTCACTTCATCTTTATGGTAACATTAATTCTCGTAGGGTTTTTTATTTAAAAAAATTAAAGGATCATAATTAAGTAGATAATAATTTAAATGATAATGATTAAAAAAATATTTAATAGTTAGAGTTATATCGATTACGCCTTTTAAATATTTTCTAAAAAAACATCTTCTTGTTGTGTCATTTTAATCGAACTTCATTTCAAAAATAAAAACAAAAAATATACAATCTTCTTCTAGAAAACTTTTTCTAGATTTATAAATGATAAAAAAATCCTTATACTTTTAATTAGTATTATTATTTTCTTTTATTTTCTTTTCAAAATACCTTTAATATGTTGTTAAATTTACTTCTTCCTTTGAGAGATGACCTTGGTCTGCCACTCTGCTACACCTAAGTACTCAACAATCACATATCATTTGAAAGCACCCATGACAGTGCCTTTCAGTCGAACTACATTAAATGATATACCAATGCAAAAAAAAATCAAAATGTTCATTATATAACTTATGTATTTATCATATACATATAATCCTTTAGTGAATATCTCATTCTTCTTAATCGGGGGGCTATATGTTATACTGATCATATGAGAGGAAAAATCCCATCTTGGTTAGTCTCCAAATTAAAGATGATCAACAACATACCCAATCACCCCTAATTGTATAATCATCATGGATTGTATAAGAAAGGTATTAATGTATTAAGGTCATCATGCTAATTATTTCACCAACCTCTAGTATACATATCCTATATAAAATATTCACTCCTAGTATACCAAAGACATAGAATACGACACTTCAGGTGGATATACATAGTGGGTCATCTGGAAGACAAACCCCATTATGTTCCAAATGAGTATATTTTATATCTCAATATAATAATTATACTCATTATTACCATTATATTTCATTAAAACCTATAACTTGGTGAAGAACATCAGTTAGCGATGACACAAAGTCATATTTTTAGAGGTCAATTATCATTTCACCTCATGCGTATATGCATCCAACATGATAGAATGATAATGTGGATATTTCATTTTTGTTTAATATGATACATTTTATATTCTTAAAACTCCTTTAATAATTTTAACAAATCCATACATAATCGCTTGTCTTATCATATCATATATGATAGACTGCCAGATCAGCCTTATGTTTGTTGCACTTTTTATGTTTTGTTAAACTCATTACATATCTACGCAATTAATTTCACATATTTATATAACCATTTAATAAAAATACCTCCCAATAAATTCCTTAGTGAGTAACATATATAAATAAATTTTATTTGAATAATAGTGAGACATAGGATTAATATTCCAAATGTTAAACTATTTGAACAGGTATTCAAACTCCTTTAATTTACAGCAACAAATTTTATGATGTTAATAACTTTTTTTCTAATGATAACTCTTTCTAAAAACATTATCATCGCCATTATAAGAATAAGTACATCATTCTTTTTCATTAAATTATCTTGGTAAATAATATAACTATTTACATTAATCTTTTACCGACATACCCCAAACTCCATTAGGATATAAAATGATATAAAATTTAAATACTAACTATAATAATATTTTATTTGTTAACTTTAATATTTTTTAAGTATAGATATACTCCCAATGGCCTATTAGAAACTATATTCTCTACATAATATCATGTTAAGAAACACACTCCTTTTGTATTTAGGAAATAGAACATATTTACTTTATTAGTGATATTGACAAAAAAACTCACTAGTTTCATGTCATATATGGTATTTTATGTGTTTTGATACTCATTATGAAAAAATAAGAGTTTATTCTTTTCAAAAAATTTATAGAATTTGAAACATTCATAATAATTTTTATCAAAACAACCATCTCTCTTTATTGATAATGATAACTTGTTTAGAAATAATTTTTTTTATAATATTTGAAGTAAATGAGATTAAAAAAACAAAATATTTATTATGATCTAATAAATATTTTTTTATTCATTATATCCAACACCTTGATGTACCAACCCATTTCTCCAGTAGTCGAATTTCAACTTCAATCTCTCATCTTCAACCTTTATTCAATTGATAACTCTTGTATATTTAAACAACCTATGAAACATACTATTGGTGTCATATATCATTCAGAATAGAAGAATTTTATTTTATAACATTAATACCTAATATATAATCTCCATGTATTTTCCTACAACACTTATTGTTCTTTGGTAAGTTCCTTATCTCATGACCAAGTTTACCACAATGAAATCGCTACCCTTCCTTCCATTTATTTTACTTAGTTGGCATTGTTGAATATCCATGATGTTTCTTATTATCTTTATAGCTAAAACTTTTACCCATATCCTCCCATTTAATTCTCATATATCCTCAAAATATTGAGAATATTGGGTAATTTTTTTAACTTATTCATATTATTTTTTACAATGACATTTAATAACCTTTTTGGCAGTGAATTTAGAATAAATTCCATGGCTAAACCAACTTTAAAAGGTGAACCCAGCATCACCAACTCATTAAAGTACCCAATAATATCGAGTACACGTGTAAATAATAATGTTCCATATACTATATTATACTAAAATAGATCCTTGTTCACCTCATACCACTCATTACTTATTCTTGATAGATCCTTTTAAGGTTATTTATAATCTTTTTTTGATTCCTTGTTTTCATGTTTCATTTTTAACTTGGGTTCCATGGTCAAAATCATGAGAGTATATACTAAATTGAATCCTTTAGATGATTATCATAAGTATCTATGTCTATTTCTCTAACAAATTCACCTGTCATTTTATCAAAAAGGGGTTTCTAAAACTTATATAACTTTCCTTATTTCTAGAAAAATATTCTTTTGTTTCAGTATCAATCAGGGAAATTACTCACATTATGTTTTACTTCTCCAAGATAGATCTCAAAGTTAAGTTAGAAGATGATTATGATTCCAGTATATCTATAACACAATATTTTATCAGATGAGTATCATGTTTTACATTCATTTAACATGGATCAGATAAGTATCATGTTTTACATTTATTTAATATGGAATTTTATTAGATGTGATCCCACTAAAATGATGAACCCTTTTAAACTTGTAAAACATTTAGCGGTAAAAGATATACATTTCTTTAAGAAAATGACCCAAATTTAGCATTAAACACACCTATTATATATTTAGGAAGGGTTTCATCCCAATCATATCATATATGAAACTTGTATGGTTGAACAATAAACACTTTTTCAAATCCATTATATAGATAAAATCAACATTTTTCTCTTGTATCCTAACTCCGAGGGTTTCCCAACTAAGTTTACCCCAAATAAAATACAAAAAATTAGTCACCTAACTCTCCAGGTCACTTTATTATTTTCTTTTCTTCCACAATATAATCTAGGGGAATCTTTTGTTGGTATGAAAATACCCAATTGGATGATCGAGATATTGAAAAGTTTCTTCTTTAGAAGGAATCAAACAATTGGAATTTATTATGGGATTTAATCTCAAAATATTATCTCATATTATTTCCTTTATGTATATATGATTTCAATTATTTAGTTTTAAATTTTATTCCTTCTACCAAATTAATATTTTCAAACCATATTGATGTATAATTGTTTATATAACTCATATCTTATGTTATTCACCCAGACTAAAATTGAACTACATTCATAAAAATATAAATACATCCCATGTATAAGGTATATGAAACCTTTTTTCATATAAAGGCTTAGAGTTGTATGAAACAAATAATCCCCATAAGAGTAATCCTACAATAATAAATAGTCAACCCCCACTTTTCAAGATGAACCATAAGACTCTAGTACAATTAGAAGTCTAACCCAAAGACCCTATACTTATGGATAATTTACTCAAGATAAATTTCAATCCAATCATAATTATAACATAAAATATGTATACACTATAATCAACATATTGATCCAAGATCAAACCCCAATACATGCCAAATTCATGGTAGAAAAAAACTAAATCCATTATCATACCTAGCATATAACACCTTAAATCAATGTATGACAATTTGTAGAAGCAGTTTAACACTTTAAACTAAATCATATATCACAAATCATAATATAAATAGTTTTCATCTATGAATAAAGTTCAAAATTAATAATTAAATGAATAATTCATATATTAAAACATGAGATAAACAATTTATAAACAATTCATATATACATTATAAAAAAATTATAATTTAGAAAAGGATGAACTTCAATAATTAAATTTTATCCAATATAAAAAATTTATATTATCATTTAAATGTTTTAATAGGAATTCCTTCATATTAAAATATGATATATTTTATGATATATTTTATTATTGAATAATAAATATTTCTTATTTTATGTAAAAAAACTACATAAAATGAATATTTTAAATTAGATTTATTTAAACCATTGATCATATCATCCCAAACATCTTTTGGAATAGATTAAATAATATCTTAAATAAGGCCTTAATATAAGCATTTTATATTTTTATTTATGAACTATTCATAAATTAATACAAACCCCACTGTATTTAATTTATTTTAAATTTATAAATATTTATAAATTATTTACTATATAAATAAACTTTAAACCTATACCATAACTACCAAAAACATTTTTTGGTATAAAACACCCCATGGATTGGGTGTGGGACCGGAGGGCCCATGTTAATGAATGTTTTTAAAAAATTTAACAAAAAATATTATTTTATATAAAATTACTCTAAAAAAACCTTGTATCATGGTGTGGTATTTCCTGTGGGTAAAACATACTAAGGGAAGGAAATGGACATTCGGGTTGGCCATCGCATTTTGAGTTTAGAGTTTTGGGATACTGTTCCACCTGGTGATGCCATTTTTTGCTGTAATTCCAAACAAAAAATATTTATTTTAAAATGGATTTCCATTTTTAATAATGAAAAATTGGTCCTTGTTTTTAAGTCCACCATGGAACAAATCTCTTGACCACATCATAGAGAATCATCCTATGATTCTCTATTTCTTTGTGATATCCTCACAATGAATAAAAAAATGGTTTTCCATAACATTTCCATAGTATGTTCATATAAAGAACTAACACTCCCATTTTTAGAAGAAACTTGTCCAGGTCATGGATTATCTAGAGTAAAAACTGGTGTTTTGGATTCTTATGTGTCAAGTATTGTAGAAAAAAATTAGTATTATTCATCCATTCAAAATTCAAACCAAAAAATGATATATCAGCTCTAATACCACTGAATAGTCTTTGAGGGATTTTTAACATCTAAAACACAAAAAATATCTCTAAAACTATATTAAGACTAGAATCTATATATATATTTGGAATGAATATGAGAAAAGAACAATAAGAAAAAAAATACATTACACCAGTTGATGTGTCTTATTGTATCTATTCACAAGCATTTGATCAAGATCATTGAGAATCATCCAAAAGTATCCTTCCCATAGAGGTTTCCATGGATCATATAAACCTTATTATTCTCAAGAATAATCTCCCTCTATTCACAATTTTCTAATACATTGTGTTTAAATAATAGATAGAAGAGATAGCTCGATGATTGTCTCAATTTGTAGAGCTATAATAGAAGTTTCAACTCTATTAAATTGGAAAACTTGTATAAGGAACGAAATAATTTATATAGTTCATACAAAACCTCAAATAGTAAAAAAATACTGATTGAAACATTTCATAAATGTACCATATGTTTCAATACTTTAAAAAACATTATAAAATTCATCATTGATTGTTTAACATTTAAACAATCATGAAAGATGTTCTATCTTTTTATAATCACCATCAAATGATAACTGACAGTGATAGATAAATTATATTAATATGATTGATTCTTTAATGTTATCGGATATGGCCTTAAAAACACATGTTTTGCCACATATTTTTAACTAATTTTTAATGATTTAATTGGTTATTTTATACTTTATACTAAATTTTAACCCATTTGTAATTTTATTCTTAAATTCACTATTTAATTAATTTTTATTATTAATAATGTGTTTTATGATTTAAATTAGTTTATTTATTCCCCAATTTAATTTTATAGTATACTTTCTTTCTTCTTAGCTTGGTATCTTTATCTGCATATTTAATAATTTAACTTTTATTATTTAATTAATTGGTTTTCTTTCACACATAAGTTATGTTGTTTTAATCTAACATTTCATGTACTAAATATTAATTAATATAGCATAATATAAATTTTAGCTGTCTTTTAAAAATTCAACTTTTATAAATTTAATTTTATTTACTTACTGCTCTTGTTAAATTAGTTTCATTAATTAACTTAAGTATATAATAACAAAATAACTAACTTGTTACATTATTAATTTAGTTTGTTATAGCATCAATAACTTAACCTTGTAATTTAAATGTTTAAATTTTATATTTACTTTTAGTAAATTAATTTCTTTTTAACTTTAGTTTTAGTATAGTAACAATTTATGTTTTATGAATATAAGTTATTAATAATTTAACTTATGTTTAACAGGTTTCATAAATTTATTAAAGTTTATGTTGTATTTAACTTTAAATTATGTTAATTAAGTTTTAGTTTCTATTAATTATTTTGTTCATATTCTATTTAAGTTTTAATTTAATTTATTTACTTTGTTTATTTTGCAGGTTCACGGTTTCATCTCGGTCACGGTGTCTCCTGCCACCGGTTTTTTGCATTACAGTTCCTTTTACGGTGACACAACCACCGTTTATATTTTACGGTTGCACCGTAATCAAATCACTTTCTCACCGTAACCCCCTTTCAAGGATGCATCGTTTCCTCCACACACTGGTTCCCTATCTCACATTCATGGTGCCACAAAATTATCTTCCTCCGCTATTTTTTTATTTCTCATCGCACCATTTCTACACCGTATGTGCCTCCTTACATCTGATCCACCACAAACCCATACAACCAGTCATTCCCTTTTTCTCTTCCTTCTCGTTGCTTCAGTCTTCACCATCAACATAAAAAACTCAACTCAAGATTTTTGAAACCCCAAATCGCAAGCAAATCAAAATCCCAAAAATCAGAAGAATAAAAACCCTGCATCCAATATACTTGCTCCGCGTCTTCAATCTTCACCATCATAGGAGAACCCGGGCCATTTCACATCATCATCCTTAGGGGGATGATCCGCACAGGAGGAGAAATCGGTGGGATGTGGGGAAGCCGAAATCACTATTGCTTGTTCACAACTCACCGCCGCGCTGAGTAGAAACCACTTGCTGGAGTCCGCCACTGCTGCAAAAAAAAAGAATTTGGTGCAATGCTACTTTCTAAAGTTGCTGTTGGAGTGCGCCGCGCCGGTTATGGAGAGCTGGGATGCCGCACCAGGAGGAATCCGACCGATTTTTTGAGCCGCGAGAAGAAGAGAAAGCTGCGCACCAGGAGAAATAACAACACTTTGACGCTGGAGAAGTAGGAGGGGAGTCGCGCCATCGCGACAAGCCGGCGCTCACAGCCAGAGAGCTGCGCCTCGTGGCCACTTATTTTGCTGAAGAAGAAAACTAACCTTCCCTCTGTTGCGCCGATTTTGGGGGACCAGAATCATCTCCAGTTATGTTTTTAACTTGAATATTCAGTACATATTTCAGATCAAAACACGTGTTCGGTTATGTTTTGAGCCATAAGATCTCTCTTCCACGGTGATTCATTTGAATCGATTGGCCAGACGGATTTTTCCTAGTGTTGCCTCTTGCGATTTAGGGTTGACTGCTCCTCAACTGCAACGACGGCGACGAAACCCTGAGAGGCCGCCCTAAAATCTGGCGGTACGATGACCACAACGTCTCGAGCGACTACGGGAACAACAATGCCCAAATACTACAGTGTCTCAGGTGCGACGATGGCGACGAAAGCTTGAAATACCGCCCTAAAATCTGGCAGCACAACGACCACAAAGGCATGGTTTTTTTCAACGACAACTGCTTCACTCCAGTGTAGTTTCATCTCACTGTGCGATAGAGATTTTTGTACAAAAGAATAGCAATGTCTGACGAAGGTGGCATAACATAATTACAGTTGCCTAAATATATATCTGTATTTCATTTCTGTTACGATTTATTATTTAGAAATTTTGTGTTATGAGCTGTTTTTTGTAAATGTTCTCTGTCTCAATTAATTTAGAATTCCATTTTTTTCTGGTGTATCGTTCCTCATTGGACGTTCCAATGCAATGTCCCCTAGAGGTTTCTATACATTCCACTTTAACATTTACTAAGTTTTCAATGCAGGTTCCACTTGAAATCATTTTTTAGTGTGGAACTTTCAGTTGTACTTCGAATAGAACTCCCAATGGAAGTCCTATTGGAAGTGCGCCACTCGAAGTTCCACCTGGGACTTCTACTGGATGTTATAGGTGGACTTCCAGTGGGACTTCCAGTGGAATTTTCAAATAATAAATTCAATCATTTTTATAATAAATATGTGTCACAATTGAAATGACTGTTTATTTTAATTTTCCACTGGAAGTGGCACTGTAACTTCCACTAAAACTTCAAGTGGGACTTCTAGTGACAGTTCCAGTGGGCATTCCAGTGGCAGTTCTAGTGGCACTTCCTGTGGGACTTCGAGTGGGACTTCTAGTGCGACTTCTAGTGGGACTTTTAGTGTAATTTTAAAATAATAAATTCAAACATTTTTACACTAAATATGTGTCACAAATGCAATGCGTATTTCTTTTAAATTTCCATAGGAAGTGACACAGGAAGTCCCATTGGAAGTGCCACTATAAGTCCCACTGGAATTCCCACTGGAAGTTCCAGTGGCACTTTTAGTGGGACTAGTAGAACTTCCAGTGGCTGTGGGTATTCAAGTGGGTCTTCTAGTGTGACTTCCAGTGGGACTTTCAGTGGAATTTTCAAATAATAAATTCAATAATTTTTACAAAAAATATGTGTCACAAATGAAATGTTTATTTATTTTAAATTTCCATAGGAAGTGACACTGGAAGTGCCACTGGAAGTCCCACTGGAAGTTCCAGTGGCACTTCCAGTGGGACTAGTAGAACTTCCAGTGGCTATGAGACTTCAAGTGGGACTTCTAGTGCGACTTCCAATGGGACTTTCATTGGAATTTTCAAATAATAAGTTCAATCATTTTTACAATAAATTTGTGTCACAAATGTAATGCATATTTCTTTTAAATTTCCATAGGAAGTGCCATAGGAAGTCCCAATGGAACTTCCATTGGAACTTCTAGTGGAAGTTCGAGTGGCCCTTCCAGTGGGACTAGTAGAACTTCCAGTGCCTGTGGGACTTCAAGTGGGACTTCCAGTGTGACTTCCAGTGGGACTTTCAGTGGAATTTTCGAATAATAAATTCAATAATTTTTACAATAAAAATGTGTCACAAATGCAATGAGTATTTCTTTTAAATTTTTATAGGAAGTGCCACAGGAAGTCCCACTGGAACTTCCACTGGAACTGCCACTGGAACTTCCACTGGAAGTGCCACTGGAAGTGCCACTGGAAGTGCCATTGGAAGTGCCATAGGAAGTCCCTAGAAGTGCCAGTGGCACTTCCTCTGGGACTACTGGAACTTCCAGTGGCTGTGGGACTTCTAGTGGCACTTGCAGTGGGACTTCCAGTGGCAGTTCTAGTGGAAGTTCTAGTAGGACTTCCAGTAGAAGTTCCAGTGGAAGTCCCTATGGGACTGTGAGTGGCACTCCTTGTGGCACTTCTAGGGGGACTTCCAGTGGGACTAGTGTAACTTCTAGTGGGACTTCCAGTGGAAGTTCCAGTGGGACTTCCAGCGGAAGTTCCAGTGTGACTTCGAGTGGCAGTCCCTATGGGACTGCAAGTGGCACTCCTTGTGGCACTTCCAGGGGGACTTCCAGTGGGACTAGTGGAACTTCTAGTGGGACTCCCTCTTGAATTTTCAGTGGAACTTCCACTGAAGTCCCAATAGAACTTAAACTTTTCCTACCTTCTATACTGTAATTTTGTGGATGACCCCAATAATTCCTTAATTTCTATTTTCAGGTGTGCATTTTAGGTCAAATTTGACCTCCTTAAAAAGACTTTTACAAGAAATAAAAGATAGACTGAAAGATGGTCATAGAAATGCTTTGCGCACTACTCCATTTTGGAATATGTTTGAAGTGTTCATATCCAATATAGTAACAACATCAGATTGAAAAAAATATGATATTTCTATTATGTATGTATTGGACAACTACAATCCTTCAACAACTGATTTCTGATTCGATGGAGGGGAAAGACATTTCTTTGAAGCTGATATCCAAAGGATCTTTACAATAAATGAAGGTGAAATAGAACTGGAGGACTCCTACTAGTTCAAACCAATGAAGGCATCATTATATTTACGGAGATTTCAAATTGGTGTCAAGTTATTGACACAAAAGGCAATAAAACCAGACCTTTTGGAAGCAATAAAGGGAGATGAAGAACCCGATCATCTTGACATAGTAGCACTTCTATGTTTATACACATGTGCAATTGTTTTTTCCCTACTACAGGTTATTAACTAAGTTGGGGTTTTATCAATTTTGTGAATACTTTAAGAGACATGAGAACACTAAAGTGGTCTCGTGAAATACACCAACAATTGATGAGATCAATTAAAGAATTTCACATGCACCGTGCAAAGATTACAGGGGAAATTATCGCTTTAATGGTATGGATTATTATTTATTTTCAATTCAATGTATAATATACTAG
Source organism: Viscum album (assembly GCA_963277665.1). Taxonomy (NCBI): domain Eukaryota; kingdom Viridiplantae; phylum Streptophyta; class Magnoliopsida; order Santalales; family Viscaceae; genus Viscum; species Viscum album. The sequence continues at coordinate 11,378,960 of CAUJRU010000002.1, forward strand.
TCATATGCTTCTTGTTATTGTAGTATTGGTATTGTGAAGAAAGTGTAATAGTGAAAGGGCATGAACAAGTAGCTAATCCACCTTTCAAAAAGTGGAGTCTATTTGATTTTGATGTTGCTTTAAAGAAATTGAAGATTCATCAAGTTCCAATTGCAGAGGATCTAGCAATGGTTATGGAAGCTTCTGTTGGACGGTAGAAAAAGGATAATCTAGAGAAGGGCAGAATAAAAGTAGAAATAAATGAGACAACAATGGTTATGGAAGATTCTATTGGACACTAGGTAAAGGGAGAACCAGAGGATGAAATAATTAAAGTTCTTGCGAAAGAAAATTCATCCCTGAAACAAAAAATTCATAAAATGGAAGCAATTGTTAAAAAGCAGACCGAAAAAATTAAAAGACTGAAGCAGTTCGTAAGAGAAGGTAGTGCTGAAAAGAGTCATTCAATAAATGTGGAAACCCATATAGAGAGTACAATTGAACCTGAAATGCAGAAATATCCTTCTGAAAAACCCGCATCTCCCCCCAAAGCAGAACAACAGATGGAAAGCCAGCAAGTAGGAGCCACGATTTAGGAGCTTGCAGAACAACTACAAGAAGATGTTGAACAAACAACACCTATACATCAAAGAAGACAACAGATAGAAACCGAGAGTCACCAAACAAGATCAATGATTAGAAATGTAAAGTCTATATTGAGGAAACAGAAGAAATTAGATTCCTCTTTTCAGTATCAAACCCGATACACAAGACGAAGAACAACAGCAGGCCAAAAAAAGTCAGCAGAAGAAGCAACTTAGCCAGAAAAACCAATTGACGTAGGCAGTGTTTCAATGAAAAAAGAACAAAAAAAAAAGGCTATCAAAGGTCTATCAGGAATACCTAAATGGTTAAGGCAGAGTAAACGACTACAAAAAAAGACTACGAGCAGTTGGAAAAGATTCTCCAGATGGAACTAGGCTGGTATGTATGCCCTTAATTTCAAGGATTTCAATTCAATTCCCCTGAACTTTATTTGTTTTCTTATACATTATTGTGTTTATAATGTAGTAAATATGTTTGGGAAGCTGAAAACAGCTTGTATTTATTTGGAATAGATGACATTTTCCAAATTTTGACAAAAATCATGACAAGTAGCTAGGTGAGCCTAATTTAAACAAGCTTAATATAAAGTAATATTCAATTAGTCTCACATCCTCCATTGTTTTTTTATTGATATCAGGTTATAGATGCCTTTACTCAGATTATCATTAACAAGTGTCAAATAGGGAAGATAACTGGAATTTTCGATAATAAATCAACAATGATTACTAGTGTCACATTGGTAAGTCTATTATTATCTATGTTCTTGAAGTTTTAAAGATATTAATTGATATTTTGACTCACTATACTCATTTTTTCAGAGGATTATATATGGGTAGAACAACAATTTGAAAGAATGTTTGGTTGAGAATCCCATAGAATAAGTAATGAATTTGAATGGAAAAGTCTTCATCCCCATCAACACAGATAATCTTCATTGGACTTTGCTTGTCTTTGATATTGAAAAAAAGCATTTCTGCTACTATAACTCCATGCAGCCTCGCATGGGTCCTACTGTAATTGATTTTTACCAACAAGATTCTCTCGAACTGGTAAATTCTATCCTCTTCGACATCTAATACATTTTCATATACACCAACTAACTCATTAAAATTTATACAACACTTGCAGAAAATATTTATTGAACAAGTCATCAGACAATGGAATCCCAAATACCTAGAGATGACTGCTGCAATGCTTCCATTTATAGTGGAAGATAGTCCCCAACAGGGGGATGCAACATTAGATTGCAGGGTAATTGTTTGTTATCTAATTGAGAAGCTGGAAAAGGATCAAGCGTATAATAAGACCCTATATCAAGAAGAAGTTGATGACATGCGCCTGTATGTGGCACACTTTTTCCTGATAGACCCTACATACAGTTGGAATGAAACATCGTATATAAGCAAGAGCTATCTTGTGGAAACAGTACAACCAGAATGAAGAACATGTAAACTAATCAGGGACAATGGATGGATAGTTCTGTTATCATTTTCACTGTGTTGGGAATATTATATCCTTCCTTATGAGGGGAACCATTTTCTTTTCAGGGATTTTATTTGGTTTTGTTTTTAGATTTAATGAAAGTAATTACTACTGGTAAGTGGATTTATTCACAATTTAAGGATATTATATTTACTATTTGTAAGATTTAAGTTTGGACAACATCTAGAATTCATCAAAAGATGGAGAGTCTCCATATGGACTAACTTCTCCCAAAGATCCAATAACTCTTAGTCAAGTATTCTGTATTTCTTCATCAAAATTCAAGAACCTAGATTTATCACATCCTCACATAAAAAATTCATACAGAATTTTATAACTTGGATTTATCTCATCTTTATAGTTCTAAATAGAACACATGCATACAACACATTTACAATTACGTAAAGTATCCCAATCCCACTTCCAATCCATTACAACCAAAAGTGGACTGACAAATACTACCACATCCTCAAGGAACAAATGCATGCAGAATTATAGAACCTGGATTTATGACATCTTTATAGTTTCATATAGAACACATGAAAACATCACATTTTCAATTTCATGAAGTATCCAAATCCCAATCCATTACAACCAAAAGTGGACTGTCAAATACTACCACATCCTCACAGTACAAATGCATATAGAATTGTAGAACCTAGATTTATCACATCTTTATAGTTCCATATAGAACAAATACATACAACAAATTTACAATTTCGTGAAGTATCTCAATCCCACTGCCAATCCATTACAACCGAAACTGGATACAGGCTATAACTTTTTCAACTCAGTAATTACAATTTAAAAAACTACTCCCATCCAATGTTGTCTACACTGCTCGACCTCTTCCAATTCTATCCCACCAATCTACCTCTCAAGATGAAGTTCCAAATTGGTAGATAAGTCTTCCTGAAATAGAAAAAGTATAGAATTAAAAACGGTTATGGAAAAGAATGCTCATAAAAAAATTACATGTGAAACTGTTTTTCTAGATCAAACAGAAAAATCTGATCTTGCTTGCTCCTTGACTCCCTGTGTGCAAACAATAATGATATCAAATAACATATTAACACTAAATAACTGCACTTATAAATTAAATGCATCATAAAATGAAATCATATAGTCATCATAGTAGTAGGATTTTTTTTATTCAACTGTTTCCCCTTTCGACAGCCATTGTCTAAAAAGATTTTCAATTTATCTCCCCCTTTCCTATTGGTTTCTTTTTAAAATAAGCCTTTCTAAAAAATTTGTCTAAACTAGCACAACCATTAACTTTATCCGCTGATGTATTTATGACAGACAACTCTTTTTCAAAATTACTGAAATTTGAGAAGGCGATGTCATAACCCACATCTGTCTCACAAGCTACAGTAATTAACTTTATTCCCATTCGTGCTAAATCTTTGTAACGTTTTTCTATAACTGATTTTCTATCAGCATGTAACTCAACAGAAGATCCTTTGAAGATCAAAATATTTCTATCCAATCAGGTCCATCTCCCCAAAATATATTTTTCAGGTATTTCTCTCACATCAAGCCGATCAAATTTTTTTAAAACATGACAACAAAGATACCCAACAGACTCAAAATTTCAACAAGAACATTCAAAAACTTCATTTGAAGCTTCATATGATACACGAAATTGATCTTCATAACGATCCATTCCAATAACATAACTGAATTGAACTCCACTTTCAATACAAGATATCAAAAAACAAGCACCAACCAATTGATATTCATGCTGAAATAAATCAAATAATTTAGATGTATATCTAGTAGAAACCTGGCACATCAATGCATGGTAAGGGTAAAGATTACGAGGCAACTTCTCCCGCATCTCAAATCCTGCCTTTGTTTCACAATACCGATTTTTTTCCAACAAGCACTCAAACTGCTTAAAGAAATCAACAACACTTAACTTTCGATGAAAATAATATTTAAGAAATCCATTAAAACTTTCACTTAATTGAGTGCTACAAATACCCAATGTTAAATCATATTTCAAATAGAAATGCGCCCACTTTTCTCGCAATACCAAAACATCATCTAGTCACTGCGATTTCCCATCCCCATATTCTTCTCTAAGGGAAGACCACTCCTTATCAAACTGAATTTCATCATGGTATTCGAACATTCACTTCTTAAATCTAGTTAGAAAACTAGATCCATCTTTCATCCAATTACCTAAATGCTTAATGCCATTTTGTATCAAATGCCACGAACAAAGGCAATGTCTAGTTCCCACTAAAACTACAGAAATGGATTTTCCCATTGCCACATCTTGATCAGTAAAAATAGTTTGAGGACTCTTCATGTGATGCACCAGTAAAAATTTCTAAAACAACCAAGAAAATGAAGTCACTGTTTCATCATATAACAAAGATTCCCCAAACACAACAATCTCCCGATGATGATTTAACCCCACCAAAACACCTAACGACATGTACTCATTATTAGTGCTAAAAGTGGTGTCAAACACAACAACATATCCAAACAACTCATAATCTGTTCTCATTTTTGGATTAGCCCAGAAAATATTACTAATTTTACCATTCATGTCAAATTGCATAGTATAAAAAAATGATGGATTGTCTTGACTTTGTCTTTCCAAGTATTCTAACATGCAACATTCATCATCATCAAGCAAATATCTTTCCCATTTAGACCTTAAAAAATTCAACTGATCGACAAACGTGTACCCAATAACATCTCGCCCCCTGCAATAGCTGTCACCAACAAGAAAGAATCATTTGGTTTAATACCTGTAGAAGCATTCACATCTAACTCAGCTGCTTGCACTTCTGTTATTTTTCTTTGGGACCTCATCATATGAATTGATTTGGGCCTATTAAAGGGATTATTATTCTCTTCAACAAATATAGTACATGCATATTTCCCAGAAGATAATAAAATAACCCCCATTTTTTCAAGGCAACCTGTACGTGTCTCAGCCCAAGGAAATTTCACCATGCTATCACATTTGGAAATCTTCCTATAACCTTCTTTGCCACATGCATAAAGGCTTGATGTGACAACTGATTTATCCTTTCTCCTTTTATTAGAGTATTGTCAGTGTACACTAAAGCCATTTACTCCCACATATGTGACATAAAAACATTGTGCTTCATCAAGTGACTTGAACGTCATCCCTACAACTAGTTTAGTACAAGCTTCTACAACATCCACATCAACATCAACAAAATTTCAACACCCTACAACAAAAAACAATACTTCAAGAAAAGTACATTAACTTTATAATAGGATTTAATCCATTTGAAAATGTATAAACTATATGAACATAACTATAACTAAATAAAAATTATTACAAAAATATATATATGTACATAATAAAAATTATTTTTCTGAAATTATAAATAAAAAATATAAAAAATATATTTTCCACTGGAACTCCCACCAGAAGTCCCACTGGAAGTTCCCCTGGAAGTTCCACTGGAAGTTCCACTAGCACTTCCAGTGGGACTTACAGTGTAAGTGCCTATGGAACTTCCAGTGGAAGTGTTCGTGGAGCTTCCAGTGGAACTTCCAGTGGAACTTCCAGTGGAACTTCCAGAGGAACTTCCAGTGGAACTTCCCCTGGAACTTCCGGTGGGACTTCTAGGTGGAACTTCCCGTGGAACTTCCAGTGGAACTTCAGGTTAAACTTCTAGTGTAACTTCAGGTGGAAGTTCCACTGGAAGTTACATATATATATGAAACAAAAATGTAACTAAAAAAAATTATAATATAATTATTTTTCTGAAATTTTAAATAAAAAAAACATATAAAATATATTATCCAGTAGAAGTTCGAGTGGAAGTTCCAGTGGATGTTCGGGTGGCACTTCCAGTGGGACTTCCCGTGGGACTTCCAGTGGAAGTTTGGGTGGGACTTCCGGTGGAACTTGCAGTGGAACTTCCCGTGGGACTTCTAGTGGGACTTCCCATGGAACTTCCAGTGGAACTTCCAATGGAACTTCCACTGCCAAAAAAACTGAAAGTGCTGCAATGAACCAAAACTATATATCACGGGAACTTGCAGTGGAACTTGGAGTGGAACATCCAGTGGAACATCCAGTGGAACATCCAGTGGAACATCGAGTGCAACGTCTAGTGGAACCTCTAGTAGACATCGAGATGAACTTGGATATCAAGTTGAAGTTTCAATGCAAAAACCTGGTCAAAAACCACCACTGGAAGCGCCGCAATGCAAAAAAACTCTATATTACTTCTAGTAAAAAGACCACCTCAAAATTCATCAAACATAATTCAACAGATTTACAAAAAAAACCAACAAAAATACATCAAATAAACTCACCCGCAATACCTTCATCGCTATCCATTATAAGGAGAACTTTGAAATCTCGAACGAGTGTCTCGCCCTGCCCGAAACTCGAACGAAAATGCACCAGAGCACCACAACGCCACCCTAATCCACAACTCTCGCCCTTCCCGAACCTCAAACTCATCTCTTTCTTCCTGAATGTCAAACAAAAATGCACCAGAGCGCCACAACACTGCCCTACTCCGGGACTACGACTACTCCGCAACGCCGCAATGCCAAATCCCTAGCGTGCAGCCCTGGCATTTTCGCACGCACTAAATTTTGGCTTTGAGACGAAATTGCCCTCCATTGCCTCAGGCAGACCGGATGATGCCAACTATAAAAAGAACACGTGTCAAGATCCCCCCATATCACCGAACCATCCTGTAAAAGGAGGTACTGGAGACGATAAAAAGCAGATTTTGGGGGAGGAAGGAGATTAAAAAAAACACACACAATATATAATATAAAAACAAAACATAAAAAATAATAATAAATTTACTCATATTAATAATGAAAATAAAATAAATTAATTTTATTAAAATCAGAATCAATTAACCTATAATTATTTTTATTAATTAACAATAACTTTTACAATTAAGTTAAATACATTACTATAAATTAATATGTTATCTAATTAGTTTTAGAAATTTTTATTTATAAATATTTATTAATAATAACTTTAATGTTGTTTAAGTAATGTTATAAAATAATAATTGAAGTAAAGTAACTAATTAAAAAAATATAATCATTATTCTAAATAGAATAAAATAATTAAATTATAGCAGATAACTATTAATATAAATTAAATAACATTCATTCTTAAATTAGTAGATAATTAATTGTAATAATTAGCATTTTTTCTGTTCTAACATTGCAGGTTCATTCAAGGGATTAAAACACGTCCATATTCATCTAACGAACTCACCAGCAGTTAGTTATGAGGGAAATACTAGTGTGACGTACCTGTCGCGGAAGAACGCACGTGTGAAGTGCACAACTGAGAAACAAATTATGTCGGTGGAAGACGTGCGGTGATAAGAATCAAGTGACAGATGATATTTAAAGCAGAGAAGCATTATATTTTAAGGGGGTCACTCATTTATTACATGATCACATTCATCCGAGAGCAGATTTCGGGGAGTAGTACTGGAGTCGAGCTGGAGACTAAGGAGGCCGAAGGCAGAGCATCACTTAGGGAGATCTTACTTATCCTTTCTCTAATCATTGTACTCTGTTTTTGGTTGTTTTCAAAGATAGATTTCATTATGAACATAAGCTGATTTGTATCTCGGGAGCTTCAAGCTTTGTTGGTTTATCTGTTAAATTGTTCACTAACTCATCGATTGACATCAGAATTAATCGGCGAGATCATCTCTAATGTTAAGTAAAGTCGTTCACACCTTTCTGTAAAAAATTTCATTATTTCAAGTTCAATTAGAGAGATTTAACATGATCATCAATTTTTTGAATCGTTAATGTCATTACAGTTGGAGTTTTACAGCAAGTTTAACTTCGACTGTATTCTTTTTCAAAATTTTAACAGACGATGATCTTTAGAGTGGAGAACTCTAAAATTAATACTTATGTTTGATGTTTCTTCTAGAAATGAAGATATATCAACCAATTTCTAAGGTGTGAATCAATTAAGTTTAGTGTATAGTTATCCTTTTAATCATCAAGTTTGGAATTTCCGAGAAAATTTTTGTTCTTAGCTCCTTTGTCTTTTCTGCTTAAAGTAGTTCGCTATAATTCTTAGTTTAATAGTACCTAGTGTAATTTTGTCCCCCTTGTAGAAAATTTAATTTCTTCATCTTGTTTTCATTTCATGAATAAAATAAAAAAATTGAAAAGTAAAAAATGTTACTTCCTCCACTGCTGAAAACAGTGGAGTTACTTTTGAATAAAACCTTAGAATTATCATCTGCCTTCTTTATGGATCGACCCTGCACTGTTGTACTAGTGTAGGAGTATAAATGTAATTTTGAGAGCTGTGATGACCTCCAGCCTGTTTAGATTCAATATTAGTAAATAATAATCACCATGAAATATTCTCTTACACTGTCGTGATGCACAAAAGGATAGACCATGGTGTGGTCCAAACCACCACAAAATGGTCATTACATTAGTTCATACATCCATAAACTTGTATACTCATCCAAATTAGTAAATTTTGTTTTTAAGATTATAGTATTGAGTTGAAGTTAGTGTTAGGTGACCTTAGACCAAGAATAACATGAACTATTTGGGTTAGGAAGTGTTTATAATATACTTTTATACTACTTTAGACTTGAATTTAGGTCTTTTGGACTATATTATATATTATTTATGTTGAATTATGTTTGGAATAACATGAATGTACACATTTAAATTGTGGAAACACTTTATGTAATTTTTTATTTGGGTTATTTATCTACTTTGGTTAGCTGATATATTGCTTTTTATTTTAAAAAAAAGTTAACACCTCATGTAATATTTAGATTATATCTTTAATTCTAGTTGTCACCCCATGAACTATTGGATATGAGTTTTAGGGCCACTCTTGGTTTTTTCGCTGACTCGAGAGGAGTCTTGGTAGTACCAGGCCATGAGAATGTCCCATTATCCACAGCTCGTTACTTTATAATAATTTAATGTTTGAACAATATTTTTACTATAAATATCTAATAATTATTATAATAAAATATTTACGTTGGAATTATAACCAACCACTAACATTGGTAAAAATAAATAATATCTTATGTGGTATTTGAGAATTAAATTCTTTAAATGCATGATATAAATTTTTATAGAATAAATTTACAAAATTTTAACTAAATATAAAAAAATATAAACAATTTATATTCATGAATAAAAAATAAATCAATAAATCAACAATTCAAAAATTTATACATTAGATATAACTAACATTTAATCAATTATAAATATAAACAAATTATAATTTATTACAAAGGAATACGAGCTTTCCAAATTTTAAAAATTGAAGCACTTTAAATTTATATGAGAAATATGAACACCTTATATTTATCATTTACATGGTATACGTATTAACTCCTTAATATTCAAAATTCATTATTTATAAAAATATAAAATTTACACATTTTTAATTCACATGGAAATTTCATACTCAATAATTTAAATAATTTACATTGTATAAATATCATATATTTTATATTTATTTAAACCATTAATCATGTCCACCAAAATAGATTTTTACATTAGTTAAATAAATTGTCTCAACAAGACCTTAACATGAACATTTAATATTATAATTTATGAATATTTCACAAAATAATATAAATAATTAATATTTACCATATTCTATAATTGAAAAAAAATTATAAATTAATTTATAATTTTAAAATAAATAATTTATATTAAAATCATAAATTTTTTCATGTATATTATTGAATTTATTATTAGAATTTAATACTAAAATTTTATTTATTTTTTTTAAAACTTTTAATAATTAATTTTGAAGAATATATAATTATAAAATTTAATTTATAAACATTTCATAAATTTATATAAATGTTTTAAATTACTTTTATTAGCATTTATAAACAATTTTAAATTTACATTTCATTTCATAAATGAAAAAAATAAAGATAGTAATACATTATTATCACTAGTTAGGATATAGGCAAACCTATATCGCTAACAAATTGTATACCCTAGTATCCCAGTTCATATTCCTAATTTTTTGTTATGTAATGAATACAATGGTATCATATACCACTTATTTAAATACAAAAACTAAAATATATTACATAACTACCATGGTTTATGGCCATTAGTCATGATTTGAATCGTAGAAGGTGATATATCAATTTCTCTACTTGCATTACACAAAAAAACAAACTTTTCAAACTATAATATAAACAATGATGTACCATGTCATAATTGTGATAAAATACTCTATTTTTGGAAAATTTATTCTAGTTTTATCATGTTCAATGATATACCATGTCACTGTGTGTGATTCTAGGATCAATGATTGAAAATCACCATATATTTTCATCACATATTTTGATTATAATATTGATATATCACTACCTATGATATCCTTATTCTTAAAAAAATCAAAAAATATATTCAAAATTCACAAATATTTCCAAAGTGGATTTGATACCACTAAAGGATTTTAATAAATATATCAATACTTATAAACAACTAAATAAATTTAGAACACCATATTTTATTTTAAATTTTACAAGAGAACTTTAAGAGGAATAACATAAAATAAATAACATACATTTATAATATTGGATATTCCATTAAAAAATGTTTTATAAAGATACCTAAATATTAAAAAATATGTTCTTGTCTCTGTAGTTATCCATAGGTCATAAGAATCACCAACTCCTTCGGTGGGAGCTCCTTTATCTTAAGATATATCAAAGCCTCTTCTTAGAAAAGGAATAAAGAAATGAAGATAAATTCAGATATAATAGAGTTTTATTTCAATAATAAAATGCATATTTGGTTTGGAATACTTTATATAAGAAACCCTTGGACACTCCAAGGGACAAGTAATATCATACATTTCATAAACACTCTTTGTAAAGAATATGTTTCATTGTATATAAAATTTCATAAAATAATCTAATGTTACACTATCAAATGGATTAATGATTGAATGATTAATTAAGATAGAAAATAAGAAATGGATGTGACATGGAAAAACTATTATAACATGATGTGGAAAACATTATTTCATATTATAATAACTCTTATATCATATATAATTCTCTAATAAATAAACCTATATTTCTAAAACTAATTTTTATAGAGAGACTATATTGTATATAGAGATATGTTTATATTGTAAGTTTCAATAATGTTCTTTAGTTCTATATATCCATTAATTTTTTTTCCAATATACCAAGATAAATCAAATTTATTTATAATTATAGAATGTATCATACATAAAATTATTTGATCACTCCATCATATAAACAAATACGAACTAATTTATCTAATTTAATGATGTATTTCAAGTTCTTAAAATAAAAAAATAGCTCTATGAAAAATTCATCTAATATGATATATCTAAATCAGTAGCCTAAGAATTAGTCAGACCTATTTTGTTTTACACTAAAACATTATTGCTATAATTTTTATCAAATTTAAATAGATCTATCATTACACTAAACTCACTATATAAATCATTTTTTCTTGTTTTACTTTTATTTTAAATAATATCTCATAAAGAATCATTTATATTTAGAAGAAAAATATTTTATTTAATTTAATCATGACTTAGACCACACTTTATTCATGAATTCCCCATTTAAATCATTTCTCTTGCCTCTTCAAAATATTATACTATATAAAAAAATTCTTTAATTTTTGTGATTATAGTGTTTTATTCACATTATTAACTTTTAATTCATTTCTTTCATGCATCATGGAAACCAAAAACTTCTCAAATTAACCCAATAATGAGAAGAGTAAAATAATGAGTCTATCATTATCCTATACCTTTATTATAATTATCAAAAATGAAAAATATTTTCAATGATGAATTTTCAATATAGGTTATTTAATAGTTGATGTCACAAAATTTATAATTCTATTTTCACATTGTTCATTTAGTAATAAACATTAAAAAAATATTTTTTGATGTTAGGTTTTGAAATAAATTATATTAAAGGTCCTTTAAAAAAATAAAATAGATTCCCCCTGAACAATTAACCCTTTCCCCTTCCCTGTCTAAGAGATGTTTCATTGTGATTTGAAAATTCTAAGCCCAAAATATATAATAACCGATAAATTTTCAAAATTAAATTTCCATCTATGAATCATGCTTAAAACATATTTTATTTTAGAATATAGTATAAGGTATAATATAAATGAGGTAACATGCTACTTTATTTCATTAATGTAGAACATTACATAAGAAGGATAAATACATTCTATGAAATAAAAAAAGTACAGTGGGACAATAATGATAAGTAAATACCATAACTATAATTTGAAATTATAGTGTATTGTGGTATTATAAAAATATCACAGTCACAAAAAAATTACTATAAAAAATAAAACAAAACATTATAAATATGCTTGGAATTCAGTAAATGATGGAGAGAACCTTGGGAGAAAACAATGTAAATAATGGATGAAGTAAATAAGATATGTTTATATAGAGTATAAGGATTGTATGACTATTTTATTATTAAATGATCATTGGAATATTAATTTCACTATGAGGAATATTAAAATGTATAATAAAAAATATTTATAAAGAATAAAACAATTAAATATAAATATTATAAAAAAAATTCCTTAAACATGTATCTTGAAGTATGTTTAAATGTTTATTTTAATAAAATTATGTTTTAACTTAATTATCAATGCATTAATTTTTATATTAAAATTTAAATATTAAAATGTAAGAACTCGTGTTTTTTCAGACTGTCGTTTTGAGCAGAAATTTGAAATTTTTCCATTAGATTCTCATGAGGGGTAAAATGGTCATTTACACCTACCAAATGATCTTGGATAATTTTTCTGAAAAATTCGTTAGTCCCAAAATAAGGTATTTACCCTAGGATAGGTGTTTGGTGGAAATCTGAGTTGTTCGAATCTTAGCGGAATATTTATTATTTAATATTTAATATTTAATATTATTAAATTAAATATTAAATTATTCACGCAGGTTAGTTTGGAAATAACTTTTAAAAAGAGTGTCGGATTGAGATTTTTTATGCACTGTTGATTCCAGAATGGGGATTTTAGCCTAGGGAATGCATAAAATCATGTCGGGCATCGGGGTCGGCCTGTGCCCCTTTTTCTTCTTTTCTTTTCCTTTTATTTTCTTCCTTCTCTTCTTTCCTCCTCCTCCTTGGCCATGTAATTTGGGGAAATTTGGAGATTGAGAAATAAAGAGAGTTGGGAGGCAAGAGGGGTACTGATTCGAAGCTCTCGACGTGCTGATTCTGTAAAGGGAAAGCGTGAGCCGTGAAATCAACCGAAGCTTCGGTGGTTTCCACCCGAAGGTAGAGCCATTTATGTTTTCTCCATAGATCCCTTTAAAACATTTTATTTTATGTTTTTAAATCCTTATATTTCTTTCTTGTAATACCATGGGGCTCGATCTATTGTTTCGGGTGCGAAAACGGGCGTTTCGGGCATTTTTGAGTGATTTCCCATCAGGAAACCCAGATTACACGGCGTGTGTTCCAGGGGAACACACCGTGTTTTCTTCCCGTTTGGGGAAGACAAATTTTTCCAAATTAAATGCCATGTACTTTGAGTACACGCTGTGTAGTGGATGATCATGTGACCGACCATGTGAAATAAGACACGTAATAGTGGTTTTTAAGGAGTACACGCCATGTACTATAAGTACACGCCGTTTAGTGGCACATGGGCATGTGTTCGGGTGAAAACTAACACGAAGTGAATTTTTGTGAATAGTACACACCATGTAAAGTAATGTACACGCCGTGTACTATTACACAGGCAGACCCCATGAGCCTGGCCATGTGTTCTGGCCATGTACTATTCCAGCTTAGTAGATTTGGCGTATCTTGTGCTCTGGAAGTCAGAATTGGGTGTATGAGCAGTCCATTATGAGTGTTTTTTCATGTATATCGCAATGGTGTAATCCTTTTGACTTTTAGAGGTCATATAAATGGGACTTTGGGTTTTTTTATCTTAATGGAGAGGTTTTTCCTCTAGTTATCGAGTTCAGTTGACACCTGAGAGTGAGACTTGGCGTGGATGATAGGTTGGGTGTTCAGAACAACTAAGTTAAGACCTTTAATATGAGATGATCTGTGAGATATCTCCCATAAAATTTCATTAGAGTACATTCCCCTTATGAGATGTTCCCTTCTGGTCTATGAGGTTGTGAGACCGGGCACTTCCATGGATCCCCTTAGGGATGCCTTTACTTGTGTGCTGACCTAGGAGGTCCCTTGTAGGACCTCTCTCATGTTTTTATCCTTAATTTTAGGATCTTGTGTAGGAATCCTCCCTTAATCTTTTCTAAGGATCCCGTGTAGGATGCCTTCGCTCGTGTTTACCTAGAGGATTCTGAGTGTGATGCCTCCTCAGTGTTTGACTTGAGGGACCCAGTGGGTGCCTGTTGTTTGACCGACCTTGAGTTGTTACATCAGTTTTGGATAGAGATGGTGTTCGGGTGTCACCTAGAACCTGTTCCAAACTGGTAATCCATTAGGGTTGTGGATTTATTGTTTGGTTGGGCATTCAATCCACCCTCACTCATTTGTTTATATCTAACTTGGTTTGATGATGCTATAGTGATTACCAGATGTGGTTCTTGGTTAGTGGATATTGGGCCTCACGCGAGGCATATTTATTGCTTTTTGGGATTCCTACTACGACTTGTGTGCCTGATTTGAGGTCGTTTGATTGTGAATAGGTTTATATTCCATGCTATGGATGTGTTTCCCATGTTTATTTTGATTTGACCATTTGGTCTAGCCTTGCTTGTTAGGCTGATTGTTTTCCATGCCTAGTATTGTTAGGATGGAGTTGATATTATATGACATTATTGTGATATGAATTGTAGTTTCTTATCCAAGTAGTAATTGTGTTTTACTTTGGACACTAAATATCAATAAAAGACTATAGGGGGAATTGGTTTTGAGTGCTTCCTTAGAGAGTCTGTAGTTATCATTAAAAGACTATAGGGGGAATTGACGTTGAGTGATTCCTCAGAGAGTTTTTAGTTATCATTAAAAGACTATATTGGGAATTGACGTTGAGTGCTTTCTCAGAGAGTCTGTAGTTATTCCTACGAGACCATAGGGGGGATTGACATTGAGTGCTCCTTAGAGTGTCTATAGTTATCGTTATGAGACTATTGGTGGAATTGACGTTGAGTGCTTCCTTAGAGAGTTTTTAGTTTAATGTTAAGAGACTATAGGGGGAATTGACGGTGAGTACTTCACCAGAGAGTATTTTATAAAGCTAAACCATAGGGGATAGACTGTGAGTACTTTCGAGAGGGTTGCTTGTGTTTGTTTGGTTGGACTAGAGGGGTTAGGTTGTGAGTACTTCCCAGAGGGTTACATTTTTTTTAGCTTGTTCAGAGACATAATTATTTCATTGGACGAAGAATGTACATGTTGATGGGATTGCAGACCTAGAGATTGACTTATTGATACACTACTTGAGTGGCACGACGTCCAACTCAATTCCTTTACATAGGATGTCAAGGAGATTGGGCTTATGGTCCCAAGGATTAACTACTGATGTGGTTTCTTATTATTTGATTTACCTAATCATGAATATCCATATTTATTTATATGTGTATAGGTATGGGACTATACAAGTATGAATATATAGATATGGACATCCACGGTGGCACTTTCTTAGTCAGTAGGGATTACATACCTTGAGTTCGACTGTGGTTGCACGTTTGGTTTACTTCCTTTTGTTGTGTTCCAGATAGGCTGAGCACATTGTTGTTGCATAAACTTTTAGTAGCATGGTTATAGGTTGCTTTTTGGGGTTCCCTACTGAGATTATTTCTCACCCCTTCATGTGCACCTCATTGTACATGTAGACCTTATGTCTTCTTTTCAGGTTGAGCACAGGTTGCATGGTGGATAGGGCTAAGGCCTAGTGTTGCATAATCGAGCAGAGATGCTCGAGTGGTTCTACTGATCAGGCTGCTGTAGTTCGACAGTGTCTAGAGATCGGGTACATGGATTGGATCAAATTTAGTAGCAGAGACATTTAATTTTACTTTTAGTTTCATTTGTACTTGTATCTGTATGATCGACCCAGTGGGTGACTAGTGTTATATTGTATTTCATAGCCGTTCGAGATTTTACAAAATTTTACTATTATAGCTTGTTCTATTTTAGTTGTTTATTTCTTCCACAATCTATTTACTTTCCGATGTGTATGATACTCAGTTATTTATGTTTTTTTCTTACTCTAGTATGAGGGCATAGTCTCCCCACTATCACACCCTAGGCCCACGCTGCTAGTCAGCAGCCTCTGGCATTTGGGGAGGTGCGCTTGAGGCCTTTTGGAGAACCGGTTCGGAGCACCGGTTTAGTGGATTCTAGGTCGGGACATTACAAAGTGGTATCAAAGGGAGGTTTTATTTTCTTGGTCTTTACTGTTTGGGATATGGTAGATAGGAGTATTATAGGAATGTGTCGAAACCTGTGATGGATATCGGACTGGTGCGTCGAGAACACTTATTCCAGTAAGAAGTCCTGATTGCCAGGGTTTGGGATTATTGTTCTGATTTTTGATGTAATAGTTGTATATTATTTTATCCTTGAGCTATGCACATGTTTTGTGTGAGTGTTTTGTTTTACTATGGATCTATGGCTCTTGGCCATCGGTAAGAGGTCAGGGATGGATTTTGATTCTTGGCTGGAAAAGGCAAGAAGCATATCATGCATCATACTAGGAATGTAGGATTCACAGTATATAGGCTTGCAAGTGTGTATTTTTACTGATGATTGGGACCTTTGGGTCTTCTTACACATACTTTTTACTTTGATGGCGGGTTACGTGGATCTACATTGAGGCGTTTTTATTGAGGCTGATGACTCATTCCTCGGGCACAGGTGGTGCAATGAACCCAGTTGGTCTATGTGGCACGTGATGCCTTTCTGTTTAACCCCTTATTGGGTGTTGTTCCTCAGGTTTGCGGTTATCTAGTTGGATTGCTGAGAACGATGTCGACAGATACCAAGTCTTTTCTTGTGAACTGGACCTCCTTGTGGTATTGCTGTATACAGGTACCCGATGAGTGTTAGTTCAGCTTTTCTCTTCTGTTTTGGTTGTGACCTCCCTGGAGTAGTTCCTTCTGAGGATTCTTAGAGAGGATCAGGGCCCTTGTAGGTTGTGTTTTGGTTTTGTCTTTCATTGGTTGTTGTTATCTTTACCATCTTCTAAGAGGTTTTGGATCTTTTGGTCTAGGTGGTTAGACCTTGTGACCCAGTTGTGAGGATTTTTCTACAGGACTAGGTGGAATACCTAGAGACTGTTGGTTTAGACTCGAACCCTTGTAGGTCAATGTCTGTTCTGTTCTAGGGAGACTTGTGTGAGAATGGTAGGCTCGTTTTTTCCAATGCCTTTTGGAGGTGCTTGTTTTTCGTGACTGGCTTCGACGGGCAAGACTGTTCGGGTGCCTGGCCTGGTCGACCAGTGTTTCTGATGTTGCTGTTGTGGGTGGCATCATTTGAATCTAAATCGGTGAGTGGCCGGGTGTGAGCCGAGGACCAATGTTTCAAGACTTTTTATGGAATCGGATCCTAGAAGTTGTGTTGGAATTTCCTTATGTTGTAGAGGTGACATTGAGAAATGTCGGATTACTATTAAATGGTTGACCCGTGCTTGAATCCTGGTCGGGTTTTGGCAGGATGTTAGTGTGGATCGGAGGGATTTTGACACGGATTTGTTGAAATCTTAGTGTACTCATATTAGAGGTGATCATGCGCTATCTCGATTCGTCTTGAGTATGTTGAGAGAGCTTCGACCCTACATCGAGCTTCTTTTTCTTTCTTAATTTTCATCCATGCTGAGGATGGAACCTGTTCTGGTTGTCCTCTCGGAGTGGTGTAAGGAAATCCATATGGTGGGGAGTTCACCATTGGCCTTTTGAGGGTGGTTTTATATTTTTTTAGGTTAAACTATGGTGTTTTATAGTGGGATTTTGAGCTCATAGTTTTATTTTAAGATGACGACAAGGGTATTCCTATGGTGGGGAGTACCAGTTTGGTCGTAGTTGAATATCTTCTGTGTAGAAAGTGGTTGTTAATGCTATAAGGCTGGTCATTGGATGGTCCATATAGCTTTTTTGTGCAGATTATTAGGTTGGGAGCATGGCTGCTAGTCCTTTCACTGGGCTTCTTGGGGACGAGAAGGCTTATGGTGGGGAGTTTGTAAGAACCTGTGTTTTTCTAGACTGTCATTCTGAGCAAAAATTTGATTTTTTTCCATTGGATGCTCTTGAGGGATAAAATGGTCATTTTCCCCTACCAACTAATCTCGGATAATTTTTTTGACAACTCCGTTGGTCCCGGAATAGTGTATTGACCCTAGGATAGGAGTTTGGTAGAAATCTGAGCTGTTCGAATTTTAGTAGAATATTTAATATTTAATATTTAATATTTAATATTTAATATTATTAAATTAAATATTAAATTATTCACGCAGGTTCGTTTGGAAATAAATTTTAAACAGAGTGTTGGATTGAGATTCTATCTACGCTGTTGAGTCCAGAATGGGGAGTTTATCCTAGGGAATTCATAAACTCGTGTCAGGCGTCGGGGCTGGCCCTTGCCCCTTTTTCTTCTTTTCCTTTTCTTTTTCTTTTCTTCCTTCTTTTCTTTCCTCCTCCTCCTTGAACACATCTCCTATTCCTCCTCCTTGTTTGTGTCATTTGGGGAGATTTTGAGATTGAGAAAGAAAGAGATTTGGGAGGCAAGAGGGGTACCGATTCGAATCTCTCGACGTGCTGATTCCGCAAAGGGCAATCGTGAGTTGTGAAATCAACCGAAGCTTCGGCGGTTTCCACCTGAAGGTAGGTCCGTTTATGTTTTCTCCATATATCCCCTTAAAAAATGTTTTTTTATTCTTTTAAATCCTTATATTGCTTTCTTGTAATCCCATGGGGCTCTATTTGTTGTTTCGGGGGCAAAAACGGGCGTTTCGTGCGTTTTGAGGGATTTCCCGTCAGAAAACCCAGAATACATGACGTGTGTTCCAGGGGAACATTCCATGTATTTTACCCATTCTTGGAAGACAAAGTTTTAAAAAGTAAATTACATGTACTTTGAGTACACACCGTGTATTGGATGACCGTGTGACCGACCGTGTGAAATAAGACACAAAGTAGTGGTTTTTAAGGAGTACATGTCGTGTACTATAAGTACACGCCGTGTACTATAAGTACACGCCATGTACTATAAGTACACACCATGTAGTGGAACATGGGCATGTGTTTGGGTGAAAACGAACATGGAGTGACATTTTGTAAATGGTAGACACCGTGTACAGTAAATTACACACTGTGTACTGTTACACAGGCAGACCCGATGGGTCTGGCCATGTGTTCTGGCCTTGTACTACTCCAGCTTAGTAGTTTTGGCATATCTTGTTCTCTGGAAGTCAGAATTGGGCATATGAGTAGTCTATTCTAAGTGTTTTTTCACATATATAGAAATGGTGGAATCCTTTTTACATTTAAAGGTAATATAGATGGGGTTTTGGGGGTTTCTATCTAAATGGAGAGGTTTTTCCTCCAGTTATCAAGTTCAGTTGACACCTGAGAGTGAGACTTGGCGTGGATGATAGGTTGGGTGTTCGGACCAACTTAGTTGAGACCTTTAATAAGATATGATCTATGAGCTATCTACCATAACATTTCTTTAGGGGACTTTCCCCTTGTGAGATATTCCCTTCTGGTCTATGAGGCCGTGAGATCGGGCACTTCCAAGGATCCGCTTAGGGATGCCTTTACTTGTGTGCTGACCTAGGGAGTCCCTTGTAGGATATGTCTCATGTTTTTGTCCTTCATTTGAGGATCCTATGTAGGATTCCCCCTTACACTTTTTTAATAATCCCGTGTAATATTCCTTCACTCATGTTTACCTGGAGGATTCCAAGTGTGATGCCTCCTCAGTGTTTGACTTGAGGGACCTAGTGGGTGCCCGTTGTTTGACCGACCGTAACTTGTTACATCAGTTTTGGGTAGAGATGGTGTTTGGGTGTCACCTAGAACCTGTGCCAAACTGGTAATCCCTTGGGGATTTGGATGTATTGTTGGGTTGGGCGTTCGGTCCACCCTCACTCATTTGTTTATATCTGACTTGGTTTGTTGATATTGTAGTGGTTACCAGAGGTGGTTCTTGGTTGGTGGATGTTGAGCTTGATGCGAGGCCTATTTCTTGCTTTTTGGGATGCCTATTATGCCTTGTGTTCCTAAGTAGAGGTGGTTTGATTGTGAATAGGGTTGTTTTTCAGGTTATGGACGTGTTTCCCGTGTTTGTTTTGATTTAACCATTTGGTCTAGCATTTCTTGTTAGGCTGCTTGTTTTCCATGCCTAGTATTGTTAGGATGGAGTTTATATTATATGACATGCGTGTGATATGTATTGTAGTTTCTTAGACAAGTAGTAATTGTGTTTTACTTTGGACGCTAAATATCATTAAAATACTATAGGTGGAATTGACATTGAGTGATTCCTCAGAGAGTCTGTAGTTATCATTAAATGACTATAGGGGGAATTGACATTGAGTGCTTCCTCAGAGAGTCTATAGTTATCATTAAAAGACTATAGGGGGAATTGACGTTGAGTGCTTCCTCAGAGAGTTGGTAGTTATCACTATAAGACCGTAGGGGGGATTGATGTTGAGTGCTCCCTCAGAGTGTCTATAGTTATCGTTACGAGACTATTGGAGGAATTGAAGTTGAGTGCTTCCTTAGAGATTCTGTAGTTTAATGTTTAGAGACTATAAGGTGAATTGACGGTTAGTGCTTCCTCAAAGAGTGTTTTCTAAAGCTGAACTAGAGGGGATAGACTGTGAGTACTTCCTAGAGGGTTTCTTTTGTTTGTTTGGTTGAACCAGAGGGGTTAGGCTGTGAGTACTTCCCAGAGGGTTACATGTTTTTTTTAGCTTGTTTAGAGACATAATTCTGGTGTTGGCCTAAGATGATACATTCGATGGGATTGCGGACCCATAGATCGACTTATTAATAAACGACTTGAGTGGCATGACATCCAGTTCAATACCTTTGCACAGGATAACTAGGAGGTTGGGCTTTTGATCCCAAGGATTGACTGCTGATGTGGTTTCTAGTTATTTGATTCACCTAATAATGAATATCCATATTTATGTATATGTGTATAGGTATGGTATTATACATGTATGCATATATAGATATGGACATCCATGGTGGCACTTGCCTAGTTGATAGGGATTACATACCCTGAGTTCAACTGTGGTTGCACGTTTGGTTTACTTCCTTTTGTTGTGTTCTAGCTAGGCTGAGCACATTGCTGTTGCATACACTTTTAGCAGCACAATTATAGGTTTCTTGTCTAGGTTCCCTACTGAGATTATTTATCTCCCATGCACGCGCACCTTGGTGTATGTGTAGACCTTATTTCTGTTTTTCAAGTTGAGCATGATTTGCATGGTGGATAGGGATAAGTCCTAGCATTGCATAATTGAGCGGAGCTACTCGAGTGGTTCTACTGATCGGGCTACTATAGTTCAACAGTGTCTAGAGATCGAGTATGTGGATTGGCTCAGAGTTAGTAGCAGAGCCCTGTACTTTTACTTTCAGTTTCTTTTGTACTTGTATCTGTATGGTCGGCCCAATGGGTGACTAGTGTTGTATTGTATTTCATAGTTTTTTAGGATTTTACCACATTTTACTATTACAACTTGTTCTATTTCAGTTGTGTATTGCTTCCGCACTCTATTTACTTTTTGATATGTATGATACTTAGTTATTTTCATTGTTTTCTTACTCTCGTATGAGGGAATAATCTCCCCACTATCACACCCTAGGCCCTCGCTGCTAGCCAGTAGCCTCTGGCGTACGAGGAGGCGTGCTTGAGGCCTTGTGGCGAATCGGCTCGGAGCACCGCTTTAGTGGAATCTAGGTTGGGACATTACATCAAATTACCTAATTTAGAACTTTATTTTGATAAAATAGATCACATTTTCAGAATCATAAAATTGATATTATCATAGGATAAATTTTTTGTTTTAAAAAAAAGGAATTTTAGAGAGAATAGTAAAAACATATTTTTTTATGTATAAAGTAAGTTTTATGAAATCATAAAGATGTTAAAATGAATCAATAATTTATAAATAAACTTGAAATTAATTGTATTTATTTAGTATAGTAATTTATTTAAAAATAAAAAATTAACTTAAAAACGTATAAATCAATTTCCAAAGTCTAAATTATAATTTAATATAATAAAAACTATATTTAATTATTTCCTTTAAATTAAATGTTACAAATATAAAATTTTATAAAGGAAGTATTTAAATGTAAATAAAAAAATATATTTTTTAAAAACACTATTAATAGTCACAAAAATAAATATTATTCAAAGTCTTCACAAAAAATAATAAATTAATCAATACCTTATTCAAAACACCCCTCTTATTCACTTATAAATACACATGACTTTCACCCAATTATCTTTACTTCAACAATTATTACCTAGATAATGATCTTCCAAATTACCTCTTCAAGCCCTGCTAACCAAGTTTTGGATTACTCGTTCTAATCAAAATACCATTCCTAGAAGCCTCACGGTAAATACCAAAGGTGACATATAAAATAGTAAGGTATGTCTTCAAAATTCCAATGCTTTCATTTTTTTACCTCTATTATTATATCTCTCTATCAATGTTATCATTCAAAAAATGTTTAAAAATTAGTATAATTATACTCTAATTTATTTATTAAAATAAAAACGGATTTAGTTTTATCTTATTTTAAACTCTCTTAAAAAATTGTTTATCCCTGGTAGGTTTATACTACCTAACTAAAGGATGATTTTTTATTTTAACTTGAACCACTCATAGTTATTCTTAAAAAAATTTCATGAATTTATATAAAAATTAATGCAATTTTTATGATTTTAAAATTATAAAATAGGTATGATATTTGTAACATTAAAATAAATTTGGATATCCATTTTAAATTGATTAAAATATAATTTATTGAGAAAATTCTCTAAAATTGAAACTATTTTAGAGTATCCCCCAAATTATTGAAAACCTATAATACTTTCAACAACCTAGACTCGGGTACCCAGAGGAGGTGGTCATTTTATTACAATGACTTAGATACAAGAGATCACATCACAAAATATCGATTAGTTTAGTAGTCTTGAAGAAACTAGATACATAAATGGTTTGTTATTACATTGGTAATTAAATATAGTACATAAATAAAGAAAATAAACTACTTCGTTTCACTTATTCAAAGATTTAATCATCAAAACCTGGGGAAGGAAAACAAATAAAAGTGTTAGATTAGATGCTCAGTAAGGGTTAAGTACAACGGAAGATAAATATAATCAATAAGTTTAATTAATATGGAAAGTTAAATAACTAAAAAACACATTCCAATAAATAAAATGAGAATGAAAATGAATGCATATATTTTTCATAGTGAAAATAATTTGGATAATAGTAATAGATTACTGAATGAAGGAAATGATTAATTATTGTAAGTCATGTATCTGGAACATGGACCATAATACCACCAAGACAATTTAAGTATGTGGGTCGAAACTCATATGATTCTACTTGAAAAAAAACGTGAAGGTTTTTCTTCAACTATTTTTTTCTCGTGAGACTATCGATACCTCAAGGGGTTATCTATAATCTGGCCCCACCCATAGGGATTTCATTAACTGGTTCCCAACCCGCATCATACTAGTCCAAATCATTCCTCATGTATCAAATAATTAATAAATAATATGTTTTATCATAAATTTTTTTATTAAATAAAACATACATATTTATCAATATTTCATTAGTTAATAAAATAACAATAAAGAGTAATATGGTGAATGATGTCAAGACAATACATCCCCAGTCAAAATAATCATAAAAAATTCAATAAGATAAGGTATATGATAACATAAGAGATCGATTTCAATAAATAAAAATATTAAATAGATGGTTTTGAAATTTATTATAATACTCTAATAAAATCATTAAAGAATTATTGAGAGAAATAGCCTTTTTACTTTTAGAAGGTAGATTTATTTAGGAAAATCATATGTATTTGTCATAAAAATCAGATTTTAATCATGTATATCCAAGAAAAGAAAAGTTAAGGAAAATGAAATTATTTTTGAGAAATAAATTATTTCCAAATGAAGTGAAAACATGAAAAAAAATAGTTTTTAAGAAATTTGAGAAATGATTCACATCAGTGCGGTTTAAGGAAAAATATAAAAGAATATATAAAATGGAAAAAGGAATAATTATTTTCATAAAACCAGAAATGAACTATGAAATCGTTTCATGAAAAAAAGTGTGATTTTGGTAAAATTTTGGTGGATTAAAATATATTATGGAGTGTACTTGAAAATTTTTATGAAATTGGGAAGTTCCTTTTAATTGGTCTTGCTTGATGAGAAGAATTGAAAAGGGAACCTTATAAAACAAGTATTTCCCCATAAAATAGAGATGAAATAATCTATATACATGATTTTGGAATATATACATAGAATTTAGAATAATTATGTGAAAATATATAATAATTACATTGGGTTAAAGAGAGATAAATCATAACCCAATTGAAAATTAGAGGTACAAAAGAAACCCTCACAAATTTGCAAACAGTCAAACCATGTGCCCATAAAACTAATAATCATAAAATATGACATTTAATGCCATGAAGATAAATAGATTCATGATATGATACATCAATTAGTATTAAAGATACACCACACATAATAAATAGTGGTGATTAAGTCATGTATTACAGAAATAAAATCTAGATTAGAAAACCCTTACCTTATGTCTGATAACGTTCTACACTTGTACTTAACATCCTGTATAATCATATTAAATCGATTAATTAATTAATTTAGAAGCTTTTCTACATTTATTTTATTTTTTAGAATTTTATTAAGTTTTCAGGGCCTTTTTATGAGTTATAAGGTACAATTTTATTGTTCGAGAGTGTTTGTTTCCACGGTTTTCATGATAGGTTTACTTGTATACATGTATGGAAAATCATGTAAAATGAGAATAATTCTCCAGAATTTAAATTATATGTGATTAATGAAAATAAAGAATATTAAATGGTTATATATTTAATTCAGTTATATTTTATGAGGATGAATTTATGAGAATGAATCATTAGATAACACATTATTGATATTTGTTTAGATTATTTTGGTGTTTTTTCAATCATCACAAACAATTTTTGTTTTATTAGTTAATATTACATATATATACCGGTTCCATGAACATTAAAAAAAGATATTATAAATATATTATAATCTTTTTTATCCTTAAAAATGGTCTTATAACCATACTTAAATGTGGATTTGAGAAACAAAAACATTTCATCCCCAAAGGTAGTAAATCGACACCTCACATACGATGTTTTCATTTTTAGAATAAAAGGAAGAGGAGAAAAGACTTTATGGTATTTTCAATTAACATAATAACTTTATAGTATATATAATATAATATAGTTATCATTAATTTTTTGAAAGAGGTGGTGAGGATAGAATAATAAAATAAAAGAACTTGAAAGGAAATTAAAAGAAAAGGAAACAAGTTTTTACCTCTTGAATTCTTATCCTTGAGAACCTACTTAGGGAAATTGGTTTTGGTCTTTTGTTGAGAACAAAACCTCTTAGATGTGGGGAAGAGTCTTGTGAAGATTATTTTTCTGAAATTGGATAAGCTTATAAGGCTTAATATATGTGAGGAGAAGAGGTGGTGAGTGTGATATTTACAGTGGATGAGAGTGTGGTTTTTTTGATTATTTTATTATTTTGGATAAAGAAAATAAATAATGATGATTCTTAGACTAAATACATTAAATATATAATGATAGTTATAAATTATGGTTCTTACATCAGAAGTGACTCAAGGAATAGTGTATTTAGCTTATAATGTATATATATGGTAAATTACTGTATTTCACTATTCACTAAAAATTCAACTATTTTGGAAAAATACCAAAAATTAAACATAACCATTTTAAGTCATATATAATTTAAAAATTGACTCTATTTTATGGAAATAATTTTATAAATATTTTAAATTTAGCTTTTAATTAAAATCATCATTTATTCAAAAAATACCGATTTTAAAATCATAACTGATTTTATGACAATTTAAAATTTTAATTAAGGTCTCATAAAATTATATAATAATAATAATACCAAAAAATATTAATTTATGATTCCATTTTTTGAAAATATATTTTATTTTATATCATTATATTAATTATAAAATATTAATTAAATATTTATGACTTACAAAAATACAAAAACATAATTTATCATTTTTAAAACATTTATTTACTTATACAAAGATATAAATTTATCATATTTTCATTTATAAGATAACCAATTTTTTTTAGACATTCATAGGTTAGTTTATTATTCTAATGGACATATTACTATTCCTAATGGTTATATTGGTATTCCAACGGTCACATTACTATTCATCAAAAATGAAACTTAGCAGAAAAATACCAAAAATTTTACCAAAGTAGATTTTGAAATTAAGATTTCAAAAATAATTTTTATTTTTTAAAATATAATTTATAAAAGTCACAAAATTTATATTTGAAACAAGTTCACCATTAAAAGGTGGTAAAACCACATTTAGAAAAATATAGTATGTTTTTGTGTAAAATTGGATTTATTCTTATATTAATCCTATCAAACTTATTAGTTGAATTTAAGAAAATTTGATTGAATATGTAACATATAATTTTCATTAATATCTTTCACTAATAGTGATTAATTCAATTTATTAATATAAAATACCATTGTGGTTCTAAAAATAGTTTTTTATAAAAACACATCTCTTATGTTCAATTGATTTTTATTTTCATCTCTAATTAATTGGTAACCAAAGAATTAATTTATATATATATGTAAAATATATTTTAATAATTCAAATAATCCCTTTCATTCCTGCCACTCAAATGGATAGGTGATAACTATCACAATAATACTTGATCATTTGTTTAGGCTTGGTGTTCTGTGTAATGTACACTATCGAAGAAGATAAATTTAAAAAGTGACATACCATAAAATCATGTGGTGTTACATTCTACCCTACTTAAATAAATTGTGTCCTCTAAATTTGAAATTGTACTTCTAAAATCAAATTATTATACTTCAAAATTACTTTGTGGTAAACCCACATTGGAAATAGGGTTAATAAAATATCCTCTTAATAAGAGGGAAATTGAAAGATGAAGGTCACAAAAAAACTAGGATTTTAGGTAGGAAATAATTAGTGAAAAGAAATAACATGTACAAGGAAGAGAAATATAACTATCATGTTTTGATGTAGAGTGATAAAGAATCGGTTCATTAGAAATTTAACCACCACAAAATCATAAATCCTGTGATAGGTTAAAATATTGTTGATTTTCCAGAAAGAAATTTAGAAATATGGTGTTTTTATTCCAAAATATTTTCTCTAATTCTTTTAATATTTAGATAATTACTTGATAAAATAATCTTACTTGATTAATTTCCATATCATAAGAACAAAATCATCCTTTGTTTGTGCTTCGATCTATTTTCAGTTCATCCCTTACACCTGGAAATGAATGTTCAAGATGAATTTTTCACACCTAAAGCACATTTAATGAATCATATGTTCCTTAAGTAATTACTTAAACATTTAAATATTTTCTGAAACCAAGAAGGTTGACACATGTTATAATAGAATGATATTTTCCAAATTTTAATTTGATCCATTCCACAAGTAGTTAATCTATAGAATCATCTAAAACATTTCTATCCAAATTCAATGACCAAAAAATTGAGAAGGAAGGTCACAAAATTTTTAAAATCAACTTAACATAAGATTCCAAAAATAATATAGCCCATAATCCCACATACCAAATATATGAATACTTTAATCACCTTAAAACCTTAATGATTACATGCATGCTTCCAAATCTGTAAAGAAGAAGTACTAAACTACAATCTTTATATATCTCAAGATTCTTATAACCATAATATCATAATTATTGATTCCAAAAACACAAATATATTAATCATTTCTCTTCATCTGAGGTGGTATAATAATCTTGACCATTATCCTTTTTCTTTTTGTGTGGTATATTCGTTTGATGCTTGAGACATTGATTTTCATAATGTCTAATCTCCTTTTAGTTGAAGTATTTCACATTGGAAACCTTTTTCTTACCCTTGAAATCAAAAGAATTATTTCTATTCTCTCCACACTTGTAGAAAACTACCATTCCATTTAAGTAAGTACCATGGTGTTTCTTTCCATAATTATCACATGTGGTAGCATAATTATTTCTCTTATTTAATTTATCCATATTTTTCCTAGTAGTATTCTTGTTCTTGTGCTTCCCTCTGAAGCCTTAATACTTAGAGAATTATTTATTTGTATCATTATAATATGATATTATGTTCTTATATGATGAAAATTTTGGGGGGACTTATTCCCTTTGAAATATGGCCATAATACCGTAAAGGATATGAACCTTCTTAATCTTTGGATCATGTGTATTGATTAAGTTCTCATTACTTCCACTAAGAACCATTTATAAAAAATGGAATTCACTAAATTAAGTTATGAAACATAATTCACAATTTAGAACTAGGAAAAAACTTCACATAAGTTGAAAATTTAGGCATAGATAATCTCATAATCATAAACATGGTTTATTTGGGAACATATTTACTATAAAATCCTTCATAATGGGTTATAAAGGAAATATGTGTTATCCTAATAATATCCCCTAAGAGTGTGAAACCAGGTGCACATTAAGTCTCATTTTCATGTATTAGGTTACATTGAGTCAGGACTGACACACCTTTTCAGATATGTTACCCCTAGATATATCTATTCTAGAACCACGCCTAGCTGTAGTATCCAAACATGGATGTATTTTTAGGAAGACCCATATAATCTCTACCTTACCAAAATTCTAGGATGTTATTTGATACATATACTTAAATTCTATCTTAGGGTTATGTTAACTAAGCTATGTTTTGTAAATCTAGTTCCCAGGGTTTCTACTAAACTTTCTATGGTACCAACTATAAAAACACAAACCCGAGTAGCCCAGAGTCGGTTGTAATTTTATTACAATGGCGTAGATATAAGAGATCACATAATTAGGGATTGATCAGTTTAGTAGTCTTGAAGAAACTTGATGCATGAATTGTTACTTATTACATTGGTAAATAAACATAGTATATGTAAAATAAAATAAACTACTTCTTATCACTTATTCAAATATTTCATCTTTAGAATATGGGGAAGGAAAGCAAATAAAATGGTGAGCTTGAATCCTCTGTAAGATTTAGGTGAAATATAATATAACTATAATCAATAATTAGAATCAATATAAAAAGGTAAATAACTAAAAAACACATGAAAATAAATAAATTGAGAATTAAAACAAATCCATAGATTTTTTCAGAGTGAAAATCCTTTGTTTAGTAATAACAGACTACTAAATGAAGGAAATGATTAATTATTGGACATCATGTATCTGGAACATGAACCATAATACCATAGGGAGGGTATAAGTATATGGGTATAAACCCATTTTATTCCTCTTAGAGATGAAAATGAATGGTTTTCACCAACTATTTTTGTCTCATGAGACTACTGATGCATAGAGGGGATATCTATAACTGGTCCCCACCTATAGGGCTTGCATTAACTGGTCCCCAACCCATAGGGCTTACATTAACTAGTCCCCAAACCATATCATACCAGTCCAAATAATTCATCATGTATCAAATAATTAATAAATAATATACCTTATCATCAAATTACATATTAAATAAAACACATAAATTTATCAATATTTCCCTAGTTAATCAGATAACTATCAAGAGTAATATGGTGAATTGTATCAAGATAGTACATCCTTGGTCAAAATAATCATAAACCATTCAATAAAATATGGTATATAGAAACATAAGAGTTCAATTTAAATAAATCACAATATTAAATAGAGGGTGTTTAAATATATTAAAATACTCTAATAAATTTATTGAGTAATTCTTGATAGAAATACCCTTTTAGATTTGTAAAGAAGTGTTCTTTTGGAAAATCATTTGTATTTTTCATAAAAATAAGATTTTAAAAATTTATATCCTAGAAAATAAAAGTTAAGGATAATGAAATTATGTTTAGGTATAAATTATGTCTAAATTAGTGAAAAAAATGTAAAAAGAGTTTTTAAGAAACTTTAGAAAAGAGTAACTTCAGCGCGGTTTAAGGGAAAATATAAAAGAGTATTTAAAATAAGAAAAGGAATAATTGTTTTCCTAAAAAAATGAACAAATATATTTTTTCATGAAAAAAGAGTGATTTTAGTAAAAATTGGTGACTTAAAATAAATTATGGAATGTACTTGAAAATGGGTATGAAATTTGGAAGTTCTTGTTAATCGGGCTTGCTTAACGGGAAGAATTGAAAGTGGAACCTTATAAAAAAAGTATTTCCCCATAAAATAAAGATAAAATGATCTGGATACATGAGTTTTTAACATATAAAAATAATTTAGAATAATTATATGAAATAAAGAAGAATTACATTGGGGTAAAGAGAGAGAAAGTGTAACCCAAATGAAAAATGGAGGTTCGGGAAGAAACTCTTACCACTTTTCAAACAATTGAACCATATACCCCATAAAATTAATGATTATCAAATAAGAAATTTAATACCATGAAGATAAATTAATTAATGGTATTATACATCAATGGTCTGTACACATACACCACACACGAGAAATAACATTGAATAAGTCATTTCTTGTAGAAATAAAAGTGAGATGAGAAAACTCTTACCTTATATCTAAAAGCGTTCAATACTTGTACTTGATGCATGGATAATCAGATTAAATAAATTAATTGATTAATTCATAAACTTTTATAATTTTATTTTATTTAGTATATTTTTATTAGGTTCTTTTAGGTCATTTTTTTTGAGTTATAAGGAACAATTTTATCAATCGGGAGTGTTCATTTCCTTGGTTTTTAATGATCAGTTTACATGTTTGCATGTATATGTGTATGGAAAATCATGTAAAATGTGAATAGTTGTATATAATTGATATTATATTTTATTAATTTACTTATATAACATTAAATGTTTATATATTTCATTTTTTTATATCGTATGAGGATTAATCATTAGATAAAAAATTAGTGATAATCGTTTAAATTATTTTGGTGTTTTTTCAATTATCATGAACAAGTTTTGTTTTATTAGTTAATATTATGTATATGTAATGGTTTTAGAAATTTAAATAAGATATAATACATATATTATAATATTTTTTAACCATAAAAATGGTTTTATGAATATCCTTGAAGGTGGAATTTAGAAAAGAAAACATGTCATACATGAAAGAGGTAAATCGGCACCTCACAGACGATGTTTTCATTTTTAGAATAAAAGGAAGAGGAGAAGAGACTTGATGGTATATTACTATGACATAATAACATTAATATATATATATATAATATTTTATCTATCATGAATGTTTGGGAAGAGTAGGTGAGGAGAGAATAATTAAATAAAATAAATTGAAAATAAATTAAAATAAAAGGAAATAGGTTTTTACCTCTTGAATTCTTCTCCTTGAGAACCTCCTCTGGGAAATTAGTTTTGGTATTTTTTTGAGATAATAACCTATTTTATGTGTTTAATAGTATTGTGCATAGATTTTATAAGCATTAAGTCTTAATAGGTGTGAGGAGAAGAGTTGGTGAGGGTGGTATTTATAGTGGAGGAGTGAGGTGTTTTTTGACTATTTTATTCATTAGTTTAATATTTTCTCTCAAGAAAATAAACAGTGATAATTAAATGACTAAATACAGTAAATGGATAAGGATAGATCGATATTATGGTGCTTAAATAAATGATGACTCAAGGAATAGTGTATTTAACTTATAATGTATATATATTGTAAATTGTCATATTTCACTATTCACCAAAAAGTCAATTATTTTAGAAAAAACCCGCAAAATTTTACCCTAACCATTTTCTGGGATATATAATTCAAAAATAAACTCAATTTTATTAAAATAATTTTCTAAATATGATAAATCTAATTTTTAATTAAAATCATCATTTATTAAAAAAATACTGATTTTAAAATTATAACTGTTTTTATGAAACTTTGAAAAATTAATTGTAGTCTCATAAGATTATATTATAATAATTAGACAAAAAAATATTAATTTTTGAGTCTATTTTATGATAATATATTTTCTTTTATACCATTATATTAATTATAAAATTGTAATTAAATATTTATTACTTACAAAAATACAAACAATTAATTTATCATTTTTAAAACATTTATTTACTTATACCAAGATATAAATTTATAATATTTTAATTTATAAGATACAAAAAAATTTATTTATACTTTAATAGGTGAGGATATGGTTCTAATGTTCATATTACTATTCATAAGGTGACATTGTTATTCCAACGGTCACATTACTATTAATCCAAAATGAAACTTATCAGAAAAATACCAAAAATTTAACCAAATTAAATTTTAATATTATGATTTAAAAAATAATGTTTATTCTTTCAAATATAATTTATAAAAGTGTAAAAATTTACATTTAAAAAAAATTCTCTATTAAAAGGCAGTAAAAGTGTATTTAAAAATATATTTCCTTTTTATATACAAAATTGGATTTATTCTTATATTAAGCCTATCAAACTTATTAGTTGAATTTAAAATTTTTTATTGAATATATAAAAAATAAGTTTTATTAATATCTTTCACTAATAGTTATTAATTAAATATATTAATATAAAATACTAATGTGGTCATAAAAAAAGTTTTTTTATAAAAATACATCTCTTATGTTCAATTGATTTTTATTTTCATTTATGATTAATTAGTAACAAAATAATTCATTTATAAATATGTATAAACTATATTTTCATAATTTACATAATCCCTTTCATTCCCGCCATTCCAATTACTAGGTGATAACCATCACAATAATATATAATCATTTGTTTAAGATTAATGCTCTCTGTGATGTACACTATTGAAGAAGATAAATTTAAAAAGTGAAATAACATAAAATATTATAGTGTTACACTAATAAAATTATATTAATATATAAATTAAAACTTACAGAAATTATATAACCAATGAAAAAACACCATTTACCATTACTATTATACTAAATCATTTTTTTGAGTTGTGGACCGAAAAACTTCAAATGATCGATTCGAGCAACATCAATCTAACAAATGAAGTTATAATGAATGGATTATACCAGATTAAATAAATATTAATAAGGTTATTTAGTATGAAATTAACATATATAATTGAACTATTCAGGAGGTTATAAGAGTTTCCAAGTGATCCAGACTCGAGGTAAGGGGACTCTCCCATTTTCCTTATTTATTTATTTTACACACTCTCCCTCTCTGTATTTATCATATTCTATTTTTCCGATCATTAATGTTATTTATTTATTATATATAAATATTTTTTTAATATATAATATTTCATTTTCCATTCACTTTCTAGTGATATAAAAGTATTTCTAGTTCTCTTTCAAAACTTTTCTATAAATTATACCCGATAAATAGAACACTTATATCCCTTAATGATTTTAACGTTTCATTATTATAAATAATGTTATATTTATACAATTTCAAAAAAAAACATAATTTTAACATAAAATATGGTGTTTCATTTTTAGTTTTAGTGATAGATTATGATCTTATATCCTTTAAATATTGTTTTCCTTTTTCTTAAAATTTTGATAATGGATTACAACTCCCTAACTTTATCATCCTTTATTATGATTTTCCCTTATCTTTGAGATCTATTTACATAAATAATTCTTCTATATAAAATTATAAAAATCCAATATTCCTTAATCCCTTATTTTCTTTGTATTCTACATAATACCTTGATGGTTTAAGCTTTATGAATTTATTTATAACCAATTTATTTCTCATAAGTTTTTTTAATGTTTATAATTTATATATGTTTCTTTCTATATGAAACACATATGCATAGAATATTATGATTTTATGTATGGTATATAAATTATACATCCCCCTATTCAATTTGGGTAATTATTACATCTCATGAGATACTATGTATAGTGCATGGGCAGTGTGCCTAGTATATCATGATATGATGTATTGGAAACGAGCTTCGAATTATGTTTATAATGACATGTTTTATGTGTATGACACATTTTTATGACCCTTGTGATTTCCATGTTTCTTTGATGTCATTTATTTATTTCGTTTTACTATGTGATGATATGTGTTCCTTCCCTTTATGATTCTATGTTTTGATTATTGACTCATATGATATCTCACTCTCAATCACAGATTTATTATCTCATTACTGGGATTTTAACTCACTCTTTATTTTATTTATTTCCATAATATATCTCATGAAGTGATAGAAGTATGATTATTTAATAAATATCAAAATAAAAGATGTTTTAGTTTATTTTTATGATGATTTATTCTGTAGTTAATCTCTAAAATACATTGGACCTCTATATTTATGGGTTTATTTTATGGATATTTATGATAAACAATTTATAATAGTGTTTTTTTGTGATTAAAGTCATTATATGTGATATTAGATCATGTTTGAGTTATTTTTAGAGATTAAGTTAGTAATCATGATAGGAAATACATTATAAATAACCTAGATTAATAATTAGGAAGTTATGGACTTAGATATGCAAGTGATTTATTAGTTGTTCTTTATAAGTTTATAATTTTCCATTTATATACTTATTAATTTAAGTATTCTCATCACTTGTTTTATTAAATGGATGGAAATATGAGTAATTTTATCAACATCCAATATAGTGGTAGTATAATGATTTCCCAAATGATATGTGTTATATGATGGGAGCGAGATTCAAAAGCCTCATGGAAATACTTTCTCAATTGACTCAAGTTATAAATAATAAATTTAAATATGTGGAGTTACCTATTTATCACAAAAGGGAACAAGTTGTGTTTGATTATTTATAGGATAATGACCACATACTTTTAGTGGATCTTTTGATCCATTAATCTTGAATTAATGGAAAAATTCTATTGGAATTGTATAAACCCAACTACTTGATGAGGTATGTTTATTTTTTTGGTTAAAATACTTTTAAGGGGTTGGTGGAATTATTATTGGGAGTCAGCAAGGTCATAAGAGAATATTGGGGGATCAAGACTTGAAAAGGTTGAAAACTGGTACTTACGTCACATGGCACACAATTAGCATACAATTAGTTTTAACCATGCACCATAACTGCGTGACATAGTTCAGAGGGAAGGACGGTTGTACAAACCATGTGAGGTAACCCAAAAAACAATACATCCCATGATTTCCTTGGATAAATAAGCACGCATGTTTGGTTCATGGTTTTTCTAGTTGTGCGATCAAACCTTTTTCCACATTAAAAGTGGAGAATTTACTATTTTTCCCTCATGAGTTTATATCTTTTCCACCAAAATTTCCTCCCCATTTCACTCCTAGTAGACTAAGGTGTAAAACAAGATATAAATTCTCTCCCAAGGCTGGTTATCCTTTTATTAAAAGTCATTTTAAGTGACATTTATTATGATTTTAAGCCCCTGATAAGTCTATAAGTCTGTTTCCTTATATTATATTGATGATTCATAGCTTGGTTTCCCATATTATTTTAAGTATCATGAGCTCTATTTCTAGGGATTTCATCACTTTTTTGATTTCATCCATTTTAGATTGAATCAATGTTTGGGGTTGGATGAATAATTTTATATGAGAATAAGGTGGGTGGTGTATAAGCTATTTCCCCTAGTCTTCATGCTTTTCTTGTTTGTGTGGTATGTGTTATTATTTCAACATGTTGTGTAACTGTTTTCCTTGTCAAAGAATAATATATTAGGTTGTTAAAGGATATGTTTTAACCTTCACAAATCTATGGGTTTATTTATGATTATGAGATATATCCTATTTTTACCCATGTTGTGTTCCAATCCCTTAAAAATGGTAAAGTGGGCCATAAATGATGGACTAAAGGGCTTATATGTTAAAACAAATTATACTTGTTTTATGCCTTATTAGAATTCCTTTTGGGGTTGTTTGGTTGGTTTTTTAATTAAGGGGTTTATAACATGATATATTGATGGAATGGTAAATGGTTAAAAGGGGGTTGTTTATGTTGTTAAATAGTTTTTAAGAACATTTTATGGTTGTGTTAAATAAATAAATAGTGAAATGTTTTAAATGTAAAATGTGGTTAAAAGTGTTGGGTATTATAGACCCTAGAGAATAATGAATGATTGAAAAGGTGCACCATAGTTTTTTATTATGTTTAAAGGTTAAGTATAGAAATCCTTGAATATTGGACCATGAAGGAATGGTTTGGGGATGATGGACATTTTTCTCCATATATCTGGGATGAAAATGGTGGACTTGATGCTTCACACCCATAGGTAAGGATGATGGACATGGAATTATATATCATTGATTTAGGATGGCTATACATGATGTTTGGAATCCTTGAATTGAAATGTTGGAAATGGTTCTCCTTATTCTTGGCTTGGGTGCCGACATGATGCTTCAGGTACTAATATATTTTGACTTGGTATAGATAATTGGACCGATGTCCCTCGATTCCAAAGATTGAAATGAATAATGAGAACCCCAATTGATTTAAAGTGTTTAACTCCTATGGTGTGTTTTCAAACTTTTTATGTATGTTGAAGTAGGTTTAGTTGTCCCATGGGACATGGTGGAACCTAGGGACCAAAGTAGTTAATGGATAACTGTTAAATTTTAATACATGCTTCATTTATTCCTTTGTCTATTATTTTTATTATTCTATTGCATGAGATATTTCATTTAGACTGGATATTAATTTATAAATCATTATTAGTGGCCTAATTAATTTTAATCACATCCTTTAAAACACCTCAAAAATTAAGAATATTATGCTCAATAGCTTATTTAACACGTAACATCGGGCTTTAAGGAAAACATGGTATACTATTAATATATTATTATTTAATGTGACAGTTATCACATACCTGTTGAATTTTTGGGTATGTATAGGATTAAATAGATTATGAAAATATTTATAATGGTTTTATATAATGTATTTATTAATAATAAATAAGTAATCAATTTTCAATAGTCATTTTATACTTCAAAAATTTATTTTTCATCAAAAATGGTTTTTATAGATTTTTGGAGAAAATAATATAATTAATTTATACCACTATTAGATTTTTTTTTGATAAAATTAACTTCATTTTTCAAATCATTACATCAAAATTAACTTAGGGAGAAATTTTAGTACTGGTCTAAAATAATTGTTTTTTCATGAATACTGAAAGATACCTAATTTTGAAATACTCTCATTTATTTCCATTAAATCAAGAAATTTAAAAATCCCCATACTATTTTGGATTTATACTTAATGTTAAATATGAACCATCTTATTTATAATAATCTAATTAATTCCATTTGAATTAGTATTATTCGTTATTTTGATAGAGGTTAATTTTTATGCATTAAAACACATTTTTTTAAATATCATTTTTCATTACATTTTACACATTTATAATAAACTTAATTTATGCCCTTTCTAGAGAATAATTCTTGAAAAAATTAATACCATATTTTTATTCTTGAGGTTAAAATTTATAAAATATATCCTTTTTATTATTAGTCATTATGAATAGTAATTGGGGTAAATATTTGTCAGCTTGGTAAAGGATAAATCCGGTAATTAAGGATAAAAAAATGTGATAAAGCATTAGAAATATATCCAACACTTGGATTTATTTAATTATATGATATTAATTTGAACTTATTCATATTAAATTCTAATATAGGGTATTTTGGTTCCATTTTCCTTGGATAATGGCATTTATATTATTTTATGTAACGAAAAATACAAAAACGTCACTCTCTTGCATTTAGATTTATCTTATATGTTGAAATATGGATAAAAATAAGTTTCAAATCAATATTAAAGGTTATTTTGAACATTATGAAATTATTTTTATGATGTTAATTTATTTATATTTTTTAGTGATTATATAATTACCAGAAATGCATAAACAACCCTGACCTAGTGCTTGCGTAATCAGTGAAAAAATCATTGTAAATAATATGAAAACATCAAAACTAATGTTTTTTGGATGAATTACGTTATAAAAAATTATTGTTAATAATAATGTATTATTCATTGTGAAAAATATTATTTTTTAATTCCATATTTTTATCAACATCTTTAATGTCAAATTAAATGAATAGTGTCGAAATGACATTAATGATATTTTATAATGAATAATATTTTGTTAAATTATTGAAAAATAAAAAAAATATTGAAATTGAAAATGTAGGAATATAAATGGTTCAAAATTTTATACCTTAGCTATTTATGATCAAATTTTTACATATAAGTAAAATTATAATCCTTTAAGATTGAAAAAGTTATTACTGCAAATAAAGTTAAAATGGGTTTACTGGGGGTTAAACCAAGATATAAGGTTATTTTTTTTCAATTAAAAATATCTATTAGTTATCAATATTTAGAAAACTTACCTTCCAAACTTCTAATATCTATATATTTAGAATCATGTTTCTTGATAATGACATTATAATATTTTAAACATTTTAAGAAATCCAAAATGTGTCTCCTACCCTACTTTTAAAAGGATTACCCTCTTTTCTCTTCTTTACACCACTTTGATCCATATATAAAAAAACCCAAACCTATTATATTTTCAACTTCTCTATCCATTAAATAGAGGTTATAGTTTTATGAAAAAAACTATTCTAAGGGTCCTTAATAAAGGATCTAAAGGAGGCCAACCGAAGAAGTGGTATTAATCCTACCCAACCACGTTCAATTTCTTTTTTCCTCCTCAAAATTAGTGGTATTCATAATAAAATAATAAATTTAATACCCTAAATATAATAAAATTTTATTTTTATTATAGTTCCATAATTAATCTCCCTATTTTCCATCAAATGGGAAGTGAAATTATTGTTCGTGCGTACGTGTGGACTACCGCCTCCACGTAGCGATACAATTCCTTTTCCATCACCATTTTTCATGGATGGTTATTATTATAGGTTTAATATTTATATATGATATTTATAATATAATTATGCTTTTGTAATTATAATATCATATGCTTCTTCTTACCTTGCTATCCGTTGTAAAATGATTACTTCTCTCGTGCATACATGTGGACTACCAACTCCAAAAAATGATGTGATTCTTTTTTCATTTTTTCTTTACATAGATGGTAATAAAAAAATATTTAATGAATATATATGATATTAAATTATTATATAAATTTGAATTATTATTTACCTTTATTTTATACCATCTGTTGAAAAGTGAAAACAACGTTCATGCTTTTGTACGGCCTACCGTCTCCATCAATGGTGTATTTGATTTTTCTATCTCCACCATTAAATAATGATTGGAAAAAATTTATAATGAATAAATATGATATTTATAACAATAATATAATTTTGGGGATTGTTAAATAACAACCCATCACTACTACAAAGATGGCATTTATCAGCGCTAGAAAAGTTGATTAACAGCACTAAAAAAAGCACTGTTAATCGAGGCGAAGATAATGGGGGGTACTTTTTATCAGTGCTTATAAAAGTGTTGATAAAGGCCCCTTTTATTAGCGCTAAAATAAGCACTGATAAAAGGTTCCTTTATCAGTGCTTTTAAAAAGCACTGATAAAAGTTGTAAAAATATTAAAAAATATTAAAAAATATATTTTTGCAATTCTGGGGGGCTTCAACAGCACTTGAAGCCCCCCTTTAATAGCACCCACCCCCCATGGTAGCCCACGCACGCCCCATGCTATCTCCACCCAGCCCCAACCCCCTTTAACAGCGCTAGGTAATTCCCCACACCTACGTGCGCGACCTGCCTCCCCCAGGATTTGAACTCGAGACCTATTGCCTGCGCGCCTAAGCATTTACCACTCCACCATATTGCTTGGATTTTCATTTATTAATATATCTATTTATTTATACATATATTTAGTTATATTTACTGATATATTAATATATATGTATATTTAGTTATATTAATATATATATATCCGTATATTAATATATATATATATCCGTATATTAATATATATATATATATATTAACATATATATATATTAACATATATATATATAGTCATATTAATATATACATATATATTTAGTCATATTAATATATACATATATTTAATTATATTAATATATATATTTATTTGTATATTAATATATATTAATATATATTTATAATATTAGTTTTAAATACATTTATAAAATATATTTTCTTATGTCTGTTTTTATAAATAAATAAATAAATACATACATACATACATATATATGACACACACACACACACAGATATATATTATATGTATATCTGTAGGTATAATTATACATATTTATATATATTTACAAATATTATATATTAATATGTATATACAAAAGTGCTTGAAATGGGGTCTCAAGAAACCTAATAAATCATTGTCACTGAAAAAGGAATAACTTCCGCTCTGGGTGTTTGTTTCAGCTCCGTGAATAGTCAATCTGAAGATCATGGAACGAACTACAATAAAATAGGTGTCGAAGGCCAAACAAACACACAGATCAAAAGTTATGACCGTTTTAAGAAAAATTTGATAGGGGTCCGGACACAGAAACTGAGTTTTGGAGGAATTCTGTTTGTTTTTTGGGATTTTAGGGTCCTATAATTGATTGGAACTATGTTCCAGTTATCCCTATTCATATATGTCTTCACTTGATTTGATTTGATATGTGGTAGATCCTAAACGGACACCCAGAGCGAAAGTTATGGTCGTTTAATGTTGGACTTTTTTTGGAGTGCTATAACTGATATATCTTTCATTCCTCTGATCTTCTAATGGTTTCGACTAGACGTGGTCATCACTAGTTTCACAAGATTAGATTTTACTGGTCATGGCACTCAAATGGAAAACCAAAGAATAAGTTATGACCATTTTAGTGAGTTGTTGGTTTCTTAGGTTTTTAGGAGATACGAGAGTTGCAAAATTTCAAACGACAATAACTTCTGCTCCGAGTGTCCGTTTTGGCTCTACCACATATCAAATCGAACCATGAGAAAATTTACACAATTCTATGATCACCAAAACGCTTTCTCATATTTTTTTAGGTTTAAAAAGACCAAAAACCCTTTGAACGGTCATAAGTTTGGCTCCAGGGGTCCGTTTTGCCATAACTTCGGCTCCAGGTGTCCGTTTTGCCTCAACCACATATCAAATAAAATATTACGACCAGAACTACACTACGGTGACCATTGTAACACCTTCTAATATTCTTCAAGGTATGAAAAGGTCCTTAATTCCTACAAATGACTATAATTTCTGCTCTGGGGTGTCCATTTTGGGTCTACGACATATCAAATCGATATAAAACATATTTTAAAAAATATTTATTATATTTATATCAATATTAATATACTTATATATCAATATATTATTTTTTATGAGTTTTTTTGAAATATACACATTTATCATCACTAGGAAAATGCGCGCTGATAAAACCCCCCTTTATTAGCGCTACTAAAAAAGCGCTAATAAAGGGGGACCCTTTATCAGCGTTAAAAAAAGTTCTAATAAAGGGGGACCTTTATCAGTGCAAAAAAAAGTGCTAATAAAGTGTCGCTTTTAACAGTGATTTTTTTACCACTGTTAAAAGTGCCCTTTATCAATGATTTTTTTAGCGCTCATAAAGGGTGGCACTGCAAAAACCCAGTTTTGTGGTAGTGTATTCACAAGAACCAGGACATCCATGATAAAAAAATACATGAGAAAATAAAGAATTTTACACTATAAACAATGATAAAAATGAAAGATTATTGATGGATGGGTGATAAGATGTTATAAGTGTGTTATATATGGTATTATAAATATTAATATAGTTTTATTATAAATTAATAAGAAGTTTTAAACTATTATAAATGAGGTTAAATCACATTCAACAAATTGGAAGCGTGAAGTAAGGGGTTTATTAACATAATTTTCACTAATTGAGTTATACTTCTACTTCATTGAATTTTTTATGCTAGGGTTATGTGTGAAGTGATAACTGATTGTAATATTTTTTATTTATACTGGTTTTTTATTTACATTAATTTGACATAATCACATCATTTATTAGTTCTCACTTCAATGATATGGTTTTTGTAAGGGATTTTGTCTCAATTTCCACTCTATTGACACATATTTACCATTATGCACCTATTTAATTTTATGTGGTGTATATAAATCACCTTTGATTTATT
This sequence comes from Viscum album, assembly GCA_963277665.1. Classification (NCBI taxonomy): domain Eukaryota; kingdom Viridiplantae; phylum Streptophyta; class Magnoliopsida; order Santalales; family Viscaceae; genus Viscum; species Viscum album. The sequence continues at coordinate 11,421,422 of CAUJRU010000002.1, forward strand.
TAACATGAATATATATTTATTCATGATGATTAAAGTTTCCATTCATGTTTATTCTTTCAAGCGGTTACAATTCAAAAGTTACCAAGTCGTAAGAATCTGTTTTACAATCTCATTTTTGGGGATTGATCTTATTTTCATTGAAGGAATATTATAATCTATCCTTCATAAACTCTATATATTTTCTTATCCTATTTATATTTAATGAGTTTTCATGTTTTCTTCTAAAATTTCCACTCTTTTTAATTTTAATCCATCTATGAAATGTTTAAAAGAAATACCAACCTTATTTCTCTTTTTGGTCGGGTATCCACAATCCACCAATTGGATAGCCTTACCCTGGGAGCTGTTAACATGAGGAGTCTGATTTATCCTATAGTGGTGGAACAATATGCTGATATCTTTCCTGATGTTGTTCCAGGACTACATCCTCAGAGAGAGGTAGACTTCCACATCGAAATGTACCCCGGGATGACACCGATATCTACACCAGCATATCAGATGGCTCCAACGGAGCTTCATGAGTTGTGGGTACAGTTGGAGGAATTTCAGAAGAATGGGATCATCAGGCCCAGTGTTTGTCTATGGGCTTCCGTAATTTTGTTTGCCAAGAAGGCAGATGGGAGTCTGAGGCTTTGTGTGGGCTATCAGTGCCTGAACCAGTTGACCGTTAAGAACAAGTATCCACTCATGAGGATTGATGATCTCTTCGACCAGATGAAGGGAGCTTGATGGTTTTCGAAGATAGACCTCAGGTTAGGCTAGCACCAGCTTAGGTTACGATATGTAGTCGTACCGAATACATCCTTTAGATGTTGGTATGGCCACTATGAGTTCTTGGTGATTCCCTTTGGCTTGACTAATGCTCTGGTAGTGTTCATGGGACTCATGAACATGATCTTCTAGACTTACCTCAATTGCTTCATGGTAGTCTTCATTGATGACATCTTGATATACTCGGCATCGGAGGAGGAGCATGCCACACACCTGCAGATAGTTCTGATTACACTCCGAGTGCACCAACTTTATGGAAAGCTGTCGATGTTCTAGTTATGGATACATGAAGTCCACTTCCTAGGTCACATTATCTTCGAGGATGGAGTTGTATTGGATCTAGAAAAGGTAGAGGTAATGCTTGCTTGGGACCCACCCAAGAGTGTAACCAAAGTGCGGAGTTTCCTGATATTGGGTAGGTACTACAAGAGATTTTTACCTAACTTCTCTAGGGTAGTGGAACCCTTATCAAACTTGAAAAAGAAGGGTTAGCTTTTCTTATGGACAGAGAAGTGCCAGCAGAGTTTTTAGGAGCTGAGGCAGAGACTGACAAGTGATCCCATCTTGAGGCTACTATAAGAGGGCATTGAATACGTAGTTTACTACGACACATCAGGGACTGTATTGGGTTGTGTCCTGATGTAGGAGCAAGTGGTGATCGCCTACAGTTAAAGACATTTGAGACATCATGAGAATAACTACGCTACCCATGACCTGGAGTTAGCATTAGTGGTCTTTGCACTGAAGATGTAACGACACTACTTGATGGATGAATGGTTTATTTTTTATTCTGATCACAAGAGTCTCAAGTATATCTTCTTATAGAAAGACCTAAACCTAAGACAATGACGATGGATAGAGTTCCTCTAGTTCTATGACTTTGAGATAGTCTATACTCCTGGAAAGGGGAACGTAGTATCAGACACACTCAGTAATAGTTATGGCCTACAGTTTTTGAGTGAGGTGACATAGTAGATAGCCGCGTTACATATATACTTTGTGGATAGAGATGGAGTAGCTTACCTTCAGTCTATGATTGTCACTCCCCCACTTCTTCAGCAAGCTCAGGAGGCACAACTTGGGGACATAGAATACGAGGCCCGACGTGCTCGGATATCGTCAAGACAATCTCATGATGGATTTTCTGAAGGTGGGGAGGACGTAGTACTCTTCAGAGGATGCACTATGGTACCCATGATGCTTCGAGAGGAGTTGTTGAGGGAGTTACACACATCCCCTTTGGCGGTATATCCAGAAGTATCAAAGATGTACTAGGACCTCCAGCATTAGTACTGGTGGCCAAGGATGAAGAAAGCAGTGAAAGACTTTGTATCCTGATGCCTCACTTGTCAGCAAGTGAAGGCTGAGCATCAGGTACCAATAGGCTTAGCTCAGCCACTTGAGGTACTAGAGTGGAAGTGGGATGGTATCTCCATAGAATTTGTGACAGGGATATCACGTACATCTATGGGCCATGATTATATCTGGTTGATCATTGACTGACTCACCAAGTCGGCCCACTACCTACCCATATGAGAGCAGGGATCAGTAGAGGGATTGAGATGCCTCTACGTGTAGGAGATAGTGCAACTTCATGGAGTGCCATCAATGATCATCTAATATCACGACGCATGTTTTACATCCCACTTATGGAAGGGATTATAGGAGGAATTCAGAACTCATCTACGCTTGAGCACCACCTTTCACTGTCAGACAAATGGCCAGATGGAGTTGACCATACAGACGCTCGAGAACATGCTTCATGCTTGTTTCCTCGATTTCGGCCATAGTTGGGAGGACCACCTGCCCCTAGATGATTTTTCATACAAAAATAGTTATCACTCTACCATCAGCATGGCCCCATTTGAGGCTTTGTATGGGAGACCATGCAGATCACCTCTTTGCTGGATAGACCCAGGGGAGTCAACACTTATGGGTCCAGAGTTGGTACAGGCTACCAACAAGAAGGTGCAGGTTATCCAAGAGTGGATGAATACTGCATAGAGCCGGCAGAAGTCTTATGCTGACAGGAGATAGAGACCCTTGGAGTTTGAGGAGGGAGACCATGTCTTCTTAAGAGTCTCACCCTGACTAGGATTATGGAGGTTTGGTCGGGGTGACAAGCTATCTCCAAAGTTCATCAAACCTTTATAGATCCTCAGCAGAGTAGGTGAGGTGGTTTACCATCTATCTATTCCCCCACAGATGCACCAGGTGCATAATGTTTTCCACATGTCACAACTGAGGAGATACATGCATGGTCCATCGCACGTTATTGACTAGGGAGAGCTGGACATTGACGATGGGGCGATGTTTGCGGAGTTCCCAGTAGAGATAGAGGATCTACATGAGCGGGTCCTTCATGGGCGGTTGATTCCTTTGGTGTGAGTTTGTTGGTAGCATGGGAATCTCCAGGAGATCACATGGGACCAGGAGGCTCAGATGTGTTCTTAGTATCCCCATTTGTTCCCCTAGTTTTGTTATAGATTTCGGGGACGAAAATCCCTAAGGTGGTGAGAATGTAAAGACATAGAAATTCCATGTATTTTTTTAAAATTATTTGGGATTATTACGAGTCTGAAAAAATTGATGTCACATGATTTTGAGGACAAGTGTGACCTAAATGAATTTCTGAACATTTTTAAGGTACATCCAGTAAACGTGTGGGTGGTGTTTTCTATCTTTTGAACTGGTGATCAGATTAAAAATATGAGGGCACCATTGAATCTAAAGTGCCATGATTCAGTTAAGGTAAGATTCACTTAAACTGAAGTAGGTCGGGAGAAAAAGTTAAATTTGGGACTTTACAGAAAAATAATAAAATAACTCAACAAGTTATTTTATTTATTTTTCTCCAGCAGATGAGTGGTAGTGGTGGGGACTGGTGACTTGTCAATCCAATTAATGGATTAACTCCCCTTTATTTGTAACTGCACCATTGTAGAATTAAGGGGTTCATTCATTAACTGAACCCCATTAATTCTTCGGTGCGTTACTCAACTTTTCCCCCTCTATTTAAGTGAGGCTCAAGGTAGAGTTTTGACATGGCTTCACCAATCAAGGAACTTCTAGTGAAGTGATGCGATGTCTTCCATTGAAGGAGGATGGAAGCTTGGGTAGTGACGATCCTGGATCAACGAACACTGATGACCTTGCTCCAATAGGGGCTCTCCTTCTGCCAACAATTGTGATACCTCTGATGGTTCAAGAGGTAGGGGTTGTCATTTAATTGAAGAAATCCCCATGTTTCTTCTCCTCATTCTTGATTTTTCAAGTGGTCGATGCGGGGGTTTTGAACATGGTTTATCATTATTTTTAATGTGATATATAATTTACCCACAATTGTTATAATGCTAACACGTAGGGAACATGCCAAATGAACAAGGACTAGACCCTACTCCGCTCATTTTTCATTATGTTCTTCATAGGCGGGTTGTTCCAATTTGACGGAACCATGAAACCGAGAGGCGCACAACGATGGCGACATCTTGAGAGGACCGTAGGCGCATCCAGAAGGAAGAAAAAACCACCAGAGATCACCCGATGGCCCGTAGAAGAAGCGCCGGTGCCGACACATGAGGGTAGAGGATGAGCATAGTGGATGGAAACCACTAACCATGGTGGAAGAGTGGTTCCACTTAGTGTTGCGATTGTCAGACAGGCGGCTAGCCGCGGAGGTGGAGGTGGCTCTTCGTCGCGCGTCACATTGAAGGAAATCATGGATTCGAAGCTGCAGCGAGCTGGAAAAGGACCTGCCTTTTGCAGGTCCCATAGATGACATGGCAGTGCCACATGGAACCTATATTTGAAGGGGGATGAACGACTCCTTTGAGCTGTTGGCAGGCGGACAGTGCGCCCCGTGCGGGGCGCGCCAGTAGGATGGGCCGGTCCGCGGCCTAGCGGACTAGGCCCGCTATGGCCTAGTTGGATAAGCCCACCATGGACCAGCCCAACCGAGCCGGCCCAATCCAGATCAGGACTAAGTCAGGTCGGACCGGACCCAGACCCCTCTCGGGCCCAGAAATGCTTAAAGGGCCATATCTTGTGAACCAGACGTTCGTTTGAAGAACTGTCTTCGGATCTAAGATCCTTAGAGCAATAGAGTCCTTTTGAGATACTCCACAAGAGTTTTGGATAAATTTGGAGTACAAAGGGTTTGGATCATACCCAAATTCAAAAAGGGACCTCGACACTAAAATGCCTATAACTAACAAATCGGGCGTCCGGTTGACGCACCGTTTATTGCGTTGAAACCCTTATGACACGATGGATCATCGGGTTACTTATTCATGGGACTTTGTTCTCATTGAAATATGACTAAGGGATTGAGGAGCAGTCCTCCCAGAATCAAGTGTGTTATGAGTGGGAATCCAGTGGCTGGCAGTGATGCGGAGGTTGGAGATAGATCATACGGAGGTTTTTACTGAGAGATCTTGTGTGGGTCATCACCTAGTGATCCTATATGGATCAATACCTAGTAATCCTATGTGGATCAAAAGTACATGACCCGACGAGGACCAACCTTAGAGCGGCCCGCCATGGATCAGCAACATACCGATCTTGTGTGGGTCCGATCCGGTGTGGGTCAGTGCTCAGAGATCCTGTGTGGGTCAGCGCATACTGATCCTGTGTGGGTCAAATCCTATGTGGGTATTACGGGGGTTAGTACCTATTGACTCCGGGTGGGTTAGATCCTGTGTGGATCTTACGGGGGTTAGTACCTACCGATCATTTGTGGGTCAGACTCCGTATGGTTAGCAGCAGTGCCTCTTGACAGAATAAGATGATCTAGCTTCCTGACTAATCATATGTACTTTTTTGATTTACTTATACCTGGTTTGAGCTGTGTTTATTGCTTTATGATTTGTGGTTTTCCTTTTTGGAATTATGAGAGACCTTCAGGGGTATCGGGGTCCCTACTGGGTATTGTTATACTCACCCCTGCACGAGCTTCACCCGCACCTTGTTATGTCTTGTGCAGACGACGAGTAGCTTGGCTGAGACTTGAGGGAGCTAGGACCAGGCGGTACATGGAGGAGATCAGTTGACGTGGAGAGTAGTAGAGACGAGCTGTACCTACGTGTCAAGTAGGATCCTCGGTGGATGATTCTAGGAGCTTCTTTTTCTGTTGTTCAGTTGTAGTTTTTCCTTTCAGTTGGGCTTGTATTCCGACCCCTTTTACATTCTGTACACACCTTTAATACTGTAGTTTTACTTCATGGTTGCATATTTTTGTGTTCTTGGATTGTGTGTTTGTAAAGGTTTAAAGGCAATGCATTCCTGTTTTAGGGATACGCCTTTTCGGTGCTAGTCACCAACCCCTAGACTATGGAAGGCGGGATTGGGTTAGTCATGGCACGGGCCCCGGGGGATGGGTCGTAACATGATAAGTGTTTCTCCTATTACCCACTAAATTCTAGGACACATTCCCTCAAAATTTTCTCAAACACTGGGATAACACATTCTAATTACCCATATGTATGCAGGTGAAATACTATACTTAGAAGCACCTAAGTGCCCAACACCTTTTGCAACCCTTTCTAGAAGAATGAAGTAAAATGCAGAACAAGATCTGAAACAATAGTCTATAAAACCCTATGTAAATATACTATTTCAGAAAAATACAAGTAAACCAAATAGTAAATACTAAAAGTCTCCCATATCGGCAAGAAATGATCTACCTTTTTCAAATGATCCACAATCACCCAAATTGTATCTTTCTTCTAATGTTTCCATAGAATACCTAATACAAAATATATGATAACATCATCCCACATACATTCTAGAATAGGAAATAGCTATAAAATTCCAAAAAGTTCTTGATTCTTGGCCTTCACCTATTGATGTTTGTATCATCATGTCATGAAACCTACAATATCCTTTTTCATTCTCAACTACCAATAATGTCTACAAATATCATGGGACATTTTTGTCAAACTAAGGTGAACCACCCACTTTGAGGAATGAAACTCACACATCAGTTCTTCCCCCATACTGGTAGGCATAAAAAAAGGAAACAAGCATGAATAATCTAATACGAATCAATAGTATAATTGTAAAGTAGCTCCACACCTTCAGAACTGTCACTCAATGTTAGTCATTATGATTCCTCATACAGCCTCCTATTAACATGATCCAGAAGATATGGATTAATAGACAATGACATGAGTATCATTAGCTCATGATCCTCCTGGACACCTGTATACATCTTAGTAAAAAAAGCCATCATCTTCTACTTGAAATTAGACTCCTAAACTTCCTAATTATATATTTTTTAAATCAACACATCTGCAACACTATTTTCCTTCCTTGATTTATAAGCTATCTCAAAGCCAAACGATTGTGTGTACTCAAACTAAATCCACTGATAAAGATTCAAATCACTCTGATAAAAGATATATTTGAGGATATTATGATCAGTATAAACAAAAAAATTCTCACCCAGAAGATAATACTTCCAATATTTTAAATCATAAACAACTTTGGCCTACTCGAGATCTTATGTAGGATAGTTCTATTCATGTGGCCTCAACTGATGTGATCTATATTCCATGAATCGGTCTCCCTACATAATCACCTCCCCAAATCCAATACAAGATGCATCATAAAACATATTATACTCCTTACCTAGATCAGTTAAGGCCAGAATCACTACTTTGGTCAAACACATCTTCATCTCTTGGAAATAATTCTCACATGATTCAAACCACTCAATCCTTATGGTGCTACCAAGTGAGAAAATTCTATAATGAACCTTTGAAAGTAACCCGCTATGCCAAAAAAGATTTGGATATCAAAAAAATTCTTATTCTTCCCCCAATATAAAACTTCTTGAACCTTCTCTGGGTCTACTAAAACCCATTACTCCATGATAATATGACCCAAGAAATGTACCTTATTGATCCATAAATGATATTTAGACAGCTTGGTGTGAATCTCATGCTTTCTCAGTGTACTCAAAATGATGTTAATTTTTTTTCATGATCTTCATGAGTCTAGAAGTACACCAAGATATCATCCACAAAAACAACTATAAAATTATCTGTGTACTAGTGAAAGATTCATCAAATTCATAAACATAGCATGTTCATTTTTCATCTGAAAAGGCATCATGATAAACTCATATAAACCACACCATCTCCTGAAAGTAGTTCACAATATATCATAAGGTATCACTCCCAACTAGTGATACCTTTACCTAGGATCAATTTTGGAGAACAAAAATGAACCCTTCTACTATTAAAAAATATTATTAATATGCGGAAGATGTTATTGGTTCTTAATCATCATCATATGCATCTTCTTATAATCAGAAGGAAAATGAAATGTTTTATCATCCTTCTTAGAAAAAAACATCAGGGAACCCCAAGGTGATGTACTTGGATAGATAAATCCCTTATCCTTTAATTAATCCATATATGTTTTAAACTCTTGAATTTGTGATGGTACCATTCTATATAGTGGAAATGAAATTTTCTATGCTCCAAAAACTAACTCAATCATGAAATCAACCTCTATATTGGGGAAAACCTAAAAATTCATCAGGAAACACATCCTAAAACTAATCCACTATAGGAGGGAATACATCATGATACTCTCCCCCATAATCAAGAATAATACATACCACATGGGTTTTAATCTCACAAAATTTCTAAGGGACTGGACCAATATGCCCTATTAGGACATTCCACTCCTCATGGTGGACATAAGTGTCACCTTCAGGAGAAATGAAACATACTCTCCTATAGTAATAGTCAATTTTCACTTGATACATAACCAACCTGTATATTCCAAGTATCATGTCAAAACTTGTCATCTCAAGCACATACATGTCCTAAAGGATACATTACTCACCAAACTTGAGGGAACACTTCTTACATTAATAAACACCATCCGATCACACTGCCAACGACATATCAATTGATATAACCCCAAACATATACTCCACTTCTAAAAACAAACATATTAAAAATTAGGAATATATAAATGAATGTGAGTCTATTGTATCTAATAAATAACTATCAAGTATAGAGGCTACAAGAATCATACATTGAATAGAAGACAGTCCAAACTCACCATTGATGAATGTAGGATCAGTTGAATGAAATTGGAATGTACCTCGACCTTGAGCTCTTATCCGGGTCCCATAGGTTACACTATCCTTTTGATAGGTATTATATTTTCCAAAAGTACCATGTCCCCCACCCCAACCAATACTGCTAGTGTAAATCCAACCGCTTGACTGATATGGGGTAGTGGACCCCCTTTCAGTGCTTTGCATCAGTCTAAGTCCCCCATCACTACCTATCTGTCATGGGTTCCTACAAAACCTCAGTATATGTCCCATCCTCCCACAAGCTCTACATTTAGATGGTGGTTATGGAAACTAACCACATATTTATCCCATTCATCCACACTGATAGAAGGGTACATGACCACTACTATGTGATAATAATCCTCTTCCCTTGCTATTATGTTTTCCACCTCCCTAATGGAAGTTCTCATAATGGTGATTCCTACTATCAGAAGATATACTGTCATATTTCCCAACTGAATCCATATTCGCAACACTATAATCCTCCTTCAGGTTCCCCTCATCAATGAGAGTCTGATCCACTACCTTTTTAAACCTCTTCAAATGAAATATATTTACCTAGGACTTTATCTCACATTAAAGTCCATCCTGAAAACATCTTGCCACAACTACCACATCTCATGTCAACATCATATCATAAAAATACAAATAAGTGAAGTGTAAAACATAATCCATCACCTTCACACTTGTTTAAAATGCACAAACTATTAAGATTTTATTTTCCTTAGAGTATTGGGGTTGAAGTGTTGTAGGAACTTCTCTTGGAATTTTTTCCAATCCATGCCTTCCAACTGCTCAACCAGAGCCTGAGTATCCCACCGGTGCTTCACTGGTCCTTATAACATATAATCTTCAAACTTGAATCATTTTTTGGGATGAATATATAAGTGATCCTAAATCATCTAGATAAATTCAATCTAGAACTTTGTTACCTCGAGTCCACCCTCTACAGCAAATGTAAGAGGGTTCTGCAGCTGAAAATATCTCATCAAATAAAACATACTCGGTGCTACCCACCCTGGATCTCTCTACATTAATTGAATAGAATGAGAAATTTTCATATGGAACTTATCTTCCCCTAATCACTAAGGAAAAAAAGGTTTCTTCCCCACTACTCGTGGAGAATTCTTGGCGATTCCCTCTTGTCTTCCAATCGGTAAACGTCATCTTGATGGAATATCTCTACAATTACAAACACCAGACTTATAACACAAAAAATATAATTTCTAAAGTTTAAATAAAATAGGGATCACTACTAGATATAAACCAACCACTCTGCATATATGGACTCAGCCTTAACCATTATATATTCTAGTGACTTTATACTAGAATTCATTTTCTTTCATTCCCAAAGATCTTTTTGGTTTAGAGTTATAGATAATTAGGCCATAATTCATACATGAAAACCCACAAGCATGTGAAGGGGATAATACTAAAATAGTATCCATTTTTTCCATAATACAAAAGTATATAAAAAAACATGGTTTCTTTTAATGAAAACAAATATTTACAGCATTCATCTTAGATTCCCCTTTTATCTTACCCATCTTTAAACCCTATGAAAAACATTTTAAAACTTGGTATGAGAACAAAAATCTCACTAAGGAACATAATAAAAGGAAAGAAACCATTAGTACATGAATACTTATAAACATGTGAAAGATTAAATTCTCACCATTAAAAGTAACATATACTTACTTTTTGATAACATGAGGTTTCCATAAAACATATCAAGAATAAACATACCATTTAGGTAACTTGGGGGGATCATTTTCTTACCATACTTATGATTGTAATCCGCATGGATACCATATGATTTGTAACCCTCACAAATACCTTACAATGTAACCCTCGTGGATACCTTAAGATTTAACTATCACAATTAGACTTGGAATAACCATTACGGTCAACTTGCACCATACCCAATGCATTGGGGTGATATCATGGACCCACCCATTTTTGGTTTATAATGTAACCCCCTATCAACATAAAAAAATCCCAAGAACCATAACATAATAAAAAAAATTTAATACTTGCATCATAAAAATATTCCTCAAAGAAAATCACTTACTTCAAAGGAATATTTCACACATATAAAAGAAAACAATTTCTTTGAAAATAACCCTGTAATATTATAAAGGAAGACTCAAAAAAAATAAGATTTCACTGAAACAGGAAAATATTTTTTTCTATAAAAGTTATAAAGAAAATTTAATTTTTAAATTTTGTAAAAAAGTCATTAAAATGTTTTTTTAAAAGTAAAGTCCCTTACCTTAGGTTTGAATTTCTCTAAATGTGTTCAAACCTAATATTGAATATTTTCTCCTAGTGAACCTCCATAAGGAACATAGAATTGGTCTTTTTGTGATACTAATAGCACTATAATATGGAATGGGATAATGGGAATAGAATTTCACAGAGGATAGTCGAGAAAGAAGGCTCAAGGTGATGAAATTAAGTGAAGGAAAGAGTCCCTTTTTATAATTGAGGTGAGAAGCAATTTAGAAATTACATAAAATATTAAAATATAATATGGATATTATTGGGGTAAAGACTTACAAAAGGCCTAAAAGTCTCAGGGGATTACATTTTAGAACAAATATTATCCCATTTGTCCTTATTCAAGATTTTGGGGATTTTTAAATAATTTAATAAGTTATTTTATTCCTGAAATATATTTTTTGTCAAATGTTATGACTATAAAAACCTCAAAAAAATATTAAAATTAGAAAAAAAATATATTTTATTATATCTTATACATGTAATATTTATATAAATAATTCATGGATCATCTTAATTGTCTCATATTATATTTATTTTCTTATTTTTAATATAATGTACTTGATTTTCCAATTAAATTAATAATTACTACATCATCATTGTGCAAGTCTTTAAGGTATTTATATGTTTCATAAAAATTAAAAAAATTATAATGATTAAGATAAATATTTTATATTTATAAAAACTATTTATTTTCGAAAATATATTTTAGAAAACCATATATTAAAAGGTTATACATATTAAAAAATATAGTGTAAACAACTTGAATTTCTTTTAAAGAAAATATTATAAGGGACTTAAGGTAATCCAAGTAGATCCAAAACTTTCCAAATTCAAAAAAATAAGATTATGTATAATAATTACTCATCCAAAAATATTTAGTCAATTTTTTGGTTCATTTTAAAGGTTATTATCATTTTAATTAAAATCATTTTATTGATTTTTGTTCAACTCACACAAGCACTGCATCAGCGATGCATAAGAATTAATGTTAATTATTTCATATATAAAAATTAAAAATAAATTATTATCATATAAATAAATTTATACGGTTCAATATAATAATTTATATTCATTCATTATGTATATTTACTCATAACCATGTCAAGATATCTTCTTTAATTTGTTAATTTGACTTTTCTTGCCTTGCACATGCATTGAACATGCATTGGGATAAGATTCATGTTATATAACTCTAAAATTTAATATTTTCAACCAAAAATGACAATTATACATAATAAATAATAAAGTTTTTTATAAAAGACTTTTTATCACTCAATTATTATCTATAAGGAACCAAATTTGACTTTGTGAACATTGCACAAGCACTGCATCATCACTGAAAAAGATTTTTATATTTATCATGAAATAAATTATAATTTATGTGTTATTAATTATTTGTGTACAATATTTATATTATAATATAATAATTTATTCATTCCATATGTTTAATAAATTTTAAAACATTATTATGTCTTGACGATGTCACAAATATATTGTATTTTAAACAAACACTATTTCTTACTATTCAGCAAAAATATGACTTTTTCAGAAAATTATTAAAAATTTAGAATAAGATAATTTCAACATAATGAATTAAAAAATAAAGTTAGGTCTTTCAAATTAAAGTTCTAAAATTTGAAATATAATCATTTAAATATAACAATATAAGAAATTAGTTGGATAAAATTATTTACTTTAAGAATTATTTATTTTAAGAATTACATAACATAATGAATTTAACTATTTAATTCAAGAATACTAATATGATAAATACATTCTATTTATACCTATTGTATTACATTCTCACCCCTTTTAAAAAAAATTCCTCTCAATTTATTCACTTATTAATCAAATAGGGATACCTTTCCCTCATAGCATTTTTAAATTCTCATGTTGCTTCTTCAACTATGTGGTTTCTCCCTAAAACATTAACATGGTGAATTAACTTGATCCACAATATTTGCTCTCTATGATAAAAAATATGAATAGGATTTTCCTCATATGAAAGGTTATCTTCTAACTGCACTTCCTTAGGGATTAGAACATGAGATGAATCTACCACATACTTTCTTAACATTGAAACATGAAAAACATTGTGTGCTTGGGATAAATGTAGAGGAATGCTAATCAGTAGGAAACTAATCCAAATTTATATAGGATTTCAAAAGGTAAAATGAACCATTTAAATATATTTCATTTTTTAGAAAAAACACATAACACTTTTCCATGGAGATATTTTAAGGAAAACATGATCACTTATCTTGAAAGAAAGGTCTTTCCTCCTATTATCTGCATAACTTTTCTATTTGCCTTGATATGTCCCCATATGTTGTTGGATCATCTTTAATTTATCATCCACTTTATCTAATAATTATGGTCCCATCAACTTTTTTTCCCTGACTTCCTCCCAAAATGATGGAGTTTTACCCCGATTTCCATATAATTCCTCAAAAGGTGTCATTTATATACTAGAATGAGAATTATTATTATAAGAAAACTCAACTAAATAATGTTTTTTATCATATATTCCCTTGAAATTCATTGAAAAACCTCAAAGAATATCCTCAAATGTTAGAATTGTTCTCTATGACTTTCTATTGAGGATGAAAAGATGTACTGAAATTTAATTCAGTTTCCAATGTCTTTTGATGGCCTTTCCAAAATCTAGAAGTGATATTGGGATCATGATAAAATAATATGGAGAGATAAACTCAATGTAACCTGATTATCTCTTTAAGATACAACCAAGAAAGTTGATCTAGATACATAGTGTCTCGAATAGGAATAAAATGTGTAGATTTAGTCAGTTTATCAATAACACCTTACCTTGAGAATTATTTGGTAGTCCCACCACAAAATCTATGGATATATTTTCTCATTTCCACTTTGGAACTAGAAAATGATGAAGCATCCCCTTTGGTATTTGTCGCTCTACTTTGACCTATTTAAAATTTAAATATTTCATGGTAAAATCATCAATATCTCTTTTCATTCCATCCCACTAATAATACTCTTGAAGGTCTCTATATATCTTAGTGCTGCCAGGATGAGATGAAAATTGAGAACTATGAGCTTCACCTAATAATTATTTCTTCATATGGGAATAATAAGGCACACATAATCTATTTAAAAATCTCATGAAACAATCCTTATCAAAATTAAATTCAGGAAACATAACTTTATTAACCAATTATACATTTTTCTGTAACTCATAGTCTTCCTTTGGAGCATACTTAATTTTTTCTTATAGAGATGACTAAACTGACACTTGAAACAAAACAGAGGAACTTCCTGCACCAAAAAATTCTAGGATTTTTTTTTCAAATCATTAATCAAAGGGTAATGCTATACATGTAACATTGTTAATGATGTACGGTTTTTCCAACTCAAGGCATCTGAAACTTTGTTCTCTTTTTCTGGATGGTAATTAATCATACAATCATAATCCTTCAATGTTTCCATCCATCTTCTCTGCCTCATGTTCAATTCCTTATGAGAAAATATATACTTAAAACCATTATGATCAGTATATATTTCACCATTGGATCCATATAAATGATGTAACCAAATTTTTAAAGAAAAAACAACAACAGCTAATTCCCTATCAAGTGTAGGATAATTTAACTCATGCGGTTTCAGTTGTCTCAAAGCATAAGAAATTACCTGACCATTCTAGATTAAAAAAGAATAAAGTCTCTTTAATTAAGGATCATTGTAGATTAAAAAATCACCATTTCTTGAGGTAAAGGTAAAAGCCATATCATTCTCTAATCTTATTTTTAATTCCTAAAAAAAATCATCATAATATTTTTTCTAGATAAATTTAACTCATTTCCGAGTTAACTTAGTTAGTGGGAAAGATAGTCACACACATTTTTCAATAAAACAATAGTAATAGCCTACTGATCTAAGAAAACTTTGAATCTTAGAATCTTTTGTAAGTATTGGATATTTATCAACCCCTTCTGTTTTGGAGGGATCAACTATTATGCCATCTTTATTCACAATGTGCCCAAGGAATAAATATTTTGTAACAAAAAATAAACTTTGCTAAATTTTCCATATAACTTATTTTCTTAGAGAGTTTTTAGGAAAATCCATAGATGTTTTTTTTAATCTTCATAAATTTTTGAAAAAAAAATATCATAAAAAAACAATCACAAACCTATACAAATATTCATCGAATATTCTATTCAAAAGATCCATAAATACAGTAGGGGAATTTTTCAAGAAAATGGGCATAACAAAAAACTTATAATTCCCATATCTAGTACAATATGTTGTTTTCAGAATTTCATCCTACTTCATCTTTAGCTGATTGTACCTGGATCTCAAGTAAATCTTGGAAAAATACTGATCTCCATGGAGTTCATAAAAAAGCCATCGATATGAGGCAATGTATACTTATTCTTAATAGTAATTTTATTTAAATCTCTATAATCAATAAAAATACTCATGGAACCATATTTATGTTTAAAAAATAAAATGGGATAACCCCATGGTAAAGTTCTACGATGAATGAAACCTTTATCAAGAAACTCCTACAAATAATTTTTCAATTCTAGAAGTTCCACTTGAGCCATTCGATAAGGGGATTTTGAAATTGGCTTATCATCATGAACTAATTCATTGGTAAATTTAACATCCTATTTAGGTATAACACTGGGAAAATAATCATTAAAAACATCCTAGTATTCATTTACCACCATTACATCATTAATTTTAATAGTTCCATTGTTTTTAACAAAATGTGCACGATAAATTACATTTTCATCTTTTAAAATTTTCTCAGATTATTGATATGTTATCAATGGTATGAGTTCTTTCTTGTATAAAAAAAGAAAATATTTCTAAAAAATAACTTCTTTAGCTCTTCAATCAATCTTAGCAAGGTTAACGGAAATCTTATCTATACTTAGAATAACATCAAACTCTACTAAGATCAAAACAAAAAAATTTAGGTAATGTCCTTCCACAGAAAACAATATAAATATTTTTATAATTCCTTTTTTCCATAATATTTCCCCCTAGTGTTTTTACCATAAGTTCCAATTTCATTTATTGAGGTAAAATTTAGAATTTACCAAAAAAATCATAAATAAAGGAATGTGTACTCTCTATATCAAACAAGATATTTGAAAAAACTAAGTAAACAAATACTGTACCGATACCATGTCATTGGATGGAAAAAAATATACTGAAGTAGTTGCACAAGATTTATGTTCAACTTTCTGGTTATATTCTACCTGCTTCCCATCATTCAGATCCTTCTTTGGGCAGTTATGTGCATAATTCCCCATCTCATCACATTTAATACACTTTACAGTTTTCTTATCAGAATTAAATATACCAACACTAAAATATTTTTCATTACAATATCAGGCCATATGTACAATCTTATTACATTAGAAACACTTTCTAAAATTGATAAGGCATTCCCTAGGGTGCTTTTTAACACACTTTCCACAAACTGGAAACTAGATTTTATTACCTTCAAATTTATTTGATTGATTATTACCCATTTCTTATCATCTGGACCTTTTTTTAAAGTACATGTGATCATCATAAAACTCTTTTCTACCCTCTAAACACATCTAAAAAGTTTCTCATAACATTTGAATTCATGTGAAGCCAATTCCCTTCTATATCTAGGCTTCATTCCTAAGTAAAAATGATTGGTTTTACTATCAATATACCAAATAATTTTTGGAGCATACCTTGCTAATCGAGTAAAGTTTGATTCATACATGGTCACTAAATATTTCTAATTTTGTTTCAATTAAAGGAATTTTTTTCCATCTTATATTGAACAGATTTAAGAACATATTTTTCAAGGAAAATATTCTTAAATATATCCCATTCCAAAGCATCAATCTCTTATATTTCCCTGATGTTCTTGACCATTGACCACCACTAGTTGAATTCACCCTCAAAATAATAAATATAAAGACTAACATGTTGATTCTATGAACACACCATGACATTGAATATCTTTTCAAGGTATTTAATCCACTATTCAGCTATCATAGGGTCAGAAGATCCATTAAAAATATGTGGGTGTTTCCTTATAAAATGTTCCACTATCTTCATGTTCCATTGTGGTGGATCTAGATTTTATCTTGTATGGATGCCTATGATATTTATATCCTATGTTAACTAATATATTATTGTCACAAACTTCTCAGTTTCAATTCCCACTATTATAGGTTATGGATTGAGAAAGATATCATCCTCTTAGTCCCTTCCTACTTCATTTCCCTCTTTTTTCTGTATCATTCTGAATAAACCTATATAAGATGAAGAAACATGGTAATATTCAAATTATATATCATTTAATAATAATCATAAAGTAAAAAAACATTTTATGGTATTATATTAACATAATTATAACCCCTAAAGTTATCTAATCCTTTCTCTGATACCAACTATAAGGAAATGGCCTTAACCTTTACATATTCTAACAACTTTAGACTAGAATTAATTTTTTTCATTCCCAAAGATCTTTTTAGTGTATATTTTTAGAGAATTAGTACATAATTAATACATGACAACCCAACAACATAAAAAGTAGAAAAATACTAAAACAATATCAATTTTCTCCATAATAAAAAAACAATAAAAATAAAACATGAATTATTTTCATGAAAAAAAATCATCACAACATTCATATTGGATTCTTCTTTTCACTTACCCGACCTAAACCCTATAATTTTTTTTAATACATGGGATGAGAACAAAAATCTTAGTAAGGGACATAAAAAAAGGAAAGAACCTATTATTCCATGAATACTTATAAACACATGAAAGATAAAATTCTCTCCATTAAAAGTAACATATACTTACTTTCTGATAACATGATGTTTCCACAAAATATATCAAGAATAAAAAAACCATTTACGTAACTTGGGGCATTATTTTATTATGATAATTAGTTATGATTGTAACCCTCACTTCTACTATATGATTTATAAACCTCATAGATACCTAACAATGTAACCCTCACAGCTACCTTATGATGTATATATCGTAGTTAAACATGGAATAATCAATACGGTCAACTTCAGACATACCCAATGCATTGTGGTTCTATAACAGAACCACACATATTTGGTTTATAACATAACAACAAATCACCATAAAAAACCCAATAACTAGAATATAATCACAAAAATGTGAATACTTGCATCATAAAAACAATCCTTGAGGAAAATCACTTATTTCAACGGAATATTTCACGCATACAAAGGAAAGAATTTTCTTTGAACATAACCATGTAATCTTGTAAAGGAGGCTTCAGAATGATAAGGCATCATGAAAGTATGGAAATATTATCATGCTATCTAAGTTAAAAAGAAATATTCCTTTTTTAATTTTTTTTAAAACGTACATTAGAAATGATTTTTTTAAAAGGAAAGTCCCTTACCTTAGGTTCGACTTCCTTCAAATGTGTTCAAACCTCCTCTTGAATATTTTCTGCTTGAGAACCTCTATAATGAAGTTGGAATTGGTCTTTTTATGAGATAAGAAGATCTATAATGTGTTAAGTGATGAGGATAAAAGAATTTGGAATAGAATAGTTGAACAATAAGGCTCAAGGTGATGAAATTTAGATAAGGAATGAGTCCCTTTTTATAATTTAGGTTAGTGGAAATTAAGAAATTACTTAAAAAATTAAAATACAATATTACCATTATAGAGTAAAAGACCTCAAAAGGCCTAAAAGGATTAGAGAATTATATTTTTAAAAAATCATATCCCATTTGGCCTTTTTCAGTATTTTTTAAAATTTTAAATAATTTAATAAAAAAATTATTCATGAATGATAGTTTTTGTCAAATTTAAAACTATTCATTACTATGAATTTAAAAACATCAAAAAAAGATTAAAATCTAAACCAAATATTTTATTATATCTTAGACAGGTCATAGTTATCTATATAATTAATATATCAACTTAATTATCTCATATTATTTTTATTTTAACATTATTAATATCATTTACATCATTTTCCATTAAATTAATAATTATTACATCATCGTTGTGAAATCCTTTAAGATATTTTTGTGTTTCATAAAAATTAAAAATAAATTATCATGATTAATATATTGATTTATCTTTCCAAAAACTATTTATTGTCAAAAATTTCTTCTAGAAATCTATATATTAAAAATTTATACTAATTAAAATCTATATTGTGAACAACTTGAATTTCTTTTAAATAAAATATTATAAGTGTATTAAAGTGATCCAAGTGGATATAAAAGTTCTCAAATTCTAAAAAAATAAGATTATGTCTGATACTTACTCATCTAAAGATATTTATTCCAATTTTTGGTTCATTTTAAAGGTTCTTTTAATTTTAATTAAATTTATTTTATTGATTTTTCTTCTACTTGTACAAGCGATGCATAAGAATTAAAGTTAATTATTTCATATATAAAAATTCAAAAAAACTAATAACATAAAAATAAATAAATTAAGTCTAATATAATCATTTATATTCATTCATTATGTATATTTACTCATAATCATTTATATTCATGTCACAGAAATCTGAAGTTCCTAAAATGATTCATGCATATAAAATCCTCATTCCATGTTGGGTCATGAATAAAACCTTATAAAAAATCACATAATATGTGTATAACCCAAGGTAAAATAACAATTGACTATAATAGAAACATGAAAAACAACAATCCCACCCAAGGACTTAAGTTTTCCCCCACACATGGGTTAGCTACTCCCATAAACAAGCTCATTACCAAGGCATAACATATCATAATCTCTTGTCCACCTTTACCAAATAGTAATTCAACTAAAAATAAAATGGCCCAGATACATCTTTGTAACGCCCCTGCCCAAGTGCCACTAAACTGATACCCCAACTTGGTGTTCCACTTGACCTCAATCATGCCTCCACATATTCCAGAGGTTTTCAACTAGCAGTGAGGGTCTCAAGAGGTATATGGGGATACTATACTCTATTTACTAGAGTAAAAAATAGTGGAAATAAAAAAAACATCTATATATAATAATGGTCAATAACCATGCATCATAAAATAAATTTATTAAATGGGTAAATTCCCACAACTATAAAAATAAAAATCTCATGTCTTAGTAGTTTCAAGTGCCAAAATAAAACCAAAATAATACACTAAAGAAAATCCCCAAAATGTGTCCCAACATCACATTTGGTTCTCTCATCCATGTTTCATCCCAAATACCAAATCCTTCATATAACATAGGGCCTTTTCTCTTATCTTGACCTGAAACCATAAAGTTTCCTTGGGTACCCAACAGCTCCCCAAGAAGGGTGTAAGTAAAACTCAGTAGGAAACCACCAATGGTGTTAAAAACAATATCCATTCCATAAACAGTGTATGTATAAGTATAGTAAACAAGTGAAAAATAGTAGATAACCAATATTTTTTATTTAACAATATTTAAATAAACCAAATTTATTCTTAGTTCCATGTGATACTCATACCCATCAAACCTACTTCGGCCCACACTGGTCATCAAAAAAATATAACAAAAATGGTTCAATGGTCGACATACAAGGAAAATGAGTCCAAGTATCTATCAAGGATTTGTAATTTCATGTTTTTCCATCCCAACTATGATATAAAATGCTATGTCCATACCCTTGGAGTTAGGATCATCAGTTTATCCTCATAAACTATGATGCATCAGGGCTCATAGGGCATCAGTTTGGCCTACCAAGGGAGTGGAACATTATTCCAAAATCCCAACCAATTATTAGTTGCATTTCCCAAGGTCATCATTAGTGACCTATTATCACATAATGATAACAGGGTTTCACCTTTTCATTTTTCACATTTCCATGTTTCATTATATTTAACATGTTCTCAATTCCTATAATATGACTATTTCCCCATTTAAACACATTAAAACCATTTTACACCTCTTTTGATCCATTTAACCACATAAAAATTCATATTTTACCATTTATCCCATTTAACCATTTACAACCCATAACTCAATTGACTTTTCAAGTTAAGCCATACACCCCTTTATTCCATGTTAACATGATAAACATAATTCTAATTATTCTAATATCATAAAAACTTAAATTAATTATTTAATAACTCAATTCTCATGTTTGAGTGACTAGAACTACCCATGGGTGACCATAGTCTTGGTCTAATCATCCTCAACAGATCCAATAGGGGTTGTGAGGTTTCCAACACATCATTAAAACACCCAATTTATCATTTCCTACTAAGGAATTAAATGTGCGACACAACGACACAAAATCACAACCACATACAGATGAATAAACACCAAGACTATGAGATATAACTTATGGATGACCTACCTCAATATCATACAAAAATGCTCCATCAAAAAAGACCCTTGAATAAATATTAAACAACCATTAACACCCAACATAAGAATCTGTTGGAAAAACAAATTTTTAGGGATTTGGAAGGAGATATAAAATTACACCATGATTATCCTATAAAATAGAAGAAATAGGAGTCGTATACTCACTCAAAGATTCAATTCACAACCAATTGTTCTTCAAACGACCAAGGATCAAAGGTGAATCACCCTTCAGAATCTTGAGAGGAAAGGGTCTGCAACCTAGACTATTGGAGGAGGAAATAAGAAAGAAATTGGGTAAGAACTCTTAAAGACCAGGGGAAATGGTAAAATACCACACTTTTAATGAGGTTTAAGGTTTTTCCGCAGGGTTAGAGAATCTGTGTGCCAACTATACAATGCCCCCTTTCCAAGAGGGGACCAGGTCACATGATTTGTCTGGGCCACCTGTGTAGTTTGAAAGACTCTGTGGTGTTCATGTTCTTACCTTAATTCAAGGGGGTAAAGACACACGGTCTACCGTAAGTGGAAAGCATGTCCATAGGAAATAATGTAGATAAAGTAAATAAAAAATATAAGATCCTCCAAAGTCCTTCTTGGTCTGCTACTATCTCCACGCTCCTCTACTCAACTATCCACAATAGGGCCCTTTCCCTTCACCAGATCCCTCATGCAACCTATAAGCGCATCAATATTCCCAAGTAGGGTATGAGTAAATGACTCAGTATGACACCACCAATGAATCCTTAACCTGGTGTTCTCAAGGATAACAATATATTCCATAATAATGATCAATGTGTAACAATCGTAAACATATAATCAAAAATTGAGTGGTTGTACACTAACCAATCCACCACAAACTTCTTTTCATACCTATTTTGGATCTATATTGGATGGTTAATAAAATTTTCAGAAGAAACAAGGATTATCCATGAGGTTAATGAATTATGCTACCCAGCATCATGTGATTCTGAAACTCATCATCACTTCTAATCAAGAAGGTTCTATTCTTGGTATATACTAGGGATTGATATCTAATCAGCATCCCTTGGTCATCGAGTAACATGCACCTTAGAATCCTCTAGTCATCGAGTGTATCATGCGGCATCCCTAAGGAATCATCGTATCCCTACCATGTGCATAGGTCCCTTGTTGTTGTTATCGCAAATCATACACACTCCCCCGCTAGGGATAAAAATGTGACGATGGTCCACCTATCTTGGGATCCAAGAACAATGCCACAAAAGAATATATAGCATGGTAGGATAAAGGAGCAAGAATAGAATATCATCATAAGTAAGGTAACACACACAATACATGTGATCAACATCAAACAAGAATAATAAGATTCAAAATACTCATGGAATCAAGTGTAACATAAGGTTTCCAGGGCTACACACAGACCCACATGCAATCATAATCTATAATGGTCATCAAAACATGCTTGTTCATAATTATATTAATGTAAACATGTTTAAACAAGCCCAGAAATGTACGGAACTTACTACCTCAAGATTCATCTATGTAAAAAGAGGGGATAAACTAGTCAAGAACACCTCTTTGTGACCTTATTATTAGAATGTTGACACTCTAGGTTCACCAAGAGTCCCTAAAACCAACACCAACTATTTTATTTCAAAAATAAATAAAATATTACATAAGATGATACTTTCTCACTCTTGGATAATTTTTGAATTATCCTTAAAATATCACATGCGATGATATTTTCTCTCTCCTTAAAATTTAAAAATTACCATTTAACTCAACGCATGTGCTCACTATATTATACATAAAAATAATTATCTCTTGATAATTTCTCATAAATTATCCTTTTACAATTAACTTTTGATAATTTTTTAAAAATTATAATTTAAAATTATCTTTGATAATTATTCATAAATTATCATTTTATAATTATATTTTTAATAATTTATTAAAAATTATATATTTATAATTATCATTTGATTTTTTTATAAATTATACCTTATAATTATCTTTTGATAATTTCATTGCGAATTATCCACTTATGGTTATATTTAATAATTTTTACCTAAATTATCCTTTATAATTATCTTGGAAGAAAGAATACCCTTACTCTAATTACTATACACAAGGTAATCTGGGGCCGCTTGGATTTAACAGAATCCGCTACCCATAGAAATCGATGGATTAGGCTATTTCAAACTGTACTAATAGTCTTCCTCACCCCATAATTTAATCACCTATTTAAACCTATTTTCACTGGACGATTCACTGTAGAGTTAATAGATTCACCCCATTAGTGAATTTCCATCAATATTCAGTTAACAAAAAATGATATTTGAATCTTTGACAACATTTAGTGGGAAAAATAGAGGTAATTATCTAATGATGAAAAAGACTCTAAAAACATATTTTCATTAATTAAATTCAGATTAATTATCAAATTAAATTAATTGTTTAATATAAAAATTAAATAATACCAATCATCAGTTGCACAAAAATATAATACCCTGTATTGGATAAACACTGTGTCATGGACCTAACAGTGGTCTCATATTTCTCATACGTAACATTATTTGGGAGTTATTAGATAATTTTGAAAAAAGCGTGCATGTGAAATATAATATATATTTAATATTTTTATTTCGTATGCGTTGAGGATTTATAAGCCTCAGAATCTTGCAATAACCCGTTTCCTGATTTCAAAAAAATTCAATAGAATATTCCAAAGTGTTTATTAGGCCTTTTTATGTGATGATCCTCAGTGGGACCCATACCAAACCATAATCAGCCACATCATCAGGCTTACATGTGGTAGCCAAATTCCTCTCCACTATACAAACATGTGGTAGGAAATATCCCCTTCTATCTGAGGCTTTATTCCACCTCCCCTATAACTTGAACTCGGTACCTATGGAATAAGAATCAACTAAGAAGCATTATGAGTATCACTGGGCCAAGAGATTAGGGGTACTCATAATGCTCCTTGGTGGATTCTTATGTCAGAGGTCCTGAGTTCGAGTTATAGGGGAAGTTAAATAAAACCATGGATGGTAGGGGGTAGTTCCAACCACATGGTTGTACAGTGGAGAGGCATTTGGCCGCCATGTATAGGCCTAATAACATGTATTATTAAGGAGTGGAATGGGGCCCACCAAGGATCGTTGCATAAAAAATATCCTGAATTTTTTTAAATAAAATAAAATACTTCTGGTTGATAAATTATAAATTTTTTATGTGAAAAAGATAATTTATCAATGAAAAAAATTAAAAATGTATTAAAGGAATTAAGTATGGGTAAAATCCTAGTTAACGCATTGGAGTTTTCAATCAAATATTATTTAGAGTGAGACACTGAGTTTTTGTGAGATTCTAAGTTCCATAATCACATTATTTTTAAAAATAATTTTATATCTCTTAAATGATACATCATATGAGAAATATATGATGCCCACTAGGTTCTAGATGTAGGGTTTACCCTAGTCAGGGAATAAATTTTATGAACAATAGGTTTTTGGTGTTATTTTTTTTATGTTAAATAATTAATTTTAATAAATTAATAAAACATTTTTTATTATAGGGAACTATTAATCATCTTTCCTTTGGAAAATGTTACAAGATCCATTTTTTACACACTGAACATTTTAAAGACTTCAAAAATCACTTCTTTTTTACCGAATATTGATGGAAATGCATTAATGGGGTGAATCTATTGAATAAACATTGAATCATTTGGTGAAAAAATCATCTAAATGGGTGTTTAAATTCTGGGGGTGAGGAAGGTGACATGGATGGGTTGAAATAGCTGTATCTCTGCTGGTGGTTGATCTCATTAAGTCCAAGTAGTCTCGGATCCCCTTGAATGTAGCAAGGTGAGCCTTTGACAGATCTTATTCTTACCAAACCTATAGGTCATGCACATCCTCCACCTAGGTGCACTACAAACAAGGAGGTTCATCTTCATTTTTTTATCTCTTTATCCCTTATGTGTTTTAATGGAAAAAAAGTTTAAATAACAAAAAAAAAACAAGTTTCATCTTGAAATAAAAAAGATTATATGAAAATTTATCAAATGATAAAATTATTTAGAATATCACAATATAATTTTAAAATAAATTATCAAAAGATATATATATATATATATATTGATGATCACATTTTATGATTATGGATAATTTATTAAAATTAAATTATCATTGTGTAATTGCATCAATTATCAAAGAAAATTATTAAAATTGGTAGACAATAATTGCCTTGATTTGTCAAAGAATAATTACACAATATTATCTAATATAATTTATAATAATTATTAAAGGATAATTATAAAGGAAATAAAATAAAATTATCAGATGATAATTTATAAGAGATTATTTTAAGATAATTATTAATGGATAATTTATAAATTTATCAACGTGTAATTTCATGAATTATTGAAGGATAATTATAAGGTAATAATATAAAATTATCTTGTGAGAATTTATAATATATTATTATAAGATAATTATCAGTGATAATTAATTATTAGTGATAATTATCATATATAATTATAAAAGGATAATTTCTTATAAAATTATCAAAACATAATTATAATGGATAATTTATTATAAATTATCAAAAGATAATTATAAAAGGATAATTTGTATTCAATTATCAAAATATAATTATAAAGGATAATTTATAATAAATTATCGAATAGAAATTATAAATGATAATTTAGGATAAAATCATCAAAATAATTATAAAAGGATAATTTGTAAAAAAACTTATCAAAATATAATTATAATGGAGAAGTTATAATAAATTATCAAAAGATAATTATAAAATGATAATTATTTAGAAATTATAAAAATGTAATTATTCTTGAGTAGAATATGGTGAGAACATGCTTTGAACTAAATGATAATTCAAAAATTATTCAAGAGAGAGAAAATATCATTGCTTGTGATATTTTAATGATAATTCAAAAATTATCCATGATAGATAATGTATCATTTCTTGTGATATTTTATCTATTTTTGAAATAAAATACATATTTTGGTTCTGGTAATCCTTGATGAACCTCGAGTGTCAATGTTTTTATAATAAGGTCGTGAAGAGATGTTCTATACTAGTTTATCCCCACCCTTTTACATCAGTAACTTTTTGAGGTAGGAATTTCCTTACCTTTTTTGGATTGTTAACCATTGTTTCCATCAATATAATTATGTATAGTCATATTTTTATGACCATTCTAGATTATGATCGAAGGTGGGTGTGTGTATAGCCCTGGAAACATTATGTTACACTTGATTCCATGAGTAATTTGTATCTTTTATTCATGTTTGATATTGATAACATGTATTGTGTGTGACACCTTACTTATGATGACATGTTATGTATAATCATGTATCTTACCATGTTTTTTATGATTTCGGGGTAATGTTCTTGGATCCCAAGATAGATAGACCTTCGTGACATATTATCCCTTGGATAGGGAGTACACATGACTTTCTAAAATAACAACAGGGGACCTATGCACTGGGTAGGGATACGATGATGCCTCAGGGGATTATGTGTGATGGATCCAATAACTAGTAGATACCAAGGTGTATGTTACTTGATGACGAATGGATTTTTATTATTTCTTGATCCCTATTTTATGGAAAGAACATAACCTTCTTGATGATAATTGATGTTGATTTTCACGATCACTTGATCCCAAGTAGCATGATTCATTAGCCTCCTGGCAAATCCTTGATTCTTCTGACACCTTGATTATCCATCTGGCATAGAGCCGATGAAGGTATGGCTGGGAGTGTGTGACAACTTGGTTATCACACAACCACTCAATTTGTGATTTTATGTTTATGATTATCATGCATTGATCATTATTATGTGATACACTGTTACACTTTAGAACATCGGGTTAAGGATGGATTGGTGGTGTCCTACTCAATCTTGTAATCACACCCTATTTGAGAATTTTGATGAGCTTATAGATTGCATGAGGGATTTGCAAAATGGAAAGGGCCATATGGTGGATAGTTGGCTGGAGGATCATGGAGATAATAGTAGACCGCGAAACACTCCATAGGATCCACTGTTTATTTATTTACTTTATCTACTTTATTTCCTCTAGAAATGATTTCCACTTACAAGAGTTGCTTTATTTGTATTACATGTATGTCATCTTTACTTTTCAACATGTTTACTCTGATTATTTATTATATTGTTTATTATTGATTATTGATCATATGAAATGATATTTAGGGTATAGTATCCCCACTTATGGACTCATACCCACATTTCTAGACAGCAACCTATTGTGTATGGGGAGATGCGCATGAGGTCATGTACAATTTCAGCTCAAACCTGGTGATTCGAATCAGGATGTTATAAAATGGAATAAAATAACAAAACTAACTAACTTTTTCTACTATTTTTTTGGGTTGGGATAGGTTATATGGGAGATAGGATAATTGGGATTTGTATAGGGAATCTATGACATTGCCTGGCCAACATTACATAGTGGACCTCTGAATTTCCATAAAAGGGGAAAATATATTTTGTTATTACTATTGATTAAATTAACCTTAGGTGATGCACATGATATTTATATGTGATTTATGAGATTTCACTTATGTCCATTCATCATGACTAGGCACCTAGGATCACATTATATATATATACTTATTGTTGTGATTCATAGTAGTTCATTAATTAAATTCCTTGATTTTTATTATCTGTTTGGGATAGTTTGTTATGTGTGATATACCTTTATTGCCATGCGGCATGATATATCTTTTTTGAAATTAATTATTTGAACTGATCATGCCATTGTGTTAGTATATATATAAAGAATGTGACTAACATTCAAGGATGGAGTAAAGGGTTATTTCTACAAGGCTTATACCTTGGGTTGATGGTATACTCCTAGGAAAACATTGTGTGATCCCATAGACTGATTAGGGTTTATCCTAAAGAGTCCTTTTATTTTCTTATGTGTGTTCCTTCATGTTACAGAAGTTGTCTCCTCTACGTAGTATTATAGAAATACTTTGGAATCAGGATGAAATACTTCCATAAGGAGATACTTTTCAGCATTAACATTCGATGTATAGGAGAAAGTAGTCGATATTTCTCCCACACATTCTATTAGGTATAGGTAGCAGGGCTGCTTCAATCAGAATACATTATCTTAGTTCTTGTCCTTGGCATAAGAGTTTAGAACTATGGTCAAATATGCACTTACATACAATCCAAAATTTTTCATCCTTATAAGGCACCAGAGGCCCTTATGATGTTGAGTAATGGGTTGAAATTGTTGTGGATATTTTACCTATTAGAAACTATGAAGTATCATTGGGTTAAGTTAAAAGGATCTCATGTTGGGTGTGTATCCATTTCAATACCCCGTATCATATGGTGCCAACCGAGCTGAAGTATCTCAAGGTTTTTCTGGATAACATGGAGAAAAAAGGATTCATAAAGCTGAGTACTTCACCATGGGATTCACATAAGTTTTTTCCAATAAGGAAGATAGTAGTCATTAGCTATGAATAGATTAAAGGAATCTAAACCCGATGATGGTCAGGAAGAAATATCCATTTCCCACGATCAATTATCTTTTTAATTAGTTTGGGGAGCCTAGTGGTTCCCTAAGATTTTTCTATGATCTAGCTATCACCAGTTGAGAGTTAGAGGGGAGTAAATTTCAAAGACTACATTTTAGATTTGATATAAACTGTATGAGTACTTGGTGATGTCATTCAGGATAACGAAATCACCAATAATGTTCATTCCCCTCATGAACAAGATATTTCATCCATACTTGAACTCATTCTTCATAGTGACCATCGATGATGTCCTCATCCACTCCCCAACACCATAAGAACATGCTAGGCACCGAGAGATAGTCTTGAGTACACTTTGAGCATATATGCTTTACACCAAGATTTCGAAGTGTGAATTCAAGATTTTAGAGATGATATTAATAAGACATGTGGTCTCTGAGACCATTATATCTATAGACCTAGAGAAATTTGAGACATTCATGTCTTGGACACATCCTCAGAATGTGTTTGAGATTATGATATTTTTAGGTTCAATAAGATATTAATGGTAGTTTATCTAGGACTTATCTTAGCTATAAACACCCATGAAAGCACTGAAAAAGGAGGAAGTGAAGTTCAAGCAGCTGGACTGATGTGAATATTTGTTCCTTGAACTCAAAATAATGTTGAAGACAACTCTAGTACTAACACTCTCTAAGCCCAGGATCAGTTATGTAGTGTACTGTAATGCATCATGCATTGGTTTTGGAGTTATGTTGATGCAAAGAGAGTATATAGTAGCCTATGAGTGTAACATCCCATGTTTTTTGAGTGTTTTGATTTCCTCTTCCATTTTAAATTTTCTAATTTTGGAGGGTATTACATCTATTTTATCATTTATTGGAACCTAATTATGAGTTTTCCTTTAATCCAAGACCTTATGTCTTGATGGGTTTAGAGGCTTTGAATATGACTCCGGAGTTTATATGGGTTTCAAGTGCATCTGAGGACCGAAGGAACTATTTTGGAAAAGTGAAGGCTAAGGTGCATGAATAGATTTAACTGCGTGGCCTCCTAGTAGAAACTATGCATCCCCTTTTTTCACTGATCATGGTTTGGGAAACTGTACAAGATGGGGTGTGTGATCGTATGAGACCACTGTAGTTTTTAATAGAGGGAATTTTTACAATTTGTGCATAGTTAGGGAAAACCATGCATAATCCACACACTTAGTGCCAAATGGAAAATACCCTCACAATGTAGCATAAACAGTCAATGTACAGTTTGGAAAACCATGCGGTCTAACCATGTGCCTCATTAAAAGAGTGAAATAAAGAATTTTCCCTTCCTTATATAAACCTTATTTCCTTCTCCTTTCTCCTCTGTGGGTCACACACAATAGGAGGGTTCCTCCTTTTCTTATTTTGGCTAGGGATTGATCCCTCTCCTCCATAAAAACTTCGTTCTTCAAGCTATTTATGGATTTCGATCTGTATCTATAAGAATATCCATCCTCTACCTTTTATTATTCTTTTCCCTTGCCTCATGGAGCACTAAATTTGTGCAAGTCATTTTTCCCTATTTTTAGGGAGTTCATCAAGAATTCCAATTTCTTCTAAATCAGTTTGATTTAGAGGCTAATATCATATGTTCCTATGTCTAAAACAATGAGGTAGGTGGTTCATAATTTTCATTGTGATTTCATGAGTATTTTAGAGCTACAAATTTAGTGCACCGTTATGATTATAGATAGAGACCTAACTAAATTAATTGTTCTCTTTTAATTGAATAAATTTATCATATGTGATTTCATTAGTAGGACCTAACCATGTTTACTCGTGCAAGGCTGGGTTAAAGGTCGTCGACCACTTAGGTAGTTTCTTAACATAGGTTATTGTTTTAAATTAAATTGTTTATTTTAATTTTAATTTAATTATATATATGAAATGCTTGATGAGATTCTTGGGATCATGATGGTCTTGTCTTGAGAATTGATATGGCATTGGCCATATGGATTGAGGTAATTTGATCGTAAGGATGGTCTCAGACCGAGGAATTTGGGTGGTTTTGACCATCGATTGGGTGACTGGTTCATTAGTTGAGGTGGTGAAACTATTCAGTTTTAGTCATGACCCATGATATATGGGATGGGATAGACATAGAATTTGAGTGACATGATTGTAGAGGCATGAGGTGTCGGTTGATGTAGTTTAGGTTCTAAATTATCAATTTTCGCTCACTCATATTGTCCAATGCCCCATTTAGAGTCGTGTGTACATAATTTGACTCATATGATGAGATTGTGTTAACCACTGTGTTGGTAGAGGCCCCTGGTAGTTACAACTTAGGTAAATTGATGGGGTTGTTTTCTATAGAATTCCATGGGTATGGCAAGGAGCCATCATATGACAGTGTTGAGGTTGTTGATTGGGGGGGGGGGTGAGGCTCACTATTATTGAGTCCAGTGGGCTAGGAATTGTTTTGGAGGATGGTTATCTCCATACCTCAGGACATAGTTTGAAGACCCAATGTTATATAATGTTTAGGAGCATATATCAGTGTACCTATGAACGTCAAGATTTGAGCCTACGGTTGCTTTCAAGCAGGGTCCCGAGGGACCAAATTCTTTTGATTGGGCATGCCTTCAAGATGTAGGTTACTTGGTTGATGGTACGAGGTTCCTAGTGACATTAGGAAGTGGATATTTAGGGTTCACATGGGACTAGTCAACATCAGAGGATTCCTTTGGCTATCAGCTAAGGATCTTCTCCTCCTCAGTTATTCTGGTGATGTTCGAAGATGATGATAGCTTCCTGGTGTCTATTGAGCAATAGGGAAGATTTTATTTATTAATTCCATGCATTGTATTTCTTTATTTTAATTATAGTTCTTATTAACCATAAATGTATGGTAGTCACATGTTGGTAGTGGACTACTGAGACTCATTCTCACACCCAACATGATCCCTCTAGGACGCATGTAGATTTCATGTTTTCGCATACAGGTAGGGGTTTGGGATCTAGAGCCAGATCTGATCCTACTGGTTGAGTTGCATGAGATGGAAGGATAGGGACCTTGAGGTTCTTACCTTAGCTGAAGTTTCTTTTTTTTTTCCTTTTTGTATCAACATGCTTATATATATACTGATGGTCGTCCATGGGAGACCCTTTTACAGTTATTGTATTGTATGAACTGTATTGAATGTTTGTTTTTAGTATATACAAATGGCATGTTGACTTTTTTATCTTATTCCACAGCTGTTGTTTAGTTATGCTTCTGCTACTGTCTTTTATTGCTTGTGCTTCTACCATGGGCGGGTTATTGGTCCATCTAGTGTTTGTTGGTCTTTCTTCCAATGTTTAATATATATATATATATATATTAACATTATTATATCATCACTAGAGGTTATAGTCTCCCTACTAGAACTTTTTTTAACCCTCGTTTCTAGTCAGCAACATTTGGTGTATGGGGAGGTGTGCCTAAGGCTAGTGGCACCCAGACCGAAGCAATATTTGGGTGGATAATCGGGCCGGGTAATAAAAATGGTATACATGTGGTTATTAACTAGGAATTAGTATTAGAATATGTCTGGATACTAATGGTACCAAATTATTTTATTTTCTGATGGTTTTACTGTTTGGTCTATGGTAGACTGGAGATTAGGATCTTGTCAGAACTGGATTTGTAGCTCATTCTTGGGTGTCTGGAGCCCCATGCATGGGGGAGAGACCAAGTTTCCAGGGGTGAAAATTTATATTCTTCTTTTATCATTCTTCTTTGATCACTTTTTAGTTTATTTGATTTCCACCTTGAGTCATACACTTGGAATGTGATTGTTACCTGTTATGATATGTGACCCTTGATCTGGTAAGGTAAGGGAGGAGATTTGGACCCTTGGCCCAGTATAGAAAGGGGTAATGTGTTATGCTTATTTTTTTATAGGAACATAGTAGGATTGTGATATATATATATACACATTTGTGTACGTGTGTGTGTTCCTGTAATAATTTTTTTGGTTATATGTGATATGTGATAATTATATACATGGGTCAGGCTCTTATAGGAGCATGAAGGTACAATGAAATGGTGTGATATTGATCACCATGTAGGGAGACTTGGTCATTGGATTGAGGTTACATGGTTCATCATGATTGGTCTGGACCAAGGCATATGTGATACTTGGATATGTTACGGCTGGGTAAGGGTCCAAGAGGCCAAATGTCATGTGGCATGGTTATAATGGGGGAGGGTAAGGGTAGTGAGTTGATGCTTTATATTATTCATTTACCTATTTTCCTTATATATATATTATCTGGATTGTCTAACCATGTAATGGTATTAAGGGGGTTTCCACATAGATGGATTCAGATGGAGTGTCAGGCAGGTGGTGATGTGGTGTCATAGGGGAACGTGCAGGTTGAGGCCCCTGAGGGTTAGTCAGATCATGAGCCATAGGTACATGTTCATGCACAAGCTCAGGTGTTGGCAGGGAAGCTTCCAAATTTGACTTCTTTTGGGTTGTTTCTTGAAGAGTAGCTCAGAGTGAGCTTGTTATGTGTCATCTATAGAATCGACAGGGGAGCTCCGAGAGCAGATCCTTCTATGGAGTATCATACACATGAATTCCAGTCGTAGTACCCAACTCTTTTTCAGGGTGAGGGTGCTCTATATGTGGTTAATTACTAGATCGAATCGATAAAGATGATCTTTGAGTAGCTAAAGATGCCCCCAAGGTGGAGGGTCAAGCTGGATACTTATATTCTAATAGGACCATAAAAGTACTAATGGGACATGCATGTTCAGGCGGGAAGACATGAGGGACTGGCCTTAAAAGACTTTGAGGCCAGGTTATTCGAGCACTTCATCCTGGAGATGATGAGGGAAAATATAGATCATTAGTTCTTCATCCTTCAATAGAGATACATGTCTGTCATGGACTATGTAGTGACGTTCATTGAATTGTCTCTCTTTGCACCCATTATGGTGAGCAATGACACCTCGACAGTGAGGTGCTTCAAGGATGGTCTACAACACATGATTTGGGTGATATTAAACATATTCATGTTGGCCTCATTGTCATAGGTAGTGAATAAGGTCATCATATTTGATGGAAACTTGATGAACCAGTCTTAATCGAGCCAGATGATGATTGTAGGTGATGTTAGTGGTGACACTTCAGATGGCAGAAATCAAGGCCTAGAGGAGTTCCAACAGTGCAGTCAATCCAAGGACTCAAGGAAACCACCTCAGAGTGGATCATTGATAGTGTGGTTCCAATGTAGATAGACATGACATGTCCAAACTCAGTGCATGCTACACCCCAATATTTTTATGAAATATTTTTTTTAATAATTTGATTTCTTTGATGTCTTTATTTACACACAAAAGGGGCTTAACTTGTGTTACACGCAACACTGAGTTTCTATGAAACATCATTTTATTATTATGATTATTTTAGAAAGAAAATTATAACCTTTTAGGTAGAATATTGGGCATGAATATTATTAACACAATTATTAAAGTATTTTTTACACATGTAAAACCCTTTTGAAATTAAAAGGAAATATTTTTCTGAAAAACTA
This sequence comes from Viscum album, assembly GCA_963277665.1. Classification (NCBI taxonomy): domain Eukaryota; kingdom Viridiplantae; phylum Streptophyta; class Magnoliopsida; order Santalales; family Viscaceae; genus Viscum; species Viscum album. Next base: position 11,456,017 of record CAUJRU010000002.1, read on the forward strand.
TTTAAATGCGGACAAGTGTGTTTTATAAAAATAAAATAAAAAGTAACACTTGTTGGATTATATTAATTAAATATATATATATAATATTCAATATAATGTTTAACATTTATCCTATGTGTTTTCTATACACTCTATAAAAATAAATCCAGTTTTATGCTTAAAAATTGTATTTGTTCTTATAGTAGTGTTATCATCTTTTAATGGTGCACTTGTTTTAAAAAAACGGACACTTTTATAAATTATATTTGAAAAAATAAAATTATTATTTGAAATAAAGATATCAAAATTTACTTTGGTTTATTTTTATATATTTTTTTGATAAGTTTCACGTTTTCATGAATAGAGAAAAATACTTAATTTTAATTAAAAACAAATTTTTCATCTATATAAGTTATATTTATAAATTATATTTTTGTTTGGTTTCAAAGTATAATCAGGAAACTTTTATATCATTCAGTACAATTTAGGTCATTTTAATCAATTTCACATTGAATTTGGATCTAAAAACATTTCAATATTTTGAACGTTTTCACTTTAAAAACACGTTTTCTCACCCCGTTTATGAGATTAGTTTTAAAATAATTTTAAATTAAATTTATCCATTTATGTGTTTTAGATTTTGAGAAATGGATTCCATATTTGGAATCATAATTTATTAATTTTTTAAATAGGTCTATTTTATATTTGTACAATGTGAAAAGTAACTTTATTAAATTTTGTTACCATGGTTAAGGGTAAATCGGGTAATTAAGAGTAAAATTATTATTATAAATAATAAAAAACTACCTTAACACTTGAAAAAATGATATTTTAAGAATTTAATTATAACCTTAACACACATATTTTTAAATTTTATAATTTATTGGACACTTGTCCATGAAAATGACTTGGATATTATTAAAATCAAAGAAAGTGCAAAAATCTCACACTCTTACTTTTATTGAGTATAATATTTTTAATATGGGGTTAAATAGAAGATATTCTCTAATATATATATTCCTATGAAATATAAAATGTTTATATACATAATAGAAATATATTTTTAATTTTTAGTGAAGAAATAATTATAATAAATAACTACACATTGGCGATGTAGTAATTATTCAATTAATTAAATACTCAATTAAGTGATATTAAAAATATTAAAAGAGATATAATTTGAATTGATTGGGGTGATAAACTAATTTAATATGTGAATATGACATATTAGGGGTGTATTAAATGAAGTTTTTAAATGTAATCTTTCTATTTTTATTTTCCTAAATCCAATGTAATGAATATTGTCAAAATTGACACTAATGATATTTTATGAAAATAATATTTTATTAAATTACTTAAAAATAATAAAAATATTAAATAAGGAAAAAATTTATAAATTATGGTATAAATATCATAAATTTACCATTTATAGTTCAATTGAAAACATATTAGTAAAAATATCAACCTTTTAATATTAAATATGTTTCCACTATAATTAAAATTAAAATATGTTAAATAAGGGTTAATAAAAATGGTAAGATTTAAAATTACAAAAAAACTTGTCTAATATATATTATTTTAAGTAATTATTACCATATAACAAATTATATTAAAATAATGTTCCATTTGGGGATACTTTTATTGATATTTAATTTATTATAAATTAATCTTTTTATAAATTCCAAAAGTGTACCTCACCTTCATTAAAAAAGGACACCTTCTCCCTTATCTCATTACACAACATTGAGAATTATATCTAGAAAAAAACCTTCCCATTTATATTTAAAACATATATATATTAGTTTTGGAGATCCTGTTCTTCCAAAAATACCAACACCATATCCCTTAATAAGAGGTTTAAAGGAGTTATTTCGAAAAAGAGGTAATCACTCTAACTGGTCTCTCACTTTTTATAATCTTTTATACATACTAAAAATATATGATATATATCATAAAATAATAAATTAATAATCCTATATATTCTTAAATTTTTTTATAATTTTTAATACACCATTATACAACCCCTTTCCAATCAAACAAGAAGTGAAACTTTTTCTTGTGCATACGTACGGCTTACCGTCTCCAAGAAACGTTATAATTCATTTTCCCTCACCATATTTTATGAGTGGGAATTATGATGGGTTTAATGTTTATATATGATATTTATGACATAAATATACTTCTATATTTATAATATATCTACCTTTTTACTATCTAATCTTTTGGTAAATGATAATTTTGCTCGTGCGTACGTATGGCTTACAATCTCCACGATGTGATGTGATTCATTTTTCATCTATATTTCACATGGACAGTAATAATGATGAATTTTATTAATATATATGATATATATAACATAAAATTTATTCTTTAATGATAATATTTCATATAATTTTTGTTCTTTTAATATGAAAATAAAATGAAAACAATGTTCATTCGTACATACGGCCTACCATCTTCATGAACGATGTATTTTTTTCGACCTCTAACTTTTATGAATCACCATGAATACATATTTAATATATATATATATATATATATATATCATTTTTATAATTTTAGGAATAATTAAATCATGATTTATATAATATTACTAAGGGTAACAGGTCAAAACATGTATAAAAACAAAGTGGTTATTACCCGAAACATAACTTTAACATGGAATTTTTAATAAGTGGGTATTATAAAGTCATAAGTAAATAATATATGGTATTATATATATAAATATGTTTCTATGGTATATATATAATAAACTTATATTTATTATAAAAGGGATTTGAACATATATACAGGAAGTAAGGACTTAAGGTAAGGGATTTTTCTCTCACTTTTTTTTATGTAGGACACATGCTGTATACACTAATTTTTCCTTCTAAGTGGTGTATATACTAACCATGAATTTATTTAATGAGTATTATCCTAAATATTTTGGTATTTTAATATCCATATATTTTTATTTATTTCAGGGTCCATACAATTCAACTGATTATAAATTGGTAAGGGTTTATTTTTCAATCTCATCAATTTTCTGGATTATTTTGTTTTAAGTATCTATTGGGGAATATTTATCTTCCATGTCCATGTTTTCTAAAAATGTTTTGAAAAATGTTTTTACTATTATACTACGAATATATAAAGTTATTTTTACCTATGTTTTACTTTTTATGAAATGGTTTGAAAATAATATCTATTTGTCATTTTCTAAACAAGGCTCTTTGTGACTTTTCTAATAAGAATATACAGAAGGAATGTTTTTTAACTTATACAGAATGAATTTAATTTTCTTACATCATGATTAATTAGTGATCTTAATCTTACATTACAATCTTAAAATTTTATCTTAAAAAAAATTTCCTTTATAATTTCACAACTCTTTAAAAAATTATTTTATAAAGGAAAGGATATTTTCCTCAAGAATTATTTCATATGATCTTTTGAAAATCATTTTTACATATAAGATGAAAAAGTTTTTTTATTTCTTATGATTTAATCAGTATTTTATGTTGAAGTGTTTATAAAACTCATTTACTTACATGGATTCTAAGATAGTGAATGATTTATGGTCAGGTTTAACACATATGTATAGTTTTCATTAAGTGATGGGTGGGACCTATGTATCCCTCCAATGTATTGGGAAATGAATTATATCTCATGAGATAGTTAAGGGAAACAAGTCTATGTTCTTGATCCGTGATGGAAAACAAGTCAATGTGCTTGATATGTTAAGGGAAATAGTTAATAAGTCCTAATCCAAGAGTCTTGGTAGTTATCCTTGAAATATGTAATGGTTTCTATACTTATGATGATTCCACACATATTTAAGATATGAAATTTTGTTTCATGATTGAGTTATGATGAATTTTCATTATTATGATTCATGTATTTTGAAATGTTAATGCCTTATGCCATGACTCATGTTTTTGATCCATGAAAGGTTGGGTATAAAATTTGTACATTATGATAATGATCACATACCCATATTTATTATCTTATAATAAATTGATATCTTCCATTTTTACCCATACTGACCATTTGAGCTCACCCTTTCCTTTTGTTTCCTTTCCACAAGTTATTGAGAAAGCTTTTAAGTAGGGGTACTAAAAGGGAAGATCTTTGTGGAAAACATTGAAAATATTTCACCAAATTAGATGTTTTTTCTATGTTTCCAAAGGCACTAAAATATTATAGTCTATGGCCATGTGTTTGTGTAATGTAATGAATATTCATCTTAGAGAATATTTAATATCCATGTATGAAAATCATGGGTCGTTATAGTTGGTATCAAAGAAAAGTTTTAGTCATCCTTTAGAATCTAGTATGAGAAAACCTTATAAATATCCCTAAGGATAAGTCTAATTATAGGTTACAATACTAGAGTTTTTATAATGATAATGTATAAAATAGTATTAAATATAAAGTATCATAAATTGAAATTTTATAAGTAATTTACCCTGATTATGCAGCTCTACCACTGTGATTAGTGTTTCTCACACTATGCTTTCAAGTTTTACTCAATATATGGAACCCAAAGGAACTGAGTTAATGATTAATGTAATGGTCAATGAAATTATTTTCCTCCAGAGCAACTGAATGTTATAGGAGCATGAATAAAAAATATTGGTGTTATTCCCACACAACCTTTTTAAGCTATGAATCATTATAGACTTTAAAATGAGAAAAGGAGGGAACAAAACTCTACTGGTTACTTCAAAAGGTATAATCCATCTTATTTCAATGGGTATTTTCATACAATAGTTTCTAAGTAAAGGATTAGTACCACTGAAAATATATTTTCAGTTCTCCACTGTTCAGAACATGAGAATGTCATTTAGGTTGTCTATCATTTTGAAGGTGAAGAAGATCAATGGTGAATATTATAAAGAATACACGGAAATGAGATGAAATTGACTCCATGGAATGGGATGAGTTTAAATATTTATTTTTCAATAAGTAATTTCCTCAAAATTCTTCATAGGAAAATCTAAAATAAATTCCTTAAGTTAAATAAAAAGGACAATGAATTTGTTGGAACCTATGAATAAAATTTTACAATACTCGAAATTTATTCTTCTGGTATTGTCATCCAACATAAAAGTAAGGTTTATAGATTATTCAGTGTCTTAAAACCAAGTCTTTTAAGGTAATTATCCATAAGGTAATTTAGTAGCTATGAAGAAATTGTATGATGTTTCATCAAGGTGGAAATGGAAGTTGGAGTTACTTATCAATCTCATGGTTTTTGAAAATAAAAGGAAGATGGGGTTTAAATAAAAATATAAAAACCAAGGAGAAAATATGATGAGTTTTATTTTATGTTAAAAGTGTAGAAAGAATCATGGTAGATATTTTTTTAAGGGGACTGGTAAGTGTTTCAAGTGTGGAAATAAATCTCATCTAGAAAATGAATGTTGAAGTAATGGGAAGAGGTTTTCTAATGATGTTAATAGAGATAATACTACACAGAATAAACCCCCCACACTTGAATTATTCAAGTGTTATAAAAATGAGCATTGTGCTAATCAATAACCAAATATAAGGGTTAATGATGATGATCTATGTCAATAATGTCACACCCACCATCTTTGAATTAACTATTTTATTAATTTTCTTTGCATCGGGTAGTTCGGTTTTAACCCCGACTTAATATTTTGAGTTATTATTTTTAAAATGCATGTTTTTGACATTGAATGAGTCTAGAGCACCGCGGTCGAAGCCGCGCAGCCTCTCCTGGGTCGTCGTGCGACCTTGCCCGGTTCACCGTACACCCTGTCGATGCTCAATTAGTTTAATAAAATGAATTAATAAATAATAAAGAGAAAAAAATATTAATGGATTGTTTTAATTATAATAAAAATATTATTATTATTTTGGGATGTTATTATTATTATTATTATCATTATTATCATAAATGTTATAAATTTTTATTTTATTTTATTACCATCAATTTTGTTTGATTATTTTTATTATCATTACCATTATTATGCTAAATTTTAGTTTAATTTTATTATTTGTTTTATTTTAATTCTATTTTTATTTTAATTTATTTTTTTTCTTCATAGTTGCGTTAGGGTTTCTCTTCCCCCTTGGCTGGTCTGCGCGCGACTCCTCCCTTTACGGATTGACCCCTAAGCTTTCCTCCCTGTCAGATCTCCCTCGCAGCGAACCCCCCTCAATCTTCCTCACGCTATTGCGCTGTGCCACTCTCCCATCCGACCACCTCCCTCAGTCTGTCGCGCCACCAGCTACCCCGCCACTCCCTTCTAGACCACCATAGTCGTGACCTTCCTCCTCCCTCGTCAGCCTCCCGTCCGGCTGACTCCCCTTCTTCATCGCCTCTTCGTCGGCGTGAGCCGACCCGCGACACCCCCCATCATGCACCCCCTATGTTCGACACCTCCTCCATTTTCAGCCATGCCACACCCATCCCAGGCACGACCCTCTATCCATCGCACCCAGTTCTCAACCTCCCAGCACACTCCTCCCTACTTTTCTACCCTCCTCCTCTGCCACGCCTCCCGGTCGGCCTGCTGGCGTCGCCCACACCCCCCTCGGCCAACCCCTCTTACCCAACTCGCGCACTCCCTTCAATAGATAGCCACCATCTCATCACTTCCCTCCCGGCCATCCCGGTCGCATGTCTCCAGAAATTTGGATGCGTCGACCACCTCTTTTAGCCTCCCCTCGTGTGAACCAGCCGACTCTCCAGCGACCGCAACCTCCCCCCTTTTTGGTAGAGTCTCCACTCTTGATTTTATTTCACTTTTTTTTCTTATTGAATTTTTGGTTGTCCAGTGGGTATGGGGTTATTTTAGGGTTTCATCTTAATTTTTCTTGGTTCTAATTCTTGTTTAGGGTTCACCTTTGGATCCCTTGTGGTGCACATTAGGTGTAATTGGTGTTTCACACAAGTTTGTGGGAAAGTATTCACCCGGTAGGTGGTTCCGCATATGATTATTAATTGCTAAGTTCATTTGCTTAATTAATTAATTTATCATGTTTACTAATCAGTTTTTTTGGTGTGCATTGAATTTTTACTTTAGGTTCATCATGTTTTAATGTGTTTATTAGCGTGTTAATATGAAATAAGTATGTTGCGGTGAAAACCACTGTCGAACTGCTTGCTAGTGTTTCATAAGTTGTGCAGTTTATTTTGTTAGACCGTGAAAAGGGTGAGAATGGTGTTTTGGGCGTAGCATCTATATGCGTTTTTTCATAAATGAACATTTAATGAGTTTGTGGCGTTTAATTTCATTCGGTGTATTTCGTAATGGTTTGAAAAAAATTTTCTGGTAGTTTGTTTAATTATATCAATGGTATTTTTAACTGTGCAAGTGGTTTTCTTTTATTGCCTGGGTAATGAAGATTGTGTTATTAAGATGGTGAGGTGATCGTATGGTCATGTAGGAGGATTTGGGTTGGTCTAGTGTGAGGCAGTGTTTTGTCTTTAAAATTTATTTGTGAAAGTTTTAATTGTTTTATTAAATAATTATTAAGGGTGAATAATTTTTTTGGTTAAATTGTGTAAAGGTTTTGATGATTAATGTCATACGACGTGTGTGAAAATTGTTCAATAAATCCTTTTAATGGTGTGTCTGGTAGTGAATATTTTTTCTTTGATATTGCAGTCATTTTAATTGGTTGTGTAAATAATGCGGGTTTAGTTTTGGGATATTTTTAGTGTGTGTGTTGTTTCAAATGGATTTTGTGTGTGAAAATTGTGGTTTTGGTTTGTGTAGGGTCTTTTATGGTTTGAGTATATTGTTATAACATGTGAAATGAACTCTGAACTACTTGAGCACAGACGGGAAGCCTGGGTAGCTAGGAGGGTGGACTAGACTAGTGGGCTAGTGTTTCAGAGGTGACTCGACCCGGTTTCACTAACAGGACTACCGATTGCAACACTAACTAAACATATGCTTTTCTAAGGGTCGTGGCCTTCTAAGCTACGTTTTTTGAGGGCCGTGTCCTTCTAAGACACATTTTCTGAGGGTTGTGGCCTTCTAATCCACTTTTCACCGAGACACGAAGATCTAGGGACCCAATCTAGCTAACACCCATACAGTCTCTCCCATATTAGTGCTCATTGGTTACTTTATGCTCATCGGTGTGACACATTGGTTATTTTAAAAAGTAAGGGTGTGTGTGTTTTGATTTAAGTTGTTCCATTTGAAACTGTTTTCCTTAATCCCATTTTCTTTTAAACTATTCTAGAATTTACTTATTTTCTTTAAATAAAATTACAAATGTATTTGTCATTTAATAATTTTGCGTGGAACCTTTTTATTGGGTGACGTCCTATTGGGATTTTGGCTCACACCCTACATACACCTTTGGGTGTATTTAGATTATGTTTCTTCCGTATTCTAGGTCAAAGCGTTAAACTCAATGATGGTGGTTTGGATTTTTGTCGGTCTCCTCAAGCAGGTTGGTGTTGGTAGCTTGGAGGTATGACTTCTCATGTAGTTTGGAGTCTTGAGTTAGAGTTTTATGTTTTCTATCTTTGTTTTAGTTCCCTTTGGGTTTTGAGTTGAATTGTAAACATTAAGTCTGATTATACTTTAAAGGCATGTTTGGGTGTCTGTTTCTAGTTTTAGTTTATTTATCTTGTTGGTTGGTTGTGCTTACTTGTTCGGGTATGTCACGACCCACCTTCACAAAAAAGGAGAGAAGGGAAAATAGATTTCTAGACCCTTCCTTATTTAAGTTGAAGGAGAGATAATGACCCAGAGACCCGCCTTTGATAGGTCCCGAAGTGGAGACCAACATCAAGGGTATAAAATCACAAACAAGATGGAAGTCACTACCCTTTTTATTGTTATAGGATCAAGAGATAAGATAGAAACCCCAACAACACCAAAGATGAAAGTAAAGGTAAAGCCAAAAGTAAACCATTCCCATATGCATGTTCAAAAGTAAAAGATACAAGCCACAAGAACTCCAAAGGTGAAATACCAAAAAAAAGGGAAAACGACAACAACAACTACCCTAAGGTCTGAGCTAGTATAGTCACGCACGATCCCTGAAGTCCTCCTAGAAACCAGAAAGCAGTTTTATATACGTAGGGTGAGCATATAAGTATACTCAATAGGAAAAACCAAATACTCTCGTGCACAAGTGGGGAGGCATCCTAATACCCCGTGGAAAAAGAGATAACCAAAACATCTAGCAAGGTAAACTATCCACCCAAGCCTCACCAAGGTACACTCCCCAAATAATTCAAGTCAAGTAAGGTTTAGTAATAGAACATCGATATTTGGGTACCCCGCGCCACTTCCCCACTGGTTATTGAAGACATCCTACGCATCGAACCAATCCCACCATTCTCACTGTAGTCCCACTACCACACCCCGCCTGCACACACCTGGGCCACAACAACACATCCCGCCCGTAGACACCTAGGCCACAAATGTCGTCTCGCTCTCAGGCACCTGGGCCAAAACCACCATGCATAACCACACCCGCAAACTCCTGGGTCAGAACAACTACTGCCATGCCCGAAGACACCTGTGCCGCATCTAGAAGACACTTGGGAAACAAACTGCCTGCAACACCTGGGCCAACCACCAAAACTACCATGCCTGAAGATTCTTGGGTTAATAATGGAATTTGGCCATCACAGCCTGCCCAAAGATTTTTGGGCTATTCGGGAAAGGGATAAGAAAAGGAGCTAATAACCATCCACTCATAAGAGTGTTGGGAAAAAACACCCTCCCCCATGAAATGGGGGTGTTCAGCACTAAAGTGCTCAACTTGGGTGGGGTGTGAATAAGAAACATAATAAATACCATATATGTATAGGTAACAGGCACTCATCCCAACCTAGGGGATCCAAAACCTAAGCACAAACACCCTCATTACTATTCATTCATAAAAGAAAATCACATCACTCACGGCCAAGTCACAACTCATCCCCAAAAACAACTCCCCATTTAAACCATTTTTGTTTTCATGTTCAGGTGATCCCATTTAGGTGAATTCTACACTACTGGGCAAATAACAGGCACAACCAAAAGACGGAGAAGGAGAGACAGAGAAACGGTAATTTAAGCATTCGCACCCAGTTCTCTTGTAAAGTCACAACAACAAAAGGGATCAGTGAGATCTCTCAAAGTACTGGAACCAAATCAAGCCTGAAGATACAACCCACATAACTTCAAATTCACAACCAACAACCATGCCACAACAGTGGATCCCATCCCCATTCACATATTCCCATAAGAACCAAGCAAAACAAAACACCTACTACCAAAAAAGAGTGGGAAACTTCAAGGTTCAAGAACATCATTCATTAGGTTCTTCTTTCTGTTTGTTAACTGGGGTGATCACACAGAGATTATTGTTTTACTGAACATCCATTTAAGCCAACTGAGTTTAGGTGATTAACCAATTTCCATGTTACAATTATCTATTCATCACAAAAGACAAGGGTTCATTAGGACGCAAGGAAAGACCACCAACGACCATGATTTTCAGTGAGCATAATCCCATACAGTTCACAACACATATCAACGTGAAAGAGTACAACAGAACATCGATCACACCCCCTTCATTCTTTAAAGGACCGTTCATTATCTTCATTAAGTTTGGATTCATCAATCCCCATAGAGACAATAGCATACCCACCCCGCATGATACATAGTAAGGAGAGACGAAGGAAAAACCCTACCTGATTGATCAGGGATCAAAGTTATTCTCCACATGCCAAGAACATGGGATGCATGATTTGTAGGAGAGGAATGTCGGGAACTCCATGGATGAGTAGAAAACTCCATCACAGGCATACCATAAGTCTCGGGAAGGAGGGACTCCAGGTGCACCAGTGAGAAGAAGGAAATCCAGCTGACGAGGGGAAGGAAGAAACTCTAGCACGATATAAAAAGATGAGACCCTATTGCTATGGGATATGGAAATTTTGAATGTCTTGAAAGTCATATCATGGTTTCCCATGTGGTTTGGGTGGTTACACATGATGATATTAAGTTGTTATTTAATATCCCCCATCGGGGAGGTTTCTCGGGATTTTAGGTATTAATTATGGGATTTAAATGGCCTTGAAAGGGGTATTAAATTGTCTTTACGTCAAAAGATATGTTGCGGGAGTGGAAAAGTCAGAAACTAGAAAAAATAATGAAGAGGACATGGTGCCACCGACACGGTTCCACCATCACGGTGTCACCCTCACGGTGCAACCGTCACGGTTCCACCGTGACTGGTGCCACCGTCATAGTGCCACCAGTTCGGTGGAGCTGTGTTTTGGAAAAGTAATGGGCCAGGAGGTCCCGGGCCATTACATCAGATACCTCTCTAACTATTCTCTCCCTCGAGAATTAAAGCCAAAGTAGAAGAAAAGAGGGGTTCGAACAACCACCTCGAAAGATACCTCTCAGGATTAAACCTCCTTGTCACCAAGGAACGCACCCTTCCTCATCTATCCCCTGAACAATCACAATTATACCACTCCTATCCCCCCGTGCAACCATGAAAAACAAGGATTAAACCGTCTGGTCATGTGAGTGAGGGGTTTCCCTTCCTCCATGTTAAGATATTATCCACTTTGGGCGGCACTGACTCGCCCGCACGGGTTTAGGCGCATCCAATTTAATGCATCTTAACTAGGGATCAGGTCCTCCCCTCCCACATTTCAGGACTCTTCACACACATTCACATAATAAGGAAAACTATACATTCCATATTTAACAAGTAAAGCATTCCATCACAACAAGTACTAGGAGAACAAAACAAAAATCAAAACAACTCTGGGTACTGGGCACGCATATGTGCTTCCCGTTCCCAGGTACTCTCCTCAAGCCCACCATGCCTCCATAACACATGAACCAAAGGAATGGTTCGTACACGAAGCACCTTCTCTTCACGACCTTTGATCACCACTGGTCGTTCCATAAACGTTGCATCGTCCCCGATATCTAGCTCTCCCCAGTCGAGGACATGTGAATCGTCATGCAGATACCGATAGAGCTGGGACACATGGAAGATGTCTTGTATCCTCAATAGCGGCGGTGGTAGCGCTAGCTGATAAGACACTTCTCTAACCCGCCGCAACACTTCGAAGGGTCCGATGAATCTGGGAGAAAGCTTACTCCCCCTACCGAACCTCTGTTGTCCACGCTGAGGGGATACCTTCAAGAACACGTGGTCCTCGACCCCGAACTCCATGGGTCTCCTCCTATTATCAGCATAAGACTTCTATCGGTACTGTGTTGCCTTCATCCTTTCCTGTATAAGCTGAAACTTCTCTGTCATGCTCTGCACCACTTCCGGGCCAAGAAAACTCACTTCCCCAACCTCGGTCCAGCACACGGGTGAGCGACACGACCTTCCATACAGAGCTTTGAACAGAGACATGCCAATGGAAGAGTGATAGCTATTATTGTAGGCAAACTCTACTAGAGGCAAGTGTCGCACCCACGATCCTCCTAAGTCCAGAATACATGTCCGCAGCATATCCTCCAAGGTCGGGATGGTGCTCTCTATTTGTCCATATGTATGGGGATAGAAAGCAATGCTAAGACGTAGCCGGGTGCCAAAAGCATGCTGCAATCCTCTCCAGATTTGTGAGGTAAACCATGCATCCCTATCTGAGACTATGGATCTTGAAACTCCATGAAACCGCACCACCTCATCTACGTACCTTCATGATAAGGCATCCACTGCACCCAACTCCTTGATCTCTAGAAAGTGAGCCGATTTTGTCAACTGGTCCACCACTACCCAGATAGCATCGCAACCTCCTTGAACCTTGGGTAGTCCCGTGATAAAATCCATCGAGATGTCCTCCCACTTACACTTGGGGACATCTAGAGACTGCAACAAACTTCCTGGAACACGGTGTTCAGCCTTCACCTGCTGACACACTAGGCACTTTGCTACGAACCCTGCCACCGCCCGCTTCACCTCAGGCCCATAGAACTGACCTCTCAAGCCCCAGTACCTCTTGGAAACTTTCGGGTGCACTGCTAGGGGTGATTTGTAGAACTCACTAAGAACTCTCCCTCGCATCGTCTCTAGAACAAACAGCTTCACTCGGAAAAGCATCCGGTTCTGACCATCCTTTGTCCACCCTTCCGAAGCATCACCTTGGTTAACCTGGTCACGCATCACTTCGCTTTCTGAGTCTTACCATTGGGTCTCCTCTACCTACCACAACAGAGAAGACTACACTATCATCTGATACAGGCAACCTCTGCCACCTTCCATCTTTGCATCTAGGTGTAGGGCAGCCAACTCCTCCATCGCCTTCCAAGTATCTTCCGACTCTCGAACCACATCCTTCCGCGACTTCCTAACCAAGGTATCGACCACCAAATTTACCTTTCCTGAGGTGTATGAAATCTCAAAGTCGCAGTCCTGAAGAAACACCACCCACCTATTCTACCGCGAGTTCAGGTCCCACTGGGAGAAGATATACTTCAATATCTTGTGATCGGTGAAGACCGTGAAGCGCTCCCCGACGAGGTAATGCCGCCAAAAATTTATTGCGAACACGACCACCGCAAGCTTCAGATCATGGGTGACATAGTTACGCTCATGGGGACGTAACCGACTAGACTCATAGGAGATCACCCCTTGCCACTGCATCAACACACATCTGAGGCCTTACCCTGAAGCATCACAGAACACCTCATATGCCACCCCTTCCTCTGGAAACCTCAGCACTGGGGCACTTACCAACCTCTCCTTCAGATAGCTAAAGGCTGCCTGGAACTACCCATTCCACACGAAAGCCAGGTCCTTCTTGGTCAAAGCTGTCAAAGGTGCTGCAACTCGGGAGAAGTTGGGAACGAACCTCCGATAGTAACCTGCCTGACCTAGGAAACTACAAACTTCTGTCATGCTCTTGGGTGCTTCCCAATAAACAACCACCTCGATCTTTGATGGTTCCACTGCTATCCCCTGCTCAGACACTACGTGCCCAAGGAAATTCACTTCTCGCGTCCATAACTTTCACTTGGACAATTTCCCATAGAGATGGTGCTATCGGAGGACCTCTAAAACCATTATCAGATGCTCAACATGATCCTCCTTTGATCTTGAGTAGATCAGGATGTCGTCAATAAACATGACTACGAACCGGTCCAGATATTCTCGGAAGATGGAGTTCATGAGCCCCATGAACACAGCTGGTGCATTCGTAATGCCGAATGGCATGAATACAAACTCAAAGTGCACATACCTGCACCTGAAGGCAGTCTTTGAGATGTTTCCCTCCTTCAACCTCACCTGGTGATATCCAAATCGCAGATCGTTCTTAGAGAACCAACCTTCTCCCCTCATTTGGTCGAAGAGATCATCTATCCTCAGGAGGGGGTAACGGTTCTTGACTGTTACCTGGTTCAGTCTCCCATAGTCTATGCACAGCCCGAGACCTCCATCCACCTTCTTTGCAAAAAAAAATAGGAGCACCCCATGGTGATGCACTTGGTAGAACAAAACCCTTCTTCATCATATCATCAATCTAGATCCACAACTCCCACAACTCAGAAGGTTCCATCCGGTAGGGAGCCATTGAAATCAGATGGTCACCAGGTTTCAAGTCTATCTCAAACTCAACATTACGTCAAGGGGGTAGAGTGTCCACCTCTTCAGGGAAGACATCCATAAAATCACTGAAAATTCTTGGGACTTCCACCATTTTTGCATCCACTGACTCCGCTGATAGTTCAGTCAACAAGGAAAGGAGGGGATCCTCTCGCCCGCTACTTCTATGACAACCCCGATACACGTTGACCGCCTAAATCTGAAAACATGACCCTTCCTCAGAAGTAGTCAATGATGACACATACAGATAACAGCCAGTCAATGCCTAGGATGACATTGTATGGCTGTATCTACAACAGTAGAAGATCCCTGACTAACTGATGTAGCCCTATCATCAGTCTGCACCCTCGGCAAACATACAACAAGTCGGTCTGACCTCCGACTGGTGTACTCAACACCATGGGAACTGGGAGTATCTCGGCATCTAGACCCAGATCACGGGCCAAACTGGGTGTAACAAAGGAGTGTGAAGCTCCTGTATCGAACAAGGCATATGCAAGATTACTAAACAAGCTGATCGTACCTTGAACGACTTCTGGCCCTGCTGGAACTGGTGCCTCTGCGGTGTGCAACTATCCACGCCCAGCTTCTCTGCCTCTCTACTATCGACCACCTATATGAACATGCCCTGGTCGAGGTCCCTAAGGATCACCCTGAGGTTGGCCTCCTCCTGCAACGTCTGCCCTTAGAAGAGTGGGAGCTCGCTGCCCCTACTGCTGCTGAAAGGGCCCAGCTGGAAACTACTGCTGCTGGGGCGGGTGTTGCACTGGCCCACCACCACTTTATTTCACTCTGTCCGGGCACTGATTTCGAATATGCCCATGGATCCCATAGACGAAGAACCTCAGTCCTGGTCCTCAAAGAAAAGGGCGAGGACCAGAATATCGAAACTGGAACTGGTGAGGCCTGCTTCCTGCCGGTCGAAACCTAGAGGGTCCTGATGCTGGAGGCTTGCTGCTGACGGCCTTACCCTTCGAAGAGCCCAACTGGATCCCCTCTTGCAGTACATCTCCCAGCCTGTGCATCCTTTTTACCACCTCATATTTCTTCTGGACCTCTAAGTAGGTCGGTAAGGTAAAGGGAGCAACAACATACTGAAGAGAAGGTCGAAGTGCCTCCTCCAAACGTCTCGCCCGAGACTCATCATCCAGAAAGAGGTCTGGAGAAAAGTGAAGGAGATCCTTGAACTTGATAGCCAACTCTCTCACTGGCATTCCCCCCTGCTGGAGGGAGAGTAGATCCTGCCTATTCTCGGCCTTTATCATGGAAGAGAGGAATTCTGCCCAGAACTCCTTCTTGAAGTCAGCCCATGCTACCTCAGCCTCCCTCTTCTCTCCAAGATAAAGCATCCACCACTAAAGTGCTACTCCCCAAATCTGGATGATGTACAGAGGAACCTAGTACTCCGTCAGAGCCCAAATCAATCTGAAATCTATCACTAGCTCCTCGAGCCAGCTCTCCGTCTCCATATCTGAGATGTTGTCCTCGTACTTCCCGAGGGTCTGCCACTGAAAGGAACGAAGCGTCCTCTACCACTAATCGTCCTCCTCTTCTCGGTCAGCCCTCTTTCGATCATCCAAGTCAACCTCCTGGGCCTCAATCACCCGCACCACTCATGGTCGTCTTCCAGGTGCCATAGCTGCAAGGTAAACAAGGAATTCCTAAGCCCGAGAAGTGTAGAATATTGTTCTTAAATTTTCTTAAACTTGTTCATTTTAAATTCAAAAAATACCCATGAAACACAAGAAAACAAGTCATTATGATGCATGTACCTTCCCTAGGGTCTCTACCCTACAATCAGTGCAGCCTCACTTGGTCGTTCGGTAGGCCCAGAGTTCTTGCATCAGATCAAGGGGGCCCTAAAATCCCGTGTCCTAGCCGGTCTTCCCTGACCTAATTCACGCACCAAGATCACCCAACACTGTTTCCCTACCATCACATGCAATCCTCACTATGACTAACTCTAGACACCATCCTATCTCTCAAACCTTCACCTATGATACAATTCTGTCATGACCTGCCTTCACCAAAAAGGGGAGAAGGGACAGCAGATTTCCAGACCCTTCCTTCTTTAAGTTGAAGGAGAGATAATGACCCCCGAGACCCACCATCGATAGGTCCCAAAGTGGTGACCAGCACCAAGGGTATAAAATCACACACAAGATGGATGGAAGTACCCTTTTTATTGTTATAGGATCAGGAGATAAGATAGCAACCCCAACAACACCAAAGATGAAAGTAAAGGTAAAACCGAAAGTAAACCATTCCCACATGAATGTTCAAAAGTAAAAGATACAATCCACAATAACTACAAAGGTGAAATACCAAAAAAAGAGGAAAACGACAACAGAAACTACCATAAGATCCGAGCTAGTACGGTCCCGCCTGATCCCTGAAGTCCTCCTGGAAACCTAAAAGCAGTTTTATATTCGTAGGGTGAGCATATATGTATACTCAGTAGGGAAAACCAAAGACTCTCGTGCACAAGTGGGGAGGCATCCTAATACCCCGTGGAAAAAGAGATAACCAAAACATCTAGCAAGGTAAACTATCCACCCAAGCCTCACCAAGGCACACTCCCCAAATAACGCAAGTCAAGTAAGGTATAGTAATAGCACATCAATATTTGGGTACCCCGCGCCACTTCCCCACTGGTTATTGAAGACATCCTACACATCGAACCAATCCCGCCATTCTCACCACAGTCCCACTGCCACACCCCTCCTGCACACACTTGGGCCACAACCACACATCTCGCCCGCAGACACTTGTGCCACAACTGCCATCCTGCCCGTAGACACCTAGGCCACAACCACCACGCATAACCACACCCACAAACACCTGGGTCAGAACAACTACTGCCACACCCGAAGACACCTAGGCCTCATCCCGAAGACACTTTTGAAACAACCTACCCACAAAACGTGGTCCAACCACCAAAACTACCCTGCCCAAAGATTCTTGGGCTAATAATGGACTTATGGCCATCATAGCCTGCCCGAAGAGTCTTGGGCTATTCGGGAAAGGGATCAGAAAATGAGCTAATAACCAGCCACTCATAAGAGTGTTGGGAAAAAACACCATGCCCCATGAAATGGAGGTGTTTAGCACTAAAGTTCTCAACTTGGGTGGGGCGCGAATAAGAAACATAAGAAACACAATATATGTATAGGTAATAGGCAATCATCCTAACCTAGGGGCTCCAAAACCTAAGCACAAACACCCTCATTATTATTCATTCATAAAATAAAATAAAAAAACTCACGGCCAAGACACAACTCGTCCCCAAAACCAACTCCCCATTAAAAAAATTCTTGTTTTTATGTTCAAGTGATCCCATTTTGGTGAATTCTATACTACTGGTCAACTAACATTCACAACCACAAGCTAGAGAAGGAGATACAACCAAACGTTAATTTAAGCATTCGCACCCAGTTCTCTTGTAAAGTCACAACAACAAAAGGGATCAGTGAGATCCCTCGAAGTACTGAAACCAATGCAAGCCTTGAGATACAGCCCACATAGCTTCAAATTCACAACCAACAACCATGCCACAAACAGAGGATCCTATCCCCATTCACATCTTCCCATAAGAACCAAGCAAAACCAAACACCTACTACCAAAACAGAGTGGGAAACTTCCAGGTTCAAGCACATCATTCATTAGGTTCTTCTTTCTGTTTGTTAACTAGGGTGATCACACAGGGATTCTTGTTTTACTGAACATCCATTTAATCCAACTAATTTTAGGTTATTAACCAATTTTCATGTTACAGTTAACTAGTCATCACAAAATACAAGGGTTTATTAGGACGCAAGGAAATACTACCAACGACCATGATTTTCAGTGATCATAATCTCATACAGTTCACTACACATATCATCATGAAAGAGTACAGCAGAACATCAATCACACCCCCTTCATTATTTAAAGGTCCATTCATTATCTTCATTAAGTTTGGTTTCATCAATCCTCACAGAGACAATAGCATACCCACCCCGCATGATACACTGTAAGGAGAGACGAAGGAAAAACCCTACCTGATTGATCAGGGATCAAAGTTATTCTCCACATGCCAAGAACAAGGGATGCGTGATTTGATGGTGAGGAACGTCGGGAACTCCAAGGACGAGCAGAAAACTCCATCACAGGTGCACTACAAGTCTCGGGAAGGAGAGACTCCAGGTGCACCAGGGAGAAGAAGGAAATCTAGCCGACGAGGGGAAGGAAGAAACTCTAGCATGATATAAAAAGATGAGACCCTATTTCTATAGGATATGGATATTTTGAACGTCTTGAAAGTCGGATCGTGGTTTCCCACATGGTTTGGGTGGTTATGCATGATGATATTAAGTTGTTATTTAATATACCCCATCGGGGAGGTTTCTTGGGATTTTAGGTATTAATTATGGGATTTAAATGGCCTTGAAAGGGGTATTAAATCGTCTTTACATCAAAAGATACATTGTGGTAGCAGAAAAGTCGGAAGCTGGAAAAAAGAACAAAGAGGACACAGTGCCACCGACACGGTGCCACCGTCACAGTGCCACCATTTCGGTGGAGCCGTGTTTTGGAAAAGTAATGGGCCAGGAGGGCCTGGGCCATTACAGGGTAAATCATTCCCACATTTTATTTTGATACCCAGGCACTTGTGATAGACCATAGGGATCAGGAATGCCCTTCGGTCCTTGCCGCGGACCGGGTCGGGCACCAGGTCAGATGACGACCCAGCTTGGTTCGTGACAAACAACCTCTTAAAATCAAAGACAAAGGGAAATATCTTGTGATCACTATTGGCGATGTAGAGTATGGTAATGAAGTGGTGGAATGATTTCGTGTTTATTTATTAGAATTCAATAATGATGTTGTAGAATTACTTTTATGGTATTATGGAATAATGAAACATCTAAGGATTGGTCAACTATAGTTTTTCCTTAATGATTTCAGAGAATATGTTGAATGGTACTGATAACAAAGAAAATTGATTGAGGTGGTAAGGTGATATTTTTGGAAAACACAAGGGAATGATAACCCTTAATATGTACATGATATTGGGATAATGAAATAAAGTTTGTGATAAAATAAATGGGATAGTATTTATGACCTTGGTACTGATAATATGACCTGGTGGTTTATGATATCAAGGATTGATTTTATAGATTTTTTTTATTTATGGTATCAGGAAAGTGTTAATTTTTAAAAGAATGCATGTTTTCACTAAGGTTTTATGGTAATTCAGGTTATTACCATGTTTGAATAGAATAAATGATAATGGTCATCATATGCTTGGTATGTTACAATTAATAACTATATCATGTTTTTAGGGATAAATGATTAGTTTAGTTGTCACAAACTAACCCGGGTCAACCCTGAACCGGTCACCTGAGCCAGTTCAATACATGACCCGAGAGGCATACCCGATCCTCTTGGGCTGGCGATCAGCTCCAAGGGAATCAATAGAGTGACGATGGGAACAATTTCACCCAATATAAATAAACAGAATCCTCAGAATAAAAAAAAACAGCCCAAAATAAAATAAGCTGAACAAATCAACTAAGTAAGAACTGAAAAGAAAAACTAATCGGACCTAACAACCACTAAACTCCACATGACCCCGTGGGTCACTCTCCGGTCACAAGACACAACATCGCCCACGACGATCGGGATTAAGTTGAAACCTGAACCTGTGACTAAAAACAATAATTAAGTATAGGCGTCAGTATTAAAACTCAGTAGGTAGGCCCAACTAATTCTATTCCCAATGCACACGCCATTAAATAAATAATTCACTAATTTCAAGTTTGAACTACAATTTATAAAATTAAGTTTTTTTAAGTATTTTTCTCAAAAGAAAAGTACAAAACCATTTCCCTTAACCATTGTCAAATCTAGATTCATTTCATTAGTGTCAATGGATTTTTAGAAAGGGAATGTGATGTTTATATTTTTTTTCAAACTTGTACAAAGAGGATTAAACACTTTCATTTTAAAACCATTTTTAGAAACCTAATTAAAATCAGTTTAACACTTTCCAAGGAGAACAATACACCAGAAATGCACAAAAGAAATCACACAGGAATGGAAATGCAGGTATACATATAAGCATCATAATCACTGTTGCATGCAACAAAAGCCGAAATGACATGGGTCGAACCTAGGAGCTCGTGAAAAATCTAGAATGTACCATATATGTGACTCATCCTGAAGGCATTCCCTAACTCGATGACGTCATAACGCCCATACTACTACTCGGTATAGCCCTGCATGGCCTAACTGAGGGGCCCAATCCCCATAGAAGCAATAACATAGTATTCCCCTGCTATGAGGCCACTAGCTAGTGCATAATCTAAATTAGTGCAGCATCATTCACAAAAATTCACTTACTATGCCAGGTTCCCATGTCAATGTGTGTAATAAAAGAAAGGGGGTGAGTCAACAAAGTAAATCAATCAGTACAAACATCACACACAAACCATGCAGTCAACATACATCAAATATCACATTTGAGTCACCCCAAATAGAGTTTTCCAAAATAATTTATTTTATTAAAGTTCCAAATGGGCCTTCACCAATTTTAAGGAAAATCCTCATTTCTCAAGTAAACCAAAACACTTGTTTTCACTTCAAAATAAATCATTTACCAATAAAACAAAACTACATTTGTAATTTTTTAAATTATGTTTAAAGACCAAACAAGCATTCTTTCAATACTGGGTGTCCGCTCATCAAGAAAAAGTTTCAAGTGTCGTGTATAAAATAAAAGGCTCTTTTTACACCAAATAATCATTTAAAAATTAATTATCTTATATTATTTATCATTTATTAAAATTAATAAAACATCCAGCAATTAATAAATTCTAAATTTAAAGGTGAGTGCAGTGGGGGGACCTATCGCGACTGGCCGCTTGATCGTGACGACACGACTTTCTTCACACTTGCGCATAAGCATGCACAAACCAATAACCGCAGTGTCGTGGACTTTCATTGACGACACGCTGCATCAACCGCAAGACTTTAAATGCCAAAAACCTTTACCTAATTTTATTAAAAATAATTTTCATCCTTAATAATTATTTAATAAAACATTTTAAAAAATTTATTTATAAAATTTTAAAGACCACTTCCACGAATAAACAAAACACTAGAAAATTTATTAAACAGTTTTCAAAATATTTCACATGACTTTAAATGCCAAAACCTTCACTCAAAACATCCTTTTAAAACCAAACGCACCTTGGAACAACACCAAACCACCTTTCCGACATGTTTCACACCAATAATATAATTTAATAAACCGTTTAAAAATTTTATAAAACAATTCCTCAGAGGTATCACAAGACTTTACACAATACCAGAATACAATACACCGCACATATACACCAAACCAAAACAAAAACCTAACAAGAACACGGTATGAAACAAAAAAACCAAACTAAAACACAATACACAACAACTGCACAACTAATTAAGCACACAAAAATTCCATTTTTAAATAATAAACACACCAAAAAAGATTTTAAACAAGATTTGTAGTGCATAAAAAAGTTAATAAATATGCTAAATTAATTAAATAGACAAACTAATTTGTCAGATAAAATTTATATGCGGAACCACCTACCTCGGTGTAGGAAAACCTCAAAATTTTGGCACAGAACCTCTACCGCATGTTAGTGGCACCTCAAATAACACAACTAAACCCTAAAATCAAAGAGTCAAATTAATTACACCATAAACAAATCAAACACAACACCAAACCCTAACCCAAAAATCCCCAAATCAACAAAACAACCCAACGGAGGGAAAACGCACCTGCGATGAAGGTGTGGATGGAAAACCAGGCGAGGGGAAGGGAGGTCGGAGGTGCGTCGTGCCGGAAAATTGGACAGAAGGGAGGGGCGGTGCGGGTCTTGCCGTGTAAGGTAGCGGGGGCGACGCGGGGGAGCTCGAGGCAAGGCGGGCGGCACGGCCGATCGGAGAGGGAGGAGAAGGGCGGGGCGACACTGGTCCAGGAGAAGGAGCGGAGGTGGAGGGAATTCTGGGAGAAGGAGCGGAGGAGTGGCTAGGGTTAGGAGAGGAGAGGCCCGCACGAGAGAGGGGGAGAGAATGAGAGGTAGAGAAAAAAAAGAGAGAAAAGAAAAAGAGAGGAAAGAAAAAGAGGAAAGAAAAAAGGGAAAATAAAATAAAAACAAAAATAAAAATAAAATTAAGGATAAATTAATATCCTATTAAATTCTAAATTTAATATTAATAATAAAATGAAAATAATAAAATTAACCAATATAATAAAATTATTTATTGAGGATGGACATCGTGCATGGTCGCGCGCACGGTCCGACGCCCGGTTGCGCGCACAGTCACGCTTAGGGTCGCGTGCATGGTCGTCGTGCATGGTCGCGTGCCCGAAAGAACCCAAAAATAATCAATTTAAAATAAAGCGTCGGGCGGGGTGTGACAATTCTCTCCAACATGACACTTTCTGCCCCCAGAAAGTCCCAAAAAGACTTGGTTAACCAAAGGTTACAAGAAAGACTGCGAAGATCATAAGTTATTTTGAACAAAACCTTCATCGCTCGAAGACCGAGCATTTAAGACACCCATAACATGAAATTCCATAGATCTCAAAACTATAGTCACCAAGTGAAAAGACCAACAACAAGAATTTCACCTCCAAACACAACTTCAACATGGAAAACTATGACCCCTAACTTAGGAAACACCAGGGCTCGCTCGAGACCTCCAAGAACACTCGCAAGTTGACCCACTGCCCGAGCGAACCAATTACAATGATAAGGGTTGGGCGGAGCAGAAGCAAGGGATTGTCCTGCCATGCACACTTGATGAAAGAGTTTTCCATTAGTTTATCCGATGGTTGTCTCCCCACCATACTAGGATCCTTGTCAAATATTGGTTCTCCAAACCAAAACGATTCACAAACCTGGACGAAACCTCTAACACTGGCTTGACCCTCTAAGCTCCCTAAGTTGAACCAAACCGACACAAGAGGAGATGCTGACGAGACCCGCAGTGGGTCTCCCCACCATTTTAGAATTTTCCTAACACCACGACACCCGCGCGGGCATTCCCAGTTTACTTTGAGCGATACAAACTGAACTCTTCATCACAAACCCACTAACACGGGCTGACCCATACAGACGATTCCCACACTGACCAATACTCCACCACATTGGAGGTTTTTGATAGCAGAAACCCCTAACCAAGAGACGAACTGGACAGACATGCATGAATTCAACAAGACATGAGCATCTCCAAAACTAGTACAATTCTAATCCATAACTGACCACCAGAAGGGTCATAGAGCACACTCGTTGCAAGAGGTATTCTCCAAACCTCTTTAAAGCCTGACAGGAACTTCCATAATTCAAGAACACCACAAGGAGACAAGGCCTTTATGCCCCTCACAACAAAAAATGAAACCTTCAAAGGCGATACTGCAGTAGGGAAACTTAAGTTGTCCCTATCCCGACACTGCGTACTTAAGTCAGACCAAACTCATCCCACGTCTGATGAATTTTTGACTGCGTGCAAGCGTCACCCCAGGACCTATGGCTAGGGATCTGATGTCTGAAGCATCTACCATCTCTCAGTCATAAGCTAACCACCTCTGATTGGAACTTCCTCCTCTGGAAAAGCAACCTACAGTCTTCTCCTTGTGACCCAAGCGGACACTCTGTCAACATACCTCCCTCACCGTCCGTTGACTAGTCGATCACTTACGAGCTCCACCACTTTCCCTTGCCTTAACTTCCTTAGGTGCAACCATGGAATTGAAGCTGGTCTTGAAGATCTCTCAAGACATCCCCATTCGCAAAGAAAACGGAACAATCACCGTTTAATGGTTTAGTCCTGCTCCTCCAGACATACATGAGACAACTCATGCCCACACAACATTTGGAGTTCCTAAAAAACTGGAGGCACACCCAAATTTCCCCAAAGCACTCGATGATATTCAACTGACCTCAACGTCTCCAAATAGCTAACACCATCGAGCAGAACCCAACTCCACCACTCCACTGAGAGTCTGGGATGAGCCAAGAAATGAGAGACCTACTGGAAATCCATTGGACCTTTCTAGGGGGCATATCCCGAACAATAAATACAAAACCAACCCTCTAAAAAACCAATCACCTCACAAATGAAA
This sequence comes from Viscum album, assembly GCA_963277665.1. Lineage (NCBI taxonomy): Eukaryota > Viridiplantae > Streptophyta > Magnoliopsida > Santalales > Viscaceae > Viscum > Viscum album. The sequence goes on from CAUJRU010000002.1 coordinate 11,480,712, forward strand.
AATTCACACTTTGGATACAAATCCAAAAATTCCAACTTAACACATTAATTCATTTCCAGAGAAAAACACCCGCTTGAAAAACCAAGCACTACAAAATCATCGCAACATTCCCGACATAACCCACCACTGATATTACTGGATGCCTCGCATATATGTATTTCCATGCCACTCATTCACCCATCCACACGATCCACCAACTGTCCACTAATTACAACCATATGCACACGCGAGCACCCTAGGAATACCACTGGACAAAACAAGGCTCTTCCGTTTAAAAAAAACATTCCCTATATTCCGAAAATACCTTTTCCCAAAAACCCATTTCAAAAATTCAAGATAAATTTTCAAATGCTTTCCATTTCTAAAATATCTCACTTCAATTTCAAACAACCCAAAACGTTCTTTTAGAAACCCAATTTCAACAAACCACTTACCAAATTCCATAAATATGGTCAAAGGAAAACACACCCTAAAAATCATGTCAAACTGACACCAAGAGAAAAAGATAGAAGAAACCACTAAAGCACTTGGATGAAGAATTAGTGGTCGTGCCTAACCCTGCCACATGGTTTAGAAGACCACGCCCTAGGAAAGTTCCAACCACTAGGAGTGTCGAACCGTACTCTCGGGCATCACATGGGTCGCTACTCCATGTGAGACCACGCGCATCACCGGTTTACTCTTATTGTCACCCCCCATCCACATAGACCAAAGTAAAAGACTTAAATCCCGGACTACTCCTGGTTACCCAAGGATAGGAATGATTAAGAGTTCATGACGCTCTTCCCGCACCTAACACTCGAGTACTGACAGTCCTATCTCCGATCTACCTGACACCCCAAATAATAAGAATAAAAACCACCTCTGATACCATTTTGTCACGAACCAACCCGGGTCGACCATGAACCGGTCACCCGATCCGGTCCGCGACATGACCTGAGAGGTGTTCTTGATCCTCTCGGGCTGGCGATGAGTGCCAAGGGCATCAACAGAGTGACGATGGGAACAATTTCGCCCAATATAAATAAACATAAGTAGCAGAATAAAAAAATAGCACAAAAAAAATAAACTGAACAAATAAACTAAGCAAGAATTGGAAATAAAAACTAATCAGACCTGTTGACCACTAAACTCCACGTGACCCTGTGGGTCACTCTCTGATCACAAGACTCAACATCACCCATGAAGATCGATATCAAGCTAAAACCTGCACCTGTGACTAAAAACAATAATGAAGTATAGGAGTGAGTATTAAAACTTAGTAGGTAGGCCCGACTAATTCTATTCCCAATGAACTTGCCATTAAATAAAGAATTCACTAATTTCAAGTTTGAACTACAATTTATAAAAGTATTTTTTTCTAAGTTTTTTTCTCAAAAGAAAAGTACATAACCATTTCCCTTAACCATTGTCAAATATAGATTCATTTCATTAGTGTCAATGGATTTTTAGAAAGGGAAAGTGATGTTTATATTTTTTTCAAACTTGTACAAAGAGGATTAAACACTTTCATTTGAAAACTATTTTTAGAAACCTAATTAAAATCAGTTTACCAATTTACAAGGAGAACAATACACCAGAAATGAAAAAAAGAAATCACACAAGAAGGGCAATGTAGGTATACATATAAGCATCATAATCACTACTGCATGAAAAAAAAATCCAAAAAGACATGGGTCGAACCTAGGAGCTCGTGAACAATCTAGAACGTACCATACATGTGAATCATCCTAAAGGCATGCCCTAACTCGATAACGTCATAACGACCATACTAATACCTGGTATAGCCCTGCATGGCCTAACCGAGGGGCCCAATCTCCATAGTAGCAATAACATAGTATTCCCCTGCTATGGGGCCACTAGCTAGTGCATAATCTAAACTAGTGCAACATCATTCAAAAAAATTCCCTTACTATGCCCGGTTCCCATGTCAACGTGTGTGATAAAAGAAGGGGGGCGAGTCAACAAAGTCAGTCAATCAGTACAAACATCACACAAAAATCATGCAGTCAACATACATAAAATATCACATCTGAGTCACCCCAAATAGAATTTTCCAAAATAATTTATTTTATTAAAGTGCCAAACGGGCCTTCACCAATTTTAAGGAAAATCCTCATTTCTCAAGTGAACTAAAACACTTGTTTACGCTTCAAAATAAATCATTTACCAATAAACCAAAACTACATTTAAAATTCAGTGAATTATATTTAAAGTCCAAATGGTCATTCTATCAATATTGCATGTCCGATCGTCAAGAAAATGTTTCAAGTGTCATGTATAAAATAAATGGCTCTTTTTACACCAAATAATCATTTAAAAATTAATTATCTTATTTTATTTCTCATTTATTAAAATTAAAAAAACATCAAGCAATTAATAAATTCTAAATTTAAAGGTGAGTGCAGTGGGGGACCTACCTTGACTCACCGCTCGATCGTGACGACACGACTCGCTTCACACTTGTGCATAAGCATGCGCAAACCGATAACCGTAGTGTTGTGGACTTTCATTGACGACACGCTGCAACAACCGCAAGACTTTAAATGCCAAAAACCTTTACCCAATTTGATTAAAAATAATTTTCATCCTTAATAATTATTTAATAAAACATTTTAAAAAATTTATAAATAAAATTTTAAAGACCATTTCCACGGATAAACAAAACACTAGAAAATTTATTAAACAGTTTTCAAAATATTTCATATGACTTTAAATGCCAAAAACTTCACTCAAAACATCCTTTTAAAACCAAACGCACCTTGGCGCAACAGCAAAACACCTTTCAGACATGTTTTTCACCATTAATATATTTTAATAAACCATTTAAAAATTTTATAAAATAATTCTTGAGAGGTATCACAAGACTTTACACAATACCAGAATACAATACACCACACATCAACACCAAACCAAAACACAAACCCAACCAGAACAGAGTACGCGACAACAACATCAAACCAAAACACAATACACAACAATTGTACAGCTAATTATGCACACACAAATTCCATTTTAAAATAATACACACACAAAAATAGATTTTAAACGAGATTTGCAGCGCACAAACAAATTAATAAATTTGCTAAATTAATTAAATAAATAGACTAATTTGTTAGATAAAATTTATACGCGTAACCACTTACCTTGGTGTATGTAAACCTCAAACTTTTGGTGAAAAAACTCTATCACATGTTAGTGATGCCTCAAATAAGATAACTAAACCCTAAAATCAAGGAATCAAATCAATTACACCATAATCAAATCAAACGCAACACCAAACCCTAACCCGAAAAAACCCCAAATCAACAAAACAACCCAACGAAGGGCAAACACACCTGCGGCGAAGGTGCATATGGAAATCCGGGTGAGGGGAAGGGAGTTCGGAGGTGCGTCGCACTGGAAAATTGGCTAGAAGGGAGGGGCGGGGTAGGTCCGGCCGTGCGATGTAGCGGGGGCGATGCAGGGGAGCTCGAGGCAAGGCGGGAGGCGTGGCCGACCATAGAGGGTGGAGGAGGGCGGGGTGGCGCTGGTCTGGGAGAAGGAGTGGAGGAGCGGTTAGGGTTAGGTGAGGAGAGGCCCACGCTAGAGAGGGGGAGAGAATGAGAGGGAGAGAAAAAAATAGAGAGAAAAGAAAAAGAGAGGAAAGAAAAAGAGGAAAGAAAAAAAGGGAAAAGAAAATAAAAACAAAAATAAAAACAAAATTAAGTATAAATTAATATCCAATTAAATTCTAAATTTAATATTAATAATAAAATGAAAATAATAAAACCAACCAATATAATAAAATTATTTATTAAGGACATACATCGCGCATGGTCGCGCGCACGGTCGCGCGCTCGGTTGCACGCACGGTCGCGCGTAGGGTCGCGCGCACGGTCGCCGCACATGGTCGCGTGCCTGAAAGAACCCCAAAATAATCAATTTAAAATAAAGCATCGGTCGTGGTGTGAAATTAGTGACCTTATTTTGAAAGTCTTATATTTTAATCTTTTGGAAGGTTCATAAGGGTAATCATTTATGAAATTGTTTACATTGAAATTCAGATAAGGTTTTATAGATTAATGTTTCGTAATATAAATATTTAGGCTTATTGGATAACATGTGCTAAAAATTTGGTTGTGATAATAATTAGAGACATATGGAATGACTTATCATCCCATTATGGATCTTATGATCCACTAGTTCTTTAGGCATTACAATTTGAACTTTATCTTTTCTTAGAGTAAGAGACGAACCAAAAATTTATCAAGGCAAAAACATAGTGTGAGATTGTACTTATGAGATAAAATAAAGTAAGTATATATTCAAAAAGTATTTTTAAATAAAATTTTATCCTATCATCATCATTTTTTATAATATTAATGACCTTTTACAGACCTATTTTTCATATGGATTTTTGGCCATTATTTTATCTTGAACATGTTCTATATCACTCTCCATCAGAAACATGATGGTTAGTTTTCTCTTATATGTCCATGTTTTCAATTTCCACATATATTTTCATATGTTGAAACCTAGTTACGAGTTACTTTGGGTAACCTTTATATTCCCAATTTTTTTTAAAAGGATGTTTTAGTATTCATTTTTACGATGTGAGTTTCTATGAAAGTAAATTTTATGTATTAAAAATTTTATGAACACAATGAATTTTGAGGGAGAAATTAATTTTAAGGATGGTAGAATGTAACACCCTAAGATTTTTATGAAATATAATTTTTTTAATAATTTTATTTCTTTGATGTGTTGTGTTACATGCAACACCAGCTTAGCTTGAGTTACATGCAATACTTAGTTTCTACAAAACATCATTTTGTTCTTATAATTATTTAATAAATAAAATTATAATCTATAATTTATAATGGTGGGTATTAGCATGATTAAATGAATTATGAAATTATGGGTTACACTTGTAAAACCCTTTTGAAATTAAAAGGAAATATTTTTTTGAAAAAATATTTAAATATACACAAGTGTGTTATATACAATTAAAATAAATAAATCACTATTTTTGGATTTTATGAATTAAATATATATAAAAATAATCCAATATAATGTTTAACATTCATCCTATGTATTTTCTAGACATGATATAAAAATAAATCAAGTTTTATGCTTAAAAACTGTATTTTTTCTAAAAGTAGTTTATCGCCTTTTAATGGCACACTTGTTTTAAAACTAAATTTTGATAATTTTATAAATTATATTTTAAAAAATAAACTTATTAATTTAAATCAGGATATCAAAATTTACTTTGGTTTATTTTTTTTTTGTATTTTTCTGATAATTTTTATGTTTTGATGAATAGTGAAAAATATTGAATTATAATTGAAAACATATTTTTCGTCTAAATAATTTATATTGATAGATTATATTTTTTTTTGGTTTTAAATTATAATTAGATAAATTTTATATAATTTAATTCAACTCAGTTCATTGGAATCAATTTCACATTGAATTTGTATATAAAAAAAATCAATCTTTTGAACGTTTTCACTTTAAAAACCTTTTTTATCACCCTGTTTACAGGATTAATTTTAAATTAGTTTTATCCATTTATTTATTTTGCATTTTTAAAAATGGATTCCATATTTTTAATAAGAATTTATAAATTTATTAATTTGGTCCCTTTTATTTTTTGACAATATGAATAGTAACTCTAGTAAATTTTATTACCATGGTTAAGGGTAAATCAGGTAATTAAGGATAAATATAATATTATAAATATTATAAAACTATCCTAAAACTTTCACAAATGTTATTTTCTGAATTTAATTATACCCTTAACATCTAATTCTAGAAATGCAATACTTTAATGGACTCTTTTTCATGAAAATGACTTGGATATTATTAAATTCAAAGAGAGTGACAAAATCTCACACTCTTACTTTTAATAAGTATAATATTTTTAATATGGGTTTAAATAGAATATATTCTCATATATATATATATATATATATTATGAAATATAAAAGGTTTATACACATAATGAAAATTTATTTTCAATTTTTAATGAAAAAATAATTATCATAAATAATTACACAATGACGTGCAAAAATTATTAAATTAATGAAAAACTCAATTAAGTGATATTAAAAATGTTAAAAGAGATATAATTTGAATTAATTAAGTTTATAAATGAATTTTATAGGTTAATATGATATATTATGGGTGTATTAAATGAATATTTTTGAATTTATCTTACTGTATTTATTTTCTTAAAGTCAATGTAATGAATAGTGTCAAAATTGACACTAATGATATTTTTTTAAAATAATATTTTATTAAATTAGTTACAAATAATAAAAACAAAAATAATGACAAATAGGGTAAATTATGGTCTAAAATATCATAAATGGGACATTTATAGTTGAATTTAAACCTTACAATTAAAGATATCAACCTTTTAATATTGAAGAAGTTGTTACTATAGTTAAAATTAAAATAGGATAACTAAGGGTTAATAAAAGTGATAAGATTTATAATTACACAAAAACTTTTATAAAATATTTTTTATGGGATTACCACCCTATGCCAAATTATCTTCTAATACCTTTACATTTGGAGGTATTTTGATTAATATTTAATTTATTATAAATTAATCTTTTGAGAAATTCTAAAAGCGCCCGTCACCTTCAATATAAAAGACACCTCTTCCCTCATCTCATTACACCACATTGAGCATTATAGATTAACCATAACCTAAAAATTTATCTTCCCAACATCCTTATAAATTTTCTGGATATCCTGGTCTTCCAAAAAGACCAACCCTATATCCCTTAAGAAGAGTTCTAAAAGAGCCGTTTCGAAGAAGAGGCAATCGCTCTAACTGATCACTCTCTTTTTCTACACTTATATAACTCCAATAAATCTATGATATATATCATCAAATAATAACTTAATCATCCAAAATATTCTTAAATTTTATTATGATTATGAACACACAATTATACAACCCCTTTTCAATCAAACAAGAAGTGAAAGTATCGTTCGTCCGTACATACGACTTACCGCCACCATGTAGAGATACTATTCATTTTCCATCACCATATTTATGAGTGGGAATTATGATGGTTTTAATGTTTATATATGATACTTATAACATAATTATACTTCTATAATGATAATATCAAATATATATTTTTACCATCTAATATTTTGGAAAATGATAATGTCGCTCATGCGTACGTATGGCTTACCATCTCCATGATGCGATGTGATTCATTTTTCATCTATATTTCACATGTATGGTAATAAAGATGAATTTTATTAATATATATTATATATATATATATAATAAAAATTATTCTATAATGATAATATATCATATAATTTTATTTATTTTAATATGAAAATAAAATGAAAATAGTGTTTATGCATACGTACGACCTACTATCTCTACGAATGATGTATTTTATTTTCTACACCTAAATATTATGAATCTACATGAATAAATATATACTGAATATATATATATATATGATATTTATATCATGGTTTTCATTATGTAGATTATGAAATCATGATCTATGTAATAGGACCATGGATAAAAATTTAAAATATGTATGAAAAACAAAGTGATTATTACCCGAAACATAACTTTAACTTGGAATTGTTAATAAGTGGGTAATATAAATTCATAATTAAATTATATATGGTATTATATATATTAATATGTTTATGTGGTATATATATATAATAAACTTATATTTATTATATAATAAGTTTGAATTTATACAAAGGAAGTCAATACTTAAGGTAAGTGATTTTTATCTCACTTTTATTAATGTGGGACATATGTCATATACTCTACTTGTTTCTTATGCATTGTGTATATACTACCCGTGAATGTATTCTATGAGTCTTATCCTAAATATTCTTTTATTTTAATATCAATATTTTTTTCCCTTTCATGGTGTATACGATTCAATTGAATATAAAGTAGTAAGGGTTTATTTCGCAATCTCATCAATATTAGGGATTATTTCATTTTAAGTATCCATTTAAAAATATTTATCTTCCCTGTCTATTTTTTTTTAAAAATGGTTTCAATTTTTTTTCCTATTATCTTATTAATATTTAATTTTATTTTTACCCATGTTTTAATTTTTATGAAATGGTTTGAAAAGAGTATTTTTTTATCATTTTCTAAACAAGACTCTATGACTTTTTTTGAAAAAAAGATACGGAAGGAATACTTTTTTAACTTTCACGGAATGGATGTAATTTTCCTCCATTATGATTAATTAATGGTTTGAATATTATTTTATAATATTACAAGTTTTTTTTCAAATAAAAAATTTTTCCTTTATAATTTCATGTCTCTTTAAAAAAATCATTCCATAAAGGAAATGATATTTTCCTCCATAATTATTTCAAGTGATCTTTCAAAAAATCATTTTTTTATCTAAGATGACATTATTTTTTGTTACTTGTTCTTTAATGGGGATATGAACCAAGGAAACCATTCTTATTATTTATATTAATGGTTTATGTTTATGATGGAATGATACTTATGAAACCTATTTCTTTTCCATGAGTTATGTTATGTTGAAGTGTTTATGAAACTCATTTCTTTACATGGGTTCTGAGATAGTGAATGATTTATTGACCTATGGTACACATATGTATAGTTTTAATTAAGTGGGTTTTGGGAAATATATCTCCCTATAATTAATTGGGAAATGAATTATATCTCATGAGATAGTTAAGGGAAACAAGCCAATGTGCTTGATACATGATGGGGAACATGTCGATGTGCTTGAACCGTTAAGGGAAACAAGTGATAAGAAATGATCCGGGAGTCTTGGTAGTTTAAATTGACATATGAAATAGTTTTCTATACTTATAATGATTCCACACACATTTATGATATTAACTTATGTTTCATGATTGAGTTATGATGAAGTTTAATTATTATTATTTATGTCTTTTGAAATGTTAATTTTTTATGCCATGACTCATGCTTATGATCGATGAAAGGTTGGGTATGAAAATTTTAAGTTATGACCATGATCACATACCCATATTTATTATCCTATGATTTCATAAGATAATAAATTGATATCTTCTATGTTAACCCATATTGAGCATCTGAACTCACCCTTTCCTTATGATTACTTTTCACGATTTATGAAGAATGGTTTTAAGTGGGGGTACTAAAAGGGGAAATCATTATGGGAAACATTGAAGATATTTCACCAAATTAGAAGTTTTTGTTCCATGTTTACAAAGGAAATAAACTATTATGGTCCTCAGTAATGTGTTTGTTTGATGTAATGAATATTAATCTAAGAGAATATGTAATATCATTATATGAGAATCTTGGGTAGTTATAGTGTGAGTGGCCTCTAAAGAAGTATCGGTCATGTAGATAGGTCGAGAATCTTGATAGATTCTACATGAATCCTTCTTAGGTATCCGAAAGTTAGTGACTAGGGAAGACTCAATGTTTTGAGATCGGACCATGAGTAGTACCAGATGATGGTAGTTGAGTTTTAGCTGCTCACTGAGGTCGTAGTAGAGACAACAAGACCCAAAAGTGGGATTATTGGTTGGTGTATGGTGTATTACCATAGGTAGGTCAGGCTTCAGGTATTCGGGCATATGGCTAGGTGTATGTTGTGGAGATGCCAGGTTTTGAGCATGATGGTGAGCCAACGATGGTTAGAGGTACTCCATGGGTGTATCAATGTTATTCTGTTTTGTTTTGGAATGTCCTTTTTAGCAGAATGTACTTTTTGGGTGCACATGGTGCACTAGATGTATTTATGGACTAACCAAACGCTGGTTAATAGCTTGGAATCATTTCAGATGTGTTATATATATATATGTGTGTGTGTGTGTGTGTGTGTGTGTGTGTGTGTGTGTGTCTTAGATGCATGGAACCATGACTACTAAGGTGCATTGGAATCTGGGCATTGAAGAGATGCATGTTACTTGAGTTGTATAGGCATCTATAAATCAGTGCGCAATAGGAATTGATTTATGTGTGAGGAAATTGGACAAATTTTTAGTATCTGATTATATGCAAGACCTTATAGGTTCCATGTGTGACATGGGAACGAGGAAGAAACTGATACAGTGCGAAATTATTATGGGTCTGAGGTATGACACAGGATAACCTGATGAGGTGAGGGAGTGACGATGCATCATGGGAGGAATTGAGTCTTGGGATAGTCGATGGACCATTGGGTTGATTTGTGTTTTGGGATGGGATGCGACTGGGGTAGGTAACTCCTAAGTTGGGGAGCCCCCATTATGATAGTTGACCTGTCCCCTTTTAACCGGGGTAGTCTTGGTTAATTTTAAAGAGATGGGTATGTTTGGTACCATCATCAGGTTTTTTTTATAGCTTAGGGACAATCTATGTCAAGGTGGGAAGATTGTAACATCCTAGGTTTTTTTAGTGGGTCATTTTCCTCTCCTTTTTTAATTTTTTACAGTTTGGTGGGTATGCCAACTCTTTTATCATTTATCAAAACCTAATTCTGATCTTTCCTTGATCTAAGACATTTTTTTGGATGGATTTAGAGGCTTGACTAATACTTCAAAAGTTTGGATGGTTTTTGGGTGTTTTAGAGACCCAAATACTCTATTTTAGAAAATTTAAGGCTAAGGCGCATAGTTAGATTTAACCGTGCAACCTCCTAGTAGAAACTGTGCAACCCCTTTTTTGCACGGAGTATAGTTTGGAAAATCGAGTAGGAAGGGGTGAATGGAATTGTGAGCTAACTGTTCAGGGATAACCATTTGATCTAACCGTTCAGGGCTTGGATCATATGCAGTAGGATCCACATGGTTATCACACGGATTGGAAAACCGTGTGGGATAATAGTGATCCTCATTAAAAAGGTGAAATGGTGATTTTTTCCTTCATTAAATAAACCTTATTTCCTCCTCCTTTATTCTCTTTTTTTCCACACAAAACATTAGGGTTTATCCTTTTCTTCTTCTAGCTAGGGATTGATCCCTATCCTCCATCCAAACTTTTATCTTCAAGAAGTTTATGGCATTAGATCTGTATCGATAAGGATTTCCATCCTCTATCTTCTTTTTTCTCTTACTCTCACCTCACAAAGCGCTAAATCTGTGTGAGTCATTTTTCCCAATTTTCAGGGCATTCATCTAAAACACCAATTTCTTTCAAACTAGGTTGATTTATAGGGTAAGATCATACATGCCTACATATATGAATATGAGGTAGGTGGAGCATACTTTTCTTGGTGATTTCATGAGTGTTTTAGGGGAGAAACTTTAGTGCGCCATTGTGATGATCGAGAGAAACCTAAGTAAATTATGGTTGTCTTTTAATTGATTACATTGATCATATTGTATGATTTTGGGCATGAACTAACCATGTTTACTTGTGCGGGGTCGGGTTAGAGATTGTCGACCAATTTTATAGTTTGGTCGGGTGGGTTATTTTTTTAAATTTAATTGGTCAGTTTAATTTGAATTGAATTATATATATGAATTGATTGATGTGATTATTAGTATCATGGAGGGATCAACCTAAGGATTGAGATGGAATTGGACATATGGATTGATGTGATGTGATCGTCAGGATGAGCTTGGCCTGAGGTATTTGGGTGGTGTTGAGCATCGGTTGTGTGACATGGTCATCGATTGAGGTGGTGAAATTGTCCAGTTGTGGGTATGGTCTAGGATATATGGGATGGAATGGGCATGGAATTTGAGAAGAAAGGTCGCATGGGATCAAGGTTCTTGTTGATGTGGCTTAGGTTCTAAATTGGTGATTACTGCTCACCCGTATTGGCCAATGCACTGTTTAGATCAATTTTCACATATGTTAACTCAGATAATGGGGTTATATTGACAACTCATTTGGATAAAGGCCCCTGGTAGTTGTGGATTAGGTAAATATATGGAGTTTATTGTCATAGAAAGACACAGGTATGGCGAGGATCCATCGGATGACATCATTGAGGCTATCAGTTGGGGGCTCATGCTCACTGTGGATGAGACTAGTTGGTCATGACTTATTTTATAGGATGGGTATCATCATACCTTGTGATTTCAGTTATAGAGAGATGTTGGTTAATATTTGAGGATAGATATCGATATACATCTAGATATCAGGCTTTCAGTTGATTGGTGCTTTCGAGCAGGGTTCTGAGGGACTAGATTCTCTTAATTGGGTGGGATTTCGGGACGTGAGTTTCTTGGTTGATAGCACGAGGTGTGAGGTGAAATTTAGAGCCGAAACCTAAGGGTTCACCTAGGACTAGTTGATATTAGTGGATTCCTTAGGCTTTGAGCTAAGTATCCTACCCTCCTCAGTTATTCCAGTAATGGTCGTAGCAGCTGATAGTATCCTGGTGGTTGTTGAGCACCAGGGAAGGTTTTATTTATTAATTGCATGTGCTTTCTTTATCTTCATTACATTCCTACTTAATCATAAATATTGGGTAAGAACATGTTGGTTGTGGCTTATTGAGACTCATTATAAAACCCTACAAGATCCATTATAGACGCATGTAGATTTCATGATTTTGTGTTTAGGTAAGGCTTTGAGATCTGGAGTTGGATCATAGTGGTTGAGTTTCATGAGATGGATGTCTACATACCCTAAGGTTCTTTCCTGATATGGAGTTTATTTTTTCCCCATTTTGTATCTGCATGATTATATGTATATACAGATGGTCAACCATGAATAAAACTTTTCTTGTTACTGTATTGTATGACCTGTATTGAATACATGTTATGTTTTAGTATCTAAAAATGGCATGTTGAATTTTTTATCTTATTCTGATGTTGTTTTTTAGCTATGCTTATGCTATTATCTATTATTGCTTATTCTTTCTCCATGGGTAGGTTACTGGTCCAATATTTTTTGACCTTTCTTCCACTGAATATTATATATATATAGTTCCATTATTATATCATAACTTGATGGAATATTCTCCCCACTAGAACTCTTTTACACCCTCGTTGCTAGTCATAATCCTTTGGAGTACGGGGAGGCATACCTAAGGCCAATGGTAGTCGATTTGAATCATTTTTTGAGTGGATCATCGGGTCAGGGCGCTACAATGGTTCTCTTCATCTATGACCCCATGAGAGGACCTCCCCTACACATGAAATGGATCTGGCAGCTATGGTCCTTGTTCTAAAGTGTTGGTGCCGCTATCTTCTCAGTGAGATATTTTATGTTTATATGGACTATGATTTCTTTCACTATATATTCACACAATGGGAAAAAAACTAAGACAGAATCATTGGGTTGAGTATCTACAAACTTTAAACTATGAGATTAGGTATAAACCTTGAAAAAGGCAATTTATTTTTAGATACTCTTAGCCGTAAGATGTAGGATGAATATGAACTTGGTGAGAGGCCTTCAGAGGAGCAGTGACTCATAGTGAGCTTGTTGGATGACTAGGATATGGATGCTTCTTAGGATCATGGATCTATAAATTATTCCCCTTTAGTGATCATATCCTCACATGTGGATCAGGTGAATTTTTTCAGGAGTCAGACCCATAGTGTCCTGTGATGAGGGAATAGGTGGATAGTGGTAACTCAATGCTCGGATGGTCACTGGACAATGATAATGTAATCGATGTACATGGAAGATTATTAGTCCTTTATTACATCATAGAGGAGCTTATGAGAGACTTTTATACCTTGAGATGTTTAGTAAATCATGTAGTGATGAATATGTACTATGACTTCAAACAACAATTCTAGTGTCTAGGGATGAAGAGGGACATTTTTGGTTTTGTCTCCCGATGCCTTACCAGTTAGATGGTAAAGGACTAGTACCAGTGTCCTGGTGGATTTTTATAGCCCCTCCCAATATCTATGTATAAGTGGGAAGATGTAACAATGGAATTTGTGTTAGGGTTACCTAGGACCCCAAGGAGTCGTGATGCAGTATGAGTGATTTTCAATTGACTAATGAATTCTACTCACTTTTTACCGATCAAGGAAACTCACTCATTGGATAAGCTGGGAAAGCTCTATGTATGTGATATTTTATGCATACTTGGAGTTGACTTGAGCATTGTTTCAGATAGAGACAACTGTTTTACATCATTATTTTGGAAAGTATTTTAGAAATACTTATATAATCATTTAAGATTGAGCATGGTGTACCATCCTCATACCGATGGGAAGTCTGATAACACTATACACATATTGGAAGATATGCTTCAATCTTGTATGATAGACTTTGGAAAATCATGGGATGATCACCTATACTTTATTGAGTTCACATTAAATAATAGTTTTCAGGATTCGATTCAGATAACACCTTATGAGTCTTTTATGGTAGGTCATGTTTCTCACCACTCTATTGGCATGAGGTGGGTGAAGCAGTGATTGTTGGCCCTAGTATGGTTTAAGAGACCTCTAAGAGAGTGAAAATTATACGAAATAGGTTGATCACCACTCAGATTAGACATAGATTATATGATGATCGTAGGATGATACCCTTAAATTTTTCTTTAGTAGATCAGGTTTTATTGAGAGTGACTCCTCAGTTGGGGTACATATGTCTAGGGAATTAGGGTAGGAAAGAACCAATTTTTTTGGACCTTTTGAGATAACCAAACAGATGGGGACAGTGGCGTATCATATGGACCACCCTTCTCTCAATCGAGGTATGCATGACATGTTCCTTATGTCATAGATTCAAAGGTATATACTCAACACTGTGCATGTTATTAATTACAAGTACGTTGATATGGAGACCAAAACATCTTTTGAGGAGCATCAGGTCTGAATCATAGATTGAAGCGAGAAGGAATTGCAAGGAAAGATGATACTACTAGTCCAAATTCGATGGAAACATAGATTGATCTAGGAAGAGATGTGGTAATATGGGTCTGATGATCAATCTCAATGGCCTAAGTTGATCAAGAAAGACTTATAGAGATACTTTTTAGGGAGAAAAATCAATATTGGGGGAGAATTATAATACTCTATTTTTTAAAAAATATAATAAAAACCATCTTGTTGATAAATTATAAGTATTTTATGTGAAAAAAATAATTTATCAATGAAACCCACAGAAAAATGTATTAAAGGCTCTAAATAAGGGTAAAATTCAATATAAAACATTGGAATATTCAATTGAATGTTTTTGGAGTCATACACTAAGTTAGTGTTAGAATATATGTACCGTAATGCCTCGATGAGGACAGAATAAAAATATTAAATATATATTATATTTTTCATGCATAATTTATTGAAAATAATTCAATATCTTACAATGCACATCTTATGATAAATATGAGACCACAATTAGGTCTGGGATGCGATTTTTACCCTAGGTGGGGTATAAAATTTTTAATCATCATACGTTTGGACGGGTCGCTCATGAGAATAATTTTTAATAATATTTTATTATATTATTTTTAAAATTTAATATCTCTCAAACGGTATGTCATATGAGAAATATGAGATCGCCATTGGGTCTGAGATGTAGGGTTTACCCAAGGCAGGGTATAAATTTTATGCGCAATGGGCATTTGGTGTTATTTAATTTTTTATATTAAATAATTAATTTTAATTAATTAATTTTTTTTAATTTTAGGGTAGGATTCATCATCTTTCCCATTGAAAAGGCGTAACCTACATTTTTTTCACACAAAACATTTTAAAACCAACAAAATTCACTCTTTTTTTAATGAATAATGATGTCAATGCATTAATGGAGAGAATGCATTGACTCTGAATTGAACCATTCGTTAAAAAATAGATCTACATGGGTGTTTAAATTTGGGGGAAAGGAAGGCTATGTGGATGGGTTGAAATAGCCTAATCTCTTCTTGTGGTAGATCTTGTCAGGTCCAGGCGGTCTCTTATCCCCTTGAATGTAGCAATGTGAGCCTTTGATAAATCATCTTTTTCTGGAACCAGCAGGTCATGTGCATCCTCCCCCAGGGTGTGCCTAAAAAAAGAAAGTTCTTTTTATTTTTTTTATTTTTATTTCTTTATCCCTTATGTATTTTAAGGAAAAAATAGTTTAAAAAAAGTGAAAAGTTTGATCTCGAACGAAAAAAGATAATCCTAAAATTTATCAAATGATAAAATTATTTGGATTATAAAAAGATAATTTTAAAATAAATTATCAATATATATATATATATTGATAATAACATTGTATGACTATGGATAAATTATTAAAATTAAATTATCAATGTGTAATTGCATTAATTATCAAAGGATAAATTATTGAAATTGGCAGACAATAATTACCTTGATTTTTCAAAGAATAGTTGCATGATATTATCAAAGATAATTTATACAAAATTTTAAAGGATAATTTTAAAGGTAATAAAATAAAATTATAAGATGATAATTTATAAGAGATTATTTTAAGATAATTGTTTCGGTGCGGATGTGCGTCGGGTTTCTGTTCCGATGCTGTTCCGCCAGGACGCGTTCGCGCGTGCGCCCGTCGACCCGAGGGGATGGGCGCGCGGCTTGTGGACCCGCGGTCCCGCTTTCCAAAGGCGGGCGGCATCCGTCCCTTGTTCAGGGGTGTCTACTCCTTGATCGAAACCGGGATGATGGGATGTCGGCTCCTCCTTCCGTGGACGTCTCCTCGGAACTCGTTGCCTAATCCGGGTCTCCCTCATAGATTTAAGACGTGCTCGTGAATCTCGTTCCCGGCGCCATGTTTCCATGGACACCGGTTAATTACGCTGCTTCCGCCCGGATGCTCCAAGGGGTCTGGTCGGGGCAGCAACCTGCGGTGAGGAGACCAGGTAGCTCTGGGTGTTGGGGGCGTGTCTTAACACTGCGGCTCTGCATGTCTGCCTTCCGTCCCTAATAGGGCTTCTCGAAGGCGTGATGGCCTGAGGCATCCCGCGCTGGGTGCGGGGAACTGTGTTGCCTGAGGTTTTCCTCAGCTTCCCATGTTTAAAACGGGGTATGCCGCGAGTTTAACGTCCAGCGGGGACGGCATCGGACTGATCAACACGAGAAGTGGATCAGATGACAGAACCCTTTGCGGGGAACCTCCGACGCTGGGGCCAGCACATGGGCGGCTTCCCGAGTGAAGTGGAGTGGAATGAAATGGCATGAACCCACCGGGATGTGGCGGCCCGGGTAAGGATCAGGATGGATGGTGGAGTGAAGAGCTTGGACCCCGTAGGGGCTTCCTACGTACCGCGTGTTGGCACGGATCAAAGTCAGCGTAGTTCGAACATACAGTTTAACGTCATGCTGGACGTCGGCAAGCCGACTCACGAAGAGGTCGAGGCTGCCGGGCGGAGGATTGAACCGAACCACCTCGCACAGAGGGGGATGGAACGGCCGGTGTGGATCACAGTTTCACGTCATGCTGGACGTTGGCAAGCCGACTCACAAGGAGGTCGAGGCTACCGGGCGGAGGATTGAACCGAACCACCTCGCACAGAGGGGGATGGAACGGCCGGGTGGATCATAGTTTCACGTCATGCTGGACGTTGGTAGAGAGAGATAGAAAGAGGCAGTGGGGAAGCGCAATGGAGATACACATGTGCAGTCCCCCACAAGAGCGGATTCATAGGTGAATCGACGCGAATGTGAACCCGGGAGGGGTCCACTGATGGACGAACCGACGTGAATACGACCGGGACGACCAGGTGGTGGGCTTGAACCTCTGGGAGGCTTCCTATGTACCCTGTTTAGGAGACAGGGATCAAAGTCCACGTAGTTCACTCGGTTTGTAATACTCTACCCCCGTGGGCGAAGGCCACTCCAATCCCGACATCCCTGCAGAGACGAGCGGGTGGGGGCCACATCCAAACCGGGAGGGGGACCCTGCGTGCGAGGCACGGGATCGGGCGATGCGGACGGTTTAACGTCTTGCCGGACGAAGTACAGTTTAACGTCGTGTGTTGAGGACGATGTACAGTTTAACGTCATGTTGGACGAAGCACTCGGCAGTTTAACGTCTTGCAGCGCGGACGTAGATGCTTGGCAGTTTAACGTCTTGTCGCGCGGACGATGGAGGCTAGGCAGTTTAGCGTCATACAGCTTGGACGTGGTACAATTTAACGTCATGTTGGACGAAACACTTGGCAGTTTAACGTCTTGCAGCGCGGATGATATGATTGGAAGTTTAACGTCGTGCAGCTTGGACGATATGCTAGGCAGTTTAACGTCGTGCATCTTGGACGATAGATGGTGCCGCCGATGGGTCTGTGTCACGTCGCGCGAGCCTGGAGGGCCGCACGTGAAGACAACGCACGGTGTGGGCACCCGGGATGAAGATCATCGGGCGCCACGCAGGCGGGTACCCTCAGGGGGTCAAAGGGGGAGACCCTGGCGGTTTGCGTGCAAAAGAGGGACTTGGCGCGCAATACCGCGGGTCGGCGCGCAAATGGGCGGGCTGGCGCATAATTGGGCCAGCACTTTGCGCGCAGAAGATGGAGATTGCGCGCACCGGGCTTCGGATAGCGCGCGGGGGCAACAGCTCATTCTTTAACGAATGGCCTCTTAGTAAGGGGGGGTGCGCACAATCGGGCTGGATTGCGCGCACCCGGGGGGAAATTGCGCGCAAGAGGCTTCTTTTGCGCACGAAAGCCCTTGGGTGAAGAATTATTCAAAGGAAAGGAGCCAATGGGATTGCGCACGAAGGCGAACCCCGAGGCCTTATTGCGCGAAAGAAAAGAGGTTACCTAAAGATCGAAATTGCGCGCGGAGGGGGTTGGATTGCGCGAACGAGCGACTCTTCGAATTCCGGCAACCTCCAAAACGTCGGGGGTCGCCTTATATTTATAGGCAACCCCGGGTGCGGAATCCGGTTCGCGGGCGCGGAATTTCCTTCGCGGGCGCGGAATCGGGCCCGGCGCGCAAGGGAGTCGCGCGGGCCACGGGCGTGCAAAATTGCGCGCCGGCCCAGCGCATTGCGCGCATCCCGGGAGGTTTGCGCGTCTGACTTCAACATTGCGCGCGGGTCTCCAAAATTCCGCGCAAGTCCTCCGGGCCCTCCGGAACATGCTTCTGACTCCAAATATGACCTCGCTTTCCGCATCCGGAGCTTCGTTTGGGAACAACGGACTTTTCCGGTGTCTACAAAAGCCCCCCCTCGGAATCTGATTGGCGAGAGGTCGCAACGATCGGGTTCCGAGGGAGACGCCGGAATGCCGAAGTCCAGGGTGGCACGGGACTGTGGCGCGCAAAAAAGGGTGTCGGGCGCGAAATTCGCGGTCGCGCAAAGCGTTTTCCGCGCAGCACGGACCCCTGCCTCGCCTATAAATAGGGGCCCTGGGTCCCCCGCACCGTACACCGGCCTTCCGCGCGATAAGCTTTCAAGCTCTAGTGCGC
This sequence comes from Viscum album, assembly GCA_963277665.1. NCBI lineage: Eukaryota > Viridiplantae > Streptophyta > Magnoliopsida > Santalales > Viscaceae > Viscum > Viscum album. The sequence continues at coordinate 11,499,999 of CAUJRU010000002.1, forward strand.
GAAATTGCCTTTTCCGGCGCGGAATTCACCCGTTCGTCGCGCAAACCCTTCCGGATTTCGGCCTGTTTTTGCGCGAACACCCGGAGTTTTACGCGACGGACTTCCCGATTGCGCGCCGTCCACTAGGATTGCGCGCCAACTCCCAAACTTCTCTACCAGCCTCTTCCGATTCCGCACGCCTCATCCCTTAACCCACACGACTCCCGGAGCTTCTGAGATGGCCGCGAATCAAGGGAATGAGGGGGATGCCGCCATTCGCAGAGCTGAGATGGCGGCGAACGAGGAGGTCTACGGAGCCAAGGAGATTGTTTCCAACAATCAATCCTTGTTCGACTTGCTGACGCCGGCCCAGAAGACATATCCGCTGTCGGACAACCTGCCGCTCTGGAACTTTGGCATCTTAGATGAGGTTCTGGTGCCAGGGTTCGAGGTTGATGCGCCACGGACCTGGGTGACTCGGGAGGAAGAGCTTCCCCGCTATAACATCACCAACAATGGGCATCCTGCCAGGGAGACCAGACACTTAGATGTCTATGTCCTGAACCCGAGGACGCGAACCATCGTCGTAAGTGAGCCTACTGCAGAGAACTCTCCAGCCCTCTACTCGAGCACATATCGCCAGAGTGTCACCGACGACACCAAGGGCTGGCTGAAGGACTGGGACTTGCGGTCTGGGGGCAATTTCACCAGTGAGTGGGCCTGGGTGTTCTGGATACGCCACACTTGCGATCAATTCACGGAGGAGCTACGGTACATCGGCCTGTTTGAGGCGGTGTGGACGTCGCAGTTCCACTTCTACCAGCAGTCCGAGCTCGGGCCGGAGCTGTTCACCCGCTGGTCCCCGGATACCAACACCTTCCATCTTCACCATGGGGAGGATAGCATCGGCCTCTGGGACATCCACTGCATCGGAGGTATCCCACTGGAAGGTTACCAATACGATGAGTTCCTGCCTCCGAAGAACATCTGGGAAGACAGGTCACGGACTCCCATTCTGACATGGAATCTGCTTGACCTGGCCACGCAGCGGCTCGGGATCAAGGACTTCCACAAGGACATAGCCTACAAGGAGTGGTTCGGCCAGTTCTTGGAGCATGACCCGGCGGTCAAGATGCCAGGCAGGGGGAAGCGGTGCCCGACCGCGGCTCAGAGGAGCCGGAACGGGTCGTACTGGCGGGTCCTGGAGACGGGCGACTACTGCTCATGGGGGTACCGCGTCATCGAGGCCCGGGACCCTAATGTCCGGTACGTGGCGTTCCTAGCCGCCTTTCTGAGTGGGTGGCTCCTGCCAGTGCGGGACGCGAGAATGGGCGTCCGCCCGACGACACTGGCGATGGCGGGCGCCATGGCCGCCAACAAAAGATATAACCTCGGGGTCCCGGTCCTGGCTAAGCTGTACGCCATCCTGGGATGCATCTCGCGAGGGGGGTCGCCACGAAGGATCTGTGGGCCCTTTCAATTCTTCCACGGCTGGGTGGCTTCTCACCTTGGTGGGTACATGTTTCCAAACGCCGTCATTCCTCCGGGCAACGGCCTGCGACCCTCCCTGCTGAACATCGCGGGGGTCGCTCCGATGACCCTAAATGAGGAGGGCGTGAGGATTCGGATTGGAAATCACGCCAATTTCAACTTCAGCCCGTTCCCCACTCCCGCTGGCCAGATGATCGACAATGGGCAGGGTCCGCTGAAGCAGCACGAATACTTCCTGAACATGCGGGGCGGGGTGCTTGTGGCTCGGATCGACAGGAAGGTGATCTGCGAGCCCTACGTCCCAACCCGGTTCGCCAGGCAGTTCGGGTGCCTTCAACGGATGCCGAAGAGGGTATTCACTACTGTCCGGGAGGAGACGAACCCTTGCTTCCTTCGCCAGATGTGGCTAATGTTCGCCGCTTTCGGCTCTGGCGAGGTCATCACTCTCCCTCCTACCGGGGTCGACGCAGGCTTGGAAACCGAGTACGCTGAACACTGGGCCATCACGTACCCCGAGGGGCTTCTACGGAAACCAGTTCGTCGGCTCGAGGTCACCCGTGCGGAGACCGGGCGTCAAGGAAGGAGGCGAGGCGCCGTCACGCGGGGGATAACGGAGGCGCGCCAAACAGCGGAGCCGGCGCGAGCACGGACTTCGGCGGCGGGCACATCGCAGGCTGCCGCTACGACCTCGGCGCCCAGAGAGGGGGCACGTGCGGGGGTCGAAGAGCGGCCCGGGAAGCAGGTAAGGCGTCTGCTCGAACCCTCCAACGATGCGGTCTTCCCAGCGCTGTGGTCGGCCTGGATGACCCTGCGGCAGTCGCTGGGGACCGAAACCATCTGGCAGAAGATAACCAGCGAAGGAATCCATCTGCCAGCGGTCGGGCGCCTTCAGGTCGCCGACAGGGTGAACTTCCACCGGCGGTATGCATATCTGACGGCCATGGACGAGTACGCGCGCCAACGTGGTCAGCGTGCAGAGCCGTCCCTTCTGGTGAAGGTGATGCTCGGTCTAGAGCCTGCTCCAGAACAGATGCCGCCGGAGGAAGATGATAGTAACGATGACTCCGAGGAAGAGGAGGAGACGGGGAGGATGAAGGCTCGGAGGGAAGGTCCCATCCGGGGAGCCCGCGGGAGAGCGGCGAGGTGGCCGGCTCCGACAATGTCGATATCACCGAGCTCCTCGAGGTCCGCTTCTATCCCTACTCAACCTGCTTCATACATTCTCTTATGCAACTTCTAACCCATTTCTCCACCTTTCTCAGGAGTGCACGGATGTTGGTCAGGCATCCTCAGTAGGAGTAGGAGAGGTGCCAGCAGGACAAGGCGGGGGCCAGACGCCCATCATTGAATTGACAAGCGCTGAGGGGTCCCCTGCTGCGATTGCTCCTGCGGCGGCCGGGACAGCGGAAGATGACGCTTTGGATTCCCGTAAGTCTCCTTACTTTACTGTTGGTGCTTTCCGTTGACGCTCCGTGACTAACCACGGCATGCCCCGCGCGGTGATCTCAATACTGGAGGCTCGTCGGGCTGTCGAACCCGGGCCATCCACGAGTGGACCAGTGGCAGACCTGCCGCCTGCTCCGGAACAGACTTCCCAAACCGAGCCGGCCCCACCAACTGCTGATCAGGGGGCAGCGGACGCCGGCGGTGCTGCCATCGGAGAGAGGTCGGGGGCTGACGAGGGTGTCAACGCCGTTGGGGCGGGAGAAGAAGGTCGCCCAGATGTTGGGGAACCTATCCCCCGTGAGGACACCCCAGGGGCGGACCCTGCAGCAGACCTGCTGGCTGCCTTCCCTGCCTACCGGCCTGCCGACCCCGAGGAGATGGACGACTCGGACGCGGAGGCGGTCGAGGAGAGCCGGATAACGCGCCGCAGGGGGTGGAAGTGCATCCAGCGCTTCCTCAAGCGAGACCCATCGGAGTGGCTGGGGCGCATGGGATCACTTCAAACCTGGCTGCGCTTCCTGTGTGCCGGGGGAGCTGATGCTCAACGCCTCCATCTGACGGTCCGTGATTTCATGGCCGAAAAGATGCGTGAGAGCCGACGACGTGCCGACGTCGCACAAAGTCGGGACGTGTCGGAGAACACGCGGGCGCTCCTCACGGCGGAGCAGGATGTCCGGCGTCTCGAAGGGCAGGCGGCAGAGAAGGAGGCCTTCGTCGCAACGTGCACTGAGCTCGTGGAGCAACTAACGGCCCAGCTGGTTGACGCCCAGGTACAGCTGACGGAGGCGGGCCAACAGATGGTCACACTTCAAGTCGAGCGGGAGCGTCCACTGGCCAGAATCGACGAACTACGTGCTGTGACCGCCGATGAGGAGAGGGCACGCAGAGAGCGAGAAGTAGCTCTGGAGGCCGCCAGCCAAAGGGTAGCGGCGTTAGAAAGACTTATCCAGCACGCTAATCCCTAGGGGCTTTGTTTTTGCCACTCCCAGAACATTTTCTCCCGCTACTCGATATTTCGATCCATTTGTATGAACCAATATATTTATCTGCATCTTTTGGCCTAACATGCTCAACCACAATTCATTGTCTTGCGGGAGCGTTAACCAAGCTTCAGGCATCTGTAATTGGGCCTGGATTTCTAAAGAAAAGAGGGAGATCATTCCTAGGAAAGGAGACCTCAGACCTAATCAATGTATCATTCCCCCAACTTGTTCCGACACACGAGCGGGACAACGCTAGGGGCGTTAAGATTTTATCCGAACATAGGGAAATGAGAAAGGGTGAATCGCATGTCCCGAATTCAGAAATCCACGGCGGTCGGCCTTCCAGGAAATGCCCAAGACGGAAAGCGGAGAATGGATCAATCGACCATACTACTGCAATAGACGGACCGAAAGTCATATTTGCAGGAGGCGGATCACATGTCATCATCAGTGCCGCTTTGGGGGTTCCTTCAGACACAAGGGTGGAAATCCAGATCAACAGGGCATGCGAAGCGTGGGGCGAAGTGACGATTTGTTCGGACAGAATCTAACGCTCCCAAAATTGCGCCACCGTGGGGAAAGCGTATTAGGCGGATGCACTAATCTGGCCGTGAATCACCCCAATTCTCAGACAGAACCCCTTTGACGAGGAAACTGTCGCTTCCCATCATTGCAATGGGGCATCCCGAACTGAATCGGGGAGAATATCACAATCGCACCACTCTACCGGAAGCCAGGCCAGACGGCCGGCGACGAGGAGGGGCGGGACTTAGCGATCCCTGAGGCTGGACCCGAGTCGAGATGCCCGGGCGTTCCTACGTACTCCATCAGGCTGGAGATCAAGCCACACGTAGTTCTGGGAGTGCAGTTTTAACGTCATGCGGGACGTAGAACCCCGTTTGGGGAGATCTTAGTTTAGGGTCGTAGAGCTTGGACCATAGGGGCAGATCTTAGTTTAAGGTCTTAGAGCTCGGACCATAAGAACCTCAAAGTACGCCACATCGTGGTCCTATCCCCTGGATATGCGAAGATGCACTGAGGGATAGTGTCAAGAGTGTCGAGGTTTCGCCTGGCCAGAATGGGAGGTGGAAAATGTAATGTGAATCATGCGGCCATTCACTCAAGGACTGGGGGCACCGGCGTAACAATATAGGAGTACTGCCGACCGTGGCGGAAAAGCAGCATCAATATCGTACTGACCGTTGATGGAATGAGGTAGAAAACGAGCATCAACCGCTCAAGCGCAGGATTCATATCGATTTGCTACCCAAGGCCCTTGGGGGCACCAGCCCGAGTCAGTGGGAGAGCACTGAGGCATTGTGTCCAGACCGCTCACGGGGGCTCCACCCAGGGCGTAGGCGATGGGTCCGAATGAAAGGGAGCACGAAGCCTGAAAAGTGGAAGGAACCTGACCAAGCTGAACCTGACCCTCCCGACAATAAACCAGAGTACTCTTGACACCGGTGGACCACTACAAGGGGTCGAGGGACACACCTTGAGGGTGACCCGAAGGCGGCAGATTCCCAAGAGAAGGGAGAATCTTTAAGAGGTGGGGGCTGGACCCGAAGTTTGAAACATCTGGGCGTTCCTACGTATCCCATAAAGATGGGAATCAAGCCACACGTAGTTCTGGAAGCACGACGCAACACAATCGGGCACCAACGCGGGGAGGGGTGCGGGTCTGGCCCTCGCACACAGAAGAAGCGGTATTTGATATTTCTTGTTTGTCCTTAAAGGTGGATGGTTTTTCTTTGTGCAGCGACATGCCTGTGATTAAGAAATCCCTGGCGTCGCCACAATAATCAAGCCATGAAAGGCATTGATGAATGGCGTGGTTATTAACCAGCACCCAACGTGAGTGTCCCCTGAGGAGAACATCACGATGCAGTGCCGTTTCTCGTCGGGCGGCCAAGACGATCATAGTTTACGGTCGTGTGGTAGAACCAGACAACACAGTTTAAGGTCGTGTGGCTCGAACCATGGAGGAATCCGCTTATCGCGATACAGCGGACCCAGCGGAGGTGGGAACATACCCCCGCCCTACGGTCACGCACAATTCCAGGAGAAGGATCCCGGGATAGGGGCCTGCACATGTCCATCACCCGAGGGGCAGAGATGCTAGCCTCCAGCTATACTGGGCCCAAACGCGATTGTTCGGGCGACTCCTTCCTCCTTATGGGGACGAGGGTCCAACTACACATGGCCCTTAGGGAGGACATCAGCATATATCCTTGGTGCTCAGATCGTGGGAGCCTCGAAAGACACCATTACCCTGGTCGGTCTGCCTAACGTGTAAAGGTGTACTGAAGGTCAGTATGAAGAGAGTGTCGAGATTCCACTACAACGCACAAAGGAGGAGTGTGATGAGGACTGCGCAACCAATGTTCAGAGCCTGAAAGAGCCGACATGGCGATCAAGGATGTCGCTGACCATATTCGCAACACAACACCCGATCGCGTCAGCCTAGGACGGGGCAAGCAAACGAGCATCAACCGCTCAAGCGCAGGATTCATATCGATTTTCGGCCCAGGACCCACCGGTAAATCAACCCGGAGTGGTAGGAGAGCACTGAGGCATCGTACCCAAACCGCTAACGAGGATCCCTTTGAGTGAAGGCTCGAACAAGAGGAAGCGCGAGGTCCGAAAAGCAACACAGGACTTGTCGGGATCGAATCCGACACTACGGGTCATAGACCTGAGTACCCAAAACATGTTAACAGATCACTGGAAAGGGTCGGAGGACTCACCCTGAGAGCAACCAAAAGACGGAAGATCCCCATGATCAACCAAGAGACGGGGCTGGACCTGAAACACAAGCGTCCAGGCGGTCCTACGTATCCCATAAGGATGGGAATCAAGCCGCACGTAGTTCTTGAGAGGCAGTTTAACGTCATGCAGGACGATGGGGGGTGTGAGGTGGTCCCACACACAGGGGAGGCGTACGACGTGGCCAGTAGGCCAACGTGAATGAGGATATAATCCCCCGCTCACGCCATACGCCTCGCACAAAAAGGAGGGGAACTTGGGCCAGAGGCCCAACGCGGGATAGAGACTCCCGGGAAATGGGGCTGGGCCTGAAACATGAATCTTTAGGCGGTCCTACGTATCCCATAAGGATGGGAATCAAGCCGTACGTAGTTCTTGAAGTGCAGTTTAACGTCATGCAGGACGAAAATATAAAAGGGGGGAGTAAAAGGCATCCCCAAATGTGGGGGGCGTACAACGTGGCGAGCAAACCGACGTGAATGAGGGCATAGCCCCGCGTTCACACCATATGCTGTACACCCGGAGGCAACTGGGCCAAGGGCCCGAGATGGGATGGAAATTCCCGAAGGATGGGGCTGGGCCTGAAACATGAATGTTCAGGCGGTCCTACGTATCCCATAAGGATGAGAATCAAGCCGCACGTAGTTCTTGAAGTGCAGTTTAACGTCATGCGGGACGGATGCTGAACAGTTTAACGTCTTGTAGCTCGGACGTGGTGCAGTTTAGCGTCATGCAGGATGAATGCAGTTTAACATCGTGCGGGACGAACTGCAGTTTAACGTCGTGCGGGACGAAGTACAGTTTAACGTCGTGTTGGACGAAGATGCTTGGCAGTTTAACGTCTTGCCGCGCGGACGAAGTGCACTCAGGCAAAGTACTGCTTGAGGAACCTAGCGTTGGTGGGAGGAGTGACACACTCACCATCCATAGTCGCTAGGGAGTACGCGCCATTGGGATAGACTTTGTGGACGACAAGAGGTCCCTCCCACTTGGGCTCCAACTTGGGTGGCTTCCTGCCGGGGATCATTGGCGCTCTTAGGGCCAGTACTAGGTCACCCTGCAAGAAGGAGCAGAGGCGAACCTTCTTATTGAAAGCTCGAGCCATTCTGCTTTGATGCCTCTCCAAGTTGTGCAAAGCGCGAAGTCTATTCTCATCCAGTGCTTCCAACTCGACTAGACGGGCTTCAGCAGCTCTGTCCGGCGCTTTCTGGTCGTAGACCGCAGTGCGCAAGGACGGTAACTGGATCTCGATGGGCAGGACGGCCTCAGCTCCATACACCAGGGAATAAGGGGTCATCTGGGTGGAATTGCGAGTCGTCGTCCGATAAGCCCAGAGGGTGTTGGGGAGCTTGTCCGGCCAACTCTTCTTGTTCTGACCAACCATCTTTTGCAGAATGTTAGAGAGGGTTTTGTTAAACGCCTCAATCTGTCCATTCGCCTGCGCATGATAGCGAGATGTATGGTTCGAGCGAATGTTGTACTTGGCGTACAACTTCTTCAACTCGGCTGCTCGGAAATTGGCTCCGTTATCCGTAAGGATAGCGTGAGGCACTCCAAATCGATAAATGATGTTGGAGGTCACGAAGTCAGCGATCGAACAGGATTTGACCTCTCTGAGCGGAATCGCCTCTGCCCATTTGGAGAAGAAGTCTGTGGCGGTCAGAATGAACCGGCACTGGCGAGCCGTCGCCGGCGGGTAAGGTCCCACAACGTCCATCCCCCAGACTGCAAAGGGCCAAGAATACCTGGTGGTATGGAGAGGCTCCGGCGGCCGATGCACAAAGTTCGCATGAACCTGGCACGCATGGCACCTCCTGGCATACTCGATGCAGTCATGGATCATGGAGGGCCAGAAGTATCCCAACCTCCGAATCTGGTGGGACAACTTCGGCCCAGTCTGATGGGCACCGCATGAACCAGCATGAACCTCTTGCATGACTCGTGGGATCTCAACTCCCTGAAGGCAACGGAGGAGAACACCATCAAATCCGCGTCTATAGAGGATCTGCTCCAGGCCGGGACTGCTCTGGAGGACAAACTGCGATGCGCAGCGTCGAACTCGCTCGCGCTTGGCCCGATCTGACGGGAGAATTCCATGTTGGAGGTACTCAACCAAAGGCGTCCTCCAATCAGGGGCTGGTTCGACTGCCATATCTGGGGTACTCGGGGCTCCGGGCATAGGGGGAACCGTGGTGAGATTACTTACCGACGGGCCGCGATCTCCCTTCGGGATAACGGGAGCGATGAGCCTGCGGTGCGTCACGCGGATGATCAGGTTGTCCTGTTCAGGCTCTGCAAGTGACGCAGCAAGGCTGGCCAAAGCATCTGCTCGACCGTTCTGCGACCGGGGAATATGGACAATTTCTGGCCGAGAAGGAAACTGGGCCATCAGAAGGAGGGTGCACTCCAGTAATGGCACAAGTTCCGGCTTCCTGACAACATAGTCTCCATTGATCTGCTTAACGACCAGCTCGGAGTCCCCTTTCACACACAGATGGGGCACGTCGATCTCGAGAGCCAACTCGAGGCCGGTGATGAGGGCATGGTATTCCGCCTCATTGTTGGTACAGCCCTCTGACAACAGGAAAGAGTATGGCAGCACGACTTGCTCCGGGGTAATGAAGACGATACCCAAACCCACTTTGTTGAGCTTAGGATTATCGAGTCTTCTACCGGTGGGGCTCCGGGAGGCACCGTCAAAGTGCATCTACCAGCATGGATCGGCTCGATCGACCGAGAGAATGGCCTCATCAGGAAAGCCTAGATCCAGCGGCTGATCTGCGGAGGTCGGGTGAGCATCCAGAAAGTCTGCCAATGCTTGCCCTTTGATGGCCTTCTGAGACACATACCTGATGTCGAACTGCTGGAGAATCACATCCCACCGCGCTAGACGGCCAGTCAACATAGGCCGGCTCAGGATATATTTCAACGGGTCTACCCGAGAAACCAACTGTACCTCGTGGTGCTGCAAGTAGTGTCGTAATTTCTGTACGGAAAATATGAGCGCCAGGCAGCTCTTCTCGATGGGGGAATACCTAACTTCTGCATCGAGGAGCATGCGACTGAGGTAATAGAGGCTATTCTCTGTTCCCTCGTTGTTCTTTTGGGCGAGAAGGGCACCAAGGGACCGTTCCAGGGCGGTCACATAAAGGACCAGTGGCTTCCCGGATACAGGCGGCATCAGAACCGGAGGTTGAAGCAGGTACTGCTTGATTTCCTCGAAAGCGGTCTGACACTCTTTATCCCATACATAGGTGGAACCTTTCTTCATGAGCCGAGAAAAGGGCTTACACTTGCCGACCAGATTCGCGATGAATCGGCGTATATAGGCTAAGTGGCCTTGGAACCCTTGCAGTTCCCAGATGTTACCTGGGGGAGGCATCTGGCTAATCGCCCTGATCTTCTCTGGGTCGATCTCAATACCCCGGTACCTTACCACAAAGCCAAGAAACTTTCCGTAGGTGACCCCGAAGGCACACTTCAACGGGTTCATCTTCAGGCAGCGTGACCGGAGGAAGCCGAACACTTTCTCAAGATCTTTGAGATGGTCCTGACGCTGGCACGATTTGACCACCAAGTCGTCGACGTAGCATTCCACCAGTGTGCCGAGGATTGTATTGAATATGCGGTGCATCGCCCGTTGGTAGGTGGCACCTGCATTCTTCAGGCCGAAGGGAATGACCTGGTAACAAAAGATACCTTGGGGGGCCCTGAAGGAAGTGAACTCCTCATCCTCAGGGGCCATCCGGATTTGGTTGTATCCGGAGTATCCATCCATGAAGGAGAGGGATCGGAACCCTGCCGTGGCGTCAATCAACAGCTCTATCACTGGAAGGGGAAAATCATCCTTCGGACAATGGCGGTTGAGATCGCGGAAGTCGATGCAGACTCTGATCTGCCCGTTCTTCTTCCTGACCGGCACAATGTTGGCCAGCCATTTGGGGTACTGAACTTCCCTCACGAAGTTGGCTTTGATAAGCTTGTCAACTTCGGCCTCAACCATGGCACCGTGGAATGGGTGCATCTTCCTGGGATGCTGCTTGAACCCGCGATGGTTCGCCGGGAGACCAAGGCGGTGGACGGCTACCTGAGGATCTAGCCCCGGCATCTCGTCATAGCCCCAAGCGAACACATCACAGTGCTGCCTGAGGAAGTCCACGTACTGTTGCCGCCCCTCAGAGGGCATGGCGGCACTGACCAATGTGGGTCTTGGATCTGCTTCGGTTCCAAGGTTCACCTGTACTAACTCATCGACCGTGGCTGAGACGCCCTCCTCAAAGGCTGGGGGTGCATCTTCCACGTCCTCTCCACTCAGGGAGGGATCGTCCACGGGAGAGACTGCGTTGGAAACTGCATTGGTGCTACCAGATCCTACTGGGCCGCTGGTGCTGGCACGGGCAGTCGCGGTCATCTCATCAGGAGACTCACAGGCCGTCGAGACCATGGCTACGTCCAACCGATGGATCGGGAGGATGTAAGCGTCATCCAAACTTGCCCAGGGATCACCTGCAACGGCGGCAGGCTCAACCTCACCTGTCAGGATCTGCTTATCCTTGCTCTTGTAATAGTCCGCGTCCAGATAACGGGCTTCACATGAGGCAAAAGGAGAGGCATCTCCCTGAAGCACGCCTACTCGACCATTAAGGGAGTATTTGAGGCATTGGTGGTATGACGAGGGAACCGCCGCATGAAGGTGGAGCCATGGCCTGCCCATCAATGCATTATACGCAGTGTCTTGAGAGACTACCATGAATTCGGTGTTGGCAACCAAGTCACCGAACTGGGTCTTCAAACGTATCTTGCCGACCGGAGTTTGCTCGGTGCGGTCGTACCCCTGGATCCTGAGGTCGGAGGGGATCAAGTCATCCTCAGACAACCCCAATCTCCGGAGCGTCCGAGTGGGAATCAGGTTAATCCCGGACCCCGTGTCGACAAGACAGCGCCGGACTTCAAGGCCATTGAACTGGCCAGTAACATACAGCGGACGAATGTGCCCCTGTATAGGAGGGTCTTCATCCTTACCAGAGAACAAGATAACTGCCTGACATTTGGCGTCCTCGATCGTTTCGGCGTGAAAGGCCTCTGCAGCCGCAACCTCTGTCTCAAACTGGAGGGGGCTCTTCAGGGCTTCAGCGAGTGCCTCACGCATCTCAGATGACATGCGCAGAGCCTCAAGGATGGAGAGCCTTGCTGGGATGTCGGCCAAGTGCTTCAAGACATCATAATTTTTGGCCAAGCGCGAGCCCCTGGTTGCAGGAGGTTTCTCTGCAGTTGGAGGCATGACGGGCCCTGCCGGTTGGACCGGCGACCGACTGGTACTTGGCGCATCTCGCTGTTCATTGGTTGAAGCCCGGGAAGTAGTCACCGTACTGGGGTCAGGAGGCCGGGATGGACTCGTGGCAGGGCAGAGCTGATCGCGACGCGGCTGAGGCGGTTCTGCCTGGTCCCACACCACAAACAGTGGCGGAGGCGAATCCGTCATCCCCGGATGGGGGGGCTGCGCACGCTGAGCTCGGTTTTGAGCCTGTTGCCTAGTCTCAGTGGCGTGCACGGCCTGGCTGGAGGTACCAACTATTGTGCCCCAGCGACTCCTGTTGTAGAGGTTCCTCCGGCGGTGGCGACGACCGGGGACACTAGGGAGGTCCACCTGGTGTTCTTCAACGTCGGGAACCGAAAAGGGATTTACCAGCTCGACGGTATTAACCGAAGCGTACCCAAAAAAAACGTGGGGGGAACCCAGGCCATCGACGTCGTGAGACGGAGTGCCCGATTTCCCTTCCCCAGCCCCTGGCGGGTTCTGTGCCCCGGTGCTGAATGCTTGGTCGAGCAGCATGCTGGTCTTCCAACACCTCTGAAAGCCATCGGTCTTTGTATTGAGGAGAAGAGATTCACGTCGGGTTCACCATTTTTCTGTTTCGGTGCGGATGTGTGTCGGGTTTCTGTTCCGATGCTGTTCCGCCAGGACGCGTTCGCGCGTGCGCCCGTCGACCCGAGGGGATGGGCGCGCGGCTTGTGGCCCCGCGGTCCCGCTTTCCAAAGGCGGGCGGCATCCGTCCCTTGTTTAGGGGCGTCTGCTCCTTGATCGAAACCGGGATGATGGGATGTCGGCTCCTCCTTCCGGGGACGTCTCCTCGGAACTCGTTGCCTAATCCGGGTCTCCCCCATAGATTTAAGACGTGCTCGTGAATCTCGTTCCCGGCGCCATGTTTCCATGGACACCGGTTAATTACGATGCTTCCGCTCGGACGCTCCAAGGGGTCTGGTCGGGGCAGCAACCTGCGGTGAGGAGACCGGGTAGCTCTGGGTGTTGGGGGCGTGTCTTAACACTGCGGCTCTGCATGTCTGCCTTCCGTCCCTAATAGGGCTTCTCGAAGGCGTGATGGCCTGAGGCATCCCGCGCTGGGTGCGGGGAACTGTGTTGCCTGAGGTTTTCCTCAGCTTCCCATGTTTAAAACGGGGTATTCCGCGAGTTTAACGTCCAGCGGGGACGGCATCAGACTGATCAACACGAGAAGTGGATCAGATGACAGAACCCTTTGCGGGGAACCTCCGACGCTGGGGCCAGCACATGGGCGGCTTCCCGAGTGAAGTGGAGTGGAATGAAATGGCATGACCCCACCGGGATGTGGTGGCCCGGGTAAGGATCAGGATGGATGGTGGAGTGAAGAGCTTGGACCCCGTAGGGGCTTCCTACGTACCGCGCGTTGGCACGGATCAAAGTCAGCGTAGTTCGGACATACAGTTTAACGTCATGCTGGACGTCGGCAAGCCGACTCACGAAGAGGTCGAGGCTGCCGGGCGGAGGATTGAACCGAACCACCTCGCACAGAGGGGGATGGAATGGCCGGTGTGGATCACAGTTTCACGTCATGCTGGACGTTGTCCAGCTGACTCACAAGGAGGTCGAGGCTACCGGGAGGAGGATTGAACCGAACCACCTCGCACAGAGGGGGATGGAACGGCCGGGTGGATCACAGTTTCACGTCATGCTGGACGTTGGCAGAGAGAGATAGAAAGAGGCAGTGGGGAAGCGCAATGGAGATACACATGTGCAGTCCCCCACAAGAGCAGATTCATAGGTGAATCGACGCGAATGTGAACCCGGGAGGGGTCCACTGATGGACGAACCGACGTGAATATGACCGGGACGACCAGGTGGTGGGCTTGAACCTCTGGGAGGCTTCCTACGTACCCTGTTTAGGAGACAGGGATCAAAGTCCACGTAGTTCACTCGGTTTGTAATACTCTACCCCCGTGGGCGAAGGCCACTCCAATCCCGACATCCCTGCAGAGACGAGCGGGTGGGGGCCACATCCAAACCGGGAGGGGGACCCTGCGTGCGAGGCACGAGATCGGGCGATGCGGACGGTTTAACGTCTTGCCGGACGAAGTACAGTTTAACGTCGTGTGTTGAGGACGATGTACAGTTTAACGTCATGTTGGACGAAGCACTCGGCAGTTTAACGTCTTGTAGCGCGGACGTAGATGCTTGGCAGTTTAACGTCTTGTCGCGCGGACGATGGAGGCTAGGCAGTTTAGCGTCGTACAGCTTGGACGTGGTACAGTTTAACGTCATGTTGGACGAAACACTTGGCAGTTTAACGTCTTGCAGCGCGGACGATATGCTTGGCAGTTTAACGTCGTGCAGCTTGGACGATATGCTAGGCAGTTTAACGTCGTGCAGCTTGGACGATAGATGGTGCCGCCGATGGGTCCGTGTCACGTCGCGCGAGCCTGGAGGGCCGCACGGGAAGTCAACGCACGGTGTGGGCACCCGGGATGAAGATCATCGGGCGCCACGCAGGCGGGTACCCTCAGGGGGTCAAAGGGGGCGACCCTGGCGGTTTGCGTGCAAAAGAGGGACTTGGCGCGCAATACCGCGGGTCGGCGCGCAAATGGGCGGGCTGGCGCATAATTGGGCCAGCACTTTGCACGCAGAAGATGGAGATTGCGCGCACCGGGCTTCGGATAGCGCGCACCCGGGGGGAAATTGCGCGCAAGAGGCTTCTTTTGCGCGCGAAAGCCCTTGGGTGAAGAATTATTCAAAGGAAAGGAGCCAAGGGGATTGCGCGCGAAGGCGAACCCCGAGGCCTTATTGCGCGAAAGAAAAGAGGTTACCTGAAGATCGGCATTGCGCGCGGAGGGGGTTGGATTGCGCGAACGAGCGACTCTTCGAATTCCGGCAACCTCCAAAACGTCGGGGGTCGCCTTATATTTATAGGCAACCCCAGGCGCGGAATTCGGTTCGCGGGCGCGGAATCGGGCCCGGCGCGCAAGGGAGTCGCGCGGGCCACGGGCGCGCAAAATTGCGCGCCGGCCCAGCGCATTGCGCGCATCCCGGGAGGTTTGCGCGCCTGACTTCAACATTGCGCGCGGGTCTCCAAAATTCCTCACAAGTCTTCCGGGCCCTCCGGAACATGCTTCTGACTCCAAATATGACCTCGCTTTCCGCATCCGGAGCTTCGTTTGGGAACAACGGACTTTTCCGGCGTCTACAATAATTATTAGTGGATAATTTATAAAATTACCAATGTGTAGTTGTATGAATTATTAAATGATGATTATACGGTATTAATATAAAATTAATTTATGATAATTTATAAGAGATTATTATAATATAATTACTAGTGGATAATTAATTATCAGTGATAATTATCAAATATAATTATAAATGGATAATTTGTAGTCAAATTATCAAAATATAATTATAAGGGATAATTTATAATAAATTATCCAAATATAATTATAAAAGGATAATTTGTATTAAATTATCAAAAGATAATTATAAAGGATAATTTATAATAAATTATCGAAAGATAATTATAAAGGATAATTTAGGATACAATTATCAAAATAATTGTAACAGGATAATTTGTTATAAAATTATCAAAATATAATTATACAGGGTAATTTATAATAAATTATAAAAATATAATTATAAAAGGATAACTATTGAGAAATTATTAAAAGATAATTATTCTTGGGGAGAATATAGAGACAACATACTTTTATGTAATGATAATTAGAAAATTATTCAGGAGAGAGAAAATATCATCGCATGTGATATTTTAATGATAATTCAAAAATTTTCCATTAGAGAGAATGTATCATCTCATGTGAAATTTTATTTCTTTTTGAAATAAAATAGATGTTTTTGGTTCTAGGAAACCTCACTGAACCTCGAGTGTCAACATTTCTATAATAAGTCCACAAAGAGGTATTCTTAACTAGTTTATCCCCACCTTTTTACATTAATGACATTTTGAGGTAGGATGTTACTTAACTTTTTGGACTGATTTACACATGTTTCCATTAATATGATTATGCGTAGAAATATTTTGATGACTGTGATAGATTATAATCACATGTGGGTGTGGGTGTAACCGTGGAAACATTATGTTACACTTAATTTCATGAGTACTATTTAGCTTTTATTCTTGTTTGATATTGATCACATATATTGTGTGTGTTAACTTACTTATTATGATATGTTATGCTTTCTCGTGTATCCTACCATTCTATATATGCTTTTGTGGTATTGTTCTTGGATCCCAAGATAGGTGGACCATCATGACATGTTTTCCATTGGAGGGGGAGTATGCATGACTTTTGAAAATGATGATGAGGGACCTGTGTACAGGGTATGGATACGACGATCCCTCAGGGGATGTCGTGTGGTGCACTCGATGACTAGTGGATGTTAAGGGGTATATAACTTTATGACTAAGTGATACTGATTAACTCTATTTCCCTATTATATGCTGAGAACACAACCTTCTTGATGAGAAGTGATGTCGAGTTTCATGATCACGTGATGTTGAGTAGCATGATTCAATATCCTCATTGATAATCTTTGATTATTCTGACACCTGGATTATCCATCATTCATGGAGTCAAAGCAGGTGTAACATAGAGTTTGTGGTGGATTGGTTAGTGCACAACCTCTTAGTTTTGGATTGTGTTTCTATTATTTTTACGAATTGATCATTATTATACAATACACTATTATATTTGAGCACATCAAGTTAAGAATGCATTGGTGGTTTCCAACTGAGTCTTATAATCACACCCAACATGGGAATTTTGATGGACATGTAGATTGCATGAGGGATCTGGAGAAGGGTAAGGGCCCTGTGGTGGATATCTAAGTAGAGGTGTGTGGAGATAGTAGTTTATAGGGATATAATGTGAAGGAACATCTGTTTATTTATTTACTTTATCTACTATATTTCTTCTGAATGTGATTCCCACTTACAGGATCTTATTTATTTGTATTACATGTATGTTATCTTTAGTTTTCCACATGTTTATCCTGATTATTTATTATATTATTTATTGTTAATTATTGATCCCATGACATGATATTTAGGGTATATTCTTCCCATTTATAGACTCAGACTCTCACCGCTAGTCAGAAACCTCTTGAATATAGGGATACAGACATGAAGTTATGAGGAATTATGGATCAGACCTAGTGATTTGGGTCGAGATGTAAACCTCTTATGTAATGATCCTCAGTGAGCCCCACACCACACATTAATCGACCACATCATCTGTATTACATGTGGTGGTCAAACATCTCTCCATTGTACAACCACATGGCAGGAACTGTCCCCTACTATCCAGGGTTTTTTATTCAACCTCTCCCAAAACTCGAACTTGGGACCTCTAACATAAGAGTCCACTAAGGATCATTATGTGTACTACTGACATCTAGACCTAAATCAATGCGTCTGAGTCATAATAACATGTGACCTCATGCGCGTATCCCCATACATAAGAGGTCTCTAATTATAAATGAGGTTTTAAGTCTATCAGTGGGGAGACTATACCCTAAATATCATTTCATGGGATCAATAATCAACAATAAACAATATAATAAACAATCAGAGTAAACATGTGGAAAAGTAAATATGGAATATATGTAATACAAATAAATCATTTCCTATAAGTGGAAATCATGTCTATAGGAAATAAATAAGATAAAGTAAATAAATAAATAGAAGATTCTCCAGAGTTCCTCCCAGTCTACTACTAGCTTCATGCTCCTCCGCTCAGCTATCCACCATAGGGTTGTTTCCCTTCGCTAGTTCCCTCATGAAATCTACAACCGTATCTAAATGTCAAAGTAGGTTGTGATTACAAGAATCGGTAGGATACCTCCAATGGGTCCTTAGCTTGTTTTCTCTAGTATAATAGTGTATTCTATAATAATGACCAATGCGTAACAAACATAAACATACAATCCAAAACTGAGTGGTTGTGCACTAACCAAGTCTCCACAAACCCCCAGTCGTACCTTATTCATCTATATAATGAATGTATAATCAAGGTGTTAGATGAATCTTGGATTATCCATGTGGATAATGAATCATTCTACTTAGTATTGTGTGATCGTGCAGCTCGACATCACTTCTCATCAAGAAGGTTATGTTCTCAGTATATACTATGGATAAAGAGCTAATAATAATCCCTTATTCATTGAGTAAAATACCCCTTGGAATCTGAAATTCATTAAGTGTATCACATAGCATCCACTGATACATCGTCGTATCCATACCTTGTTCACAGATCTCTCATCTTCATTTTCACAGGTCATGCATACTCCCCCTATATGGTATAACATGTTACGATAGTCCACCTATCTTGGTCTCCAAGAACAATACCACAAAATCATACATAGCATGGAATGATACACGGGAAATCGTATCACATCATCATAAGTAAGGTAACACACACAATACATGTGATCAATATCAAACATGAATAAAAGCTACAAAGTACTCATGGAGTCAAGTGTAACATAATGTTTCCAGGGCCACACACACCCACATGCAATCATAATCTTACACGATCATCACAATATGTCTACACATAATCATATTAATGGAAACATGTGTAAAAAAGCCTAAAAAGGTACCAAAATTCCTAACTCAAAAATTTATCGATGTAAAATGTGGGGATAAACCGATCAAGAACACCTCTTTGCAGCCTTATTATAGAAACATCAACACTCGAGGTTTTTCAAGGATTCCTAAAACCAA
Source organism: Viscum album (assembly GCA_963277665.1). Classification (NCBI taxonomy): domain Eukaryota; kingdom Viridiplantae; phylum Streptophyta; class Magnoliopsida; order Santalales; family Viscaceae; genus Viscum; species Viscum album. The sequence continues at coordinate 11,518,708 of CAUJRU010000002.1, forward strand.
AAACAACAATTTTATTTCAAAAAGAAATAAAATATCATGTGTGATAATACATTCTCTCCCTTAGATAATTTTCAAATTATCATTAAAATATCACATGTGATGATATTTTCTCTCTCCTGAATATTTTTCGAATTATCATTAAGGTCAAATCATGTTCTCACTATATTCTCCCTAATAATAATTATATTTTTAAAATTTATCATTAAATATCATTTTATATTTATATTTTTGATAATTTATTATAAATTATCCCTTATAATTTTCTTTTGATAATTTTATTGCAAATTATCCTTTTATAATTATTTCAATAATTTTATCCTAAATTAACCTTCATAATTATCTTTAGAAATTTTATTATAAATTATCCTTTATAATTATCTTTTGATAATTTTATACAAATAAACCTTTCACAATTATCATTTGATAATTTATTATAAATTACCCCTTATAATTGTATTTTGATAATTTTATTTCATATTATATATTTATAATTATGTTTGATAATTATCTTTGATAATTAATTATCCACTGATAATTTACTTATAGTAATTTCTTATAAATTATCATAATATAATTTTATATTATTACCTTATAATTATCCTTTAACAATTCATGCAATTACAGATTGATAATTTTATAAAGTATCTGATGATAATTATCATAAAATAATATCTTATAAATTATTATCTGATAATTTTATTTTATTACATTTATAATTATCCTTGAATAATTTTTATAAATTATCTTCGATAATATCATGAATTATTATTTGATAAATCGAGATAATTATTTTCTTCCAATTTTAATAATTTATCTTTGATAATTCATGCAATTACAAATTGATAATTTAATTTCAATAAATTTTCCATAATTATACAATGTGATTATCAATATATATAAATATACATATCTTTTGATAATTTATTTTAAAATTATATGTTGATAGTCCAAATAATTTTATAGTTTGATAAATTTTAGGATTATTATTTTTATTTCAAGATCAAACTTCTTATTTTTTTTATTTAAACTTTTTTTCTCATTGAAACACATAAGGGGTAATGAAATAAAAGAAAATAAAAAATAAAGAAGAACCTGGTTGTTTACAGTGCACAAGGGGGGAGGATGCATGCAACCTACTTGTTTGGGAAGAAGGAGATCTGTCAAAGGTTCACCTTGCTACATTCAAGGGGATCTAAGACTTCTGGGACTTGATAAGATTGACCACTAATAGAGAATTGTCTATTTCAACCCATATTCCTATCCTTCCTCATCCCAAAACTTAAACACTCGTTTAGATGCGTTTTTCCCTGAACGATTCAATTTGGAGTCAATAGATTCATCTCATTAATGAATTTATATAAATATTCAGTCAAAAATAGGTGAATTTTGATGGTTTTAAAACGTTTTTTAAATTTTAGGTTACTTTTCATCATCTTTCCCATGGAAAACACTGGGACCTCCATTTTAACATCCCGACCCAAATCACTTGGTCTGAGCCGAAATGACATGTAACCTCATGCACACCTCCCCATACACTAGAGGTTTTCAACTAGTAGTGAGGGTCTGAGTCTATCAATGGGGAGACTATACCCTCAATATCATGTCTTAGGATTAATAATCAACAATAAAACATATAACAAATAATCAAATAATAAGATGCGGAAAAGTAAAATGTATTACATGTAATAAAAATAAAGTATCTCCCATAAGTGGCTAGCATGTCTAGAGGAAATAAAAAAATATAAAGTAAATAAATAAATAGTGCATCCTACAATGTCTAACATGGTCTAGTACTAGCTCCATGTTACTCTACTCAGCTATCCACTACAGTTCCCTTGCTCTTCACTAGATCCCTCAAGCAATCTATAGGCACATCAAAATTCCCATGTAGGGTGTGAGTACAATAATTAGTAGGACAAACCCAATACATCCTTAACATGATGTGCTCAATTATAATAGTGTATTCCATAATAATGATCAATGAGTAACAAGCATTAACATACAATTTAAAATTGAGCAGCTGTGCACTAACCAAATTACCATAAACCTTCGGTCATACCTACTTCTGCTCTATAACTAATATATAATGAAGGTATTAGGAGTATCAAGGATTATCCATTAGGATAATGAATCATACAACGTGACATCGTGTGATCATGAAACTCAATATCACTTCTTAACAAGAAGTTTGTGTTCTTGGTATATACTAGGGATTGAGAGATAATCGACATCCCTTAGTCTTCGAGGCGTATACTAGGGATCGAGAGCTAATAGACATCCCTTAGTCATTGAGGCATATAATAGGGATCAAGAGCGAATCAAAATCCCTTAGTCATTGAGTAACACACCCCTTAGCATCCACTAATCATTAAGTACATCACACGACATCCCCAAGGCCTTGTTGTACCCCTACCATGTGCATAGGTCCCTCGTCGTCATTGTCGCAAGTCATACACACTCCCCCTCTAAGGGATAACATGTAACGATGGTCCACCTGTCTTGGGATCCATGAACAATACCACAAAAGCATACATAGTATGGTAGGATACAATAGCAACCATAACATATCATCATAAGTAATGTGTCACACACAATACATGTGATCAACATCAAACATGAATAAAAGCTTCAAATTACTCATGGAATCAAGTGTAACATATGGTTTATAGGGATACACACATACACACATGTGATCATAATCTAGAAAGGTCATCAAAACATGTCTACACATAATTATACTAATGGAAACATGTATAAACAATCCCAAAAATGTAAGGAACTTCCTACCACAAAAGTCTTCGATGTAAAAAGGCAGGGATAACCAATCAAGATCCCTATTCACGACCTTATTATCAAAAACTTTAACACATCAAAGATCAAGGTTCTTCAAGAGTCCCTAAAATTATCTTTTAGGTCAATGCATGCACTTGCTATATTCTCCTAGATAATTTTCAAATTATCATTTAGGTCAATGCATGCACTTTCTATATTCTCCTCAAGAATAATTATATTTTGATAATTTATTATAAATTATCATTTATAATAATATTTTGATCATTTAATACAAATTATCCTTTTACAATTATATTTGATAATTTTATCCCAAATTATCTTTTATAATTATCTTTTAATAATTTATTATAAATTATCCCTGATCTTTTGATAATTTTATACAAATTAACCTTTTATTATTATATTTGATAATTTTAACTTAAATTATACTTTTAATTAACTTTCGATAATTTATTATAAATTATCCTTTATCTTTTGATAATTTTATACAAGTTATCCTTTTATAATTATATTTGATAATTTTTATCCAAAATTATACTTTATAATTATCTTTTGATAATTTATTATAAATTTCCTTTATAATCATTTTAGATAATTTAATTAAAAATTATCCTTTATATAATTATATTTGATAATTTATCATCCTCTGATAATTTTGTCCACTGATAATAATCTTATAATAATTTCTTATAAATTATCATATGATAATTCTATATTATTTCTTTATAATTATCCTTTAACAATTCATGAAATTACACATTGATAATTTTATAAATTATCCACTAATAATTATTTTATAATAATCTCTAATAAATTATCATATGATAATTTTATATTATTATTTTTTAATTATCCTTTAATAATTTTTAGAAATTATCTTTGACAATATCATGTAATTATTTTTTGAAAAATCAATGTAATTATTGTTTTCCAATTTTAATAGTTTATCATTTGATAATTCCTGCAATCTTACATTGATAATTTTTTTTAAATTTATTATCCTTAAACTTTCAAAGTGATTATCAATATATATATATATATCGATAATTTATTTTAAAAAATTATCTTTTTCTAATCCAAATAATTTTATCATTTGATAAAATTTTAAATTATCATTTTATTTCAAGATCAACTTCTTATTTTTTTAACCTATTTTTTATCATTCAAACACATAAGAGAAATAAATAAATAAATACTAGGAATAACACATGATCAGCATAACACACCAAGGTAGGAGGAAAGTCATCACGCTCTAGTTGATCTTGGAATAAGGAACGTAGATACTCAGATTACTATGCATAAGGGGGTCCAGAGCTGCCCGGATTCGACAGAATCCACCACTAGTATAAATCGAGGGATTATGCTATTTCAACCCATATGTGTAACCTTACTTGCCCCATAATTTAAACACCCATATAAATATGTTTTTCACTGAATGATTCAATATGGAGTCAATATATTCACCCCATTAGCGCAGTACAATCAATATTTGGTAAAAAATGAGTGATATTTAAAGCTTTGAAAACTTTTGGGGGTGGGATGGAGATAAGATATAGTGATTAATAAGACCCTAAAAATTTTATTTTCAATAATTAAATTTGGATTAATAATAAAATTAAATTAATTAATTATTTTAAAACTTAAATAATACCAAACGATTGTTGCACACAAATGTTATACCCCTCATAGGGTAAACACTATGTCCCAGACCTAACGATGGTCTTAGATTTCCCAAAACATGCATCATTTGAGAGTTATTAAATTATTTTGAATAAATCACACACACATGATAAAATATAATTAATATTTTTATTCCATCTACGCTGAGGATTTATGAGTCTTGGAATCTCTCACTAACTCAGTGTCTGACTCTAAAAATATTCTATAAAATATTCCAAAAAGTGTTTACTGGGATTTTACCCTTACACAAATCCTTTAATACATTTATTAAGTGATTTTAATTAATAAATTATTTTTTTTACATAAGAAACTTATAATTTATCAACTGTAGGGTTTTTATTATCTTTTAAAAACAAGATATTACAATTCTCTCCCTCTATTAACTTCTCTTCCTTGAGAAGTATCTCTAGCAATCTTTCTCGAACAAATCAAGTCACTGAGCTTCAACATCAGACTGACATTTCCACATTTCCTCTTAGATACTTCCATACTACCACCAAATATGTACAAGTGGTACCATATTTTCTCACAACACATTCTTGCTTCAATATATGATCCACACCAGAAGCTCCTCATAAGATGCATAAGTCCCTGGCTCAACATCCTCATAATCTATAATATGTGCAGTGTCAGGTATGTAACTTTGAAGTTGTGGCACATGGAACATGTCATGCATAACTCAATAGTGATAAGGGTGGTCCAAATGATATTTAATTTCCCCTATCCACTCAGTGATCTCAAAGGTTCCAACAAAATGAGGTGTTAGCTTTTCCTACATCATCAGACATTTCGGCTCCAATTTTGGAGTAAATCTTAAAAAAAACCTGATTGTCCACAGCAAACTCCAAGAGTCTCCTCCTATGGTCATAATAAGATATTTTCCCACTATAATTGTTTATCAACATATTTATAATTATATTTTCTTTTTTGGAGGCCTCTTGAACCAAACAGATCCCACAACCACTGTCTAGCATGCCTCATGCCATCAAGCGGTGATCAAAATGGTATCTCATAAAGATCCTCATATGGTTTCATCTGATCATAAGCCTAGTAATTGTTATTGAATGCGAACTAAAAAAAGGCTGGGTGATCATCCCACGCTCCACCAAAGTCTATCACAAAATCTCGAAGCATATCGTTTTATATGCATATAGTCTTTTTAGACTATCTGTCGATCTGAGGATGGTAAACCAAACTCAAGATCAGCTATGTCCTTAGGGATTTCTACAATCCCTGCCAAAATAGTGATATAAAATGAGCATATATATCTAAAATAAAGGTCAAGGTAACTCCATGTAGGTTTATAATCTCATGAACATAGATATTTTTCAGCTCCTCCATTGAGAATGTCTCCCTGATTAGTAATAAGTTAGGAGACTTCGTTAACTGATTGAAAATCACCCAGACTACTTCATGACTCCTAAGGGTCCTGGGTAACCCTATCACAAATTCCATCATGATTTACTCACACTTCAAAATATTTATCATGTTTGGATGCAACAAACCTCCAGGATGATGGTTCTCGACCTTCACCCTCTGACAGATAAGGCATTGGGAGATAAAAAAACATTAACGTATCTCTTCATCCATGGCCCCCAGAACAATCATTGGAGGTTATAGTAAATCTTCATCACACCGATGTATTTAAAATCTAGAGGTATGGTAATATATCTTCATCTCCTCTTTTGTGTAAGCATGTACTACTAATATCACATGTACCAAGATCAAATCATCATCATCTATCAACCATTCAGATATTGAGTCACCACGAGCTAGTTGTTCCCTTGTTATAGGACACTCTGGATATGACTCCTAACCGGTCGTCAATAGTCTATAGATGAGGAAGTGATTTAAAAGGGGAAAAGTCATATATCCATAATCCTCATAATCATCCATCCTCCAGTTGTCCAATAAGCTCACCATGTTTCACTGTCCTCTAAAGGCCTCTCACCTTGTTCCTTCTCATCCTACGTCTTACGGAAAATATTATCTGAAATTATGTTACCTTTTATAGGTCCATAAATAATCTCAAGGTTGAATGTCTATAGATACTCAAACCAGCACCTCTGTCTCAAGTTTAGGTCCCCTTGTGTGAAGATATAGGGAAGGCCTTTTTGGCCCATATGAATAAAAAATCTCTCACCAATAAGATAGCATCACCAACACTTCATATCACAGAACAATATTACCAAATCCATGTCATGTGTAGATTATTTCAACTTAAGGAACTGTAGATGATGATACCCATAGGATATTATCTACTCTCTTTCCATCATCACCACTCCCAAGATGATGCCAGATATAGCGCAATACACTGCATAACTAATCCCAAGCTTAGGGAGTGTTAGTACTGGATCTATTGTCAATATTCTCTTTAGCTCAAATAAATCCACTTCACACTGGTTTGACCACAGAAAATTCACTCCCTTTTTTTAGCACTATCTAGGGTGCTGATAATTAGAAGAAGTCCAAGATAAAATCTGAGTAATATCCTACTAAACCACGAAATATTATAATATTAAACACATGGGGATGTGTCCAGGACATGAATACCTCCAAAATCTATGGTTCTATGGATATACCAATCTTAGAAACCACATGTCCAAGGAACTTCACCTCTCGAAACCATAAGTCATCCTTTGATGGCTTGGTGTAAAGCATGCATGCCCAAAGCGTACTAAAGACCATATCTTGGTTACTAGCATGTTTTCTCTGGTGTCAGTGAGTATATGAGGACTTTGTTTGATTAACACCATAAAGAATGAGTCCTAGTATGGATGGAAGGTCTTTTTAATGAGGGAAATGAACACTTTGGGCACATTCATTAGCACAAATGACGTCAAATGATACTCATACAGTCCATACCTTGTCCAAAATACAATCTCCAGAATTTCCTCCTTTCAAACTCACACGGTACTCATGTAGTCCATACTGGTCTCCTATACACAAGAGGATACCAACTACCATCAAAGGTCTGAGTTTATCAATGGGGAGACTGTACCCTCAATATAATGTCATAGGATCAATAATAAATAATAAATAATATAATAAAAAATCAGAGTAAATATGTTGAAAAGTAAAGATGACATGAATGTAATACAAATAAATAATCTCCTATAAGTGGAAAGCATGTCCAAAGGAAATAAATAAGATAAAGTAAATATATGAATAAGAGATCCTCCAAAGTTCATCCTGGTTTGCTACTAGCTCTATGCTCCTCCACTCAACTATCCACCATAAGTCCTATGCCCATTTCCAGATCCCTCATGAAATCTACAATCCTATCAAAATTCCCTGGTAGGGTGTGATTATAAGACTCAGTACGACACCGACAATGCATCCTTAAACTGATGTTCTCAATTATAACAGTGTATTCCATAACAATGATCAATGTGTAACAATCATAACTTATAATAAAAAACAAAGTGGTTGTGCACTAGCCAAGCCACCACAAACCCCCAACCATACCTTATATGGATCTATTCCAGATGGATAATCAAGGTTTTAGGATAATCAAGGATTACCCATGAGGCTAATGAATCATGCTACTCAACATCATTTGATCGTGCAACTGGGAATCACTTCCCACCAAAAAGGTTATGTTCTCGGTATATACTAGGGATCGAGGACTAATTTTAATCCCTTAGTAATCAAGACATATACTAGGGATCTAGATATATTTTGAATACCTAAGTAATAAAGTAACATACCCCTTGGAATCCACTAATAATTGAGTGTATCATACGGAATACCCAAGGCATTGTTGTTCCCCTACCTTGTTCATAGGTCCCTCTTCTTCATTGTCGCAATTTAGGCACACACCACCTCTGAGGGATAACATGTCATGATGGTTACACTATCTTGGTCTCCAATAATAATACCAAAAAATCATATATATCATGGTAGGATACATTAACAATAATAAAATATCATCATAAGTAAGGTAGTAAACATAGTACATCTGATCAACATCAATCATGAATAAAATCTACAAAGTACTTATGGAATCAAGTGTAACATAAGGTTTTTAGGGATCCACACACACCCAAATGTGATCATAATCTACCAAGGTAATAAAAACATGTCAATGAATAATTATATTAATGGAAAAATGTACAAAAAATCCAAAAAAGGTAAGGAAATTCCTACCTCAAAAGTCATCGATGAAAAAAAGGTGGGGATAACCAGTCAAGATCCCTCTTTGCAGCCTTATTATCAAAATATTTAACACATAAAAGCTCAAGGATCTTCAAGGGTGACCAAAATGATAATTTTGGAATTTATTCAGGAGAGATAAAGTATCATCAGATGTTATATTTTATTTATTTTAAAAATAAAAAAGTTGGTTTTGGTTTTAGGGACCCTTGACAACCATCGAGCATTGACATGTTAAAAGTTTTCAATAATAAGGTCATAAGAGGGATCTCTACTGGTTTATTTTCCCGCCTTTTTACATCAATTATTCTTGAGTTAGGAAGTTCCTTTCCATTTTTGGGATTTTTTACACATGTTTCCATTAATATAATTATGTATAGACATATTTTGATGACCATGCTATATTATGATCACATGTGGGTGTGTGTGGAGCCATGGAAACCTTATGTTACACTTGATTCCATGCATAATTTGTATATTATTATTCACATTTGATGTTGATCACATGTATTGTTTGTGGTAACTTACTTATGGTGATATACTATTCTTGATTTTGTATCATACCATGATATGTATGATTTTCTGGTATTTTTATTAGATCCCAAGATAAGTGGACCATCATTCCATGTTTATCCCTTAGAGGGGGAATGTGCATGATTTTCAAAGGATGTGGTTTTGAATGGGATTCAGTTGATGAAATTGGCTCTGATACCATTTTGTAATATCCTTACCTGAATCATGAGGTCATGTGGGGAGACTATACCCTCAATATCATGTCATGGGATCAATAATCAACAATAATAAATATAATAAATAATCAAAGTAAACATGTGGAAAAGTAAATATGGTGTACATGTAATAAAAATAAAACAACACCCTTAAGTGTTAAGAATGTACATAGAAAATAAAGCAGATAAGGTAAATAAAAAAACAGTGGATCCTCCAGAGTCTGTCTTGGTCTGGTACTTGATCCATGATACTTCGTTCAGCTATCCACCGTAGAACCCTTTCCCTTTTCTAGATCTCTCATGCAACCTACAAGTGCATCAAAATTCCCAAGTAGGGTGTGAGTAAAAGACTCAATAGGACACCCCCATTGCGTCCTTTACCTAATGTTCTCAAGTAGAAAAGTGTATTCCATAATAATGATTAATACATATCAAGAATATATATACAATCCAAAACTAAGTGGTTGTGTGCTAACCAAGATTCCAAAACCCCCTAGCTATACCTGTTTCAGCTCTATATCGGTTGGGTAATCAAGGTGTCAGAAGAATCAAGGATTATCCATGAGGCTAATGAATCATGTTACTCAGTATCATGTGATTATGAAACTCAATATCACTTCTCATTAAGAAGGTTATGTTCTCAACATATGCTAAGTATTGAGAGCTAATAATCATCCCTTTGTCATCAAGTAACATACCCATTGGCATCCTCTATTCATTGAGTTCATCACACAGCATCGCTGAGGCATCATCGTATCCCTACCCTATGTATAGGTCTCCTATATTCATTATCACAAATCATATTCACTCTCCCTCTAGGGATAAACATCTCACAATGGTACACCTATCTTGGGCTCTAAGAACAATACCACAAAAGCATAAATAGTATAGTAAGATACATGAGAAAGAATAACATATAATCATAAGTAAGGTAGCACACACAATACATGTGATCAACTTCAAACATGAATAATAAGCTATAAATTACTCATGGAATCAAGTGTAACATAAGGTTTACAGGGCTACACACACACCCAAATGCGATCATAATCTAGCACGATCATCAAAATATGTTTACGCAAAATTATATTAATGAAAACATTTGTAAAAAAGACCAAAAGGTAAGTAACTTCCTACCTCAAGAGTCGTCAATGTAAAAAGTGAGGATAAACTAGTCAATAACTCCTTTGTGTGGTCTTATTATCAGAAAGTCAACACTCGAGGTTCACTAAGGGTCCATAAAACAAAAAAAAACTATTTTATTTCAAAACTAAATAAAATATTACATGTGATGATACTTTCTATCTCCTAGATAATTTCATAATTATCCTTAAAATAACACATATGATGATATTTTCTCTCTCCTAATTTTTTTTCCAAAATTATCGTTTAGTTTGATGAATTTTCTCACTATATTCTCCTCAAGAATAATTATCTCTTGATAATTTATTAAAATTTATAACTTATAATTATCTTTTGATAATTTTATTATAAATTATCTATTTAAAATTATATTTTAGAATTTTATCCTAAATTATCCTTTATAATTATCTTTTGATAATTTAATAAAAATCATCCTTTATAATTATCTTTTGATAATTTTTTCTAAATTATCACATATAATTATATTTTGATAATTTAATAAACAATATTCTTTATAATTATCATTTTATAATTTAATAAAAATCATCCTTTATAATTATATTTTGATAATTTATTGTAAATTATCCCTTATAGTTATATTTTGATTATTTAATACAAATTATACTTTAATAACTATCTTTTGATAATTTATTATAAATTATTCTTTATAATTATATTTTTATACTTTAATAAAAATTATCATTTTATAATTATCTTTTGATAATTTATTATAAATTTTCCTTTATAAGTATATTTTGATAATTTAATACAAATTAGTCTTTTATAATTATCTTTAGATAATTCATTATAAATTATCCTTTATAATTATCTTTTGATAATCTTAAAAAAAGTAACTTTTTTATAATTATATTTTGATAAATATTGAGTAAAATTGAGGAAGCATATATATTTTTTTAGTGGTATGGTGATTTACGTTATTTTGGAAAATGCTTAGTATATTCTAGAGAATATTTTATCAAGTTATTCACATGTTTGGTGTGTGACATTATGAGATACTTTATGTTTTCTATGGATAAATTTTGATTAAATATTTTCAATTTTTTAGTTTTAAATTTGGTCAGATATATTTTAGATGATTCTTAAGGTTAACTATTTATGGAAGGGGTTAAGTTGAACTTTGGGTGTTAATGATGAGGTTTTAGAGATTAATGTATTATATTTATCAATATTGGTTAACTTGTGCTAAAATTTTTGGTTTTGATAAATATTTATAGAAATAAGGTTGAATTTTCATTATTTTATGGATTTCATGATCCATTAAAATTTAATTTTAATGCTTCAGTCATGAGAAATTCATATTGGAAATTCATTTCTTGGAATAATAGATAATGTTTAAATTCATTAAAGTAAACCCAAAAGATGAAATTATTCTTATGAAATGGAAAGAAATAACGTATTTAAATTTTCTCATTTTCTCTATATTGATAGTAAAAGAATACCTATACTTTAGGAAAATGATATTGAAATAAAAATTTCATTCATTTTCATTCATTTATGATGAATTGATAGTCTTTTCAACCCTCATTTAATTATGGTTTTGTGGTCATCAACTTTCTCATTACCATACTCTCGATCACTCTCTAGTTGTCATTAAACATTAGTTTTCTCCTTCATATCTATGTTTTAACTTTCCATCAATGTTATCCTTATCTGGGAACCTAATTTTGTGATATTTCAAGTAACCTTTATCCTTTCTATTTCCCCCTTTTAAAATAAGTTTTATTATACATCTGTATGATGTGGGTTTGCAACAAAGGTATTTTCAAAAATTGAAACTTTTATGACTAAGATAAAATTGTGAGGGTGAAATTTATTTAAGACGGGTAGAATTTTAAACCTTGAAAATTTATAATACAATGCTCGATAGTTTATTTAACATGAAAACCAAACATTTAAGCAAACCACAATATATTGTTAAAATATTATTATTTAATGTAGCGGTTTTCACCTATCCATTGTATTGATGGGTATGTATAAGATTAACTAAATTATGAAAAATATGTATAATGTTTTTATTTAATTTATTTACTAATAAAAATGATTAACCAATTAAAAATTCCCATTATATTTTGAATTTCGATATAAAGTTACATATAATACATTTGATTTATAATAATCTAATTAATTCCATTTTAATTATAAATAGTCATGATTTTGATATAAGTTAATGTTTATGCTTAAAACCACAATTTAAAAAAAAACTATTTTTTGTTGAGTTTTATGCATTTATATTAAAATTAATTTTTTTCACTTATAGAGATTAAATATTGAAAAATTGGATACCATATTTGGAATCATGAGGTTAAAATTTAAAAATAGTTTTCTTTTGTTTTTAATCATAATGAATAGTAACATTGGTAAATATTTGTCTCCTCGGTAAAAGTTAAATCGCATAATTAAGGTTAAAAAGTAATTTGATAAATAATTAAAAATATATACAACACTTTAATTTATTTAATTTTATGAGATTAATTCTACCTTATCCATATTATCTTCTAATATATTTTGAATTTTGTTGCCATTTTCCTTGGATAATGACATTTATACTATTTTAAGTAAATAAAAATACAAAATGTCACTCTCTTGCATTTAGATTTATCTTATGTGTTAACATAAAGATAGAAAATAATATTTTAATGAAAATTAAATTTCATTTTTTTATTATGAAATTATTTTTATTATGGTAATTTATTTCTAATTTTAAGTGATTATATAATTTCCTAAAACACTTATACAATGATGGCATAATCCTTGCCCAAGTAGTGAAAAAATTAAGGTAAATAATTTTAAAAACATTAAAACTAATGTTTTTTGCATGAATTATGGTTAAAAAAATTAAAGTCAATAAAAATTTATTATTAATGGTTAAAATTAAAATATTTTATTTTCATATTTGTCTTGAATTATTTAAAATCAAATTAAATTAATAGTGTTAAAATGAAATTAATTATATTTTATGCAAAATAAGATTTTATTAAATTATTAAAAAATACTAAAAATATTGAAATATGAAAATTATGATGATAAATTGCCCAAAATTTTATTCCTTAGAAATTTTTGAGAAAATTATTACCTTAGAAGTAAAATTATAACCCTTTAAGATTGAAAAGGTTGTTACTAAGATTAAGGTTAAAACGGGTTTATCAAAGTGCCAAACCAAGTGATAAGGGTAATTTTTTCAATAAATCCTATCTAAATCCTACTTTCTAGACATATTTTGACCTAATAAAATCCCAACTTCAAATATCTATCCATTTTCAAGCATTTTTCTTGATAATCATATTTTAATCTTTTAATCTTTTAAGAAATCTCAATTGTGTCTTGTCCCACACTTATAAAAGGACACCTCTCCTTTCTCTTATTTACACCACTTTTAACTATATATCTTGACCATAACCTGCCCAATTTTCTTCTAAAATTACCTATCCATGAATTAGATATACTTTTTTTCATAAAATACTATTCCAAGGGTCCTTAAGAAATGATCTAAAGGAGACCAACCTAAGAAGAGGTAATCATCCTACTCAACCAATTTAAATTTATTTCTTATTATAACTTCTATAAATATGTGTTATTAATTATAAAATAATAAATTAATTATATTAAATATACTTAAATTTTATTTAGATTATGGAATCACCATTATTCACCATTTTTTCCATCAAATGAGAAGTGAAAGTATCCCTCGTGCATACGTTTGGACTACCACCTCCACATAGTGATACATTCATTATATTTCACCATTTTTCATGTATGTTTATTATGATGGGTTTAATGTTTTTATATGATATTTATGAGATAATAATTATTTTTTAATTATAATATAATATCTTCTTTCTTACCTTCCAATCCATTAGAAAACAATAACTTCACTCGTACGTACGTATAGGCTACCACCTCCACAAAGCAATGTGATTAATTTTTAATTTCAGATTTAAATGGATGGTAATAATGATAGATTTAATGAATTTATATGATATAATAATTATTTTTTAAAGTTTAATTATTATTTACCCCCTTTTGTTCTATCCTTCAAAAAGTGAAAACAACGTTCATGTGTACGTATGATATACCGTCTCCCCGAAAGGTGTAATTCATTTTTTTATCTCCACTATTTAAGAATGATTATAGAAAAGAATATACAAATAAATTTAATATTTATAAAATTAGTATCATTATGTATATTATGAAACTATAACCTATGCACAAGAACCAAAACATCCACATTAAAACATAGATGAAAAAACTAAACAACTTACACCCAAAACAATGCTAATAATGAAAGATTGTTGATGAATAGGTGATAAGATATTATACGTGGATCATATATGATATTATAAATATGAACATGGTTATGGTATAAATTAATAACAAGTTTAATCCCATTATACTATAGGTTAAATCATGTTTGGAAAAGTGCAATCATGAGGTAAGTGGTTTTTTAAATCAATTTCCATTCATTGGATTATAATTCTACATCATTGACTATGTTATGAGATGGTTATGTGTGACATGACCTCTCATTGTATTATGTTTTATTTATAATTATTTTATGTGGATTCACATTTTCCACACATAATCACTACATTGATTAATTCTCAATTCAATGATATAGTATTTGTAAGGGATTTCATTTCAATTTCCACTCTATTGAGATATATTTGGTATTATGAACCTATTTATTTTTATATGGTGTATATAAAATCCCATTTGATACATTTAAAATTAATATATATTTATTAATTATTATTAATGTTTCAATTCAATTTTATTCTTTTAAGGGGTTATAATTTGAAAGTTACCAAAGAGGTAAGGATTTATTTAACAATCTCCTTTTTGGGATTACTCTTATTTTATTTGAAGGAATATTATTATATATCCCAAATAAACACCATCAATTTTATTATCCTATATATATTTAAGGAGTTTACATGTTTTATTCCAACTTTTACTCTATCTGTCAATTGAATCAATAGAAGAAATTTTGAAATGAAAAAAATTACCTTATTTCTCTTTTTGATCTAGTATATTTTTATTCCATGCCCATATTTTTCAAAATTATCTCACAAAAGAC
Source organism: Viscum album (assembly GCA_963277665.1). Classification (NCBI taxonomy): domain Eukaryota; kingdom Viridiplantae; phylum Streptophyta; class Magnoliopsida; order Santalales; family Viscaceae; genus Viscum; species Viscum album. Next base: position 11,534,302 of record CAUJRU010000002.1, read on the forward strand.
CTTTTAATTTAATAAAATTATTCATTAAGTAAATTTTATGTTATCATTGAATTTTTACATGGTTTTAATGGAATATTTCTAATGTTTTCCTAATTTTCAATTTAGACTTTATTTTATAAAAATTAAAAATGAATAATTACTTTTTAACATGTATGACATTAATAGATTTTAACACCACCGTGAACACTTTATTCTATTTATATTATTATAAAAGTTTTCAATCATTTAAAAAAATTAAAATCTTTAATGAAATATTATTTTAATATTTCTTTTTCTTTTTCTTTATTTTTCCAAAGGACATGATTTCATTATAAAACCTATATTTCTGATGAATTTATGGTCATACTTTATCTCTTATTAATTTTATGGTCATTAAATTTCCCTTAAAACATTCATTTTTTTTGATAATTAGAAATTACATTTCTCTTAAATATCTATAATCTTTGTATCATAAATATAATTATTTTCTAAACCGTATATCATTTCTACATATGGTGTTTTACAATGAAAGTCATTTTATTAACTAGGAAAATCTTAATATTATGTATTCCTTACTCAATTTGGATATTTATTGATAAAGAATATTATTTATGTACTAAATTGGTCATTAAATATATTATGAATGCATTTTACATGCAGTGACATGTGTTGCTCGGTTATAGAGAGAGCCTCAATACATCATCGGGACCCATGAGACAAAATAGTTGGATGGCCTTATTAAATGGGATTTTGGTGTATATTTACAAATCAATTAAATTGACTTGGTGAAAATAGTTATTTGTAAAGATATTATGATGTTTTAGATCATTACATCCAACATTAATCATTTCCTTCATTGATATTTTAGTTATTATTATCCATGATATTACTACATTTATATTATCCATGGATACATTTCATGCACAAGTTATTGATTATATGGTGTTTTTAATTATTTACCTTTCCATTTAGATTATGAATTATTCACCCATGATATCTTTCACTATATGCAACCCTTACTGATCATTTTAGAACACCTCTATTTTCTTTTCCTTTACCCAGGATATAAAGTAGTAATATTTGAATAAGTTCAAGGATACAGAATAATTAATCCCACTCAGTTTTATATTTCATTTACAATGTAAAATTGTATGAATGTATATATCTAGTTTACCAAGAATACTAAACTATTCAGTTCTTTGATATGTTATTACTTGTATCTAGTTCCAATTTAATAAAGTATACATCAACTATGGGATACTGAATTTGGGGGATTTACACCCGAGTCGGGCCATTGTGGGTACTCGAATAGACTTCATGGTTGAAGTTTTGGATAATGAAAAATGACCTGTGATGGATGGAAGATGTTGGGACATGGGATTGAGCATGGATGAGGGAACCATGCATGATTTCATGAATTATTTTGGTGACTGTCAGTGTGTCTTTATTTTGGTTTTTATTTGACACATGACACTATTATGACATCAAATATATACTGTATTGGTTTGTGGGTATTTACCTGGTTTTGGGATTTGGTTATGTGATGTATCATTTTTTTGGATATAAATCTCCTTATTTTATAATATTTATACTATTTTATCACTCTGATAAAGTTGGTATAGTCTCCATATGTTTTATTTTAGACCCTTACTGGTAGTTGGAAGCCTCTGGCATACATGGTTATGCACCTGAGGTCATTTGAAGAACTGGTTCAACTACAATTTCTAGGGAGTTAGTCGGAGATATTACAAAGTGGTATCAAAGACCAAATTATTTCATGTTATCTTACCATTTAGGAAAGGTATACGGTATAATAGTATGTGTTAGGCCTTGGTAATCAGATCGTTCATGAGATTAGTTAACCCATGTATGGGGGGAACCCATGTTCTCAATGTAGAATTGTTATTCTTGATGTTTTCTTGTTATAGTTGAAATGTTATTTCACCATGGGTTAAACACTTTTTATTTTATGTTACTAATTTATGAGTTTTTACTCATGGGCCAATATGGACTAGATTTTTTGTATGCATCTATCATTTTAGGTACTTGGGGATTCATGTGACATGCATCATAATAGGAACACTGAAAATATTATTATGGTTGGTTTGTGAGAAATGAAATTCTTTTCTGGTTATTTTGTGGTTTTAAAGAAATGGTGTCTAATAAATAGGATGTAATGGTTTTAAATAGAAATTTGTTAATTTAAATAGTTAAAATAGTGTCAAACAAAATCTTGTAACTTGGAACATTATTCTACCCTGAGTTATCCAGTGGCCCTATATAGGGATGGTTGGGATTAATTTCGGTGTTGGGGTTATGTCTGTTGGGATATTTGATGTTGAGTATCTCTATATGGGTAGTTGAAATCCCTCATTTATGTAATTATGAAAACTATTTTTTTGTTCCCTAAGTTGTGTGTTTAGAACTGTATAGGGATTTCTTCATGATAACGTTTCATGATAGGTTGATAGGGGGACATTGCTGAGAATGAACCACTGGTAGTAAAACCATTTACCCTTTTGGTTCTAGGTGATAGGGTGAAATATAAGTTCCATGATAATTTAAATAAATTTATATATTTTATGGAGAGAGATCTAGTTTGGGTTGTGTCAAGTGTGTTTGACCTGACTAGGGAGTTCCAACTGCAACATCCTCTGACATTCTCCAGAGAGGGTGGTCCTGAGGTAGTTGAGTTCAAGATTGAGTCTATCTATATGATTTTAGATCAATTGTATATTCATAAATATAATAGGTTTATGTTAAAATATAATATGTTTTGGGGTCCATAAAATCACTAGTGGGATATTGAGATTCAGGATGAGCAATTAGAAATAATTATTTGGAAGGAATTTTAGAAGAAGTTCTTGGAACACTTTTACCTAGAGTCTTTGAGGTAGGAATGGTACTTTGATTTTATCTTTTTGGATTAAGGGGTATTTTAGTGATTTATTATGTTTTTCACTTCACCTATTTACATAATTTTTTTCAAAATTTGATAAGTAATTAGAAAGCTATATAAAAACATTTCCAGGATAGACATAGATGTGAGATCAAGTCTTAGGTAAATATATTCCATTTAAATAATTTCAAAGAGGTGATGAGTTAGGATCTAATTTATGAGTGGAACCTAAAGTAGGATTATAGTGTTGGGAATATGATTTCATTTGAGAAATTTAGTGGTATATCTTCCAATAGTAAGAAACGTCGTTATGATAATTTTCACCAAGGTGGTGGCGGGAAGAGTAATCAGGGGAGAAGGTTATAACCCCAAAGAAGTGGATATATGGATTTCTATCAGTGGGGGAATCCTGGTCACATGAAAGGTTAGTGTCTTCAACTTCTATTGGAGATATAATCTTGTGGATGTATAGTACACATACAAAGGTTCTGCAAGAAACCTCGATAAATGGGTAGTGATAGAGGACCTAGGCTGATGTAGATCACTGGAAGGGGATCTTATACCCCATATAAGTTTGGTATTTAGAGTTATATTATTCATACCAGTTAGGGTGTGGGAAATGTGATTCAAGAAAAGAGTTTATGTATTAGTAGAGTATTCCAACACATGGAACTCGAACAAGAGCTCAAGGTAGAGGGACAGGTCAGTAGTAGACAGTTTAGCCTGCACCTATTGGTAACTAGGTTGGGTCGTCAACTGTATAAGGTATGATTCATGTAGATTCTATGATTTTTAGTGATTTATGTGATATAGTATCATCACATTATATTATATGTTATTTTCTTTCAAACATTTTGTGTCTAATGATGGAGTCTTTGTTTGGGATTATGTCGATCGACAAACCCTTAGTGGTGCAGAATAAGGGTATGTGTCTTTGTAAGGGGTATATACTTGAGGTTGGTGAGTACCACTTTATTTTATATTTTTATGTGATTAGTATGTCATATTTTTACTATATAATGGGTATATACTGGCTGGTTTTTACCAATATCACAATCATTTTTACTGTAGTAGAGTGACTTTCATGTCTCCTAAGGGTGGCGTCTATATTCATCATGGGGAATGGGATATTCAAGTAATCCATACAGGTCTAGTTCATTAGCAACTGGGTGAGATCCCATCCTAGGTTACAATCCTTCTACAAGATGATGGGGTAGTGGAGCATGATGTATTACCTCTTGAAGTAGATCAGTTTTAGGACATGTTTCCTAAGAAGTTATTTGGATTTCCTCCTAAGAGAGAAGTTGAGTTTACTATAGAGACGATGCTTGGAGTTGAGCTATTTTCCATTTCACTATCAAATCTAAAATAAAGATCTTAAAGATATTAAGACTTAGTTAGAGGATATTATGGACTAAAGGGTACATCTGTTCCAGTATGTCACCTTGGGGATCTTTGGTTATTTTTTCTAAGAAGGATAAAAGAACATTTCATTTATGTATTGATTACCATAATCTAAACCAGATGAATATTAATAATTGACACACCCTTACATGTATTGATTATCTTTTTTACAAATGAGATTTTCCTTCACGGTCACTAATATTTATTTGAGGTTAGGGGATTCTCAGATGAGGGTGAGACCTTATAATATACCGTGGAAAACTTTCAGAAGAAGGTATGGATTATATGAGTTCATCATGATATTGTTTGGGGTGATGAACACTAATTATATTTTTATTTACTTTATTAACAAAATATTTCACATGTACTTCTATAAATTTGTATTTTTCTTTATTTATGACATCTTCATGTGCTCCTAGACTCAAGATGATCATGCCAAACATCTTTACATTGTTCTGAGTCTACTGAGATATCATAGTCTATATTATAATATATCTAAGTTTCATTTATGGATTGAAAAGGTATATTTATTGGGTCATATATTCTCATAATAAGGCGTGTCATTCGACCATTATAAGGTCCAAGTGTTTGTTTATTGGGATTATCTCAAGAATATTTTTAACATATGAAGCTTTTTGGGTTAGTAGGTTATTAAAAAAGGTTCATCAGAGACTTTTCTCACTTAGAAGAACCTCTATTAGGTATAAAAAATAAGGGAATAAATTTTTAATGGTCTGGGGGAATGTGAGAGTTCTTTCTAGGAGATGAAGAGGCTTTTGAACATAGTACCGATTCTGATCTTACATGAGTTGGGTAAGGAGTATACTATGTATTATGATGTATCTGGGATTTGACTTTAAGAAGTGTTAATATAAGGAGATCAATTAATGAAATATGGATAAAAATAGTTGAGGCCACAGAAATGGAACTATCCCATGCCTGATATTAAGTTAGTCATGGTATTTCCCACCTTTAAATGTTTGTTTCATTATCTCTTGATGAAAATTTCTAGTTTATACTGACCATAAGAGACCCAAGTATATGTTTTCTAATCATGATATAAATCTATGAAAGTAGATATGGATTGAGTATATGAAATAATTTGACTTTGATCATGCTTTTATATTGAGTAAATGGAACATTGTTGCTGATTCTTTGAGTTGGAAGATGCAGACTCATGTGGTTCAGAAGTCTAGTTCTGAGTGGTAGATGATGGTCTTATTCCCTAAGAAGTATATAGTTGTTCATGAGGGTAGGATAATATGAAACTAATGTATTTTTCCATTTTACCCTCTCTCTTTGACTAGTTTAAGAGTAGTTAGTATGAGTATCTAGAGTGCCTAGCATTGAGAGATAGATTTTATTAGGGGGGGGTCTACCTCCCCACGGGACCATCGATGGTGATGAGATTATTCACGTACATGGATGTATTTGTGTACATATTTGTATGTTGGATGATTTTATGTGTGATTTTAATGATTCTAAGAGGTCTTTAAAAAAAATTACCAAAAAATGTACCATGATATTTGAAGATAATATGGTGGCTAGGAATGAAAGGTAAGTTTTAGTTTTTGTGATGTAATGCTACACTTATCATCAGGTGAAGGACAAACATCAGTGACCTTCTAGTGTTTTGCAATTGTTTCCTATTATAAAATGAAAGTTGGATGATGCTACAATGAAATTTTTGGTGGGTTTACAGAGGAATCCTTTGAGGAATGATGTGATATGGGTGATTGTAGATCAGTTGGAAAAGGTATCCCATTTATTTCTAATCCTAGAGACTTGCACCATCAACTGGTTGGGTGAATTTTATGTTCATTATATAGCATGTTTGCATGGGGTGACATGGATTATTATTTCAGATCATGGTATCCAATTTACTTCACAGTTGAAGAAATTTTTGTATAAGGTTCATAGTACTTAGGTGATTTAGAGTACATCCTACCACCTACAAACTAGCGGGAAATAAGAATGTACTATCCAAGTATTAGAGGACATGTTGAGAGCATGCATCTTAGATTTTGGTGCAACATGGGAGAAGCACAAAGTTCTTTTTGAGTTAACCCATAACAATAGTTATCATGTTACCATTGAAATGGAACCATATTATAGGAACTTTATGGTGGTTCATTCAGATCAAATTTCTATTGGATGGAAGTATGAGAGTCGAAGTTGTTAGGGTTGACTCTCATATAGGGGACGTCAAAGTAGGTCCATTTGATCCAGAAGCATATGGATATGGAATGGAGTATGTATAATTCAAATGTTTATTGATTCTATAATCCTATTGAGTTTACAATGGGTGAACATGTGATCCTTTGAGTATATCTATGATTTGGTCACCATCAGGTTCAGAAGTATGGTAAGTTGGCACTCGAGTATGTCAGGTTGTTCTAGATTGTACAGAGGTTCAGTTTGGTAGAATATAAATTAGATCTTCCATAGTGGTATATGCATGATCTTTTCTAGTATCACAACTTTATAAGTATCACCATGATCCTTCTCATGGGATCAATATTAATAATGTTGAGCTTGAGGATAATACATCTTTTGAGGAGCATCCGATTCATATTGTGGGTCACAGTGATAAAATTATTTGGGGTAAGAAAGTGTCATTGTTCCAAGTGTTGTGAAATCATGGTCATGTTTAAAATGAAACATGGGAGTGGGAAACCGATACATTGGCCTAGGGTCCTGACCATTTTACATTATAGTCTTAGTGATGATTGGGAGTGCAGCTTAAGGATGAGTTGTTATATAGTGGGGATATTATAAGATCCCAACCATTTGACGGGGTACGTTTTTTTGTTAAACTCCTTTATGATGGTTTATGGAATAATTCTTGAGATTTGGTAAGGCCATAAAAGCATATCATGGGATCATGACTTGAAAAATTGGAAAACATGGCCTTACAACACACGGTGCACTGTTACCGCATGTTTGGTGGTTATCATGCACTATAACCATGTGGAATGGTTTAGAAGGAAGCATGGGTGTGAAAACCACATTTTTTGGCCTATAAAACTATGCAGTTGATGCTTTCCTTGGATTTAATAGAATAAATACTTGGTGCATGGTTTGGCCAACCATACAGCCAAACCATGTTCCTCATTGAAAGTGAATAATTTACCATCCCCCCTAAGTTTATATAATTTCCACCTTATTTTCCTCCTCATTTCACTCCTAGAATCCTAAGGTGTGAACCAAGCTCTCATTTCTCTCCCAAGGGTGGTTTTCCTTTGATTCAAAGGTGTTTTAAGTATCATTTCTTGCTATTCAAAACCTCGGGTATATCTACGAGTTTGTTTCCTTCTATTTTATGGATGATTCACTTCTTGGGTTCCCATATTATTTTAATTTTCATGAGCCCTATTTCTAGGAAGTTTTTTTATTTTTTTATTTCATCTATCTTATCTTGAATAAAAGGTCAGGGTTGGACAAGTAGTTGTCTACGAGCATAAGATATGTTTTCTTCAAGTTATTTCCCATAATATTCATGTTATTATTATGTCTGTGGTATGTGATATTTTTACAATGTTATATTAAACTAATTTCTTTGATAAAGAATATTATATTAGATCATTAAAGGATATTTTAACCCGTCATGGGGATCCCTTGAGGTCTTTTGATGATTATGATATTAGGACTATGGTTACCCATGGGATGCACCAATCCCTTGAAAATGGTAAAGTGGGTTTTAAATAATGTAATAGAGGGATAATGGGTTGAAACCATTTATGCTTATTCCATACCATGTCAGCATGGATTTTGGGGTTGTTTGTCTTGTTTTGGAATTAAGGGGTTTACGACATGATAGAGTGATGGAATGGTAAATAGTTAAAATTGGAGTTTGTTTAATTTGTTAAATGGTTTTGAATAATATTTGATGGTTGTGTTAAATGAATAAATGGTGAAATAGATTAAATGTTAAATGGTGTTAAAGTGTTGGGTATTATATACCATGGATAATAATGAATGATTGAAAAGGTTTTCTCTATTTTTTTATTATGTTTAAAGGTTAAGTATGTTGAACCTTGAATGGTTGATCATGAAGAAATGGTTTGGGTATGATGGACATGACACTCCATTTCTCTAGGATAGAAATTATGGACTTGATGATTCACACCCATGGGAAAGGATTATGGTAATGACATTCCATATCCTTGATTTAGGAAGGATAAACAGGGTGTTAGATATCCTTAACTTGAAATGTTGTACATGGTGCACCTTATTCTTGGATTGGGTGTCGACATGACACTTTGGGTACTAATAGCTTTTTAATTGGTATAAATAACTAGAATTATGCCCCTTAGTGATAGAATTTGAAATTAATAATGAACACCCCACTTGAATTAACGTTTTTAACCCCTATGGTGTGTTGATTAGACTTCTAGTGTGGGATGAAGTAGGTCTGGTTGGTCTAAGTGACATGGTGGAACCTGAGGTCTAAATTGGTTAGTGGATAACTATTGAATTGTAAAATATTCTTCATTTATTTATTTGTCTATTATTTTTCGTGTTCTTTTACATCCATTATTTTTTAGATTGGATATTTCATTAGACACTATTAGTAGTGGCCTACTAAGTTGTACGCACACCCTGCTCGGACCGTCGTGGGTACCCAAGCAGACTTTATGGTTGTAGGTATGGATAAGGGAAAGGCTCTATGATAGATGGTTTATTTTTGTAAATTTTATGAATCATGTATGAGGTAACATGACATTATTTAGAGACCTGTTTTTAGGAATTTCTATGTGTCTTTATTTTGGGTTTTTCTTGACACATGACACTATTATGACATGATATATTTACTATATTGGTTTGTGATAATTTACCCAGTTTTGGAATTTGTTTATGTACTGTATGATAATTTTTGGATATCATACTCACTATTTCATATTATTTACACTATTTTATCTCTCTGATAAATAGTTTATAGTTTCCCCACATTTTACTTTAGACCCTCGATATTAGTTGTCACACTTTGGAATGCGGGGAGGCATGCTTAAGGTCGCGTGATGAACCAGTTTTGATACTAGTTCGAGTGATCCAGGCGGGGATGTTACGAGAATGATATTTTTTTATTCAATTTTATATTTAAATGTAATTCATTATTACTTTCTTTTCTATATAATGATATGTGGATAAGTAGTATAAACTGATGTATAAATTAAATTATGGTGGTTGAGTTATCAATAAAAAAACTAAGTGGTATAATCATTGTATATCAATTATATAACTCTTCCCTAATTAACATTTTTGGGATGAATCTACCAAGAAATATAGTTATTATCCCCTCAGTAGAAATTGATGCAGGGCATGGATTGGTTATCCTTATGTAGATCCCATATCAAATTTTTGGAGAGGGAAATCTTATTCCATATCCCAAACCATCCCCCAGTTCTATACAAGTTCTAGGAGAATTATGAATCTAATTTAGTGACTCCTAAAGTATGTATAATATTTCCTTTTGAGAAATCATATCTATCTCAAATGATTAATACAAAGGAAAGGATCATCATTGAATAAATTCGCAATGCGATGGAATATGTTGATGTACTCTTTAAAGATTTTCCAACTATTCCTCTTGGTCGAGAGGTTTATTTATTAATTGAACATATACCTGGAGCTATTCTCATATCATAAAGTCCATATAGAATGACCACAATTATATGGGAATGGTTGAAGAAGAAACTATAAGGGAACTTATCCAAGGGTTTTATACACTCTAGTGATTATCCTTGGGGTTAACCAGTCTTATTTTTTAAGAATAAAGTTGGGTCAATATGTATTTTCACTTATTATCAGGATCATAACAAGATCATGATAAAGAATAAGTATCCACTACCATGGATTGATGAATTATTTGATCAACTAGGTAGGTATCAGTACTTCTTAAAGGTGGATCTTCGATTGGGATATCATAAATTGAAGGCGGAAAATAGGATATTCAAAATACTTCCTTTCATATAAGATATGGACAATATGATTTTATAGTGATTCCTTTTAAACTCACTAATTCTCAAACAATATTTATGGACATCATGTGTATAGTCTTTAGAGATTACCTTGATAAATTTTGTGTGGTATTTATAGATGATATTCTCATGTACAAAAAAATAAAGGAAGAATGTGAGGAGAATATAAGTATTATGATAGACTTTTTAAAGTGAGAAGTTGTAGGAAAATTATAGTAAATATAAATTTTGGATAGAGAATATTTCATTTTTAGGGCATATAATCATAAGAAAGGGGGTATCTATTGATAATTGAAAGAAAAAAGTTGTATATTAATCGACCAAACCAATATCTATAATAGTGATCTATTGTTTCCTTGAATTATCTTGGTACTATTGATGATTTTTTAGAAACTTATCATGATTTTAAAACCCACTGACTAAGATAACTCAGAAAGGAGTAAAGTTTTTATAGATATATGAATGTGAATAAAGCTTCAAGGATTTGAATAAGAGGTATTTATTTTCACTTGTACTCATGATTCCCTCAAGTAAAGAAGGTTTTTTTATATATAACAATTATTTAAAGAAGGTATTGGATTTTTTACTCATGAAAAATGATAAAATGTATTATCCCAATATTTTGGAATATATTTTCCTTTAAACATTGTGTCAATAGATTGCTTCACATGCTACACTGAACCAAAACGAATTGTGGAACATTATATATCAATTAAAATGTAGCCTTAGACTTTTTAAATAAAAAATGAGGTAACATAATTATAAAATATCTATATAAATAAAACTAAAGGTCATTATTAATATTAATTCATTGATAAGATTCAATTAGTGTAGATTAGCAACTAATAATATTGATTAATGATTTAAATTGTGACCCTTCTAAAATTGGATTCTATGAACTTTATTTTAAGGTAGTAAATATATTATGGATAAAATATACTATTTATATTAATAATATATTAACACTAATTTTTTTAGTAATTGATAGGAAATAATAATAAGAATAGTTAATATTTTATGAATTTATTTTCCTATGAAATTTTTTTTATTATGTTTTTAAGTTTTAATTTAAAAATTAAATCAAAATATTTTAGAATTGGAATTTAAAAAAAATGAACTTTATTTTTTTATTTATCAAAACAATATTATATTAGGATTAAATTTTTTGAATTTTTTTAAATATATTATTTTTAGGTGAATAATGAAAAATACATTTTTTTACCAAAACTGTAGATTTTTTAACTGTATCATTATATAAGAAAAGACTATAAGTTTATAAAACATTTTAATTGATCAAATATGTATTTAAGAAGTAAAATTATACATTTTAAAAATATTATGTTGAACATATAAATTCCATGCTTAACATTTTGGAAACATAAATAAAATTTTACTCTAAAAGCTATTTTTATTGGCTTATATTAAAAAAAATATTTTTAATCACTTATAGAAATTAAATATAAAATTGGATTTAATATTTTCTAAAAAAATTAACATTATTTAATAAGTTCAATTTAATTTTTGTCATAAAATTATGATTAATAAGATTAATGTTAACGACCATGATAATGGTGAAATGGTTTTTTCGAAGAATTGTTTTATTAATGGTGTATAAATTTTATCTAATAAATTAAATTGGTATATTCTATATAAGGAAATTTATATGATTTTTAAAAATATATATAAAAATATATTATCATACATTTAATTGGTAATTAATGATATATAAGATTAAGAACATTTAGCAGTGAAAACAATATTTTTCAACAAAACAGTTTTCTATATATTAAATGTTTTAATTTAAAAGTTAATTATATATTATATATAAGTTGGATTAGATTGTATTCAGATTAAATTTATTTTAAGAGCATAAAAAATTTGTAAGAGGGGTTACCTTATATTTTTAATAAAATATAAAATACTTGGGTAAAAACTAGTAACCAAGTTAAAAAACAAAATGGTAAAATTTAAATATCTAATGCTAAAAGACTTAAAATAAGTTTTAAACCTGTGTAAAAATGAATTTTAGAGACTTTATTGACCTTATAACGCCCCAAAATTTATTATTTACCACAATATGATCCATTTACTCTTTAATAGTGACATACCATTATTGAAATGTAATGAATACTTCCAAAATTACCATTCTCTTCACTTATAAAAGGGGATCCCTTACACCACTTCATGATACACATATACCATCGAATTTCATCTTGAAAATATAGAGTTTTTCTCCTTCTATAATTATCTCTCAATTTCACAAGCCTCTATTTTTAATTAGTTATCCTAAGGCCTATATTTTCATTGATATTTCTAAGAGAAATGTCAAGTTCTTAGAGAGAGTATTTCTTACTCCTTAGTATTTTCTTCTTAATGTTACTCTAAAAAATATTTTATATCCTCCATAACATAATGAAATAAATTTTTTTAATATAATTTAATTTTATTATATTAATTTATAAACCATTATTCAATCATTTCCATCCATTAAGAAAAATAAAACAACAATGGTCATGGGTATGTGTAGACTACCACCCCCATGAAGCTATATGGATCATTTTTCATCACCGCATTTCATGGTTTGTAAAAAGGATGAATTTTATGAATGAATATGTTTAATATTTAAAAATTATAATTTTGAAATTATAATTTATCATATATCTTTATTTTAACAAAATCGTTGAGAAATGGAATCATTAATCATGTGTACGTGCAGACTACTGCCTCCACAAACAACGAATTTAGTTTTTCATCACAAATCTACATGGATCGTTATAATAATGAATTTAATAAAGTTAAATTATATTTATAAAATTCTTAATCTTCTATAAAATTTATATTAATATATAAAAATATGGTCTTACTCGTTAAATAATTATAACACGCCCTCATTTGGGTCGGTTTTACCACCAATGTAAACAATGTTATAAGGTTTATATCATGAATTATTATGGAATTTGATTAATTATAAAATCACATAATAATAATTTATTGAATATTTTTTAATTATTCTATAAATTTTTATTATTAATTAATATATTTATTAATATATCGCCTTTTGATTGTTAAAAACATCAAAACTAGTTCATCACAATATTATTTATCACAAACCATATTCATATCTTTCACCTAATGAAATGGGAATTATGAAATAATTGAAAAATAATGATTATTAAATATTTAAAAATCTATTAATTATGAAATTTGAACTAAGAAGTTAGAATAAAGTTATTCACCATGAAACTTGTATGAAACAAACAATCGAAAAATCTTAACAACTGATGATGAAAATAAACTATAATCGGGTAACATATTTATGATATATGGTTATAAATTATGCGTATAAAAGGTAATATATTGGAATATTCATCCTAAATTAGTTATTAAGATAGTTATTTTTATTTTATAGTAGGTTAGAGCATGTTCGACTAAGTGGGATTTAAGGTAGGGGTGTTGTATCAAATTTAATTTCATGAGACATATTTCATATTATACATCAATATATATTTGATATGGTGTGATTACTTCCTAATAAACTTATTTAACTATATTCATGTATTTAATGTGGTTTTAAGAGACATATAATGTTGTTTATTTAAATTACCTTTCATTCAAAGGATTCCAAGGTTGTAAGGGTTATTTGTCTCTAGTTTTAATTCTTGGAGACATGTTTGATATTGTTCCCCATAATTTATTTTATATGGTATATCCACTACCCACTTTCCTTAAACTACAATTAATATAATTAATTTCATAATATTTTAATTTTCATTTCATGGTAACTCTCTTATGTTCTTTCTATTCTTACATTAACACCAACGTAAGGGTTTCTTCTTGACTCAAGTTCTTTTCTCAAGTCATAATGATTATTTTTTAACTATAGATTCATATGAACGTTATATTATGTTCTATAATGATATTATATTTTGTTTTATCCTTATTTTATATGGAATTAAATTTATGGATTTATTTCTTCATAAATGTTGACGATGTTGAGAATAATTCCCATCCTCCCTAAATAAGGACTGTTTCTTCCATGTCAAGATTTTATCTTCCCATCAATGTTATCATTTATATTTGTAAACATGATTATGTGATATCTCATGTGACCTTCATATATTCTCTACTATTTAAATAAATGAAGTTTGGTTACTATTTTTCAATGTGGGTTTTCAATAATGGTATTTCAAAATATTAAAAAGGTTTATCATCCTTTAATAATCAAAGTTTTTATCTTCCACTCCACATTAAATTTTCATGACCTTTATATATTTTTAAGTATATATTATTAAAGATTCATTTTAAAGAAAAAATTTTCCAAAATTTTCACTTCAACTTTTTGAAAAATTATTTTGAATTTGATATGTAACTTATTCTTTTATGAAAATTTTAAGAACATTTTCTAAAAACTCTTTTATGATTTCTCTTACTATATGAGCATCCTTCTTTATAAATATTAATTCCCATATTTAAAAATGGTTTTAAAATTTATTTTAACCCTTTATTATTTTGAAAAGAAATAAAAATATTCTTATATTTTTATAAAGTAAAAGTTTTATTTTAAAAATGAATTATTTACTTTAAAATTGATTTTAATGGCCTATGATTTTAAGAAATAATTCTTCACCATTTATATGTATTATAAAAAGAAATATATTGAAAGAATATTTATATTATAAAATTTATTTTCTAAAAGATTTTTATTATTTTAAAAGATATTTTTTTATAAAGCTTAAAGTATTTTATTTTAAAGAAATATTTTAAAGGAATTTTCAAGCCTTTCAAAAAAAGTGGTTTCACTACCATTATTACTCTTTATCTCTAAAGGATTTATATCCTTGGAATTTATTTCTCATGGATCACACTATAAATATTCTTATGAAATATATTTTTGGGTGATTGGATTTTTGGTATCAATCATTTATGTTCTTGAGGTAAATTTTTGTGAAACTATTTAGAAATGTTGTGAATCCCATTTTTCTTTCCATGTATTCTTTATAATGTAAAAATTGAAACCCATTTTCTTCTAATGGGTTCTCATGATATGTTGAATTATTGGTTTCTTATAGAACACATATGTATGCATGATGATGTGTGGGGTCTTATATCACCATCTAATGCATTGGTTATGGTTTTATGTCTCATGAGATAATGAATCTTGGACAAGCATGGATTTGTTCACAGCATAAAGCTTGGACATGATTGGATTTATTCACAACATAATGCATGAATATGATTGAATTTGTTTACAACATAAATCATGGAAATGTTTGAATTTTTTCATTAAATAATACATGGATATTCTTGGATTTGTTTACAATAGAAAGTATGGACATGCTTAAATTTTTCATATCATAGAGGTTTTACATGTTTAGATTTGTTCATAAAATAAAGAGTAGATGTAAAGAACCAAATCTTGACATACATGGACATTACATTACTTTTTCATAATACTTAATACATAACAAAAACATACACACAAGGACCGTAATAGTTTAGTGTCTTTGGAAACTCAGAGTATAATCTTCTAATCGTGGTGAAAAATCTTTAACATCTCCCATAAAGATCTTCCCCTTTTGTTTTCTTACCTAAAACCTTTCTTTGTATCCTGGGGAAAATAAAACATAAAAAGGGTGATCTCAAATGCCTAGAAAGGGTAAGCACAGAGAAAATAAAACAAACCACATTCATTTGAACATAAAAACATGAACATAATGTTTAAACATCGAAATCTTGAGTAATGACATAAAACATGGTAGTATGTAAGGCATAGATCATAATAGAACATCAATCATGATAAAATAGCTTGAAAATAAAACATGTAATTGTGTAAAAACATTAAGAACATGATATTATTTCCATAGTAGCCAAGGCATTGCTGCCAAGACCATATTAGTGGACAATGTCCCTTTCTGAATCGAGTTCACTCCTCGTTCCAGTCCTGTAACACTGAATCGGATTAACTTACTATTACATCCATGTCTATCTCATGAGATATAAATATTTACCCAATGCATTGGAGGGATATATAGTTCCCACCCATCTCATATTTAAATCATTCTTACTTGTGCCATAAAACAATCATACATCATTCATAATAACCCAAAGAAAAAAATGGGTTTCATAAACATCATCCCATCATAACGTAATCCATATAAAACAAATGGATATCATTTCATCACAAGAAAAATCAAAACCATGTAAATAATAGATACATTATACTTGAAACATAATCATACTAAATAATTTCATCTTAGATGGAAAATAGTTTTGATAAAACACTTGAAATGAATTCTTGACGAAAATATCCTTTCTTTTTCAAAATCATTTTCTTTTCACAAAATGCCATGCAATTTTAACAGAAAAGTATTTTGTTGAAATTAATCATGAAATATTTTGGAGAAATATTCAAAAAAATGAGGCATTATGAAACTGTAAAAATCCGTTCATGCCTTATAAGTTAAAAAAACATTCTCCTTGTACTTTTTTCTAAAAAGTCAAAAAGTACCACGTATGGTAAGAAAAAGAAAGATTCCTTACATACCATGTGGTAAAAGTCAAAAAATGGTAAAAATGACTTTAAATATAAATGGAAGAAAATTAAAAAATTTATGAAAACATTTTGAGAACATATGGACATGGATGACAAACATAACCCCAGTAAATACTTACAAATAAACAATCTTGGATAAGAATGAGATTGGAATAATTATCCCTTACCTTAGGTACGATATGTTTCGTAAGTATCTGAACCTCCTGTATAATGATTTAAATTATGTAATTGACTTATTATAGAATCATATTCATTGTTATGATATCATATATGGTTCACTTATGACTTTATCTTACCCGTTCTTTTGTATGTTCCATGTTAAAGAAGCGTTTTTTGTAAAATTGTTTTATTTATCGTACCTGTTTTGACTTGTTGTTCTTTATATTATTACTTATATCCTGATTTACTTAATTAAAGAATGTAAAACATGATTTATATATAATATATATTCAGAATATACATATATATATGATATATCGATAAATGGAATGAAATACACCATTCATGGAGACGGTAGGTCGTACGTACGCATGAATGCTGTTTTCGTTTCCTTGTTGAATTGAATGGAATTAAGTAGATGAAGTACATATATATATATATACATAAATACAGTATCATTATTATGTCATATATTTCATGATTACTTATTATATATACTTTCTAATCATTCATGAATGGTTAACATGGAGAATGAATCTCATCGCGTTGTGGAGATGGTAGTCCGTACGTACGCACGAGCGATGATACCATTCCCATGATCGTGGAATTGTATTAAAGTGTATGTATAATGTTTCAGAATCAATATCACTTAACAATAATCATATATTGTTATTTATTTACACCATTATACCCATCCAAGTAAGGTGGTGGTCGAAAATAGATTACACCACGGTGTGGAGACGGTATTTCGTACGTACGCACGCCCGGTGATTTCATTTTCCATAGGATGGATAGAAGGTGAAATAGAGTTGTTTCATATTTATAATAACATATCAGTATATAAGTAATACTGATTTTATTACTTTATAATGAGACAACTAAAGAAGAAGAAGTAGAAGAAGAAAGAAACTTGATAGAATCGGAAGAAGAGATTGCCTCTTCTTCGACGCACCTCCTTTAAGATTCCTCTTAAGGAAGTAGAGTTAGTCTTTTGAGTAGACCAGAACCTCCAAAATGTTTCTAGGGAAGTGGATAAGATAAATGGGCAGGGTTGGGCCGAGATTCATGGCTCAAAAGGGTGTGAAGAGAAGAGGGAAGGGGTTCCCTTTTTATAAGGGAGGAGAGGGGCACCTTTGGAAAAACTTAAAATATTATTTTATAATAAAGTCATATTCGGTTTATAATTGCTCCAAATTAATTTATTTCGAAGATAATGTGGGTATGGGTCGAAATAATCCCAAAAAATAGGTTTTAGACAAGTTTAGGTTACTATTTTAACCTTATCCTTTAGATTTAACTCTAAGTTAAATAATTTAACTTTTACCGTGTCTTCTTGTTTTCTTAGACTATATGGTTAATAAACTTACTATAAGCAGCCAAACGAACCCAAAGTGGTTAATTATTAATATATATAACCTTATCTATGTCATTTTTCTGAACCTTATATTTTTAGGAATATAATAACAATTAATAATATAATATTTGTTTTAAAAACTATTTGATGTCAATTTTGACACTATTTGGTAATTGATTTTTGTGAAAATCATAACAGCATGATTAGTGCAAAAAAGGTTAATTAAATCAATACTAAAATGTCATATTAACCTAGAAAATTAGTTCAATTCATAAAAAGTTTCAAATTACATTTATTTGGATATTTAAAATATAAATTATTAATATTTCATTATTTAGGTAATTACTACATCACCATTGTTTCATAAATAACATAAATTATTTAATGTATAAAAATTATAAATAAAATAACATTAGGTATTAAATCTTTTTATAGTTCTAACAAATATTTATAGTTGAATTTATCTTATGTATAACCCTATAGTAAAAATGTTTTAGTTATTAAACTTTGATTTTAACCATTTTAACTCTTCTTTAAATAAAACAATAATAAATGTCCTAATCCAATCCAAGTGGACCTAAAGGGTAATATTATATTCCCAAGGTTTTTTTGGTCGAATTAAAGTTATCCAATAGAATTAGTACATGTTTTTGGGTAATAATTATACCATTTTTACCCTTAATTACCCTATTTACTTTTAACCGTGGTAAATAAAAGTAAAAAGTTACTATTCACCAGAAATTATTTTTATCTTATTGAACCATATTTTACTCCATGATATTAACCATGTCTCTCGGATTTTTGAAATTCCACTCACAGAAGTGGTAAAATTTAGTTTTATGTAAATTTTCAAATTCTCCAAGGAGGTGGGTAAAAGACGGTGAAAAGTTCAATAAATTTTTTATATATCTAAAATTATTATAAAATGACTCCAATGAATTACATTGAACTTATATAGGTATTATGTATCTATTTTGACCTAAAATAAATTTAAATAAAATAAATAATTATTTAAAAAAAATCGGTTTTTAATTTATAACTCCGTGTTTTTCAGTATTTATCAAAAATTGAATATTTTCAGAAAAATACCAAAATTTCACCCTAGGATAATTTCGCTATCCCGAATCAAAAAATGAAGTCCATTTTGAAATATAAAATTTATAAAATTTCAAAAAGTGGGTATTACTATTCATAACGGCTAGTTCATAATAATATTATAATAATATCTCATTTAGTAATACTTGGTATTGCGTACTACACACGCTATCGAAGAAGGTCTTGATTGTGTGTAATGCAAGCCAAGTCAGGGCTGCATGTAGTGAAAGATCTGTTTAGTGTTTCGTATAACATAATCAAAACATTTTTTCATTTATACATTAAACAAAATCTATACTTAATGTGGTGTAGAATAATTTCCACAAAAAGAACTTGAAATTGTGTATAACACAAGCCAAGAATAGTGTTGCGTATACTGCAAGATAATATGGTGTTGTGTATAGTACAAGCTAATCTTGGGGTAGTGTATAACAGAATACATCAAAGAAATTAAAAGTAATATATCTCATAAAATCTCGAGGTGTTACATTCTACTCCCCTTAAAATGAATCTCACCCTCGAAATTCGTCAGGGTTATAAATGGTTTATTACTCTAGAGTTTCTTTCATAGCAACCCACATCATAAAAAGGAATACTAAAACTTACTTTTAAAAATGAACGTTAGAAACAAAACGGATACCCAAAGTAACTCATCACTTGTGTTCCCACATAGGAGATCATAGGTGAAAATATGGATATGGAAGAGAAATCTAACCGTCAAGTTCTGATGGAGAGTGGTATAGGACATGGCTATGAAAAATCCAACAATCACAAAGCCATAAATTTGTGATGATTTAAGGTACCATATGATTCATCAGATATAAGTGCACTAGGACAACATTTTTTCTTTTCAAGATCATTTCCCTAATGTTGAATATTTTTTTGAATTAAAAGAAATACTTACTTGATTTTGGTACCATCTCACTGTTGTTTGTGCCTTGAACAATTTCCACTTCATTTCTTAAGGAAATGAAGTTGAATTTGTCTTTCGTGAAGTGTTAGCAGATCATGCGATAGAATGATAGGTCATTCCATCTGTCTCAAACATAAGGTTAGAAAAATTTATCAAATATACATAAGTCCATCTATAGTGAGATTAATCGTATATGGTTCCTAAAATGGACTTATACTTCATATATCATATCACTTAATATAATAAAACTAGTTTCTATTAACCAGGGACTTCCTGTAGGCCAGTGGTATGCGATAAAGTCCTGTCGCACTTCAGTTGTGGGTTCGATTCCCACAGCCTTGTCTGACGCGACGGGTTGTCGCTCGTCTTATGGGTTGTCCTTTTTCTAAAAATACACTATTATAACATTCTAGAAATAGTATCGAAAAAAGTTCTAGTCTTAAAAAATTCTATTTGATGTCCAACTTAATCCATTCTAACCTTTAAGCTTATCGAAAATACTTCTGTCCAATCTTATAGTATAAAGAAAACGATTACTATAAATTTCATCAACCAAGTATGTGAATACCATCATTTACCCCCCATATAAGATATATCTTGTTGGTCACATTACGAACATGTGAATACCTTAATCATGTATTCTCTTGAAAAATGAATACACATTGAACATTAGTGAAAATATGAATGCAGTTAAAAGTTAACTCTTTCCACATACCAAAATCACAAAAATTCTATATACTCAAACCATGATATCACTTAGTCCTTATATCAATCATGAGATCATGAATAGTATCAAACATATTATTTTCTCCTTATCCATTAATTATGCACATATCATCTTCTTTCCAAAAATATATGAATAACCTTTCGTGGTTACCAGTACCATTCAACATATACTTTCAAATACTTTAGGAAAAACAATAGTGTAACAATCCTTAGATGTGTCTTTATTCCATACTACCATTACCTATACAACATAGCTCTTGATAAACATAAATCATTCAACTACCTTCTTAAACCATTGACCAAGCTTCAACACTTCTTTCATCTCATATATCATTTGTAGTCTCCTCATCATCATCTACATAAATACTACCCATATGACCATGTTGATTCTCTTCATGATATTTCCCCTTATGAAATTGGTTTTCATAATGCACATACATTCCACATTTAAAACATCTAATCATTGTTGATGTCGTAGAAATACCATTATCCTTCTCCATGGTGTTAACTGAACCTTTTCCTTTGCACTTACTGGATTTTTGTCCTTCTTTTCCGCACCCAAAGCATCTTATAGTTCCTTTGAAACATTCTCCTTGATTCCTCTTCCCACATGATTTACATGAGGTAAATTGAACTTTATTTCCTCTATGATCATCATGAAACTCCATCTTTCTCTTATTAGCTGAGTCGGGAAACTTACAGAAGTTGAGATTATTGATCATATTATGAGATTGCTGATTAGGAATAATAATGATATGTGGACTTCCGAATCCAATTTCATTTGGTTTCTCATGAAGAATATCATTCCATTGTCCATCATATCCTCCATTATCATGAATCTTCATGTTTCCAGCCATTTTCTAAAACCCAAAAAGAATAGTGTGAGAGGAAAAAATCATAATCAAGGGGGATTAACTTCAATATCTAACATCTTAGGTTTAATTATAATATCGTTACTGTAATTCTAGTACTATAACCTATAATTATACTTAACCTTAGGGACATCCCTAGACATACCTTAGAAATATATCTAGGGATCTAACTAAAGTTTTCTCATCCTAGTTTCCAAAGGTAAACTAAACCTTTCCTCTGATACCAACTGTAAAGACCCAAATCTTGACAGACATGGAAATTACATTACTTTTTCGGAATACTTAATACATAACAAAAACAGACACACAAAGACCGTAATAGTTTAGTGTCTTTGGAAACTCAGAGTATAATCTTCTAATCGTGGTGAAAAATCATCAACATCTCCCATAAAGATCTTCCCCTTTTGTTTTCATACCTAAAACCTTTCTTTATATCTTGGGGAAAAGAAAACATAAAAAGGGTGAGCTCAAATGCTCATTAAGGGTAAGCATGGAGAAAATAAAACAAACCATATACATTTGAACATAAAAATATGAACATAATGTTTAAACATCAAAATCTTGAGCAATGACATAAAACATGGTATTACGTAAGGCATAGATCATAATAGAACATAAATCATGATAAAATATCTTGAAATAAAACTTTTAATTGTGGAAAAACATTAATCACATGATATTATTTTCATAGTAGCCATGGCATTGCTTCCAAGACCATCTTAGTGGACAAAGTCCCTTTCTAAATCGAGTTCACTCCTCGTTCCAGTCCTGTAACACTGAACTATATTAACTTACCATTCCAGCCATGTCTATCTCATGAGATTCAAATCTTTACCAAATGAATTGGAGGGAGATATAGGTCCCACCCATCTCATATTGAAATCATTCTTACTTGTGCCACAAAACAATCATACATCATTCATCATAACCCAAAGAAAAAATGGGTTTCATAAACATCATCCCATCATAACGTAATCCATATAAAACAAATGGATATCATTTCATCAAAAGAAGAATAAAAAACATGTAAATAATATATACATTATACTTGAAACATAATCATACTAAATAATGTCATCTTATATGGAAAATAGTTTTCATAAAACACTTGAAATGAATTCTTGAGGAAAATATCCTTTCTTTTTCAAAATCATTTTCTTTTCACAAAATTCCATGCAGTTTTAAAAGAAAAGGATTTTTTTGAAAATAATCATGAAATATTGTGGAATAAAATTCATGAAAATGAGGTGTTATGTAACCGTAAAAATCCATTCATGCTGTATAAGTTAAAAAACATTCTCCTTGTACTTTTTCCGGAAAAGTCAAAAAGTACCTCGTATGGTAAGAAAAAGAAATATTCCTTACATATGTTGTGGTAAAAGTAAAAAAAGGGTAAAAATGACTTTAAATATACATGGAAGAAAATTAAACATTTTATGAAAACATTTTTAGAACATATTGACATGGATGATAAACATAACCCTGGTAAATACTTACGAATAAACAATCTCAGATAAGAATGAGATTGGAATAATTATCCCTTACCTTAGGTCTGATATGATTCGTACGTGTTCGAACCTCCTATATAATGATTTAAATAATTTCATTGACTTATTATAGAATCATATTCATTGTTATGATATCATATATTGTTCACTTATGACTTTATATTACCCGTTCTTTTGTAAGTTCCATGTTAAAGCAGCATTTTTTGTAAAATCGTTTTATTTATCGTACGTGTTTGGACTTGTTGTTCTTGATATTATTATTTATATACTTATTTAATTAATTAAATAATGTAAAACATGATTTATATATAATATATATTCAGCGTATACATATATATATGATAGATCGATAAATGGAATGAAATATACCATTCATGGAGACGGTAGGTCGTATGTACGCATGAACGCTGTTTTAATTTCCTTGTTGAATTGAATGGAATTAAGTAGATGACATACATATATATATAAATAAATCCAGTATAATTATTATGTCATATATTTCATGATTACTTATTATATATACATTATAATCATTCATGAATGGTTAACACGGAGAATGAATCTCATCGCGTCGTGGAGACGGTAGTCCGTACGTACGCACGAGCGATGATACCATTCCCATGATCATGGAATTGTATTGAAGTGTATGTATAATCTTTCAGAATAAATATAACTTAACAATAATCATATATAGTTATTTATTTACACCATTATACCCATCCAAGTAAGGTGGTGGTCGAAAATAGATTACACCACGGAGTGGAGACTGTATTCTGTACGTACGCACGCACGGTGATTTCATTTTCTATAGGATGGATAGAAGGTTAAATAGGGTTGTTTCATATTTATAATAACATATAAGTATATATTTAATACTGATTTTATTACTTTATAATGAGACAAATAAATAATAAGAAGTAGAAGAAGAAAGATACTTGAGAGAATCAGAAGAAGAGATTACCACTTCTTCGACGCACCTCCTTTAAGATTCCTCTTAAGGAAGTAGAGTTAGCCTTTTGAGAAGACCATAACCTCAAAAATGTTTCTAGGGAAGTGCAGAATAAAAATGGTTAGGTTTTGGCCGAGCTTCAAGGCTCAAAAGGGTGTGAAGAGAAGAGGGAAGGGGTGCCCTATTTATAAGGGAGGAGAGGGGCACCTTTGGAAAAACTTAAAATATTATTTTATAATAAAGTCATATTCGATTTATAATAGCTCCAAATTGATTTATTTCGAAGATAATGTGGGTATGGGTCTAAATTATCTCAACCAATAGGTTTTAAAAAAGTTTAGGTTACTATTTTAACCTTATCTTTTAGATTTAACTCTAAGTTAAATAATTTAACTTTTACCATGTCTTCTTGTTTTCTTACACTATATGGTAAATAAACTTACTATAACCAGCCAAAAGAACCCCAAGTGGTTCATTATTAATATATATAACCTTATCTAAGTCATTTTTCATAACCTTAGATTTTTAGGAATATAATAACAATTAATAATATAATATTTGTTTTAAAAACTATTTTATGTCAATTTTGACACTATTTGGTAATTGATTTTTGTGAAACTCATAACAGCATGATTAGTTATAAAAAGGTTAATTAAATCAATAATAACATGTCATATTAACCTAGAAAATTAGTGTAATTTATAAAAAGTCTCAAATTACATTTATTTGGGTATTTATAATATTAATTATTAATATTTCATTATTTAGGTAATTACTGCATCACCATTGTTTCATAAATAACATAAATTATTTAATGTCTAAAAATTATAAATAAAATACCATTAGGTAGGAAATATTTTTATCTTTCTAATTAATATTTATAGTTGAATTTATCTTATGTATAACCCTATATTAAAAATGTTTTAGTTATTAAACTTTGATTTTAACCATTTTAACTCTTCTTTAAATAAAATAATAATAAATGTACTAATCCAATCCAAGTGGACCTAAAGGGTAATATTATATTCCTAAGGTTGTTTTTGGTCGAATTAAAGTTATCCAATAGAATTAGGACATGTGTTAGGGTAATAATAATACCATTTTTACCCTTAATTACCCTATTTACTTTTAACCATGGTAAATAAAAGTAAAAAGTTACTTTTCACCAAAAATTATTTTTATCTTATTGAACCATATTTTACTCCTTGATATTAACTGTGTCTCTCTGATTTTCTAAATTCCACTCATAGACATGGTAAAATTAAGTTTTATGTAAATTTTCAAATTCTCCTAGGAGGTGGGTAAAAGATAGTGAAAAGTTCAATAAAATTTCTATATATCTAAAATTATTATAAAATGACTCCAATGAATTAAATTGAACTTATATAGGTATTATGTATCCATTTTGACCTAAAATAAATTTAAATAAAATAAATAATTGTTTAAATAAAAATTCTGTTTTTAATTTATAACTCAGTGTTTTCACTATTCATCAAAAATTGAATGTTTTCAGAAAAATACCAAAATTTCACCCTAGGCTAATTTAGATATCCCGAATCTAAAAATGAAAACCATTTTGAAATATAAAATTTATAAAGTTTCAAAAAGTGGGTATTACTATTCATAACGGCTAGTTCATAATAATATTATAATAATATCTCATTTAGTGAAACTTGGTATTGCGTACTACACACACTATCGAAGAAGGTCTTGATTGCGTATAATGCAAGCCAAGTCATGGTTGCGTGTAGTGGAATCTCTGTTTAGTATTTCGTATAACATAATTAAAACATTTTTTCATTTATACATTAAACCAAATCTATACTTAATGTGGTGTAGAATAATTTCCCCAAAACAAACTTGAAATTGTGTGTAACACGAGCCAAGAATAGTATTGCGTATACTGCAAGCTAATACGGTGTTGCGTATAGTACGAGCTAATATTGGTGTAGTGTATAATAGAATACATCAAAGAAATTAAAATTAATATATCTCATAAAATCTCGGGGTGTTACAGTAGACATAATTGGATTTGTTCATAATATTATGTTTTTCAGTGCTTATGTTTGTTTCATAATTCCTTTTTATGCTATGATTCAATGACATGCCATGTTTCTATGTCATATTTATATGATTATGCTTCATGTGTAATGTTTATTATCTCACACTCTTGTGCCATTGTACATGTTTTTTCATTTAATATTACATATCATGTGATCATGACTTATGGGGAACTCCTATTTTTTCTTTTTCATTTTCAGAATATATTTATCTAATTCTCATGTTTTATCATGTGCTTATGATCTAACCCTTGATGAAATGTTGTTGATTTTCTCCCTTATTGAGCATTTGAGCTTACCTCTTTCTAATGTTTTTATTCCTCAGGTTATGAAGATGAGTTTAAATTATGAGAAATATAGAACAGAGTCCATTCACTACAAAAAAATGACAATTAGTGATGTTTTTTTTTTCATTAGGGACATTTTAAAACATCACTAATTCATTTACCGGTATTTATGAGAAACTTCAGTAAATGTGGTTTCTCTAATTTAGTGACATTTATAAACATTGTGAATTTAGAGATGTTTATAAACGTCGTTATTCAGGGACACCTAATTTACATAAGTTTTTTATTAATTTCAGTAAATAAACATTTCTAAATTAGCAAAGTTTATTAACATTGCTATTTGGAGACACCTTATTTAATGATGTTTCTAAGAAATGCCGGTAAATTTTTTAAAAAAAATTGTGTTTTTATTATTTCAATAAAAAAATATAATATCATTTGCTGATGTTTCTAAAAAACATCGTTATTTTTAAAAAAATTATATATATTTTTTAAATTTATATTTTTTGATAATAAAAAAGTACAATATGTTTTAACTCTCCACCGGCCTCTCCCATACTTCCACCCCCCCCCACCTGCTCATCTTCTCTTCAACACTTCCATACATGAGCCTACACAAAATGACCTCCTCTCTTATTCTCTCCAACCCTAAACGACCACTCCACTCTCACTTGCCTATGTACACCCTCATCCCTGCACTGACTGAAAATCAACCAGCTCACCCGCCAAAGGCAATCCAAAAATTAACCTCATTAGAAATTTAACCCTGAACCTCCTGCGCCAAACCAAAAGGCGCTACCAACTCACCTATTCAATTATTTAATTAGTAATTGTATTTGTTATATTTTTATATATAAATAGATTTAATTATTTAAAAAATTAATATGATATATATATATATAATAAATATATTAATATATATATATATGTTTATATTTTATGTTTTATGTTTATATATATATGTGTGTTTATATTTATTATATATATATATATATATATATATAAACATGTTTATATATATATATATATCTTTGTGTGTGTTTGTATTATATATATATGTTTATATTTTATATTTTATATATATGTTTATTTATATGTTTGTATTATATATATGTGTGTGTGTGTTTATATTATATATATGTATATATATTTATATATTTTTATATAGGTTTGTATATATGTGTCTATGTTTATATATATTAATATATATATATATATATCTAAATATATGTTTAGATATATGTTTGAGTATTTCAAAATTTGATATTATATATATATATATATATATTAATATAAATATATATATATATCTGTGTGGGTGTTTATATTTATATTTTATATATATATATATATATGTATATAAGTTTATTATATATATATATGTTTATATTTTAAATTATATATGTGTGTGTGTGTGTGCGTGTATTTTTTATATATTATATATTTATATATGTGTGTGTGTGTGTGTTTCTATATATATATGTTTATATGTGCATGTTTATATATGTGTTTGTATGTTTATAAATATATATGGGTATATATACATATATATATATTTATAATTATAATTATAATTATAATTACAATTATATATATAATTAGCCATGTTTTAAAACACTGGTAAAAAGGTCACTAAAATATCCATGTTTTCTTAAAAACATGAATAAATTTAAAATACATATATGTTTAATATATAAATTTATATGTGTGTGTGTGCATTTATATATATATATATCTGTGTGTGTATGTGTTTATATATATATTAATATATATATATATCTAAATATATATTTATATCAATGAGAGGAAATGAGTTATATAAATATATATATTTAGTTACGTTTCCTGAAAAATGTGGCTAAATTAGTGATATTTTTCATAAAATTTTTCTAAATTAGCAACATTTTCATGAAGGATCACTAAATTTGTGAAGTTTTTTCACGAAACGTCTCTAAATTAGAGATGTTTTTCGAAAACATTGCTTAATTATAGTTTTTTTATAGTGAGTGTGGTTTGATTATTAAGAAATGTTCACATATTATGTAAAATAAGTTTTCTATGAAATGGGTCCTCAATGAAACTATACCTTCTCCTCTTGGGATTTTGTGATTATTGTGAGATGCAATGTTTAAATTATGAAAATTATGTAAAATAAAGATTGGTTCATCTCACTTTGTATCAAAGCTAGTGTTTAAAGGAATTTTTTTTAGCACCAGATCTAAGAGTGTGGATCCATGGAACCTAGGTTGGTATCAAAGTGGGGTTTAGATATGTTTGAGTAGTAATTTAGTTATTTGGGATATTAGGTTAAGATAACATTAGTGAAAACCCTAAGGATAAGCCTAGGTATAAGAAAATATCATGAAGTTTTGTTAAAGTGGATATCATGTGGTTTCTTAGTAATTAAATCACTATTTAGATACTAGAAATTTGGTGCTGATATGTTATAGATGCACCTAGGGGGAATTACCCTGAAAAATTTTGGTTGAGTATTAAATCAATTTTCACTCAGTGCACGATGAGTGTGTCTAAGACTACACACATGTCTTGTAACATCCCCCAATCTTCCACTCTCTCACGTGGCAAGAAAGGGTTGGTTACATAACCTCAAGTTCACCTCCCCATACACTAGAGGCTTCCAACTAGCAACGGGGGTGTGAAATGTATAGTGGGG
This sequence comes from Viscum album, assembly GCA_963277665.1. Lineage (NCBI taxonomy): Eukaryota > Viridiplantae > Streptophyta > Magnoliopsida > Santalales > Viscaceae > Viscum > Viscum album. The sequence goes on from CAUJRU010000002.1 coordinate 11,563,715, forward strand.
AGACTATAACCTTAGTATAAAGTGTTATAGTAGTAGAAAATATCATAATAAAATGGAAATAATCAAAGTATACACATATTAAAATATAAAAATAAAATCCAACTGACAGATCCAATAAATAATAATGGAATAAAGTAATGACATGATGGAATGTAACTAAATGTCATGCTTTAACCATACAAGAAAAGACTATCAGAACCAAATAAAAGATTCAAAGTCCCGAGTCCCAAAACCCACATTGGTTCCATCTCTAAACTCCATCCCATATGAAAACAAGCAATCAACATCAAGGATTGTTTCCCTTATACAAACCTGCATCCATGTAATTTTCTCAGGTACCAAATGGAAGCCTGAATAGGGTGTGAGTATAACTTTTTGGTCGGAGTAGAGTACTCAATAGGGGCAGTGAATTGAGTATCTATAAAAATTTCTGTTTGAAAATTTTTCTTAAAAGGTTCCCCAATAAAAATTGAATACATCCCAGTTAATCAAGGTAATACAGTTATGAAATTTTTCATGTCCAAATAACTTCTCATAAGATTGATTAATTCTGAATAATCTAAATATGGGTTATTGATATTACTTTTGAAGCTATTATAATAATGAAAAACAATTATAAGTTATATCCAAGATTAACTATCAAAGTAAATATAGTGATTTTTGAATTATATAGTAAAACAGAGAAAAACTAAATTAAACAACACAGTGGATAAAACAAGTGGTTCATTCTCAAGATGAGACCTAATCCACTGAACTTGGTGATCACTTTCCACCAAGCGGTTTATATTAATAAACTTTATCCACACCCTGAATCGGGGTAAACAACAATGCATGGGATTGTCCAGGTCACACGACCTCTTCCACAGTTCTTCATGGGTGAAAACTACCAGGTCACACAAGGATCTCTTCCACACTTATCCATGGGAGTAAACAAGTGTAAAAAGATATGGGAGGAAGGATATCTTTTATCCCTCAATTTAATGTAGGAGACAATGTGTGTTTTAAAATAGACACACACACACTCCTTCAATGCAAAAATAATACACAAGAAAGCAAAGATGATGAGAAAAAGTTATAAGTGCTCTTAGGGTTACTCTATGTAGCTCTGTACTTGTAATATGAATCATATGAAATTATTGAGTCCTCTTGTGAGAAATAGAGTATCGCAAGTCTCATGCGCTAAATTATAGCTCGTGTTCTTCAGGGAGTTGGTATTGCAAAGATGTTTTGGATCTGATCTGTGGTATTCCATCTACTTGATTTGAGAATTCTTTTTGTGTTCTTCATATGTCTCTTGTTTCACTTATCGATTCTCTTTGGAAAAAATGCTCACACGTCTGCTACACAATTTTATTAATTTTAATGTTTCGTCACTTGTTTCAAGGCCATAGTTTTCTTTTCATTCTTGGAGTGCATGTGTTGGAGCCAACTGGATGAATGTATCATGCACCTTGTACCTTGTATTATTAGGGGACATGTCTACAAAGAAGTATTAATTATTTTAGTGCATTTTAAAGACTCAAATATGACCGTTAGAAATTAAATTTAAAGAGACAAAACATATTAAAGAACGGTGTCACAGTCTGTCTAGAAACGGTGTCACTTGGAAATGGTGCCACCATGAAATGGTACCACCATGAAATGGTGTCTTATTCTTTTCCTTTGAGTGGTGAGACAGTCATGATGGCATAGTTGTATTGAGATCAGGAACCGGTAACACATATGCAGTGTTAGGATCATGGTGTCTGATCCTTCGAACAGTGTCTTAGCAAGGAATTGATGTCACATACTTCATGAGATCTAAAACTGATTACGGTGTCTGATCACGGTGTCTGCTCACGGGGTCTAGGTTACAATGTCTGGGTCACATTGTCTGGTCACGATGTCTGGTCCCGGTGTTTGGGTCATGGTGTCTGGGTCACGGTGTTTGGGTCATGGTGTCTGGTCATGGTGTCTGGGTCATGGTGTTTGGGTCCTTTACTAGAAAACCAGAACCGGTGGAAGACTCACGGTTTCTCAGACTTAGCCAAATAACTGTATAAAGACTTATGCAGTAATATTCAAAAAATTAATTAGACTTGATAATTCATAAAAAAAATCATTATAAAAAAAATTAAATATATATTACAAAAATCAATCATGATTTATAGGAATCAAGATCTTGAGAAAAGTTATTTGAAGCATAAGAAACCAACCATCGTTACACATGAATTGAAACAAATTAAATTGGATTAACAAGATTTACATGATGTATATGATTTTTGAATGTAAAGACCTGGAATTTTCCATGTAATTTTTTTAATTATATGGAATTATTAAGAATCTTCAAAAATTGATGGTGTGTGATTTTGAGGCCCGGTGTGCCTGGAATGAATTTCTGAACTTTTTTTTTTGGTACATTCAGTAAACGCGTGAGCGACGTTTTGTAACTTTTGAACCGGTGCTCAGAATTGAAATCTGAGGACATCATTGAACTCACAGCGCCAATATTCCTTTCAGGAGACATTCACCTCGACCATATTAGGTCGAGGGTGGGAGTTAGTTTTTTGGATTTTCGTGGGAGAGTTAAAGGAAAAATAATAAAATAAAACAATAACTTTTATTTTATTTATTTGAAACCTTTCATTTGAATTTGGTGGTGGGGACCACCAGACCTTGAAACCTCTTTTTTTAATGTGAAGTAACTCTTGGAATTCCCCCAATTAATGATCCACCATTAAACTTAATTAAGTTGGCTCCTCACCTCTTATGGTTGGGGATCATTGGCAAAAGCTTTTACGGGAGAACTCCTGGTGGAAGAAACTGGGAAGCTCCAACGAAGAATGAACAACTCTCCGGATCAAGAATGTTGAACCGACATTGGAGGGTGGTTTGAAATCATTTTGTGGGAGCGATGAACGTTAGCATCTTCATCTTCTTCGTCTTCTTCCTCATGCCACCTTCAACGATCAAACGAGGTAGGGTTTGTTTATGATTGTTCTTTGTTAATTTACGTTGAATCATTCTTCTCGAGTCGCATGCTATCAGTCTAACGTGGAGGGTGTGGGCCAAAAAAAAACACGGCCCGATCCCTCCACAAATTCGTATTTTGACGTGTTCTTCATGGACGAACTCCGAGATGAGCGGAAGCCCGCCTGCGTGACGGTACAGGCGACCGGCGCCGGCAAGGTGCTAGGCGGTGGCCGGCACACCGGCCAGCCGCGATGACAGCGGTGGCGCAACTGTGTTGCCGGTAGTGAGGGAGACCGCGGCCCGTTGGCTGCGGCGGTGGAAGGTGGTGGCTGACACCTCGACCAACCACGTAGAACCAGGCCGGCGTGTGTCCGCGCTGCCGGCTGAGGAGGAGGTCGCGGTTGCTGAACCGCAGTGGTGCACCAAGGCGGTCGGCAACTGGCCGGCCAAGGAAGGATAGCAGCACCGTCACGACGCTGGAAGGGTAAGTCGATCGGGATTCTGTCCGGCCACATCACGCCGAGCGGGACAGATCTGGTGGGTCCCGCGTGCCAGTAGGCGGCGCCACATGGCGCCCCCGGGATAACCAAAACCGAATGGCCATTTGGCCATTTGGGAATCCGGGGAGAACCTCCCCCAGGTGTCGGCTAGGGCGGACCCCTCCACGGCGGGCCACTCCGGTTGTGGGACGCATCGCGGGCCACCCGGCGGGCCACGCCCCGTGCACCGGGCTACCCACTTTGTCGGTCGACCAGAATGCGACCCAGCGGGATGGGCCCACCGCGGCCCACCCCTTCCAAGTCAGACCCGGGCTGGGTCAGGTCGACCCGAATTGGGTCAGGTCGGCCCAGGCCGTGTCGGGCCAGACCCGAGCCCATCTCGACCCAGATAGGCCTTTTGGCAATATCTTGAGAACCGAGTGTCCGTTTGACGAACCATCTACGGCACCAGTATCTTTGGATCGATACGGTCCTTTTAGTATACTCCACTTGAGTTTTTAATAAAGTTGAAGTACGGCTGGGTTAGGATCGAATCTGAATCCAACCGGGCCCTCGGAACAGAAATGCTAATAACATTCAGACCGGGAATATGATTGACACATCGTCAGTCGCGTTGGGACCCTATTGATGTGACGGACCTTCATGATACTTTATCATGGGAATTTGTGGAAATTTAAGTATTGTCCGCTGCCTTGAAGAGCGGAACCTCCCAGAATCTAGCATGATTAGTTCGGGAACCCTATGGTTGGATCTACTTGACGAGTCTTCAGATCCTGTGTTGGTCATATTCAGATCCCGTGTGGGTCATCTTCAGATCCTATGTGGGGCATCTCCAGATCATGTGTGGCTCATCTTCAGATCATGTGTGGGTCGTCTTCGATCATGTGTGGGTCAACATCAAATATTCTCGATGAAGTAAGATGGTCTAGCAATACAGTTAATATTCTATACTTCCGTACTTAAGTTATATCTGGTGTGAGATGAGTCGTTTCCTTTGTGGTACACTTCTGTGTGGTGATACCTTCATGGTATTATTCTGTGTGGTGTTACCTTTGTGTTACTTACCTTCGTGGTGTTAACTTCGTGGTATTCTTTCCTTCATGGAATAGTTGTGCTTTTGGCTAAAGAGTTGATCCATGTGTTTCCTCATGAATGAGATGGGTATACTTGGTAACTTAGGTATATGTATGGTCATATACCTAAATAGGTTTTATTGTTGCTTCATGCTTTGTAATTGTGGTCTTTCTTTTTGGTTTATCCTTTGTGGATTCTGAGAGACCTTTGTGGGTCTCAGGGTCCCTACTGAGTATCTTTATAGTCACCCCTGCATGGGTTATGCCCGCACTTTTTTGTATCTTATGCAGATGATAGACATTTCTAATCGAGGTCGAGGATACCAGGACTGGAGGTTTCTTGGAGGTTGACATGAGACGAGACGATCCGCAGAGATGACCGTTTGAGAGCTGTACCTACCCTTCAGGTAGGATCCTTGGTGGGTGATCAGAGGATTTGTTTTCAGTTTTACTTGTACTTTCTAGTTGGGCTTGTATTCCATCCCCTTTACTTACGATACACACCCTATTTAGCTTATAGTTTACTTTTTCCTTGTATCCTGTTGTGTACTTGGATTATGTGACTTTGAAGGTTAAAAAGGCAATGCCTTCCTGGTTTTAGGGACATGTCTTTCCGGTGCTAGTCTCCAGCCCCTGGCCTATGGAAGGCGGGCTTGGGGTAGTCACGGCTTGGGCCCTGGGGGACGGGTTGTGACAATGAATCATAAATAAAACAATAATATCGACACATGACTTGAAATAGATTAGACATGATTAACAAGATTTACAGGATATATGTGATTTGTGATCATTAAAACATGATTAACACATGAGGATTCCAACAATATCCCCATTTTTTATTATAAAAAATCATGTCTATTCTAAGTGTTCTGTTCTCCCCCTTTTGGGATTATAAAAAAGAGTAAAAAAGTAAATAATAGAATAGACAATAAGAGTTCATAGTGCATTAGATGGAGAAATATGTGTCATTACAAGCAGTAGGAAAAAAAAATAAAAAATATCCCTATGAAAATACAAGTGTCACTTGTCTTTAGCACTGGTTGTCTTCTCTTTTCCCTTGGAAGCAGAATCAGGAGGAGCCGTAGGAGAAGAGGTAGAAGTTTAATAAGGGAGTGAACCAACTATCAAAGAAGGAAGAGGGAGTCCTTCAAAAATAGAAGGTGTTAAGGTAGGTTTGGTGTAAGAGTGAGGTAATTATTGTTCAAGGATAACAAGTCTGATCTGGCTCAGAACTTGAGAGACAGACATAGAGGTAGAGGTAAAGGCAGTGAATGAGTAAGGAGGAAAACCAAGCCGCAAGGGTGCAGCTGTAGGAGACACAATAATAGTGCTCTGCACATGAAGATAAGGCCTCATAACTTGATGAAGTCAGAAATAATCTCACCACCATACTGCATCAATTTCTCAAAATCATCTTTGTTTTCCATGAACTTTTCCAATAAAGGAGTGAAATCTTTTAGCCTTTGAACTTGAGTATTGAAAGCTTGAGTGACAAGAGGAATTTTCAAATTCTCTACAATGTGCTTGAAATGGTTTGTCATATCATGCTTAGAGAATATCCTATTGAAGTAGAAATCCACTTTCTTAGTAATTTATTCCTGAGAATCATTTTCAATATTTTAATGAATCCTTACCAAGTCAAGAACTCTATCACTGTCATTGAAAACCATAAAGTCTCTTTTTCAAATCCACTTAACACTGATTTAAGTTCCTCTTTAACAAAAATTCTGAGCAGATCACTGTCAAAGGAGGGTTGAGATGACTATCCAGAGGCACTAGATGCTGTAATAGCTGAAGTGAGGAACTTTAGTTGATTCAGAACTTTTTGTAGACATCCCTTATACTCATCAGTCAATTTGTTGATTCCAATAACAAGCTCACACATTTCTTGAATTATCATCTTGTTTCTCTCAGCCACCTTGTCAGCTAAGGAAGTTAGGTTTGGTTGAATCAGAGAGACAACTTATTGTGGAATCTAACCACTAGCATCTTTAACAGAATGAGAAACATGATCTGGTCTTGATTTCAACACTTTCTGCATATCTTCAACCATAACACTGAGATACTTCACTTCATCACTCAGTTGTGTGTTCTCAATTTTAAACTCTTTAATTTCATGAATCATTTTTGGATGAATATTTCATATGATATTTTCTAATAGTAGGGAAACATCTCTTTCACTTAGGTTTGTTATAGGAGCAGGTTGGGTGTTCATGAGCTTTTCAAATCCATCTAACAAGGTAGCTCTAAAGGCTTTCAGATCATTCTGATTCATGAAAGTAGGAGGTAATTATGAAGGTTTAGGAGCAAGAGTTGAGACAGGCTCAGGTTCCTTTGTAGAGATTACTTCAAGAGAAGAGACCGGTTTTAATTGAAACACATTAGAAAGATCTATACCTTTATCCAAGGCTTCCTAAGTATCATTCGCATCAAAGTAGCTAGGTAATTTATACCATGTGTCCACAGTGCTTTGATCAACTAGATTAGGAATTTCAACACTTTCTAGATTAGGGTGATTCTCCCCCTCAATAAGTGAAACTCTCATAGAACTAAGACATCCAGTTTATTGATCTGTTTCCAAAATTTCATCCCCAATAGCTTCACCCATGTATTTTCTAGCCAACTGAAAGGATTTCTCTATTCTATCCTTAGCAGATAGAATAATCTCAGGAATATCTTGTTCTTCTAATTGTTCCTCAGAAGAAGATTCTTTATCAAGATAATGTTATTCTTCTAGATGCTCTTCTATAACATCATTTTTCCTTACATTAACAATAGATTCTTTTCCAGAAGTATGTTATTATTCCAAATCAAAAGTTTATTTAGAATCAAGTACTTCCTTCTCAACTATGTCTTAAGAAACAGGTCCATTGTATTCCTTACCTAGAACAGTTTCTTCTAAAGGTACAACAAATTCTTCTTCTTATTCTTCAACATGATAGTCAACAACTTCATCTAGTTCCAAACTAGGATCAGAGATGTACTTAGGTCTTAAATAATGCTCAACTGGATTAAACTTTTCATATATCCTTTCATTATCCTCCAATCAGACCTTTCTCCATGGATTCCAACTGATTTTCATTCTTTTGACTGTAAACTTTAAGATAAAAAATTCATATTCCTTAATGTATTATTCATTTGGTCTAACCAACCCTTTAGCATAAAGTATAGTAGAGATTAACCTTGAGTAGAACAATGAGTTTGACTTTGTGGTTGTCTTTATCAACTCACACGTATGAATTATAACATAATTTCATAGGTTAATCTTGTGTCCATTCTTCATAAGATGTATCAAAAATAAATCCTGATACTTGAGTGTATAAAAATATCTTTTTATCATACTAATCAAATTATGAATAAACTTAAACAACAATTTGGTTTCACCATCCAACTCAGCATCAATATCTATTCTCTTTGTTTTATTTCCAGTCAAGCTTCCCAAGTCTTCTTCTAAAACAAATATATCACTGGGAAGAGGATGACCTCTCTGGTAGTCCTAAAAAATTCCTTCATGAAGTATCCCTAGGCAAGAATCCCATAACCTCGAAGAAAAGGTACATCTTTGGTCATTGATCAAGCTTCTCACAACAAAATCATCTTCTGTATTGTAAGAGAATTGATCGAAATGATAAAACTGAGCAACTAGCTTTGGGTAAATCAGCCTTTTCTCTTTTGTGAACCAATCCATCCATCCCTTCTCTTTCAGTACTTTAAAAACTAAAGACTTACTTAACAGCTGCCACTTAGGGCAGATTTCATTTTCTAGCACCAATATTCTATCAACAAGGTTCAGATTCAAAGGACCTTCGGGCGCTATCTTTGGTGATCTTTTTAATTTCTTCTAAGATCTGTTCTTCTCAGGAGTTAAAGAAGATGGTAATTTCATTCTGGCCATTAAGCGAAGGTTCGAGAGAGAGAGAGATATATATATAGAATGGAAGGGTTGAAGGAGGAATTATGGTTTGAGAGAGAAAGGTTTTAGGTTTGAGAGAATAAAGATCAAGATAATAAAAGAGTGAAACCTATTTTGTTTTTATTATTTAGGGATATCAATCCTCGGAAATTCAAAAGTGAAAAAAAGAAAAATAATAAAATAACCAATCACAACGATATGAGTTATAATATATAAATATAGAGAAAAAGCGTCTTTATGATGAGACCGGAATAGACTTTCACGGTGAGACCATAAACATGAGACAGCAACTTCAAGACAGTAAACTATGGAACTGTAATAGTTAAACAGTAATCTTAAGACAGTGACTTGTGAAACCGTAAACTGTGAAACGGTGAGTTGTGAAATAGTACACTTTCTACTTAAGATTTATCATTCCTAATTCATGTATGATGTAATCTATTCTTTCAGAATTTAATGGTTTGGTGAATATATCACCAAGATGATATTCGGTTCCAATTAATTCCAAAGTGATATCGCCTTTTTTATAATAGTCTCTCAAAAAGTGATGTATTACATCAATATGTTTTGTCCTGGAGTGTGGAACAGTATTTTTTGAGATGTTAATAGCACTTTTATTGTCACAATTTATAGGTACATTCCTGAATTGATATCCATAATCTGGCAATGTGTATTTCATCCACAAAATTTGTGCACAAAAACTACCATTAGCAATGTATTCAGCTTCGGTAGTAGATAATGCAACAGAGTTTTGTTTCTTACTACACCATGATACCAGAGATTTGCCTAAAAAGTTACATGTTCTAGAGGTGTTTCTTCTATCTAACTTACAACCACCAAAATCAACATCATAATATCTAACTAACTCAAATCATTATCCTATGGGATAGAATAGTCCTAGATTGGGTGTATGTTTGAGGTATTTGAAAAACCTTTTAACAGTATTTAAATGAGATTACATAGGGTTTTCTTGAAAACGAGCACACATACATACAATAAACATAATATCAGTTCAGCTAGAAGTTAATTAGAGTATGCTTCCAATCATTCCTCTTTAAGTGGTTTGATCAATAGATTTTCCATCTTCACCAAGATCCAACTTACAAGTAGTACTCATTGGAGTATCACTACATTTAGTGTTATCCAAGACAAAACGTTTTAGAAGATCTCTAGTATATTTTCTTTGATTAAAAATAATACCATCATTATTTTGAAATATTTTAAATCTAAGAAAGAATTTCAGTTCACCCATTAAACTCATTTCAAATTCATTTTGCATTATTTTAGAAAATTCAATACATAAAGAATTTTTTAAGATCCAAAAATAATATCATCTACATAAATTTGAACTACTAAAACGTCATTGGAAATTTGTTTTATAAAAAGGGTAGGATCAACTATACCTTTTTTAAAACCTTTTAAAATAAGAAAAGTACTTAATCTATCATACCAAGCTCTTGGAGCTTGTTTTAAACCATACAAAGCTTTTGATAATTTGAAAACATGATTTGAAAAGTGAGGATTTTTGAAACCAGGGGGTTTATCAATAAAGACATCCTCAGCTATATACCCATTTAGGAATGCACACTTAACATCCATTTGATAAATTTTGAAATTCATATGTGCAGCATAAGCATGTTGGATTCTGATGGCTTCAAGTATAGCTACTGGTGCAAAGGTCTCTTCATAGGAAATTCCTTTTTCTTGACTATAGACTTGTGAAACCAATCTATCCTGGTTTCTAACTATATTACTAGCTTCATCTACCTTATTTCTAAACACCCACTTAGTGTCTATGGTAAATGTGTCTTTGGCTCAATCAAAAAGTTTCCATACTTTGTTCCTTTCAAACTGATTAAGTTCTTCTTGCATATCCATCATTCAAAACTCATCATTGATAGCATCATTAATGTTTTTAGGTTCAAGTTGAGACAAGAAAACTTGATGTTCAACCTGATTTCTAAGAGAAGATCTAGTTTGAGTTCCTTTATATAAATCTCCTACAACAACATCTAAAGGATGTTTACTAAGGGTTCTAATAGCTCTAGAAAAAGAGGGACTAGTAATTTCAGGTTCATCGACATGTTCGGGTTTATTATGACTTGAATCTAGAGAATTTCTAGAATTGTAAGTTTTCACAGATTCCTTTACAAGATGGTTAGAGGATTTTTTATTGATGTCCAGAATTGACATATCATCCTCTAGGTTCTCTAAAGTGGTCTTAGGCTCATGTGGATATGTCTCATCAAACTTGACATGGACAGATTCTTCCACACATTTATTTATTTTTTTAAACACTCTATAGGCTTTACTAAAGATTTAATATCCTAGAAAAATTACTTCATTACTCTTGGATGAAAACTTGTCAAGATTTCCCTTATTATTAAGGATATAAACTTTGCAACCAAAAACTTTGAAGTAGCTTACTTTGGGTTTTCTATTGTTCCATAACTCATATGGAGTTATTTTAAGAATAGTTTTAATCATTAATCTATTAATAATATAGCATGATGTATTTACAGCTTCATCCGAAAAATAAATAGGTAAGTCGTATTCACTAAGCATGGTTCTAGCAATCTCTTTCAAGGTTCTATTTATTCTTTCTACAACTCCATTTTTTTGAGGTGTTCTAGGGGTAGAGAAATTATGACAATAGCCATTTTTTGAACAAAAGGATTCAAAATATTGATTTTCAAACTCACAGTCATGATCACTTCTTAAGGATTTAATTCTAAGTCCACTAATATTTTCTACAATTTTAGCATATTTGATGAACTGAGAGTAGGCTTTAATTTTGTGAGCCAAAAATAAAGTCCAAGTATATCTAGATAATTCATCTACAAGAATATAAACATAGTTTTTCCCAATTAAACTAGAAACTCTAGATGGTCCAAAAAAATCCATGTGAACCAATTCAAGAGGTTGAGAAGTTGACACTTATTTCTTTGGTTTGAAGGAAATTTTGTGTTTCTTTCCCTTTTGACAAGGAGTATACACTTTATCATTTGGAAACACAAGTTTGGGTAAGTCTTCGACCAAATTTTTTCAAGTTAGATTTCTAAGGGAGTGAATATTACAGAGTCCTAGTCTTCTATTCCAAATCCAAGAATCTTTGTGAAATATACTTAAACATGAATCATTTTGAGAAACTAAATAATCTAAGTTAACAGAGTATGCATTTTCATTTCTCAATGCAGAAAACACGAATTTATTTTTAGAATTAAAAAAATTGAAAGAATTATTCTCAAATTTAACATGAGATACATCATCACAAATTTGTGTAATAATAAGCAGATTATATTTAAATCCATCAACAAAAAGTACTTTGGAAATTAAAACTGAGTTAGAGTTACCGATTTGTCCAAGGCCAATGATTTTTCCTTTGGCATTTTCACAAAAAGTGACATGTCCACCATCAATTTTTATTAAGTTCTTGAAGCATTAATATTACCCTATCATGTGTCTTGAACAACCATTTTACAATTACCATATGATTTTGCAGGAGATCTTTAAATTTTTCTTACAAAATAGTCAAATGAAAACAAATTTTGGTACCCATATTTGTTTGGGTCCAGTAATATTAGTAACTAATGATTTAGAAACCCAAATTTGCCTCATAGGTTTCCTATAATAATTATGTAAAGTGATTGAAAAATAAACCTTATTTTTTCTAGAAAATCTTGAAATGGTAGAGAGTGTATCATAATTTGAACTAGTAGAATGTCGTCCAAAACTAGGAGTAAAGCTGTATGTCCTAGATTTAGAAACAAAATTTTTTCTTCCAAAATTTTTTTTACCAGGTTGATAGCTAATACCAGTAGTGTATTTAGGGGAAATCTTTTTACCTATAATATGTACCAAGGTATCTTTACCATTAGTAAACATTTCAATTTCCTTTTTCAATTTCTCATTAGATAGCTTTAGTGCATTGTTTTCTTTGAGTAATTGAACATTTTTCTCTCTTTATACAGTAAGTTCATATTTAACAGTTAAGGTAAGTACATGTTGTTTCTTTAAATACTTGTATTTATATTTTAGTTCATTAAATGTCTCTTCAAGAATATTACAATACTCAAACATTTCTTAATTAGACATATTTTCATAATCAATTTCATCTCCAGAATAATAGGAATTATGTATAGGAGATTCCAGTTTTACCTTAGATGTGTTTTTCATAAAACACATATTGGCTTTGTTAGCATGTTAATCATGTGAAGATTTTGAGTCACTTGAAATGTCCTCATAATCACTCCAAGTTTCTTTCATTGCATTTTTATACTTTCTATATTTGTCCTCGTATTTCTTTTTATACTTGATCTTGGGATAGTAAGAATTTACATGTCCCTTTTTCTTACATTCATAGAATATTATCTCATCAGACTTGTCACTTCTTTTCTAATATTTATTCAAGCTTCCCTTTTGATCATATCTTCCTTTGAAGTTAGGATTTCTAAAAAAAATATTCTTGTTGTAATAGTTTTTAAACCTTCTGGCTAATTGAGCCATCTCCTCATCACTGTCAGGTGATGAGCATTCACTGCTGAAACATTCTATGGAGACTTCCAATTTCCATTTTTCTTTGTGTTTAGAAGTGGTAGTCTTAAATGAAAAAGATTTTCTTTTGGGTTCATCCTCCTATTCCTTATTGACTTTCAGGTCCTCTTCATACATCATTAGTTTCCCAATGAGTTCTTTGATAGGTAATTTGATGATGTCACGTGACTCTCTAATAGAGATAGAGGTTCATCTCCATCTATTAGGTAGGAATTTGAGAATACTCATGATTTTTTCTTTGGAAGTAACTTCTCTTCCAAGAGAAATCATTGTGTTAAAATTTTCATTCAACCTGAGATACATGTCATAAATAGGCTCATCAGGTTTCATTTTAAATTTATCATATTTAATAGTATAAGTATTGAGTCTCATTTATTTCACACTAGAAGTTCCTTCATGTGAAACAGACAAGGTATCCCAAATTTCATGGGTAGTTTTACATGCAGATATTATGTTAGATTCCTCATATCCTAAAGAGAAATATAAATCATTCATGTATTTTCAATTATTATTGTAGGAAATCTTGGTTGGGTCATCCCAAGTGATTCTATGAGTAGTAGGAATCATATACTCATCTATAATTGAAGAACAAATTTCAAAACCCACACTTTCTAAATGCATTTTCATTTTAATTTTTCATTGGGAATAATTGGTTCCATTAAATAATGGTGGTCTGTTTGTTGCAGCACCTTACAGTCTATTATCTATAATAAAGAACTACTTTGAAAGTGTTAGAAATTTATAATTAATAGAAATTTACAGATCTTTAAAGTACAACTAAAATCACAGTTGAATAGATTCAAAAACATATTCTTAATAGGAATAAAAACTCATATGATGCCAAATGTTGGTCAAAGTAGAGTACTCAAGAGATGGGTGAATGGAGTATCTATAAAAAATTCTGTTTGAAAAGTTTTCTTAAAAGGTTCCCCAATAAAAATTGAATACATCCCAGTTAATCAAGGTAATACGGTTATGAAAATTTTAATGTTCAAATAACCTCTCAGAAGATTGATTAATTCTCAGTAATCTCAATATGAGTTATTGATATTACTTTTGAAGCTATTCTAATAAGGCAAAACAATTATAACTTCTACCCATGATTAACTATCAAAGTAAATCTAGTGATTTCTGAATTATATAGTAAAACATAGAAAAGATAAATTAAACAACACAGCGGATAAAACTAGTGGTTTAGTCTCAAGACGAGACCTAATCCACTCCACTTGGTGATCACCTACCACCAAGCAGTTTATATTAATAAAATTTCTCCACACCCTAGATCAGGATAAAAAACAGTGCAGAGGACTTTCTAGGTCACATTACCTCTTTCAAAATTCTTCATGGGTAAAAACTATTTGGTCACAAAAGGACCTCTTCCACACTTAAATATGGGAGTAAACAAGTGTGAAAAGATATGAGATGAAGGATATCTTGTATCCTTCAGTTTAATACAGGATACAGTGTGTGTTTTAAAATAGAAACACACACACTGCTCGAAAGATAAAAACAATACACAACATAGAAAAGATTATGAGATAAATTTATAAGTTCTCTGAGTGTTATTATTTGCAAATCTGGACTTATAGGATGAATAAAATGCAATTATCGAGTCCTCTTACAAGAAATAGAGTATCGCAAGTCTGGTGCTCTAGCTTCTATCTCGTGTTCTTCGTGGAGTTTCTATTGCGAAGATGTTTTGGCTCTGATTTGTGTTATTCTAGTTGTTTGATTCAATAATTCTTTGTGTGTTATTCAGATGTATCTTGTTTCATGTATCGTTTCTCTTCAGAAAAAATGCTTACATGTCTGTTACACATGTATATTTGTCATCTTGTTTTGTCACTTGTTTCAGGTCCACACTTTTCTTTTTATTCTTGGAGTGCGTGTATTGGAGCCGAAAGGATGCATGTATCCTACACCTTGTACCTCGTACTGTCAGGTGACATGTCTACGAAAAAGTATTAATTATGACAGTGCATTTAAAAGACTCAAATATGACCATTAGAAATTAAATTAAAAATGACAAAACATATTAAATAATGGTGTCACAGTCTATCTAAAAATAGTGTCACTTGGAAACGGTGTCACCACGAAACGGTGTCTTCTTCTTTACCATTGAGCGGTGAGATACTCATGATGGAATAGTTGTATTGAGATCAGGAACTGGTAGCACAGATGTGGTGTTAGGATCATAGTGTCTGGTCCTTCGAATTGTGTATTAGTAAGGAACCAATGTCATAGACTTCATGAAATCTGAAACTAATTATGGTGTCTAGTCACGGTGTCTGGTCACGGTGTCTGGGACACGGTGTCTGGGTCACGGTGTATGGGTCACAGTGTCTGGTCACGGTGTTTGGGTCATGGTTTCTGGGTCATGTTGTCTGGTCACGGTGTCTCGGTCATGGTGTCTGGGTCACAGTGTCTGGGTCCTTTTCTAAAAAAACAGAACTAGTGTAAGACTCACGGTTTCTCAGACTTATCCAAATACCTGTACATATACTTAAGTAATAATATTCATATAATTAATTAGACTTAATCATTCAAAAAATAAATTCATTATGAAACAAATTAAATATAGTTTACAAGAATCAGTCATGCTTTATAGGAATAAAGATCTTGAGAAAGTTATTTGAAGCATAAAGAAACCAACCATCATTACACATGACTTGAAATAGATTAAATAAGATTAACAAGATTTATAGGATGTATATGATTTGTGAAGCATTAATAAACCAAGAATATCTACACATGACTTGAAATAGATTAGATATTATTAACAACATTTATAGGATGTATATGATTTGTGATCCTTAGAACATTAGGAGTCCAACATAACTCTATAGGTCAACACCACGGTGTCTAAACAAAACCGGTCTGATAGGAAATGTATGCAATAATGTGTTAAACATGTGTATTAATTAATTCAAAAATTAATGAAATACAATAACAACCTACTTCATCTCCATGGCATAATTGTTATGATCTTTTCTTACAACCATTCCAACCACAACCATATATCCATGGTATAGTCACAACAATCTGGGTCAAAGACTTATAAGCATTACAGAATTTCTGGGTCAAAGCCCTATAACCATTACAAAATTTTCTGGGTCAATTCCCTATAAGCATTACAACATGGGATTAGACATATCCCACTATCTATAATAATTACAACATGGTATTGGGATGAGCCTTATCAATATCATCATTATAGAATAAAAGTGTGAAAGGGCCAGGGCCAAGCCTGATATATAAGCATTATAGCATAGAACACAATCTATGTCACGTGGAATGGATATCACAATATCACATCATATATATCCATGATTAATTATGAGAATTACCATTATTATTTCAAATACCACTTGAATTAACAACAAAATTTATTAAGAGTTATATTAATAAGGAATAAGCTACAATATAGGTATTTTATAACAAGAAATCACTCTAGGTCATATGTCATGCTAAAAAAACTTTAAGTCATTTACCAACTCAATTAAATTCCTGGTTCACTCACCCCATGAGTATCCATAAGCTAGTTAAAGATACATTTTAAACCAAAGGACTTCAAGGAATAATTCCATTAATTTATTTGAATAATTTGGACTCATACAACTATGATGAAATCACATTATTGCATAAACCTGGAAATTATCAAACCATATAGTTGAGATTTAGACCCCCTATATTTAACTGATGATCAAAAAATTCTCCCAAAGATCAACTCTTTGAGGAAGAAATTGAAGATGATTGTAAAGAGGTTCCTAAATTAAAACCGATCAAGGTCAAAACCAAAAACATAATTGGTCAAGGGTTTTCACCACAATAGATTGTAGAAGAATAAAGGAGAGGAAGAAATATAACCAAAAGGACATACCAAGGATTTCTAACACAAACAGGACATCTAGAAGAGAATTTGGCACTCTAAAATCACCAAGATAAATCCCTAGGGTCCAGAGGAGAATAATTGTAGTATATTAGAATGAAAATCATCCGCATAACATGTTTAAAACAAAATTTTATGTATTTACATAGCGTGTAATGTGGTTACACTTCATGTAAATGTTTTTAATGGAATTATCTGAAAAATCCCTTCACCTTATATTTTTTTTTAAAACCATTGAACACTTACAAGACATGTAATCCCCTTACATGGCGTATTAATGTTCTGCAATTTATTTTTCTACCCATTTTTCCTTTAACTCTATGAACCTAATTTAAAGATTTTCAACTTACCAAGAACCCATGAAACACTTAACCCATTTATTCCTGGACTCCATTAATTCATACAAGAATACATCCCCAAACATTAGGTCATTTTCTCCAAAAAAGGCTCTCCATCTCCAAACAAGACTTTTCCACCAAGGCTCAAAATAAAAACTCATAGAAATATATACATGTAAAAAGATATGATCTTACATGGCTAGACACTATTGGGTTATATGATTTAGTTAATCACTTTATTTTTAAAAGCCTTTATGAATGATTTATTATGTTTTAGGAATTTTTTCAAGGAGTATGATATAACCCAGCCTAAAGAAACCTAGATTGAACTGAGAGTGATTCAGGTTGAACCAGGAGAGTTATTGGATAAACTAAGTGTGACATAGTTGAAATGGAAGTATCATATGTTTAAATGAAGCTTTCATTCGAGAAGATATCTTATAATTGAGTTTTCATACTCATAAAATAATTTATTATAATTTTATTGGATAATACAATGATCATTTTAGATTTATTATTTGATTAGAAATATGATATTGGAATTTAATTCATGGAAGGTATGTATCTAGATACAAATAAGAAATATCTATATAGGAATATTTGGAATAAATGGTTGAGAATCCTAATATGTTCTTATTATGAGGGAAAATATGTGTTACTTAGTATTCCCTAAGATATAAAGGTTTTTATCTCTTTAGAATGTATACCTTGATTCGTGATTATATTTTATATGATCATGGGTACTGTTATTAGTAAGTTATAATTAAAATTGAGATAACATAATTTATTTAAGGGGGAGAATGTAACACCCTGAGATTTCAAAATATATTTTCCTTTAAACATTGTATCATTGGATTGATTCACATGAAAAAATGAACCAAAAAGAACTTTGGAACATTATATGACTGTTAAAATGTATTCATATGCTTGGTTGGTTAAAACCGAGGTAACTTAACTATGAAATATATATATATATATATATATATAAAGGTCATTTTTAGTAATAATTCATTGATAAAATTTAATTAGTGTAGATGAGTAACTAATAATATTGATTTATTCTTTAAAATTAAACTCTTCTAAAATTTGATTTTAAGTTCTTTATTTTATGATAATAAATATATTATGGAAAAAAATTGATATAAATAACATATTAACACCAATTTGATTAATAATTGATTGGAGATGAAAATAAGAATAGTTGTGGCTAGAGTCATATTTATGTGGTACTCACCACTGGGCTCCAAATCCAAGTGACAAGGGTTCAAATCTAGGTAGCTTCTTAGGGGGATTTATGACTCAGTCAGTGACATAGGAACTAATGCAAGAAGATAGTAACACATGCAAAATGGTGTCCCTATAAGATATGTATAGGTATTTCAATCCATTGGTCCTTCAGGTCATGTAATGGGTTCTCCCTCAACTAAGTTAAAAAAGTATTGTTTCCTTTATTTAATAAAAGGGTATTAACCCCATAACATTAAAAAAATAACAATAGTTAATATTTTTAAAATTTGTTTTCCTATGAAAGTTTTTTTCATTATATTTTTATGTTTTAATTTATAAATTAAATTCCAAAATTTTATAATTTTAATTTTATAGAATGAAATTTATTTTTATATTTTTCATAAGAATTTTCACTTAAGATAAAATTTTGAGACTTTTCTAAAATAGTTGATTTTTAGGTGAATAAAAAAATATAGTTTTTACCAAAATTATAGATTTTATGAAAATATCATTATATAATAAATACCTAGAATTTTACAAAACATTTTAATTGACCAAATATTTATTTAAGATATAAAATAATAAATTTTAAAAATACTATGTTGAATTTATAAAACTCTTGTTTAATGTTTTGGAAACATAAACAATATTTTACTCTAAAAAATGTTTTTATTTGCTTATATTGAAAAATTAGTTTTCAAATTTTTTAGAAATTAAATCTAAAAATGGATTAAATATTTTATATAATAATTTTTTTATTATTTAATAAGTTAAATTTCATTTTTAGGAAAAATATTATGATAACTAAGATTAAATTAGTGGCCATGATAATATTGAAATGGTTATTTTCACAGAATTGTTTTATTAATGTTGTATAAATTTCATCTAATAAATTAAATTAATATATTTTATATAATGAATTTATGTTATTTTTACATATATATAAAAATATATTATCAGTCATGTAATTGGTATTTAATTTTATATAATATTAAGACAACTTAACGGTGAAAACAACATTTTTCTACAAAATAATTTCTCTATATATTAAATGTTTCAATGTAAAAGATAATTATATGTTATTTAGAAATTGAATTAAATGATACAAAGATTAATTTAGTTTCATAAAATAAAATTTTGGTAAGATATTCACTATATATTTTTAATAAAATATATAATCCTTTGGAAAAAACTAGTTATCAAAGTAAAAAAACCAAAATGGTAAAATATAAAAAACTAGTGGTAAAAGACTTGAAAAATGAATAAAACATGTGTGAAAATGAATATTGTAGGATTTATCAACCTTATATCACCCCATAATTCTTTATTTACCACTTTTGGATCCATTGATCCTTTAATAGTGACATACCATTATTGAAATGTAATGAGTAATTAAAAAATTACTCTTCTCTTCACTTATAAAAGGGTATAACTTACACAACATCATGATACACTAATCCAATGGAATTCATCCTAATAATCAACCATTATTTTACTCCTATAATCCTATCTCAATTTAAAAATCACCTCCTCTCAATTATTTAGAATAAGGCCTCTATTTCTAAAGATATTTCGAAGAGAAACATCGAGTTCTCAACATGAGTATCTTACTCCTTAGTCTTTTCTTCTTAATCATCCTTTTAAAAACTTTTTATATCCACCATAATATAATGACATAAGTATTATTAAGATATTTTAATTTTATTATATTAATTAAGCAACCATTATTTAATCCTTTCCATCCACTAAGAAAAACAAATCAGCATCAATCATGTGTACGTGCGGACTACTGCCTCCACGAAATGATGTGGATCATTTTCATCACCACCTTTAATTGATGGTGAAAATGATTTACTTGAGGAATAAATATGTTGAATATTTCAAAATTATAATTCTTAAATGATAATTTATTATATACCATCATTATTACCCATTCATTGAGAAATGGAATCGTTGATCATGCGTATGTAAAGAGTACTACCTCCACGAATGAAGAATTTGATTTTTCATCACCACCCTAAATGGATGATTCTAAGAATAAAATTAATGAAGATAAATTATATTTATAACATGTTTAATATTCTATAAAATGTATATAAACATTATATTAAAACATCTCCTTACTCATTTAGGTTGGTTTTACCACCTATTTGAACAATTCTATCATGTTTATATGATGAATGATTAAGGAATGTTATATAATATTAATATCATGTAATAATAATGTATTTCATATGTTTTAAATATTTTTTAAATGTGTTATTCATATTTAATATTTTTATTAACATACCACATTTCGATCGTTTAACACATCAAAACTAGTTGATCTTAATTTCATTTTTCATAAAAAATATTAATATATTACACCTAATGAATGAAACTTAGGAATAATTTAAATATAATTATTATTATATATTTAAAAATATTGGAATTATTAACTTTGAACCAATAAGTATGAATAAATATTTTCACCATGAAACTTGTACAAAACAAACAATAAACAATTCCTAACATTCGATGATGAAAATAAACTATAACCAAGTAAATTATTTGTGATATATGGATATATATGATGTGTATAAAATGTAATATATTTGAATAAATATCTAAAATTAGTGATCAAGATATTTATATTCATCTTTCATGAGATTAGAGAACATTTGACTAAATTGGATTTAATGTAAGGGGTTCTTTGTCTCAAAACTAATTTCTTGATATGTATTCCTGTTATGCACCATGATATATTTGATATGGTTTGATTATTACATAATGATATACTTTTACCATAATCATTTAATTTATGTGGTTTAAAGATCCATATTGTGTTCTTTATTAAAATGGATTTCGATTCAAAGGATACCAAGGTTGTAAGGTTTATTTGCCTCTATTTTCAATTCCATGAGACATGATTGATATTGTGTACAATCATTTATTTTATATTTTTTATACACTACACTATTTCTTTAAATTAAAATGAATATATTTCATTTCATTATATTTTAATTTCCATTTCATGGCAACCCTCTTATGTCATTTTTATTCTTACATTGCCACCATCGTAAGGTTTTCTTCTTGACTTAACTTCTTTTCTTAAGTCATAATGATTCTTATTTTACTATGGTTTTACCTGATGGTTATACTATTTTCTATGATTATATTATAATGTATTTATTAATTATTTTATTAGTAATTTCATTGATATATTTCTTTTTTCATAAATTTTTATGATTTGGAGAATAATTCTCAACCTCTCCAAATAATGTCCTTTTCTTTCATGCCAGTATTTTCTATTCCCATAAATGTTCTTCTTTATATTTGTAAACCCAATGATGTGTTGTATCATGTGAAATTTATATTTCCCTTCTCCCATTTTAAAAAATGAAGTTTAGTTACTCTTTTTACTATATTGGTTTTCAAAAAAGGTATTTCAAAATATTAAAATGGTTATTCATCCTCCTGTAATCAAATGTTTTATCTTTCACTCCATGTTAACTTTTGATAACATTTATATCATTTCAAGGATCTACTATTGAAGATTAATTTTAAATAAAAAAAATTTCAAATTTTTCACTTCAGATTTTTGAAAATAAATTTTGAATTTGATCAATAACTTCATCTTTTACAACAATGTTAATAACATTTTCTAAAAAATCTTTTATGGTTTCTCTCATCGTATGAGAATTCTTCTTGATAATGATTTCTTTCGATGTTTAAAAGTGGTTTTCCAAATGATTTTAACTCTTGATTATTTGAAAAATAAATTAAAATATTATTATATTTTCCAAAAGTAAAAGTTTTAATTTAAAAAAGAGTTCTTGATTTTAAAAGATATTTTAATGTATTGTGTTTTTTAAGAAGGAATTATCCAGTGCTTCAATGTATTCTCAAAGAAAGCTTCTAAAAGCATATTTCTCTTATAATTTTTTTTCTAAAAGATTTTTTTGGTTTCAAAGAATAGTTTTCATTAAGATAAAAGTATTTCATTATAAAGAAGACTTTTTGAAGGATTCACTACTAGAAAATAGGCCTTTAACAGTACTAATAAAGGTGACCTTTATCAGTGCTGATAAAGAGACTGTTTATCAACGCTTTTTTAGTGCTGATAAAGGGTACCCTTTATCAGTACTTTATTTTTGTCAGCACTTTATTTTTAGTGTTGATAAAGGTCCTAAATAAAATGAAATAAATAAACAAATATAAATTAAAAATGAGTAAATTTTAAAAAGTATTAAAAATTGTATTCATTAAATAATTATCGATAAAAAATGAATAAATTTAATATATATATATATTATAAATACTAATAGATATAATATATATTAAATATATATATATATATATAATAAATAAAATAAAACAATAAAACAAATAAAAATTAAAAATGAGTAAATTAAGAAACATATTAAACATTTTATTAATTAAATAATTATGGTAAAAAATGAATAAATTTAATATAAATATATATAGATTATAAATATTAATAAATAATATATATTAAATATAGATATATAAAATGAATAAATTGTAATAATTAAACAAAAAATTAAAAATGAATAAACTGTAATATTTAAAAAAAAATTAAAAATGAATAAATTATAAAATTATTAAAAAAATTATTAATTAAAAATTATTAATAAAAATGAATAATTTTAATATATATATATATTAATTATAAATTCTAAAAAATAATATATATTAAATATAAATATATAAAATGAATAAAATGTAATAATTATAAGCATATTTTTAATGGGTTTTAAACATAATTATTCATTAATGCATTTAATATAGAAATATGTTCATATATATTTATATATATATATAAATGTATAAAATATTTCCTAAAATATGATTTATATAAAACAAAATATTTATGTTTTACATTAAATAAGTCATATATTTAGTAAAGAATTCTTTATAATTAAAAATTAATATTAATTAAAAATACTAACTAATTGCATCATGTAATGGACATCATTGAATGTTGTTCGTTTTTTTCAATTTAACATATATCAAACATGTGTTAAATTTATTTCCCATACATATACATAATTAAAAAAAATTATATACAACACGCATACAAGAATATTTACGTAATTAATGAAATATTATATAGAAACACATACACCAAATATTTATGAATTGTTTTTCAAATTTTAGTATTTATTTTATATTTTCATTATAAGATGATAAATTTAATATAAGATGTCTTTAATAGGTCAATTTTATTTATTTAATTTAAATTTTATTATATTTAGGTTTTAATTCATTTTTAATATTTTTTATATTTTTTATTTTTTTGGCAATTTAATCATTTTATATTATTTATTTTTATTTATTTATTTACTATGTTTTAATATTTTAAATATGTATTCATATTTCTTAATATATATATATATATATAATAATTTATATCTAATTAATAAAACTCATCCATTTTTTAAATATTTTTAAATTGTACTCATTTTTAATTATTTAATTTCACTCATTTTTAACATGCATGCATTTAAGATTATATATTCATTAATAATGTTAAAATTTTAATTTTAAATATTTATAAATATATATATTTATAAATGAATATTTTCTATATTATATAAATTTAAATATTTATAATTATAAAAAATAAATATTATTTTTTAAAAAAGTATTTATGTAATTATAAATAAATAATTATTTCTATTTAAATAATTATTAAATTATAAGAAATTTATTTCAATAATGAATATATTTACTATATTTATATTTATATTTATATTTATTTATTAAATATATATATATATAATTACATATATATAATGATATAAATATATAAATATATAAATATTATTTTTTAAAATTATTTATATAATTATAAAAAAATAATTATATATTTAAATAATTATAAAATTATAATAAATATATTTAAATAATGAATATATTTACTATATTTAGATTTAGATTTATTTATATTTATCACATATATATATATATAATTATATAAATATATATAATTATATAAATATTTTTATAATTAAAAAATTATAATAAATATATCTAAATAATGAATATATTTACTATATTTATATTTATATGTATTTATTAAATATATTTACAAAAAAAATTATTTATAATTATAATTATAAATCATTTATCAGTATTAATACAGATGCCTTTTATGAGTAATTATTAATTTAGCGTTGATTAAAGGTATCTTTATCAGTGTTTTTTTGAAAGCGCTGATAAAAGTGTCCATGATCTATTTAAAGAATCCTAACTAATCATGAACTAGTCATGAAATATGATGCTTTCTCTGGAAAACACATGTTATTGGCACTCCTCCTCATCGAATCCAAGCTCGAATCAAGGCTCGAACAAATCCAAGTCCCAAATACAAGGCTCAAATGAATCAAGGATCAAACGAATCCAAGGCTCAAATGAATCCTAGATTTGGTGATATCTCTACTTTCTCTCGAATGATTCAAAGCTTCAATCCAAGGTATGTTATCTTGTACTCCTCCTCACTCGTTGATTGCTTGTTTGGGGATATCTTTTTTCATTTTTTTGTTCATTATCTCCTTTTATTCATTATCCATTATTTCTTTCCCTTATAGAATGAATTTTTAATTGGGGTTTTCTATGATTTTGGGTTTGTATTGACCCTTTATGTTCTTTTCTTTCTTCCTTATAGTGTATTAAGACTTCCTCACACCGATTTCATCCATTATGGTAGGTGGAACCATTCAATTTCCATTAAACATGGAACCATGAATGCTTGCATCTTTTAAATCCACATTTTTATCTAATGTAAATTCTATTATAATGATTCATGATGGGGTTATGAATTTATAAGTGATTTTCTTAAGTTTTCATTAACATCAAAAGAAATGTTTTGAACTTAATTCCCTGGAAATAATGCACGCAAAGTGTTTGTTAAAATTCCACCCATGGTTTTTATTGAATAAATCAAAATATATTTCATGTAATGATTTCTTATAAATTATAATGAATTACTATTATTTTTTAATCAATGCTTTCTATGAATTTGACAGTGTTTTTCTATTTTTCAAGATTCTTTTTACGTTAGAAAAGAACATGGAAGTATTGTTTCCTTTTATATTGTTTTAAATGTTTTGGATGGGTTTGAAATGTAATGTTTGATGTCTTTTATTATATTTTCATAGGAATTAAGCTATTTTTGATATGTTTTCCCAATAATATTATTAGTTTGTGTTATATACACTTTTTAAGTTAAGCCCCTTGTATATTTATAAGTAAAAAAGTTGTTTTTTTTGTAATATAGATTGATCATTGGTCAATTATATCATTATATTGTTTATGTTATTTTGAAGGGGGTTGTTCATTAAAGGGTGTTCGAAGGTGTGAGTGAGTTTATATTTGTTGGAATATTTTAATAATTTTTTATTGTATTGAGATTTGCAATATTGTATTGTTCGCATCCACTTACATGTCATGAGAAACCTTGTGTATCTTGATGAAAGATCTAGGTATGAGTGTTGAACTAGTGTATGATCGTGCTTTTCAATAAATAGTTCATTTTATGAGTTTTAGAACAATTCATCTATTAATTTGTTCAGAAATATCCCTTGATATATATTTTATAAATAGATTTTCAAGGTTTCTAGATGATTTTACATAAAAAATTATTATGGTTCCATTTTATAATAATTGTCTCACATATCATGTGTAAAAGTAATATGTTAATAATTTACATTATACATGAAACTATAATATTTTAAAATTATTGCTTCACTTCCATAATTAATGTAAATAAGAGGAATTATATTATTACATAACATAAATTCCAATAATAAGTTTATGATTCATTTTTTTATATTCTACAAGTTGTTAAAGCATTAAATTATAACTCTAATGTAGAATGTAAAATTCCTTTTTATTTATTTCCCACCCAAAATATGACACAATTTATAAGATTAAATATCCATCCAAATTGTGATTGACAATCTCCCATGACGGTATTTTAACTTGAATTAGTGCATACTTAATGTAGTCAGGTAATCATTATAAAATAAACTCAAATTTTTTATTAATTTTTAAGCATAAAAAGATTATAAATATACATTTCCAATTATCAATGCTATCATTAATAGAATATCATTTCATTTGAAAAACCAAAAATGTGATATTGGGTTTATTATATTATATCACATACATTAAAGAATGAATTACGCTAGAATGTTCATGTTGTGATACAGCTATGTCACTATTAATAAAAACATAACACTAGAGTCAAATAAAGTATTTGTATCTTTGAAACCAATAATATAAAATGTATTTAATATATTCAAAAAATAATGATATTGGAATAAATAATAACCCCACTATGTATTCTTACTTTAATAATTAGTATAGTATCTATTATTCTAATTTTATTCATTTTAAATACTTATAGTGGTCACCAGTAAAAGTAATAAATTATTTTTTTCCTTAACCATTTAATAGAACATTTAATAAAAAAATTGAAGTAAATATTTCAATTTTTTTTAGATTATTCCAACACTATGGTTTTTTTTTTACTTTTTTAGAAACTATTCACTCTTCATATTTATTTAATTTTCCTTTAAAATTATTTAAATATATTTTCTCACAAACCGGAACATATATTCCCCCCAGATAGTACCTTCATTATACCACAAGTTAATTACTTGTGCTAATGGTGTAATTATCACAAATGGGAGTCATTACCCCTTCTAATGAATACAATGGAGTGCAATTATCATCCTCATCAGCTTCATCTCCCAAACAGTTATTATTGCATTTTGTTTATTAAGACTCATCCAATATATCTTTAAAGTTTATTGAACTACTCTAAGCAGTAGTCATCCAAAATGATCACTGGTACTTGGTATGGGATGACTACTGCTTAGAATGGTTCAAGAAACATAGGTTTATGTCTGCAAGATATGGGGGATGAGTCTCAAACAAAAAATGCAATAATAACTGTTCGGGGTATGAAGCTAATGAGGATGACCATTGTTTATAACTTTCACCTTTATATTAATTCATAAGATAACACCTACCATAGTGGAGTAATTATTTTCTTAAATTCAATTTCCCATTTCCTTCAATGAATATTGAAATTATTTGAAGCAATCAAATTTTGGGTTCCCCTTATTAGAATTATCTATAACTTTCACCTTTGATAATGAATATCTTATGTGTATTTATTTATTTATTGTAAAAAATGAATATTTTATATACCTAATATGATGTAATTGATTCAAAAATGGATTTATGCTAATCATTTGACAAAAGAGTATGAATATAAAGTTAAATAACTCATCAAGTTTGCAATATAGCATCCATACAACCCTTCTTAAATCCTTTTTTCTTGTTTATGTAGTTATTATTTAGGAAAAATTTGTATGGAAGAGTTGGAAGAACATTTAATTTTTCATTGAATAGATCAGATCTATAAATATTAGACTAAACATGGGGGAAAACTGAACATCCACACCAATTGGGATGAAATTGTGGTTTATAGATCATTTGATATGAATAACAGTGTAAATGATGATAGAGATCATATGAAAGAAATGATAATGAAACTTTAATATGACATTCATGATTCTCCAAAGTTGTTTTACAAGTTAAATAGTTATGCTAAGAGACTATTTTATATTGGTTATACTAAATACACAACATTGTAAGTTGTATTGAAGTTATATAATTTGAAAGCTGACAGTGGATGGAGTGAGATCATCTTTACATAACTACTTGGTCTCCTAAATGGTTTTCTACCAAAATAAAATGAACTTACATGTGAAGCATATGACACTAAAAAATTATATGTTCTATGGTAATGATCTCTAAAATAATACATGCTTGTCTAAATGATTGTATAATGATTCGCAAGGACCATGAATCACTCGTAAAATGCCCTAAGTGTGGCTCAGATCAATACCAAAAAAATGAATCAAGTACCTAAAAAATTTTATGGTATTTTCCTATCATTATATTGTTTAGAATACTACATGTATAATTGGAAATCATGAGAAAATTTACATGGAATGAAAATACAATAATTAAATATGGGAACCTATGTCATCTAGAAAATTCTCTTTAGTAGAAGTAAATTCATTACAAGTATCTGGAATTTGGAATGATCCAAGAAACTTTCATATTGCATTATCTACATATGGAATAAATCTTTTTGGTGTACATAGTAGTGCTCACATTACATGGCCCATCATGTTGTTAAATTATAACTCTCCTCCATGGTTATGCATGAAGCGCAAAATACATTATGTTATATATACTTACATCTATACAAAATAAATTTGGAAATGATATTTATGTCTATTTGGATATATTGATTGAATATCTAAAATTGATGTGGGATATAGGTGTTACATTATACAATGGTCATAGAATTGAAGAAATCACATTGAGGATCATCTTGTATGGGATGATAAATGACTTTCCTACTTATGGAAATTTTTGATGCTATAGCATTAAAGGAATATTGGGTGTCCCATTTTTGAAGAATGCACACACTCAGTTTGGTTGAAACATTCCTCCAAGACTGTGTTTTTAGGACATATTAAATTTTTACCTTGATGATATAAATACTGATCTTGGATGACAACATTTGATGGGAATACCGAACAAGGTACAACATCGTCTCCACTAAGAGGTGATCAACTGTTTGATAAATTAAAATATATTGACACTATTTTTGATAAACTATTTTTGAAAAAACTTCTAAAAATAATGTTGGAAGAAGAGATATATTTTCTTTGAATTACTATATTAGAATTTTTTGTGCGTTAGACATTTTCTTTACATCATACATGTAGAAAAAATATATTTTATAGTGTTATTGGCACATTACTAAATGTTCCTAGAAAATGAAATATGGAATAAAGGATAGGTTAGACATCATTTACATAGGGATAAGGTAAGATTTGGAACCGCTAATGGGTAAAGGGTGGACTTTTATTCCTCTAGCAGCTTACACTCTATCCAAATAGGAAAAATTGTAATTTTTTATTTTTACTTAATAGTGTAAAAGTTACAAAGGTGTATTTATCAAATATCAAAAATGTTGTGTCATTGACTAATTTGAAGTTATAGGGAAAAAATAAAATGAATTTCATGTTTTTATGTAAGATTTGATGCATGTTACTTTCCATTTCATTCTTCCAAAAAATGTACGACATATATTAACTATATTCTACTCCTTTTCCAAAGCCTTATACAGTAATTTTATTTACCTGATGAAGTTTCCAATCATGAATATTGTGGTAGTAGTCATATTATGTGAATTATAGATGTTCTTCCCACCGTTATTATTTGATATAATGGTCCACCTGATGGTTCAATTTTTTATAGAGGATCAACTATGTGGTCTTGTCCATTACAGATAGATGTACCACATTGAAAAATATATGAAGATTTTTAAAGGGTATTTCAAGGATCAAATTCAGATAGAAGGTTGTATTGCATAATTATATATTGTTGAAGAAGTTATTGATTTCTGTACTGGTTACCTATCAGATGTTGATAGCATTGGTCTTCTAAACCCTCATCACAGTGGACACCTTATGGCTGAAGGGATTTTTGGAATAGATGTTGTTACAATTTCCAAATAGATTGGGAGCAATAACACCTTTACATTTTACATAATAGTGAAGATGTTGATCCATATGTTGAATCCCATAAATAAATTCTTAGATATTTGAATCCATTAAGGGATGAAGGATGGATATAAAATACACATAATCAAAAGTTTATAGGATTGTTCCAAGATCAAATTTATAAAGTGTTAATCTAAAAATCCTAATTCAATTGTCAAACAAATTTGATGGATGGCCAGGGGACCAAATGAAAATTTATTATGGGTTGACAATAGGAGGGAAATGA
Organism: Viscum album; assembly: GCA_963277665.1. Lineage (NCBI taxonomy): Eukaryota > Viridiplantae > Streptophyta > Magnoliopsida > Santalales > Viscaceae > Viscum > Viscum album. The sequence goes on from CAUJRU010000002.1 coordinate 11,594,047, forward strand.
AATTTGATTAAATGGGCTTCATGAAGGTGAATTTTAATGTGGAAGGGGGTAAAGACAAGACATTCATAATTGATTTACAAGTAGTACAAGTATTTTATGTCTCAGATCTAGAAAACAAGAATCAGTCAATTGTTCTACTAGTGACTAAAAAAACTATAGGGTTAGATGAAAATTCAATCCAGGATGACCCTTTCATTAGGAGATCAAAATCAGTTCATATCGGTCCCAATGTAGACAATATCTTTTACATTATATGGGTCTATAAATAGGGTATTTGGATTCTATATAGAGGATCCAAATCCCAAAAACCTTTAAAAATGATATTTTAATGAGAAGGTAAAAGTGTTTTTTAATATACTATGTTTTTCCTCATAATATTATTTGTTCTCTACTATATTGACATAATCTAAATTAAATTTTTGACTACTCATGCAGACAATTTCTTTTGCACATGATGATTTTACCAGTCCTATGTAAGCACTGACTATAACCAAGGAAACCCTTTGTGAATATGTAAAGGTAATGTTACAATATAATTTCCTTATTTTACCAAGAACTTATATAATGAAACATTGATTTAATTTTCATTATTCCTTGAAGATTCTATTAATTTAAAATATTTCTATCAATTTTTCATGCCTTTCTGCACCAAAACTTCCACAGAATTATTCTCCCTCATAACCTTTTCACCCCTAAAGTGTTGGAATTTATCAATTTAGTTCAAGTTCCCTCCACTACCTTTGCAGGAAGAGAAAAAGTACTTCCTCTTCTCAATCAAAGAGGTAATCTTGATTTTTTCATAGTAAAATCATTTTCCAAAGAAGTAATGTATTATTTAATATTTATGTTTATTTTATTTCTTTTTTTTACTCACATAAGATTTGTTTTCTTATACAGGTGAATTATTTTGTTCGAGTTGGGTTAGTTTGTTCAAAGCTTCTCATGCTCATGAGATATTGGACTTTGGGGCTACAACTGAGATAATGACAATAAGTACATAGATCAAGAATGTATACAACCATCATGAAAAGGTGAATTTATAATAATTATTTAATTAAATTTTTCATCATTGTATCTACTATTTTGAAGTTAATTTCTATATAATTTTTACCAAATACTTATTTAGTTTGTTTCATAATTTTTTTTGTAAGTTGTATTTTCCTTTCAATTGTCTACAAAAAGCTAGAAAAAAGATAATATGTTCCTTTCTTATGGATGAGGAAACCCCATGCCACATGAAACGTGAAGGGTTTCAAGGAGAATGAGGTTTCAATTCCATCAGAATGGAACATGTTCTCTCTTTCTTGGATATTTTCAGAAAGTTGAAAGAAAATCACATATCTCATACCCAATCAACTACAACTCAATCTGATACACAATATGATCGGTATGTCTTAGACGTTATATTTTTAGTTTATAATTTACATTTTATTTCAAAACACACATCACATACAAAAAATAAAGAAAATGAATTAATATTGTTTTGATAATTTAGGAAAAAATCCATAAGTAAATTTTAACATGCAGGAATCAGCTTCATCTCAATCTGATGCACATTGTTCTCGGTATGACTCCAAATATGTTTTTTTTAAATTGACATTAATTTTATTAAAAAAGACAAGTGACATACTGAAAACTGAGAAAACAAACACATATTTCTCGATAATTTATTATAATGATTAATAAGACATTTTTGATGTGTTGGAATCTTTATTATGTCAAACCAACAAACGATGTGACCAATATGACTCAAAGTGTGTGTTTCCAGTTTAAAATGAAATTTTAGTAAAAAATATATGTGATGTACTCAAAACAAAGAAAACACAATTGTATTGTTTTGATACTTTAGAAAAATGATTCATAATACATTTGGGACATATATTAATCATCCTCACATGAATCCAATCCATGATATGGCCTTTATGACTCCAAGTGTGTCTTTTTATTTAAAATTGACATTAATTTTAGTAAAAAAGACTATTGTCCTACTCAAAATCAAGAAAAAAATTCATGTTGATTTTATACTTTATTATAATTATTCATAATTAATTTTTAACATGTAAGAATCAGTCAAACCTCTGTCTGATACATGATGTGCTCAGTATGACTCAAAGTTTCCATTATCAGTTTAAAATTAACATTTTAGTTCAAAAATTGTCACTCACTTAAAACCAAGAAAATGTACTCATATTATCTTAATAATTTAGGACAATGATTTATAACTCATTTATAATTTGTAGTAATTATTCTCACACCAAACACATGATGTGACCATTATGACTCAAAGTTCTCGTTTCTTGTTTAAAATGATATTTTAGTAAAAAATACAAGTGATGTACTCAAAACCAAGAAAACACATTTAGATCATTTTATAACTTTAGTAAAAAAATCCATAAGTCATTTTTGAAATTTATGAATTAGACACACCTCAATATGATTTATGATGTGATTGGTATGACTCTAAGTGCATCTTTTTATTTAAAATTGACATTAATTTTAGTAAAAAAGATAACTGACATACTCAAAACTAAGTAAACGCATTCTGATTGTTTTGATACTTAATTAAAATGATTCATAAGTCATTTTTGACATGTATTAATTAGCCTCACCTCAATATGATACACAATGTACCTGATATGACTCAATGTGTCTATTATCAATTTAAAATTAACATTTTAGTTCAAAAAATGCCACTCACTGAAAATCAAGATAATGTTATAGGATTATCTTTATAATTTAGAATATATATTCATAGGTCATTTTTTATGTGTAGGAACTATTCTTACATAAAAATAATACATGATGTGACTGATATGACTCAAAGTATATGTTTCCTATTTAAAATGACATTTTACTTAAAAGGACAAGCGACATACTCAAAACTAATAACATGCATACAAATTATTTTGATACTTTAAAAAAATGATCCATAATTCATTTAAGATGTGTAGGAATCATCTGTACCTCAATCCTATGCATTATGTGATAGATATGACTCTAAGTGTGTCTTTTTATTTAAAATTGACATTAATTTTAGTAAAAAAAGACAATTGGCATACTCAAAACTCAAAAAACTCATTGGGATTATTTTAATACTTTGTGAAAAAAAATAAATCATTTTTGACATTTAGGAATCATTTGTATCTCAATCTAATACACGATGTGCTCAGTGCAACTCAAAGTGCCCGTTATCAATTTAAAATTGATATTTTAGTTCAAAAAGTGTCACTCATTGAAAATAAATAAAACATGCTTAGATTGTCTTCATAATTTTTGGAAATGATTAATAAGTCATTTATGAAATTTAGGTATCAATTTCACTTCAAACCAACACAATATGTGACCAATATGACTCAAAATACGTGTTTCCGGTTTAAAATAACATTTTAGTAAAAAAGACATGTGACATACTCAAAATAGAGAAAATACATTCAGATTGTTTTTATAATTTATTAAAATTATCCATAAGTCATTTTAGATCTGTATTAATAATTTTTACCATAATCTGATGCACAGTGTGATTGGAATGACTCAAAGTATGTCTTTTTATTTGTAATTGACATTAATTTTAGTAAAAAAGACAATTGGCATACTCAAAACTGATAAAAACATATTGATTGTTTTGATAATTTAGTAAAATGATCCATGAGTCATTTTTGATGTGTAAGAATCAGCCTTACCTCAATTTGATACATGATTTTACTAGTATGACTTAGAGTGTCTATTATCATCTTAAGATTGACATTTTAGTTCAAAAAGTGTCACTTGATGAAAACAAATAAAATGAACTGTGATTGTACTAATAATTTATTAAAATGATTCATAAGACTTTTTGACATGTAGGAATTATACTCACATCAAACTGATGCATGATCTGACTAGTATGACTCAAAGTGAATGTTTCCAGTTTAAAATGATATTTTAGTAAAAAAGAAAAGTGACATACCTAAACTGAGTAAATGAATATGGATTGTTTTGATAATTTAGGAAAACATTGTAAAATTCATTTGGGATGTGTATGAATTATCCTCACCTCAATACGATGCACAGTGTGTCCCGTATGACTCCAAGTGCATCTTTTTATTTTAAATTGACATTAATTTTTGTAAAAAAGAAAAAATTACCTACTAAAAACTAAAAAAATGCATTAATATTATTTTTATACTTTATTAAAATGATCCATAAGTCATTTTTAATGTGTATGAATCAGCCTCTCCTCAATCTGATACATGATGTTCCCAGTATAACTCAATGTGTTCGTTATCAGTTTAAAATTGACATTTTAGTTCAATAAGGGACACTCAATAAAAACTAATAAAATATGCTCATATTGTCTTGATAATTTAGTAAAATGATTTATAAGTAATTTTCAATGTGTAGAAATCATTATCACATAAAACTGAAACACTATTTGATTGGTATTACTCAAAGTACATTTTTTCAATTTAAAATGACATTTTAGTAGAAAAGACAAGTGGGGTACTCAAAATCAAGAAAACACATTTGGATTATTTTGATACTTTAGGGAAATGATCCATAAATATTTTGGTATGTGTAGGAATCAGCCTCACCTCAATCTGACGCACGGTGTGACTAGTATAACTCTAAGTAAATCTTCTCAATATATAAGTGTTATTTTAGTTGAAAATGTGTATCACAATGCCAAAAAGGAGGGGGGAAAGCCTAGATTTTATTCTCATAATTTTATCTTTTATTACTTAATTAATTTCCTTATAATTTTTATATTATAATTATTTAGTTAATTTTCCTAGAGATAATAATTGAAGATGAACAATAAATGGTGTGTCATGCAAGAATCAACTACAACTCAATCTGATTCACAGTTTTCATGGTATGACTCAATATTTAGTTTATAATTAACAATTTTTGTTTGACTTATTTCTTTTTATTATTACTAACATAAGAATTTTTTTCTAATACATGTGTGTTCTTTTTATCAAGTAGGGGATGGTTTTTTTAGTAATAGCATGAGTCGGGGTCAGGGGAAAAAGACAAAGGAAATTTTATATTTTTAAATGTATGTTATAATTTGAATATACTCATGTAATTGTATAAACCAATGTTTGAAATTTCTATAATATATTGTTTTTACTTTTATTTGTGTTGTAAATTTATTTCATTTAAATTCTATATTTTTACTTTATTTTTTCTACCTTTTGGTTCATTTTTTGGTGTTATAGTGTGCTGTTATAGCACACATCACTAGTGTTGCAGTGTTATATTATAACACACTACAGTATTCCCCTTTATTAGTACTAATAAAGGAATTATTTATCAACACTTCTAAAATAACTGATAAAGGTCTCCTTTATCAACTCTTTTATAAGCGCTGATAAAATATCCCTTTTTCAGTTCTTTTCTAGTGATGATAAAGGCCTATGTATTTTAATCATTCTCTCATAGTCATCACTTTTCTAGCATTGATAAAGGTAAATTTTATTAGTTTTAAAGGCATGTTTTATTGTAGTGTTTTTTCAAGACTTTCAAAAAAAGGGGGTTTCACTACTATTTTTCCTCTTTATCTCTAAATCCATTATATATTTGGAATTTATTTCTCGTGAATCACCTTATAAATGTTCTTATGAAATCTATTTTAGGGTGATTGAATTTTTTATATCAATCATTTACATTCTTGATGGTAATTTTGGTGGTACCATTTGGAATTTTGGTTAAGCCTATTTTTCCTTCCATGGGTTTTTTATGATGTGATGAATGGAAATCATTTTATTCCCATGGGTTTTCATGATATATTTAATGGTTCATATATTATGGAACACATATGTATATATAATGATAGGTGGGTTAAAATATTTCCCTCTAATATATTGGTAGTAGTTCTATATCTCATGAGATAATGAATCATATACATGATTAGATTTATTCACAACATAAAGTATGGACATGATTTAAATTATTCACAATATAAAGTGTGGACATGCTTGAATTTTTTTCACAACATAAATCCTAGATATTCTTGGATTTGTTTACAATATAAATCATGTACATACTTGTATTTTTTTTAAACATAACGCATATAAATTCTTGTATTTTTTTATAACTTAAAGGGTTGACATTATTATATTTTTTCACAATATAAAGGGTAGACATGCTTATATTTGTTCACAATATAATGTAATTTTGTGTTTATGTTTGTTCTATAATTCCTTGTTATTATTTGATTCAATGACATGTCATGTTTCTATGTCAAATGCATATGATTAATCTCTATGGATCGGGTTTATTATCTCACACTCTTCTTCAATGGTAAACATATTTTTATTTTATATTATATTTCCTTATATCATGACTTATTGGTAACTCTTATTATCCCATGTTCTTTTTAATAAGATATTTCTAACATGCTCATGTTTTCTCATATAATTATGACATAACCCTTATTGAAATATTATTGAGTTTATCCCTTACTAAGAATTTGATATCACCCCTTTAATATGTTTACATTCTCTAGGTTATGAGGATAATCATAACTTTTGATAATTATAGAAGGGAGTATAGTTTTGTTTGATTATGGAAAAATGTTCACAAGTTTTTTAAAATAAGTTTCCTATGTAACTGGTCCTCAAAGATAATAAACCTTATATTATTGTGATTTTTTTATTATTATGAGATTTAATGTTTAACTTATGGTAATTATTTAAAATTTATGTAGGTTCATCTCACTTTGTATCAATTCTAGTGTTTAAAGATAGTTTTTTTTTACACCAGATCTAGGAGTGTGGGATTGGGGTACCTCATAATGTGATATTTATACCTCAAGATATTACAATGTACATGAGAAAAAATACCCAATGCATGATCTATAGTTGGATACAATAATATTTAAATTTTATATTTAGAATAATTATCTATATGTATAAAATTATAACATATATACTGATCATAAAAGTCTAAAGTATATATTGACACAAAATGATCTCAACATGAGGCAACAAAGATGGTTGAGTTGGTAAAATATTATGAATACTCGATCCATTAAAATCCTATAAAATTGAAAAAAGTGTTTGATACATTAAGTATAAAATATCTTATAACCTTTTAAATTATAAGGATTTAAAGGTATAAAATCTTATTAGACATTAAAAGGGTGGACATGGTAATCATAAAGGAAGGAATAGAATAATACCTTTCTCAAATGATTGATTGTACATCTATCTTAGATAATATTAAGATTGTATAAAGGGGTGATGTGAAGTTATAAAATAAGGTATAATCACTGAATAAGGGAAAATATTAGAGTTAAAAATTTATAAATATTGAGTTTTAAGATTTTGGACATAATTATGTGTATCATGGTGCATAAGATAAAGAAGGGGATATTAAACTATGATCACAGCTTGATATTATCTATCCACCTAGGAAGTATAAATTTGTATAGAGATCTATAAGAGAACTTATAGTATGATAATATCAAGAAGTAGATTTTTGAATATACATTGAAGTTCTTGGAATTCCAAAAATGAATAAAGGAAGAAGTCTAATGGGATGATGCAACCATTACCTATGACATAGAAATGGGATAATATCACTATGGAATTTGTCATGGGTCTTTTGAATAAATTTAAATGAAACAATTTCATATGGTTTGTAGGGTATTATATTAAGAATACTTCTCACTTCATTATTATTTATTAATATTTTTTTCTAGATCATATTCTAAATATAAAAATAGGTGAAGTAGGGAGGATTCATAGAACACCACTATCGATTGTATCTGGTTAATATTTTGGGATCACTTCAAAGTTTTAGAGGAGTATTCAAATGTCATTGAACATAGAGATGAAATTCAGTATGTAAAAACATCCTTAGAAAGATGATAAATCTTAGAGGACTATTAAAACTCTGGAATACATTCTTAGAGTGTACTCTATGGACTTCAAAGGTTGTTGGGATCAATATCTTTCACTAATTGAGTTCTCATATAATAATAGCTTTCCCTCAAGCACTTATATAGAACCATATAAATACCTTTAAGGTATGAAGTGAATAATTCCAATATTTAGAGATGATGTCTGAGAGAGTAATATATTGAGACCATAAATGGTCAAAGAAATTATAGAAATCTCTAATCCATTCAACAAAACATTATAGCGGCATAGAGTATATAGAAAATCTATATTGAATATCATCAATGAAACTTAAAGTTTATGATTTGAGGTAAATTATTCCTTTGTATATATCCATGGAAGATTGCTATGAGTTTTAGGAGGAAGGTAAATATCATCCCTAGGTACATTTCCCCCTTTCAGATCCTTGATCGTGTAGGAGTACACTTATCAACTTGTACTTGAACCAAACATGTGGATAATGTATTACATATATCTCTTATAAAGAAGTACATCCCTGATAATTAACATATAATAAATACAAATATAGTATAACCAGAGAATTACCTCTCTTATGAGAAGCATTTAGTTAAGATATTATATCATAAATAAAATGTTTGATGTAAAATGATAACTCACCTTTTTAGAGTACTTTTGTGAAACCATAATTAAAAAGAGACAACATGGAAACCTAAAGATGAAATGAAATATATTTTACATTATTTATTACTGACTTAGGATATGAATTAAAATTTGAAAGGATAAATTTATAAAGCGAGAATGATGTAATGAATATAATTTCTATTTGAATATAGTATAAAAGGATCAATATTATTCTTAGTCTTATGAACAAATAATAAATTGATTAATATTTTATTTAAAAACACCTCTATCATTAATCTATAAATGGACCCATCCTACACCCATTTATATTCACATTAAATTTATTTACTTAACCAAATTTCTACTAAAATACCTTTCCAAACCATCCTAACCATGTTTTTGAAGTCATGTATGTAATGCCCAGACCCTAGTTACCCAGAGTTGGTGAATTATTACATCACATTGGCATGATCACAAGAGATCAAGTCTCTAAAGACTGATTTGTTTAGTAGCCTTGTAAGTACTAGACACATACATAAGTTTTACATTACATCATGAAATAAAAAAACAACAACATTGTATCCCATTTGAACACACTCATATCCCTTAGCCTATCCCTACTGGTCAATCATAACATACTTCTTCACATCCAGGGAGAAAGAAAACATAATAAAGGGGTGAGATCTAATGCTCAGTAAGGATAAAAATATAGTAGAAACTATCATAAATAATAATAAACATTTAAGGAAATGTATAAGAATAAAACACAATCCTTTTAAACTTAAAATTCAGCATAATATGGAAAAGATAAATCAAATAATTCCATTTACTTATTCACATGGATATTATACTATTCGAATAATAACATGTAGTATCAATAGATAATTTCATAATGATGGAATGCATAATGCCAGATATCTTTACCACAAAGTAAAGGCCTCGTTCCAAGACCCAAAATATAAATTTTTTCAAGGCCTTGTGAAAAGACACTATTTTGTCGCATGAGACCTACCGATGCATCAAGGGGCTATAGAGGTCCCCACCTGTCACATACTAATTCTAATGAAATACTCATATGAAAAGGGTGAAATATAATCTAAACATTTGTATTAAAACAAGCATATGAAATGTCAATACTTTAACCACAAACCATGAACATCCAAAGTCAAACATAACTCATTCAATAAAATATGGAATATTGTATTATAATATATAAAACTCAATAAATAATAAAATACAATGAAGGATATTTACATAGATGAAAATAATCAGTAATAATATTTGAGAGAAATATCCCTTTTTTCTTGAAAATAGTAAAAGTTTCACTATTTATCAAAGAAGTTGTTTAAAAGAGATTTTTGAATCAAAGTGTCCCTACCAATTTGAAACATTTGAAAGGAATTTTAATTTCAAAACATTCATGTTTATATAAATAAATCCTTAAAAAATTTAAAAAATTTACATTAATGAGAAATATTTAGAAGTATAAATCTTTAAAACATTTAAAACGATACTCAAAGAGTTCCTAATCAAATGAGAGATGCTTGAATAAAAATAACTGAGTAATAACATTTATCAAAACTTTATCATATCATGAGAATAAAGTTATTCATGATATACTATGTCAAAGTATATTATATACACCATATAAAAGTGAATTGGTTCCTAACAACAAAGAAGCCTCAATGGAATGTAAATTGAGATGAAATTCCTTATAAAGATTGTATCCTTAGATTAAGGATAAATAAATTACATAATTATGTGTGAAAAATATAAATACACTCAATATGATTGAATATTCAGTATAAATCAATTAGAGGACATGCACACATATTCTTGTAAAAACAAAAGTATATCCACACAAAGGGGAGTAGAAATTACTACATAAATAAATAAATAGTTATTCCACACATAATCTTGGAGTAAAATTATCAATGAAGTATGCATAAAACCCAATGAGTGGAAATTGAAATTAGAAATTCCCTTACCGATTTGGTAACTTATGAAACATTCAACCCATGAAAGAAGGATCATAAATTTAAGATGTAAATACAAATAAATTATATTATATTATACAAATAATACAATCATGAGAATTACATACACCACACAAAAGGAAATAATGGAAGATATAGCATGAATCTCACGAGAATAAAAAGTGAGATGAAAACCCCTTACCTTGTACTTTTCCTTAGTCGAGGGTAAGTTAACCTCATTTATAATAGTTAAATCATTTTTATTAAATTATATAAGAACCACATACCTAAATATGATATCGTATATGGTCTTCTAATATTGATTTGTTAATAATATTTCAGTAGTATCATTGTTTCGGGTGTTAACTGATTCATTTTCCTATATATGTTTTGTTACATAAGTCATGTTTGTTATGGATAGGATGTATTTGATTAAAATATAGAATTATATTAAGTTCTTAAACATTATTTTTAATCATAAAATGAAAATTATTCTTGAATGGTTATGATGAGGAATGAATTTCATCGCGTTCGTCGAGACATAATCCGTACGTACGCACGAGCGACAATATCATTCTATTGATGGTGAAATCATATGTAATTGGACGGTATATAATATATACAGAATAATTAACATGTTATATTTATTATTTAAATCAATTATACTCATAGTTATACCCATACAAAAAATGAAGTGTTGAATAACAAACTAGACCACGACGTGGAGACGGTAAGTCGTACGTACGCACGTATGGTGACTTTGTCATTCATAGGATGGATGGAATAATTAATATGGTAGTACCATATTTATAATAACATCTAAGTATGTATAAGTTACTGTAGTTATTATTTTGTTATGGAAACAGCAAAGAAAGAGTAAGTGGAAAAAGAAAAGAACTTTGAAAGAGGTGATGAAATTATTACCTCTTCTTCGGGTTCTTCCTTTTGATTTGATCAAAAGGGATCCTTAAGTTGGATTTATGAAAAATTTAAGGCCTCTAGGTTGAATTGAGGGTATTTGGGAGGATATTTGAGCAGGGTTTGGCCAATACAAATGGATTTGGAGGTGTAAAATTAAGAGGAGGGGAAGTACCCTTTTATAAGAGAGGTGAGGGTTACTTTAGGAAAAGGTTGAAATATTATTTTATTATAAAATAATTTTCGGTTTATAATGGCTCAAAATGAATTTATTTCAAGGATAATGTGGGTATGGTTATAAATATTCTCAACCAATAGGTTTTAGACAAGTTTAGGTCACCATATTAACCTTATCTTTTAGATTTAATTCTTAGTTAAATATTTTAACTTTTACCATGTCTTCTTGTATTTTTATATTACATGGTTAACAAACTTACTATAAAATTCCTAGATAACCTCAAGTGGTTCATTAATGAAATGTCTATAATTAGATAAGTCCTTTGGATGAACCTTATATTTTTAGTAATATTTTATCATTTAATAATATAGTATTTGTTTTAAAAACTCATTTATGTAAATTTTGACACTTTTTAGTACTTGGTTTTTGTGAAAGTAAGAAAAATTGATTAGTTCTAAAAAAATACATTACATCAACCCTAACATATCATATTAAACTATAAAATTATTGGAATTCATAAAAAGTCTCAATTTACAATTATTTTAATATTTATAATATCAATTATTTTAATATTTCATTAATAAGGTAATTACTGCATCATCATTGTGTCATATATAAATTTAATTATTTAATGTTTAAAATTTAAAAATAAAATAACATGATGTATGAAATATTTTTATCTTTATAATTAATATTTATAGTCAAATTTATCTTGTGTATAACCCTATATTAAATTTTGTTTAGTTATTAAACTTTGAATTTTACACTTTTAACTCTTCTTTAAATAAAATAATAATAAATGTCCTAATCTAATCCAAGTGGATCAAATAGGATCATAATTTATTTCTAAGGTTGTTTTTGGTCTAAAAAAACTTATTCAATATAATTAGGACATGTTTTAGGGTAATTATAATATCATTTTTACCTTTAATTATCCAATTTACTTTTAACCGTGGTAAATAAAATTCAAAATTTACTATTCACCGAAAATTATTTTCATCCTATTGAACAATATTTTACTTTCTTATGTCAATCGTGTCTCTCATATTTTTGAAATTTAATTCATAGAAGTGGTAAAATTACGTTTTATGGAAATTTTCAAATGTGCTTAGAAGGTGGGTGAAAGACGTTAAAAAGTTCAATAAAATTTTATACATCTAATCTTATTATAAAATGACTCCAATGAATTAAATTGAACTAATATAGGTATTATGTATCTATTTTTACTTTAAAATAAATTTAAATAAAAATAATTATTATTTAAATAAAATTCAGTTTTAAACAATAACGCGGTGTTTTTCACTATTCATCAAAAATTGAAACTTTTCAGAAAAATACCAAAAATTCACCCTAAGATAATTTTGATATTTAAAATTTAAAAATTATGTCTATTTTACCAAATTAAATACATGTAATTTTCATTAATTAATTTAAAATTAATTCTCGTTGTGAAAACCAAAAAGAGGGTTCTTAAGAAGTAAAAACTATCAAAAGATTGACATGTGTTTATATCCAATTTAAATGTGAAATTACTTCCAATTACCAAAATTATATAAAATGATAAAAATATAATCTATATATACTCTAAAGACAATTAATAGGATAATCTAACAATATAAATAAATTGGGTGAAAAGGCAGTTTTGAATTAAAACACAGTATTTTCACTATTCATTAAAAAAATGAAACTTCTCATAAAATTACCAAACTTTCACCCTAATCTAATATTGGTATTCTGAATTCAAAAATTAATTCAACTTCACCAAATTGAATGTAGAATAGTGTTTAAAATTTTATTATTGTTCACAAAAGGACATAAGAAGTAGTTCCTTTATCAAAATAATACTTATATTTTAGTAAAACATATACATTTCCTTATAAATATGGTTTATTTGTGTGATAGAACCATAAATGAAATTTAAAATTTATTTGTTACTATTCATATTAATGTATTTAATTGTTATGTTATAAATATATCATTTTAATAATTAAAGTGTTGTTTCATAGAAACTCAATCTTCCATATAATGTAAGCCAAGTCAGTGTCATGTGCAGTATAAGCTATTGAATTACTTTAATGATTTAACTTACTATTAAATCATGGGGTGTTACATTCTATCCTCCTTCAAATAATTTCTTCCTCGAAATTTAAACTTGGAAACAAAAACTAGGGGTTTGACATTTCAAAACATCTTTATTGAAATCCCACATTGGAAAAAGAGTCAATAAAATTATCACTTTAAAAGAAAGAAATAGAAGTACAAAGGTCACCTGAGATAACCCATACTAGGGTTCCATGTAGGAAAACATATATATTTAAGAGAAAACTAACCATCAAGTTCTGATGGAGAGTGATAGAAAACATGATCAGGAGAAAGTTAACTACTAGAAAACCATAAACTTGGGATGGGTTAAACGGTCTTTGATTACCTAGTAGGAAGAGTAAACGGACAAAGTGTTTGTTTTAATTTCCTTTTAATAATGTTTTGGAATTTATTTATAAGATTGACTAAGAACATAAGGATATATACTTACTTTTCAAGTAGAGTTTCATCCTTTAATAAATTTCTACCACAAACTCATCTTTTCTCCAAACAATGAGTATTCAAGATGACTTGGTCACACCGGAAGTGCTAGAATCAACTTCTAGAGAATCACATAATCCACAAAATATGAACTATATATTTCCCTCGTCTATAAACATTAACCAAAACCAAAATGTTTAGTACAAGATCATATGATCCCTAAAAAGTATAATCCTTTATAGAAAGAAATACTACTCTTAATCTCCAAAATTAAACAAACAATACCCAAAGTTCAACAAAGACCATTCAAAAAACAATTGTCCTTAAAATTCTTCAAAATAATCCAAACTAAGTTTGAAACCAAACATTCAGAAGGATTTGATCACATAGTCTTCCACGATAAATCATAACATTCTTCTCCAAATAACATCGACTACTCTTAAAGTTGCATACTTAAAAGTAATTAACCTAATCACATATTCTCTATGACAGGTTAATCATATCCATAAATAACCCAAATCTCTATAAGTCTACAATAAAAACATACATTCTTCCAAAATAAAAATCCACCATTACTCCTCAAATGAAATTCCATAGTATTCTATTTTCCTTAGGAATATAGTGTTCCCAAAAGAGCGAACATCTTCCAAAATAACATTTATCACATTATCACCAAATCATTTTCCTATACTAATGATAAATCATAAGTTACCAAAATCAACATATTCTTGATCCATAAAATCATTTAACTAAAAATTATTAGTCATACTAACCAGGGTCTTCACGTAGTCCAGTGGTAGGTGATAAATCCCATTCGCACTTTGGTTGTGGGTTCGATTCCCGCATCTTTTTCTGACATGATGGGTTGTCACACGGTCTGTGTGTTGTCCTTTTTCAAAAACTATATAATTTTACAACATTCCTAAAAATGAGATAAATTCCTCAAAATAACCATAACATATTTTAACCACAAATGTTATCTCATACCTTGCATTTTCTTCCCAAAAAGTAATAACTTGTAATTGACTCAAAATCAAGGATCATATAAACCCAAATGGTTCTTTATAATTATATCCACAAAAGAAAAGATAATTCTTCCTAAAATAGCATTTTCACATAACAAACTGTAGGGTTACACATACAAGAGAAAAGTCGTCCAAATTAATCCCATCAAAAAAGAGCATTAATACTTTTAAACATTTCTCCATCCATTTATTTCCACATAGGTTCTTCCTTGACTTAGATTTTATCCTATAGAATAGTACATTAACTTGGGTAATGCTCAGGTCCCCTGTATTTATGAAAAATGACTGTATATGGATTCTTAGGATCATTTTTATTTTCTTCCATAGTACTCTTCATTTTTCCTCAACAATTCTTTAATTTATGTCCTTATTTCCTACACATAAAGTATTTATTTGTTCCATTGAGACACTTTCCTAGGTGTATCCTTCCACATTTCCTACATGATGAAAATGAGATTTATTTTGTCCATGGTCTTCACTATTGTAGCTCTTATCATTCTCCTCCTTTCTGTTATTTTTTGAGTTTGAGAGTTGTTTAATGTATATGTTGTTGATAATATTTTTGGAAAATAGATTCGGCATGAACATGATATCATTTACACCTATAAAAATTCAATTTCATTACTCATTTCCACCACCGTGCCCACCTTATACATCATGTTCAATTTTACTATGACTTTCTTGGAATCCAGCCATTGACTAAACCAAAAATCAGAGTGTGAGTAACAATAGTCATAAAATCATTTAGAGAATATCATGACACCTTATTTTCAATCTAAAACACCTTTGGATAAACCAAGGTTATTTATTCTCATCTTATATTAAAATCCTTCAAATAGTTTTGTAATGAAAACATGAATTATCCTAAGCATATCCCCCAGGAGTGTCAATACCAAGAGTGCAGCAAGGCCCATTGTTGTGTACTAGGATACCATGGGTCAAGCCTGAAACTCATTTTTGGAGTTTTCACTTCTAGGTACATTTGTGCCAGATCTATCTATACCTGTTTATATCCAGACAGGAATGTATTTTCTTAGAAAACCCACATAATATTTACACTACCAAATTTTTTAGATGTTCTTCTATACTAATACTCAAATTCTATCTTAGGGTAATGTTCTATAATCAGAGTTTATCTAAATCGAGTTTCCAAGGTTTGTACTAAACTTCCTCTGATACTAATTGTAACACCCCGACCCTAGTTATCTAGAGTTCATGCATTATTACATTACATTGGCATGATGACAAGAGATCAAGTCTCAAAATTATGATTAGTTTAGTATCCTTGGAAGTACTAGATACATACATAAGTTTTACATTATATCATGAAATAAAAAACGACAATATTGTGTCCCCTTTGAACACACTCATATCCCTTAGCCTATCCCTGTAGGTCAATCATAATATACTTCTTCACTTCCTAGGAGAAAGAAAACATAATAAAGGGGTGATCTAAAATTCACAGTAAGGATAAAAATATAGCATAAACTATCATAAATAAGCATAAACATTTAATACAATGTATAAGACTAAAACACAAGCCTTTTAAACTTAAACTTCAGCATAATATAGAAAAGATAAATCAAATAATTCCATTTACTTATTCACATGGATATTATACTAGTCGAATAATCACATGTAATATCAATAGCTAATTTCATAATGATGGAATGCATAATGTCGGACATTTTTACCGCAAAGTCAAGGCCTCGTGCGAAGACCCTAAATATAAATTTTTTCAAGGCCTTGTGCCAAGACACTAGTTTGTCTCATGAGACCTACCGATGCATCGAGGGGATATAGAGGGCCCCTCCCATCACTTACTAATTCCAATTCATTCCTCATATGAAAAGGGTGAAACATAATCTAAACATTCGTATTAAAACTAGCATACGAAATGTCAATACTTTAACCACAAACCATGAATGGTATAAAAATAGAACATCCATAATCAAACATAACTCATTCAATACAATATGGAAGATTTTATTATAATAAATCAACCTCAATAAATAATAAAATACAATGAAGGATATTTACATAGATGAAAATAATTAGTAAAACTATTTGAGGTAAATATCCCTTTTTTCTTGAAAATATTTAAAAGTCGCACTATTTATCAAAGAAGCCATTTAAAAGATATTTTTGAATCAAAGTGTCCCATAACACTTTTAAAATTTTTAAAGGAATTATAATTTCAATACATTCATGTATATATAAATAAATACTTAAAAAAATTTAAAACATGTACATTAATGAGAAATATTTAGAAGTATAAATATTTAAAACATTTAAAACGATATTTTAGTTAAAGTGTTACTAACCAAATGAGAGATGATTGAATACAAATAACTGAGTAATAACATTAATCAAAATTTTATAATATCATGAGAATAAAGGTATTCATGATATACTATGTCAAAGTACAGTATATACACCATATAAAAGTGAATTGGTGCATAACAACAAAGAAGTCTCCATGGAATGTAAATTGAGATGAAATCCCTTATAAAGACTGTATCCTTAGATTAAGGATAAATCAATGAAATAATTATGTATGAAAAATATAAATACACTCAATATGATTGAATATTCAGTTTAAATCAATCAAAGTACATTCACACATATTCTTGTAAAAACAAAACCAATGACTTGGATGTTTAACTCAATGAATGGAAATTGAGTTAAGATTACACTAATCAAGTTCATACCAATGACTTGAGAATTTATAAATGGAGTGATTATGTGTATCGAAAGTATTTCCACACAAAGGGGAGTGAAAATTACTACATAAATAAATAAATAGTGATTCCACACATAATCTTGGAGTAAAATAATCAATGAGGTATGCGTAAAACCCAATGAGTGGAAATTGAAATTAGAAATTCCCTTACCGATTTGGTAATTTACGAAACATTAACCCCATGAAATAAGGATTATGAATTATAGATGTAAATAACCATAAATTAAATTATATTAAAAAAATAATACAATCATGGTCAGTACATACACCACACAAAAGTAAATAGTGGCAAATATAGCATGAATCTCACGGGAATAAAAAGTGAGATGAAAACCCCTTACCTTTTACCTTTCCTTAGTCGAGGGTACGTTAACCTTATTTATAATATTAAAATAATTGTTATTAAATTATAAAAGAACTATATACCTTGATATTATATCATATATTATCTTTTAATATTTCTTTGTTAATAATATTTCAGTAGTATCATTGTTTCGGTTGTTAACTGATTTGTTTTCCTTTATATGTTTTGTTATGTAAGTCATGTTTGTTATGGAAAAGGATGTATTTTATTCATATCCAGAATGATATTAAGTTCTTAAACATTATTTTTAATCATAAAATGAAAATTATTCTTGAATGGTTACGATGGGTAATGAATCTCATCACGTTCGTAGAGACGGTAATCCGTACGTACGCACGAGCAACAATAGCATTCTATTGATGGTGAAATAGCATGTAATTGGATTGTATATAATATATATATATATAGAATAATTAACATGTTATATTTATTATTTAAATCAATTATACTCATTATTATACCCATCCAAAAAATGAAGTGTTGAATAACAAACTACACCACAACGTGGAGACGGTAAGTCGTACATACGCACGTATGGGGATTTTATCATTCATAGGATGGATAGAATAATGAATATGGTTGTACCATATTTTTAATAAAATTAAAATATGTATAAGGTACTGGATTTACTATTTTGGTATGGAAACAACAAGGAAAGAGGAAGTGGAAGAAGAAAAGAACTTTGAAAGAGGTGATGAAATTATTACCTCTTCTTCGGGTGATTCCTTTTAATTTGATCCAAAGGGATCCATAGGTTGCATTTATGATCTATTTAAGGCCTCTAGGTTGAATTTATGGTATTTGGGATGATATTTGAGTAGTTTTTGTCCAAGAAAAATGGATTTGGAGGTGTAAAATTAAGAGAAAGAGAAGTACCCTTTTATAAGAGAGGTGAGGGTCACTTTAGGAAAAGCATGAAATATTATTTTATTATAAAATTATTTTAGGTTTATAATGGATCCAAATGGATTTATTTTGAGTATAGGGTGGGTATGGGTCGAAATATTATCAACCAATAGGTTTTATACAAGTTTAGGTCACCATATTAACCTTATATTTTATATTTAATTCTTAGTTAAATAGTTTGACTTTTTCCATGTCTTCTTGTATTTTTATATTACATGGTTAATAAACTTACTATAAAATTCCAAGATAACCTCAAGTGGTTCATTAATGACATATCTATAATTATATAAGTCTTTTGGCCAAACTATATATTTTTAGGAATATTATATCATTTATTAATATAGTATTTGTTTTAAAAATTCATTTATGTCAATTTTGACACTATTTAGTATTTGGTTTTTTGTGAAAGTCAACAAAACTTGGTTACTTAGAAAAAAAATTAAATCAACCCTAAAATATCATATTAACCTATAAAATTAGTTTAATGTATCAAAAGTCTCAATTTACATTTATTTTGATATTTATAATATCAATTATTTTAATCTTTCATTAAAAAGTTAATTATTGCATCATCATTGTGTCATAAATAAATTTAATTATTTAATTTATAAAAATTATAAATAAAATACCAAGATGTATGAAATATATTTATCTTTATAATTAATATTTATAGTCAAATATATCTTGTGTATAACCCTATATTAAAAATGGTTTAGTTATTAGACTTTGAATTTTACACTTTTAACTCTTCTTTAAATAAAATAATAATAAATATCCTAATCTAATCCAAGTGGGTAAAATAGGATCATAATTTATTCCTAAGGTTGTTTTTGGTAGAAAAAACTTATCCAATATAATTACGACTTGTTTTAGGGTAATTATAATATCATTTTTACCTTTAATTACCCTATTTACTTTTAACCGTGGTAAATAAAATTCAAAAGTTACTATTCACCAAAAATTATTTTCATCCTCTTGAACCAAATTTTAATTAATGATGTCAACTATGTCTCTTGAATTTTTGAAATTCAATTCACAGAAGTAGTAAAATTATGTTTTATGCAAATTTGCAAATGTGTCTAGAAGGTGGGTAAAAGACATTAAAAAGTTCAATAAAATTTTATACATCTAATATTAGTATAAAATGACTCCAATGAATTAAATTGAACTAATATAGGTATTATGTATCTATTTTTACTTTAAAATAAATTTAAATAATAATTATTATTATAAGGCCCCAGCCTTAAACCTTACTTAATCTTGAGTTATTACAAGATTACACATTGAGGATCTTTTCAGGTTTAGAGTTTTAGAGAATTAGATCATAAAACTTTCATTACATTCCACATTTAAACAAAGTGGTTACATAAAAGATAGTATTCATTTTTTCCCATCAACGGAAACATATTCAAAATAAAACATGGATTCTTTCTTGACACTTCCTTGACACTCTCATCATATCAAGTACCCTTCCCTTGACCTGTGAAAAACATTTCAAAAACTTGGGATGAGCATAAAAAGCTCAGTAAGGGATATAAAAATATGGAAAGGAAACATGAGTACATGTATACATTAGAATCAATGAAATCATACTCTACTCAGAAAACATAAGCACTTAAACATACCTCATCAAATCATGAATAAATCATAGAAATCATAAGACATAAAGGTAACTTGAGGCATTCATAACATTCTTACGTAGGGAGTAGCCCTCTTGGTTACGTTTGGAATACCCATCAAAGTATATTCCCTAAATCTCTTCGGAGAAACCTTAATGTTTAACTCCATCATGTTACCCAATGTATTGGAGATCTATATCGTGCTCACCTGCCCTTTGTTTATCACGAAACCACTCGTCTTCATAATAATACCCAAGAACCATAACATAATCGTATCACATAAAACATACATAAAGGAAACATAAAATTTCCACATTTCAATCATAAGATATCAATACAACACATTGATATAATAAAAACATTATGAAAACCATTTTCAATACCAAAATAAAAGAAAAGTAAAACATGGTATTTATTTTTCTTTTTAAAAAAAAGGTATGGCTTGTAGAGGAAGCCGAAACTCAAATAATGGTCACAGTGGCGGAGAAGTCGTTTTCGCCGCATACGTACGACAAAATAAACATTCCTTTTGTCATTTAGTAAAACGCTTCGTATAAAAAATATTCCTTTTGAATAAGCATAAAATTCAAAGGGGTTTATACACTGTATAAAAGAAAGTTTTGTATAAAACAAAATATGCCTCAATGAAAGGATATTGAGACGGATTCCCTTACAAAGATCATTTTTAAATAAAATAGATCTATTATGTGTATTAACTATAAGTACACATAAAGAAATTAAAAATACAAGATAGGACATAATAATATCATGACATAATTTGAAAGTAGGAGATTAACCCAAAGAACGGAAACTGGGTTAAGAAGTTTCCTTACCTCGTGTCCGACTTGACTCGATCGTTCTTCAATCTCCTGAATAATAAACTTGAGTTAATTTATACTTTCTTAAGAAACTTTTTAAACTTCATTATTCCTTTTATATCACTTGTTACCATGTTATGAACATTATGTAATCATTTAAGTTAATAATGGTCGTTTTTTCGATATTTGGTACTTGAGTCAAAAGTGAACTTCTTATATTTACAAGTTGTTCACGTAGTCAAATATCCATTATCTAAAGAATGATATTCATGATTTAGATGTCATATATATCATATATATCCAGTATATACTTGCATTTATAATATTACATAATCATTTAGAGTTAATAAATGAAATGCACCGTTCATGGAGACGGTAAGCCGTACGTACGCATGAACGCTACTTTCATTTCTATGTCATATTAATGGAATTAAAACTAAATGAGAGATAAGTATATTTTAATTCCAGAATTATATTCATCATTTAGATGTAACGTACATCATATATATCCATTATATATATGTACTTATAATAGTACATTACATTTGGAGATAAGAAATGAAATGCACCGTTCATGGAGATGGTAAGTCGTACGTACGCATGAACGATACTTCCATTTCTATCTCATAATTTAATGGAATTAAAACATAGTGATACATAATAGTATTATAATTTCATTATGGTATCATATATAATATCATTAAATCTATCCTTTATACGTACCACATATGGTATTAACGATTCAAATCACTTTGAGGGGGCGGTAGTCCGCACTTCCTAAAATGAAGATATCGCGTTTACCCATAATGGAAACCATAAAGGTATGCCATAAATGAAAAATACAGAAGATTAAGTAAAACATAAACATATTATATATCATATATAAATATAGTTTCATCTTAATGGCTACCTTTGAAGGTGTTATATGAGTGTTGAACAATCATCGTTTCGTGAGGCATAAATTCGCCATCCACAGAAACACTATGTTCTTTAACCATTAGATGTAGGTGTGTGTGAGTGTAGCTCGAATCATTCTTATAAAAACATCCTAGTATATTGAGGATACTATTTTTGTTAAAAAAAGAAATTAATAAAAAGATTTTAGGGGGTTGGAGAAGCAAAATAAAACAAAAGAACACAAGAGAAGACATTACCTTAAAATCGGGTAACTCTCTTTGATTTGAGCTCAAAGGCTTCCTTGGGAAGACTTATGCCCAAATTGAGGCTTCTAGGATTAATATAGGAATGTGGAGAGACAAAATGTGTAGGGTTTGGTTGAGCCAAAGGCTTGAGAGGTGTGGGTAAGGAGGTAGAGGTGGGGGCCTTTTATAAGAGGAGAGGAGGGGCACTCTTGGAAAGTTACAAAATGTTAATTTATTTTCAAGTGAGTTTCGGATTTTAAAGGTCCCATATTGATGTATTTAGAGGATAAGGTGATAAGGGTTCGAAATATACTCATCAAATAGGTCTTTCACAAGTGTAGGTCTTAGATTTTACATTATCTTCTTATTTTATTTAAATCGTTAAATAATGAGGTAATCGCTGCATCATCATGATATCATAAATAATTTAATTTATTTAATGTATAAAAAATATGAAACAAATACTATGATGTAGGAAATATTTTTATATTTCCAATGAATATTTATAGTCCAAAATATCACCTATGTGGACATAATTAAAAATGTTTTACTCAGGTGATACATTCTTTGTTATATTTACTTTCTTTAAAAAAATAAAAAGATAACAAGTCACTTTCCCACAAAAGTGATTCCATGGGGTCCCCAAGTTTGGCAGAAGGCATCCCATGGTCGGACATGAGACAACCAGTAGCTTTAGGACACATTTTGGTGTCATTTTTTATTATTATGATATTATTTTATTATCCTTAACTACCTGATTACTCATTAATCAAGATAATTAAAGATAATTACCGTCGTTACTATTCATAATGTCCAAAAAAAAGAGTCTTGATTATATAATTTGGACCTTCTGATTACAAATATGTAATCCATTTTACCAAATTACAAACACATAAATTTCAATAATTGATTTAAAAATAATTCCCGTTGTCAAAATAAATAGCGGGTTTTTTTAAATAATATCTATGAAAAGTTTGGCATTAGTTTATGCCCAAATCCAAAGTTAAATTAATCCTAATGACCACCATTGGATTAAATGGTAAAAATATATTCAAATTACAGTTTAAGACCAATTAAATCAATAATCTAACCATATAATTAAATTAGATTAAAAATTAGTTTTGATGTAAAATGTAGTATTTTTCACTATTCATTAAAAAATGAACATTGTAAAAAAATACCAAAACTTTATCCAATGTAAATTTCAATGTCCCAATCATAAAGAAAGTGTTTATTTTGACAAATATGGCTTATAAAATTGTCAAAGGTTTGATTTAAATATGGTTTTCCATCAAAAGGTAGTAAAACAATCTTTTTAAAAATATTAGTGTATTCCATGCTTATGATTGGATTTATTCTCATTTTAAGCCTCTAAAACACTATCTAATTCATAAATAGACATAGATAAAAATATATATTATTAATTACTTACTTTGGATGTTACATCCTTCCCCCTTTTAGAAAATTGCATCCCCGCAATTTATTTACTTATCGAATAAGTGGGGGTATTTATCCCTCATAGCATTTTCAGATTCCCATGTTGCCTCTTCACTCATGTGGTTTTTCCACAAACCTTTACCTGATGAATCACCTTATTCCGTAACACTTGCTCCCTATTGTCAAGAATCTGGACCGTTTGTTCCTCATAAGATAGGTTCTCTTCCATCTGAACTACCTCTAGACTCAAAACATGAGATGGATCTGGCATATACTTTCTCAACATCGAAACATGAAAAACATTGTGTACCTGAGATAAACTCGTAGGTAAAGCCACTCGGTAAGAAACTGATCCAACTCTCTCAAGAATTTAATATGGTCTAATGAACCTTGGACTCATCTTTCCTTTCTTACCAAATCGCATCACACTTTTCCACGGTGAAACTTTGAGAAAAACATGATCACCTACCTCAAAAGAGAGATCCTTCCTCCTGTTGTCCGCATAACTCTTCTGCCTACTCTGAGCCGTTCTCATTTGTTTCTATATAAATTGAACTTTTTCTACCAACTCTTCTACCAATTCTGGTCCCATCAACTTTCTTTCACCCACTTCATCCCAAAAATATGGAGTTTGACACCTCTTCCCATATAATGCCTCAAACGGTGCCATATGTATACTGGAATGAAAAATGTTATTATATGAAAATTCAACCAAAGAAAGGTGTTGGTCCCAACTTCCTTGATAATACATTGAACAAGAACGTAGCATATCCTCCAAAGTCTGAATTGTTCGTTCTGACTGCCCATCTGATTGGGGATGAAAAGTTGTACTAAAATTTAATTCAGTACCCAACGACTTCTGAAGGCCTTTCCAAAAGTTAGAAGTGAACCTGGGATCACGGTCAGATACAATGGAGAGAGGAACTCTATGTAACCTGAATATCCCTTTAAGATACAAACAGGAAAGTTGATCTAGGGAAAAAGTATCTCGTATAGCAAGGAAATGAGCAGATTTAGTCAAGCGGTCAACAATAACCCAGATTGCATTATTACCTCGACGTGTCTTCGGTATTCCTACAACGAAGTCCATGGATATATTCTCTCATTTCCATTCTGGTACTGGTAAAGGATGAAGCATCCCTTTCAGTAACTGCCACTCTGCTTTAACCTGTTGACATGTCAAACACTTCATAGTAAAATTAGTAATATCCCTTTTCATTCCGTCCCACCAATAATACTCCTGAAGATCTCTATACATCCTAGTACTTTGAGGATGAACTGAAAACGGAGAACTATGAGCTTCACATAACAACTCTCTCTTCAACTGTGAATCACAAGGCACACACAATCTCTTCCCAAATCTCAAAACACAATCATTATCAATGTTGAATTCAGGAAACTTACCCTTCTAAACTAGCTCTACCTTTTTCTGCAACTCACTGTCTTTCTTCTGTGCTTGCTTAATTCTGTCTGATAGAGAATATTTCACTGATACCTGAAACAAAACAGAAGTACATCCTGCACCAACAACTTCTATGCCAAAATTCATCAAATCCTTAACCAAAGGATCACGTTCCAAACGCAACATTGTTAATGAAGCATTACTTTTTCGACTCAAAGTATCATCCACTTTATTTTCTTTTCCCGGATGGTAATGAATTGTACAATAATAATCCTTGATTACTTCTAGCCATCTCCTCTGTCTCATGTTCAATTCATTCTGAGTGAATATATACTTTAAACTTTTTTGATCAGTATATATTTCACACTTTACTCCATACAAATGATGCCTCCAAATTTTTAAAGTGAAAACAACAACAGCTAATTCCAAATCATGTGTAGGATAATTTATCTCATGAGTTTTCAACTGACGTGAAGCATAAGCAATTACCTGATCATTCTGCATTAGGACACAACCAAGTCCTTTCAATGAAGCATCACTGTAGATAACAAACTCCTCATTCCTGGAAGGAAGTGCCAAAACTAGAGCATTCACCAATCTTCTTTTCAATTCTTGAAAACAATCATCACATTATTTTTTCTAGATAAACTTAACACCCTTCCGAGTTAGCTTAGTCATTGGAATAGATAACCGTGAAAAATTTCTAACAAACCTTCGGTAATGGCCTACCAAACCAAGGAAGCTATGAATCTCAGTTACATCTGTGGGTCTTGGCCATTCTTCAACAACTTTTGTTTTTTGCAGGATTAACAGTTATCCCATATTTAGAAACAATGTGACCAAAGAAATAATTTTTTTGCAACCAAAACTCACACTTACTGAATTTCCCATACAATTTCTTTTCTTTTAAGGTTTGCAAAATAACCCTTAAATGTCTTTCATGCTCCTCTTTACTTTTAGAAAATACCAAAATATCATCAATCTCATCACTATCCCTGATATTTTTCATTATCTACCACCACTGATCTCCTTTACCTTCAAAATGGTAAACAGCAAGACTAACCTTTTGATGTTCTGAACACCCCATGACATCAAAAATCTTCTCCAGTGCTTTTATACACCCTTCAGCTAGCACAGGGTCAGATGATCCTCTGAATGATGGGGGATGTTGCCTTATGAAATGTTCCACCATTGACATGTTCCTCTATGGTTGATCTGGCTGATCTCGTGCATGGATACCACCTCTATTTATCGCTTGAGTCAACTACGCCATTACTGCAACAAAATGTTCAGTTCCAATTCCAACCATCTCAGGATGCTGATTCAGAAGGTTATTTTCTTCTGTATGCATTTCTAGCACTGCTTCCCTATTTCCTCTACAGAAAACCATTCTGAACAAACATGTCTTAGATAAAGCAACATGGTAATCTTCAAATGCTATATCATTTCAATTTGACCATAAAAAAAATATTTTTGGATAATCATTTAATAAAATTCTAACTCCTAAAGTTATCTAAACCGAACTTTGATACCAACTATAAGTCCCCATCCTTAAACCTTACTTAATCTTCAGTTATTACAAGATTACACATTGAGGATCTTTTCAGGTTTAGAGTTTTAGATAATTAGATCATAAAACTTGCATTACATTCCACATTTAAACAAAGTGGTTATATAAAAGATAGTATTCATTTTTTCCCATCAACGGAAACATATTCAAAATAAAACATGGATTCTTTCTTAACACTTCCTTGACACTCTCATCATATTAAGTACCCTTCCCTTGACCTGTGAAAAACATTTCAAAAACTTGGGATGACCATAAAAAGCTCAGTAAGGGATATAAAAATATGGAAAGGAAACATGAGTACATGTATACATTAGAATCAATGAAATCATACTCTACTCATAAAACATAAGCACTTAAACATACCTCATAAAATCATGAATAAATCATAGAAATCATAAGACATAAAGGTAACTTGAGTCATTCATAACATTCTTACGTAGGGAGTAACCCTCTTGGTTACGTTTGGAATACCCATCACAGTATATTCCCTAAATCTCTTCAGAGAAACCTTAACGTTTAACTCCTTCGCATTACCCAATGCATTGGAGAGCTATATCGGGCTCACCCACCCTTAGTTTATCACGGAACCACCCGTCTTCATAATAATGCCCAAGAACCATAACATAATCGTATCACATAAAACATACATAAAGGAAACATAACATTTCCACATTTCGATCATAAGATATCAATACAACACATTGATATAATAAAAACATTATGAAAACCATTTTAATTACCAAAATGAAAGAAAAGTAAAACATGGTATTTATTTTTCTTTTTTAAAAAAAGGTATGGCTTGTAGAGGAAGCCAAAACTCAAATAATGGTCACGGTGGCGGAGAAGTCGTTGTCGTCGCATACGTATGACAAAAAAACATTCCTTTTTTCGTTTAGTAAAACGCTTCGTATAAAAAAGATTCCTTTTGAATAATCATAAAATTCAAAGGGGTTTATACACCGTATAAAATAA
Source organism: Viscum album (assembly GCA_963277665.1). Classification (NCBI taxonomy): domain Eukaryota; kingdom Viridiplantae; phylum Streptophyta; class Magnoliopsida; order Santalales; family Viscaceae; genus Viscum; species Viscum album. Next base: position 11,622,108 of record CAUJRU010000002.1, read on the forward strand.
AGTTGTTTATAAAACAAAATATGCCTCAATGAAAAGAGATTGAGATGGATTCCCTTACAAAGATCATTTTTAAATAAAATAGATCTATTATGTGTATTCACTATAAGTACACATAAAGAAAGTACAGATACAATATAGGACATAATAATATCATGACATAATTTAAAAGTAGGAGATTAACCCAAAGAATGGAAATTGGGTTAAGAAGTTCCCTTACCTCGTGTCCGACTTGACTCGATCATTCTTTATTCTCCTGAATAATGAACTTGAGTTAATTTCTACTTGCTTAAGAACCTTTTTCAACTTCATTATTCCTTTTATATCACTTATTACCCTGTTATGAACATTATGTAATCATTTAAGTTAATAACGGTCGTTTTGTAGATATTTGGTACTTGAGTCAAAAGTGAACTTCTTATATTTACAAGTTGTTCACGTAGTCAAATATCCATTATCTCAAGAATGATATTCATGATGTATATTCCATATATATCATATATATCCAGTATATAAATGCATTTATAATATTACATAATCATTTATAGGTAATAAATGAAATGCACCGTTCATGGAGACGGTAAGCCGTACGTACGCATGAATGCTACTTTCATTTCTATGTCATATTAATGGAATTAAAACTAAATGAGAGATAAGTATATTTTAATTATAGAATTATATTCATCATTTAGATGTAACATACATCATATATATCCATTATATATATGTACTTATAATAGTACATTACATTTGGGGATAAGAAATGAAATGCACCGTTCATGGAGACGGTAAGCCGTACGTACGCATGAACGCTACTTCCATTTCTATCTCATACTTTAATGGAAGTAAAACATAGTGATACATAATAGTATTATAATTCCAGTATGGTATCATATATAATATCATTAAATCTATCCTTTATACGTACCACATATGGTATTAACGATTCAAATCACTTTGAGGGGGCGGTAGTCCGCACTTCCTAAAATGAAGATATCGCGTTTACCCATAATGGAAACCATAACGGTATGCCATAAATGAAAAATACAGAAGCTTAAGGAAAACATAAACATATTATATATCATATATAAATATAGTGTCATCTTAATGGCCACCTTTGAAGGTGTTATATGAGTGTTGAACAATCATCATTTCGTGAGGCAGAAATTCGTCATCCACAGAAACACTATGTTCTTTAACCATTAGATGTAGGTGTGTGTAAGTGTAGCTCTAATACTTCTTATAAAAACATCCTAGTATATTTAGGATAATTTTTTTGTTACAAAAGAAATGAATAAAAAGATTTTAGGGGGTTGGAGAAGAAAAATAAAACAAAAGAACACAAGAGAAGACATTACCTTAAAATCAGGTAACTCTCTTTGATTTGAGCTCAAAGGCTTCCTTGGGAAGACTTATGCCCAAAGTGAGGCTTCTAGGAGTAAGAGAGGGATGTGGAGAGACAAAATGGGTAGTTCTTGGCCGAGACAAAGGCTTGAGAGGTGTGGGTAAGCAGGTAGAGGTGGGGGCCTTTTATAAGAGGAGAGGAGGGGCACTCTTGGAAAGTTACAAAATGTTACTTTATTTTCAAGTGATTTTCGGATTTTAAAGGTCCCACATTGATTTATTTCTAGGATAAGATGATAAGGGTTCTAAATATACTCATCCAATAGGTATTTTACAAGTTTAGGTCTTAGATTTTACATTATCTTCTTATTTTATTTAAATCGTTAAATAATGAGGTAATCGTTGCATCATCATGATGTCATAAATAATTTAATTTATTTAATGTGTAAAAAATATGAAAAAAATACTATGATGTAGGAAATATTTCTATATTTCCAATGAATATTTATAGTCCAAAATATCACCTATGTAGACATAATTAAAAATGTTTTACTCAGGTGATACATTCTTTGTTATATTTACTTTCTTTAAAAAAATAAAAAGATAACAAGTCACTTTCCTACAAAACTGATTCCATGGGGTCCCCAAGTTTGGAACAAGGCATCACATGGTCGGACATGAGACAACCAGTAGAATTAGGACACATGTTGGTGTCATTTATTATTATTATGATATTATTTTATTATCCTTAACTACCCGGTTACTCATTAATCAAGATAATTAAAGATAATTATCGTCGTTACTATTCATAATGTCCAAAAACAAAAGAGTCTTGATTCCATAATTTTTACCTTCTGATTCCAAATATGTAATCCATTTTACCAAATTCCTAACACAGAAATTTCAATAATTGATTTAAAAATAATTCTCGTTGTCAAAACAAATAGCGGGTTTTTTTTAAACAATATCTATGAAAATTTTGGCATTAGTTTATGCCCAAATCCAAAGTGAAATTAATCCTAATGAACACCATTGGATTAAATTGTAAAAATATATTCAAATTAAACTTTAAGACAAATGAAAAAGATAATCTAACCATATAATTAAATTAGATGAAAAAGTAGTTTTGATGTAAAATGCAGTATTTTCACTATTCATTAAAAAATGAACATTGTCAAAAAAATACCAAAAATTTATCCAATGTAAATTTCAATGTCCAAATCATAAATAATATGTTTATTTTGACAAATAGGGCTTATAAAATTGTCAAAAGTTTGATTTAAATATGGTTTTCTATCAAAAGGTAGTAAAACAATCTTTTTAAAAATATTAGTGTATTCCATGCTTAAGATTGGATTTATTCTCATTTTAAGTCTCTAAAACACTATATAATTTATAAATAGATAGATAAAAATATCCATTATTCATTACTTACTTGGTATGTTACAATTATTATTTAAATAAAAGTCATTTTTAAACAACAACGCGATGTTTTTCACTGTTCATTAAAAATTAAAAGTTTTCAGAAAAATACCAAAAACTCACAGTTAGATAATTTTTATATTTAGAATTTAAAAATTATTTCTATTTTACCAAACTCAATACATTTATGTTTCATTAATTAATTTAAAATTAATTCCCGTTGTGAAAACCAGAAAGCGGGTTTTTAAGAAGTAAAAACTATCAAAAGATTGACATGTGTTTATATCCAATTTAAATGTGAAATTACTTCCAATGACCAAAATTATATAAAATGATAAAAATATAATCTATATATACTCTAAAACCAATTAATAAGATAATCAAACAATATAAATAAATTTTGAAAAAAGGCAGTTTTGAATTAAAACACAGTATTTTTCACTGTTAATTAAAAAATAAAACTTCTCATTAAATTACCAAACTTTCACCCTAATCTAATATTGGTATTCTGAATTCAAAAATTAATTCAATTTCACAAAATTTAATTTATAATAGTGTCTAAAATTTTATTATTGTTCACAAAAGGACATAATAAGTAGTTCATGTTTCAAAATAGTACTTATATTTTAATGAAACTTATACATTTTCGTATAAATATGGTTTATTTATGTGATAGAATTATAAATTACATTTAAAATTTATTTTTTATTATTCGTATTACTATATTTAATTGTTATGTTATAAATATATCATTTGAATAATTAAAGTGTTGTTTCATAGAAACTCAATCTTTTATATAATGTAAGCCAAGTCAGTGTTGCATGCAATATAAGCTATTGAATTAATTTAATGATTTAAATTCCTATGAAATCTTGGGGTGTTATAATGTACAAATCAAAAGACCACTCCTAGAAGGTTAAAAATTAATAACAATGGAGGTGTCTCAAAGAGAAATTTATGCCTTCTAAATTATGATTCCTCCATGTTATTTATTCTCATGTCATTGATCTATAACTATGATATCATTTTAAAAATATTAAAATAATATTTCATTTATGATCTAATTTATTTATTAAAATTATATATAGATTAGTTTTATCATCATATAAACTCTCTTAAAAATCACATTCACTCATGGTAATTTTAAACTACCTAAGTGAATAATTATGTTTTATTTCCAATTATAACTCCCATAGTTGTCCTTAAAAATGATTTTAATATATTTATATACAAATTAGAATAATGTTTGAAATTTTGTAATGATAAAATATCTATGATATTATTAACATTAAAATAAACTATAATGGTTCATTTGAATTTCTTAAAAACTATTTTTTAAAGAAAGGTATCTTAAATTATAACTATCTTAGAGTATCTAATAAATTATTGAAATCCAATAGTACTAAAATGACATTACCCACTACATTGTAACTTCTGAAACTTAAGAAACCCTATAAAAAACATCATTTATAATCACTATTATAATAATTCATTTTTAGAGTTGTGGACTAAACAACTCTAAATGATAAATGTGAGCAACATCAATCTAATAAATGTATAATATATGATAAAAATTTATTATAATAAATTAAATAAATATTAATAAGGTTCTATATTATGATATTATCCTATGTAATTCAACTATTCAGAAGGGTATAAGAGTTTAAAATTGAGTTAGACTTGAGTTAAGGGGATGCAATTCCTAGTGGATCGTGTATACATGCTGAGAGGGGGGTGAATTAGTGTGAAAAAGTTTTACTAATTTATTTTCTTTTAATTTTTACCCCCTTTTGAATTATAACATTTTAATCTATTAGGATGAATAGATATTCCCTGTTAAAAAACACTATTATACCATGTGCAAGATAAATAAGTAAATAAAACACAACACACAATATTTTAACAAGGTTTTCCCCCCAATTTGGGTGAATACATCCTTACTATGTTGAGGGTAATCATAGACATAGAATATCCACTAGAATATCAATCAATAATTATAATTAGGTTGGTCAGGTATCATTTTGAAACTATATAGGGCAGATATCAACCACTTCCCAAACTATACCAGTATCCAACTAGTGTTCTTTATACTGGAATCCCACCAATGTAATTTATACTGGTATCCCACCAGTGTACATAGACACAAAACCAATAAAATGAGAAAAATCACACAAACATTAGGCTGCCACTACAACATATAACTAATCTTCCTCTTTGACCCACTTTTATAAGTTGATTCTTTACTTGCTTACTTACACTTAAAGTATTCAATCGCCACTAAATATAGTCAATAAAATTATATGAGAGTCATCCTAGTACTCTTCTAAATGAGTAGAAGATATAAATTCCACTTCATCTCACTGTAATAATATAATTATCACCTAAAATGTATTCAAGATATTTCAATTTATCTTCTTCCTTGATTCAATGAAATATATCCCTTCAACTCAAACACATACCGCTAATAGTATTTTTAAGGTTCTTTATGCATGAAAGAATTTGATTATATTTTAAAGTAAACAATATTTCATGACTTTTGTTCTCATAATCATGAAAGTATTAAACATGCATTACACATTCCTAATGCAACAATTCAAGTGTGTTCCACTCACATTCTTATTCACAAAATAGTTTACATGCAAATACTTAATGCATGTAATTATCCCCACTTTTATATGCGTTATTTGTGAAATAACACATGAACAACTCACTAATTCTTCTTTTTTAAAATAATCAAAATATTCATGAAACACATTCATGGTACTTTATCACTTTTCACAACACTTCCACTAAACACACATAGACTCCATGCACTACATGTTATGTATTAATGCTATACATTAGATGAAGCTCTCTCAATATAGTATACAGGTTCCCTGTGAAATCCTTTATACAATAGTATAAGAGGAATTTTCTCAAGTATTCTTTCATGAAAACTCAATATCACATAATACCATAACTATGAACATAATAAAGTTCCTTTATGCATGGATAACATTCCTTGGATGATTATCAAGAACATTATGTAAATAATAATGCGGGTTCTTTGTATTTTCTCTTGAATACCAGGGTGTGTTTAGGATTTTTATTCCTTCATGCTAACCAAATCATGAATTATCAATTCATCATGAAATTATAAATCTAGAAAAAAACTCAATATTACTATGAAAAATAACTTCAAATGTAGCTAGAATAAGTGAAGGTTCACAGAACCAAGTTCATCTTTATGCGATCATGAAGACCTAGAAAAGATCATAATGAATACAGAGTGTTTTCTTTTATCTGTTTCATTCTCACATATTTATAATATTTGGGTTAAGATCATATTTTTCAAATTAATAGGGTTTGGGGTATTTATAGATGAATTTCATCGACTTACTCTACCAACTCATCATAATATGTGCACTACCTCTCTTCTTCTATACATACTGAATATTCTGCAAATGCTATTTTGGAAAATCACCATATTTTCAAAAAAATATCTCCAAAGCTTAGGACATATTCTATGCAGTTTGTCCTTCATCATAACTTATAATATAGCTTTAATCATGTAGTATCTTTGACTGATAATACACAACATTGTCATGAGCTCGGATTGATCTCTAAATGATGTGGAATGATACTTCAATGCACGCAAATACCTTCGAAGGACAAAGTTTAATGTTGATCTAGTGTTGATTGGATGGTCCTAATATAGCAGATAAAATAACCAACATTTTATATGTAACTTTTAAGGTGGATCTATCATTTATGATATTTTTAAATCACACATCGGTTCTTCACTCGGTTTCACACTGATTTCAAATACTATTTGATTCATCCACCACTAAAGTCAGAACCAAGGTTAGCACCTAGATACACTTCACACACCCACATGGGGAGAGCACACCTTATTTCCCCCTACATACCACCCATGATAATCTGATGGGTTTTATGCATCCAACATTCTCATGCACTCCCCCTACCTACCAATAGGCCTTCTTCCTCCATGAAATCTTTTTGATTTGGCTATCCCAAATAGTAAAGGTATCCTCACACATGTGTAGGATTGATTTGATTCGTTATATCAATTGTTTGTAATGGTATTTAATAAAGTATTTAAAAAATGTTATCCAAAATATAAATCTTAATATCAAATTCTAGGCCACAACTCTCTACATCTACATTTCAAATTTCCATTTTTTATTTCTATAATTATGTAAATTCCAAAATTTCATTTCTCAAATTCAATTAATCACTTTTAATCACCTTATTCAAATTATGTAACAATCTTTAGTCTCAAAACATATCTTACACAAGTCTTATCCATTAAGAATAGCTCTACAATCATCATATTTAATGTTCCTTTATTTAAAGAAACACCTATTCAAGTTAAAATATCATTTCTAGCATATGAATAATTCTCAATAATAATTCAATGGAAGAAAAAAAATTCTTCAGTCATTGAAACATTGACATTTTATAATACAAACACATTAACAATAAATAAAACACAATTACTTCAATCAATTTGGGTTCTTTAGGGAAATATCTAACATTCCTTTTTCATTCAGTTTATAATCCCACCCCCTATCACTTTCATTTATGTTATTTATATGTTTATATACATATTTCCTTGATATATAATAATTTATTCTCCATTTATTTTCAAGTGATATATTATTATTTCTAGTTTCCTTAACAATATTTTCTTTAAATTTAACCTAACCAAGGGAACACTTATATTTCTTATTCATTTTTATGTTTCGAACTTAAAAAGACTATTAAATTTTTATGATTTACAAAAAAAACTCTTTATTTTAACATAAAATATATTATTTCATTTATATTTTTGGGGATACCTAAGCTCTTATCTCCTTAAAATATTATTTACCATTTAATAAAATTTTAATAAATGAGTAAAATTTTATAGCTTCTTATTTATCTTTTATTATTATTTTTCATTATCTTTGATCTCAATTTACATAAACCATAATTTTTTATTCAATTATGAATGTACAATATTTAATAATCCCTTATTTTCTTAGGATCCTATATAATACCTAAATAGTTAAAGATTTATGGATTTATTATGTAACTAATTTCTTTCTTATGGGTTTATTTCAGGTTTATGCTTTATGTATGTTTCCATATTTATAGAATACATATTTATGAAATACTATGATGTAATGGGTGGGCCTGGAATTATACATCCCCATAAATGATTATAAAATTCTTACATATCATGAGATACTATGTATGGTGCATGAGAAATGATCCTAGCACATTATGTTATTCTGTCATAAAAGTAAACCTCAATTATGTTTTTGATAACATGTTTCATATTTGTTCCAAATTCTTATGATCCTCATGATTACCATGTTTATTTGATGTCATTCCCTTATGTCATTTTTCTATGTGATGATTTATTATCCTTCTATTTATGATTTTATGTTAATATTATTGACTCATATGATATCTCATGCACCTTCTTAATTTGATTATCCTCTTACTGAGCTTTTTAAAATCATTCCTTATTTTATGTATGTGTAAAAACCTAACTCTAGTAATCCAAACCTGGTGTTTACTTTATTACATTAGTAAAAGATACAAGGGATCACACCACATATGATTGATTAAATTAGAAGTATTTAAAAACTAGATAAATACTTGATTACCATATTAAATTTCAAATAAAAAAATATTGCATAATAAATATTCTTATATCCTTGAAATAAATAAAAATATCCTTCTTAATTTCATGGGGAAAGAAATAAAAATAAAGGATGATCTCAGATTCTCAGTAAGGGTTATATACAATAGAATCTATCATGAGTAAATATGGAATAATAAATATGGAAGAGTGGATAATCAAAACACATGTCAGTCAATAAATAAATTTATTTTAATGAATATCCCTGGATAATATCAACATATAAATCACATGGATAATGGAAACTGAATTATCAATAAAGGAAATGTATAATACAAAAATTCATGAACTTTATATCATGTTCTTGTACAATATATCATGAATATTTCCATCAAGGCTTCATCCAAGACATCATTCTTAATAAATGGGTAGGTGTAAACTACATACTCATATAATATGGGATTCATACTATTATGTCTCATGATACTTGTTAATGCATCAAGGGGATGCCTATAACCAGACTCCACCATCACTTTCACATCTTATGAATTCATCATATATTGATTAATCAATACAATTCATTCTAAAACTCACTTATAAGTCAATATTTATCCGTATTGAATCAAGAATATCGAATATTTCTCTAGTCAATGAAATAACTTTCTGAATAAACATCCTTCAACTGATAATGTATATAGAAGTGATATACAATTAACACATTATCAATGTAATAGAAATTATATTCAATTTATCCATGATATTGAAAATAAGGACATGAAGGAGAAAAATAATTTCCAATGAATAATGGAGTGTGATATAGAACATGATCTCAAAAAAGTAAATAATCTCAAAATAATGTATAATCCATTACTAATAAATGATAACAGAAGACCATTGATTCATAATAAATAATGGTTTCTTATTAAAACTAATTTTTAAAATAAAATATAATCAATACATTAAAATAACTTCCTTGTAACATCATAAGATAACGGAGTTTTAAATCACTTTTCAAAATTTTTTCATTCCTTTAAGAAAATAAAACCTTATTTTTTATATTATTTTAAATAAAAATTCCCAAAATATTGTGAAAAAAAAATTAAAATAAACATAGAAATATGTAACATAATATTGAAAATTTATAACAACTACAATGGTTGGAATAGGTGGTCATCTTGCATATGTAAAAAAACCGTCTTTTTTATTTTTATAAATATTTGAAAATAAACCATATGGTAAACATTGAAAAGATTTATTTTTAATAATTTGTAAAGAATATCAAAAATAGTTTAAAACTAACTTTATTATCCTTATAAGAATAAATAATAACATTCTTGAAACATTTAAAAGAACCTCTACATGGAAGAAAAAGAGTTGGAAGGAAGACATTAAAGTAAGATTTTTTTAAAAGAAAGTCTATTACATGTAATATACTTCTTGACTCTTGATCCAATAAGAGAATAAATGGAAAATATGTGAACTCAAAACATAACTAGAGAAGGGTAAAATATATGGGGTTTAATATATTATGATCATATAATTTTCCAAAAGTAATCTAAACATATATGATCTCGAAATAAATGGTTGTTCAGATAATTTCTCTAAAATTACTTCGGTATATTGTTTATGTTTAAAGGTGTTATAAAATGGTTAAATTGTCTCTATAATGTTGATAAATACATTAATATAATTTTAATTAATTATATACAATTTTATAATCACCTATTCATTTTGTTAATAGAAAAATGAATCACAATGCTTTGCGAAGGTGGTAGTCCACACGTACACATGAGCGATGTTATCATTTTACAATGGATGGGAGGGTAAGATGGTATGTGATATGATTTATTTATATAATAATAATTAAATAATAAATATAATATATATTGATTAATTATACCCTTATAACCATCCATGAAAGTAGTGATTAAAAAGAATTACACCGCTACATGGAGATGGTGGGTTGTACGTATGCACGAGTGATGACTTCATTTTCAATGGGATTGAAAGGAGGTGGAAAATGTTTGTCCCATAATCACAATAAAATCTTAGTATATTGGAGATACTGTATTAATTATGTTATGATAAATACAATATATTAAGTGGAATCTGAGTAAGGAATAAACTTTGAAAGAGTTGGGTCAGATAATTACTTCTTCTTTGAGAGACCTCCTCTAGATTACATCTTAAGACTACATTATATGGTCTTAGGGTAATACCAAGAGATAAATAAATAATTTAATTAATCTAGAAATGTTTTTTGTGTAGGTATTATCTAATATTTATGACTCAATGTTTGTTAATAAGAAAGAAGAAGAGGTTCCCTTTTATAAGTGAGAAGAGGGACAGATATGGAATTACTTCAAATATTTAAATAATACGAAGTCATTTTCTTGTGAAAGTTGTAAAAAATCATATATTTAAAGATGATAAGGTTAATGTTGAAATAAAACCAACCAATGATGTTTAATAAAGTTCTTTGTGTAATATTTAATTTTTTCCCTTTATTTTTAACCCTTTTAACTCATTTTATCCTTAACTGAGGTGACAAATATTTACTACGATTACTATTCATTATGACCAGAAAAAAATGTTTAAATTATTGACTAATAATTATTATTCTAACTAAAAATATGGAATCCATTTTACCTGATTCAACTCATATAATTTCCAGAAATTAATTTTAATATAAGTTCACAAAATGTAATGAAAACTTTTTTTAGAAAAATGATTGTTTTAAGAATAAAAATGATTTTATAGTAAAATAAAGTATAAAATTTATTATAATGAAATTAATTGGATTATATTAAATAAAATGAGACTTAGTTTTATTTAAAACTAAACCAAAACCGAATGTAACCTTGTAAATACTTGATTAATAGAAAATAAATAGAAATAATTTTTATTTGAATAAAAACATTACTTAGATTTCTAAAAAGTTAAGCATATAATTCTAACATCAACATCATATTTTTATATAAATTAAATTAAATATTAAATATTTTTTTCTATCAATTTTTTCATAAAATTTCATTTCTATATCATTATAATGTTGTAAAAATGACAGTTTTGTTGTAAAATTGGAATTTTTACTATTTACCCTAAAAACAATTATTTTTAAAAAATCTCAAAAAATAACCCTAATATAATATTGAAATTATGATTTAAAAAATAAAATTAATTTAATCAAATTAAATTTATAAAATTTGATAATTTAGTTTTTAATTGCATTCTTAAATAAATTTATGTGCATTATGTTATTGTTTCTTTATAAAGAAAATATTACATACTATAATCGAATCTCAGGTGTTACATTCTTACCTCCATTAAAAATTTCATACTAAAAATTTACAAAATTTCACTTCATGAATACTTGTGTGTAGTTATTCATCATAACTTCTTCAGGTTCCCACATTTCCTCTTTTATCTTATGATTTCTCCTATGTACCTTCACTAATCGAGTCATATGATTTTGAAACACTTGTTATCTAGTTTCAATATTATGGATAGGATATTCATAGTAAGATAAATAAAGTTCTAATTCTATTTAAATAGAGGTCAGAAAATGCATTGGGTTTGGGATTTACTTCCTTGATAAAGATATATGGAACACATCATGAACTTTATAGTGACTCATTGGAATTTCCAAATGGTAAGCCATAACTCCAATTATTTCCAAAATTTCAAAAGTTTCAATGGACATAAGACTCAGTTTACCTTTATTTCCAAAACTTTTAACACCCTTACATGGAGACACTATTAATAAAACATGATCCCCTACATGAAATTCCTTATCCTTCCTTCGGTTATCAACGTAGGTTTTTGTATAGTTTGATATCCCTTGAAATGACTTTGAATAGTCTTTACTTTCACTATTTCTTACTCAACAGGTTATAGGACTAAAATATTCTTTTTACCAAATTCATCCCAATAATTTGGTGTATAAAACATTTTCTCATATAATGCTTAATTGCGTTGTCAAGGCGCATCAAATTAGTGTTAAGTTTTACTAGAATTTCTGCAGTATAGCATTAACCCTAGATCGTCTCTCGACGGAGCCTTAGATTATTAATTTCAAAAGATGTTCTAATTATAAAACTAAAAAGGGGAATGGGGTTTTATAAAACTTGGTTTTTGATTATTTGAAATAGAAATTCAAACTATATTACTAAGTGAGAGAAACTGGTTGGAGAAATCATGATCAACCTGGGTAAGTGTCCCTTGATGCTCAATCCGTAATCACTCTCAAGGGAATTGGTAGGATCATTGATTACATGATTTTATACACACTGAAACCTATATTATATGAGTTCAAACTAGGTTACCACCTAGGATTTGATCGATCAATGATATTGATTATCGGTGATCGCTCAAAATCAACAAACTTGAATCGATGTAAAAATGGACTCAACCAAGGCATGACAACAACAACGTGATGAGATGACCAGATTTGTGTCAATGATAATATTTCCACATGAAAATAACATGAATATTCATGGGTTCAAGCTCCTAGAATTTATCAACCGATATAATCCATTCGCACACTCATGAAAGGGAGGGGGCGGGAAAAAAGGCAACTGCACTCAAATCATCACAAGATCCGGGTTATGCATGAAAGCATGTGGATTCTTGTTCCTTTGATTTTTATTTGATCATACCAGAATAAAAAAATTCATAAGGTATAAATTAAAAACAATTTACAAAAACCTGTAAATTCAATTACCTTAAGAATATTACAAGTGTGGAGCTCGGGATTACAACAATGGACACCCCCCAAATTGATCACTAAGAAACTTAGAAGTGCATGAGGGAGAAGAGAACTAAAATGGGTGAATATAGCTCTCAATTTCGACTCACCCTTAACCCTAGTCTTGAAGCCTTAGATAATGGGGGTGAGAGGTGATTTTATTGACATACTTCTCATAATTTTCACAAAAGAAGTCAAGTGCCTAGGGGGTTAGGTCACTATTCATGGCAGACTTCTTACTCCATCTTTATCTGGCAGGTTGACTGACCAAAACGTGTGAAAATGACTTCAAATTCGTTTTATAGGTGAGTATTCGAGTTATCTGTTCATGGGAGGTGGAATCAGCCCAATTGGATCTCTGAGTCCCGAGTTATGGCCTAAATACAGAAGAGTGGTCCAATCTTTCTCGCCCAGAATTGCTCACCTTGTGGGCCTATTATGGGCCTTTTAATAGGAGAATTGGGCTCCATGGTATTATATAGAAATGTATCCCACACAATTTTACATTCATATGCCAATTTTTATCCCAATTTAATGCACGTAGTATCCACAGTACATATTTATGTCCACATAAATGCTTGGTCCCTTGCGCAGTTTGGCCCGTTTTGCTTGATTTCCATCGTGGGCTCTCTGAATCACCTCCTCCTACAATGTAAACACTTAAACAAGTAAAATCAACCTATTAAATAGTAATAAACATTAATTCATTTAATCAAACATTAAGTGCAATTTATTATTATATTTGGGATATTCATTACAAAACCAGTTTAAAACAGTGGTGTAAGGGTGAAATAAAGTAGTGAATTGTGGTACGATCACACCCCCACACCTAAAAATTTTCACTCCTAGGAAAAGTCACATATCCAAATAAAATGATTCATATATATATTCCCAAAATTGTGAAGATTTAATATTTGAGGAAATTTTAATTAAAGTAATGTGATTAATGCACGAACCACACCAAGGAGTTCTTCCTAGTGAAAATAGAAAAAGATGTCTCATAAATCATATCATAGTGAAATTCAAAAAGATTCATGATACAAAATTGAGAAAGGAATTCATGAGTCAACCATGACACTAACTCTCCATGTGTGTGTGTGTGAAAACCATTCCATTCTATTCTTTCCACTTGCTATCCAATAAATATAGGTTATTTTAACATTTTTCAGCTTAAATGATTTTGTCCACCGAACCTACCCTACATCCTTTGCAATCATATTTCAAGACCCACTCACTTAAGAATTACCAGAAATCAAACCATATTCTCCAAACCTAGATATCCCAATATGTTGCACATTTCATCACTCCCCTCATTTATTTATTTGTTTAGAAGTTGCATTTGGAACAAATATCACACTCATCTCTCAACCCTAGTTTGATCTCCTCACGACACTAATTGCAATAGTTATAACAAGATCAAAGGTTGAGGAGGAGTGGTTTTTGACTTTCCCAAGACACAACCAATCTTTTTTTGAGGGCGTACAATAGTCAGACATTGGGTACACACGCATAGGTCAATCAGGTACAGTAATGAAACAGATCGGATAAGGAAAAAACGTATGGAAATATCATTTAAAGATGAAAAATATTAACCTAACATATATTTACCTTATATTAAGTAAGAAATATTCACACTTTTTGGTTTGGTGAAAAAATATGTGGAGATATTAGTGACATGGTTTTCTGAAAAACTACTCACACAAGGGGAATCAATCATCTCAAAGGTTTCACATAGATACAACCATTTATATCATTGAAAGAAAACCAATTCACTAAAAATCACTCCATGATGTTAAATTCATACAGACATTATTTTTTTCCCTTCGTTATGGTATTTTTAATTTCCCCCCTTTATGGTCACCACATCATGGAACTTTGAAATTTTTTATGGGGAAAAAATAAAAATACCATAAATAAGGGAAAAAAATAAGAAAGGAGAAAGAAAATAGAAATCCTAATGAACCTGAAAAGATGGGGAAAAGTGAAAATACTATAAAGTAGGCAGAAAAAGAGAAGAAATAAAAAAACGATGAATATTCCTATCTATCCCAGGAATGTACCCATCCCCCCACACCTAGAATGTGTAGTGTCCTCACTAAAATAATTGAGAATGTGAGAAGCATAAAACCTGGTTCGTTTTGTTGGTGTGATGCATCGACAAGGTGGATTTCCTCCACCGAATTCTTCTAAAAATCCTTATAGAAGTGTTTAAGTCACTGCCCATTGACGGTAATACTTCATCCACTATGTTCATGAAAAATTTGTATTGCACCAAAAGGGTAAACATTATTAACAGTATAAGGACCGAGCCATCGGGAACAAAGCTTACCTGGGTGGAGCTTAAGCCTGGAATTGTACATGAGGACCTTCTCACCAATATGGAACATCTGATGGTTAATCATTCTTTCATGGATATCCTTTGTCTTCTCTTTATAGATCTGGGAGTTCTCATATTCATCACGTCAAATTTCTTCCAAATCTTGAATCTGCATCTTTCTTTGCTCACCTACATCTGAAAGGTTCATATTACATTGTTTAACAGCCCAATATGCACGGTGTTCTACCTCAACCAGGAGGTGAAAATCCTTTCCAAACACAATTCTATATGGTGACATTCCTATTGGGGTTTTAAAAGTTGTACGGTATGCCCAAAGTGCATCATCCAAGTGAAAAATCCAATCTTTCGTATTGGGTTGTGCCGTTTTTTCCAAGATTTGTTTAACTTATCGATTTGATATTTCTGCTTGTCCATTAGTTTGGGGGTGATATGAAGTGGAGGCTTTATGATCAACCCCATACTTACGAAGCAAATTTTTCATGTTGCGATTGCAAAAATGTGAACCCTGATCACTAATAAGGAATCTTGGTAAACCAAACCTACTGAAAATTTGGGACCTCACAAAATCAACAACCACTCGAGAGTCATCGGTCCTGGTGGCCTTTTTTTCCACCCATTTAGATACATATTCAATATCCAATAAGATGTATACAAATCCAAATGAATTTGGAAAAGGCCCCATGAAGTCAATGCCCCATGCATCAAAAATTTCACAGAATAACATGGGTTGTTGGGGAATTTCACTCCTCTTTGAGATATTCCCTGTGAATTCAAAACGACTACATGACTTGAAAAATCTATGGACATCCCTATACAATTTTTTCCAATAAAGTCCTGAGTAAAGGACCTTTCGAGCTATACGTTGAGAGCCAAAGTGGCCCCCACAGGCCAAAGTGTGGCAGAATGTCAAAACAGAGGTGAACTCATGGTCAAGGACACCCCGATGAACTACTTGGTCACTATAAATTCTCCACAATTATGGGTCATCCCAAATGTACCAACGAGAATCATGCTTAATTCTATGGTATTTTGAAATGCTGAAATCAGTGGGGACCCTAAATGTTGCTATAAAATTCGCAATGTCCGCATACCAGGGGGTAAGGTCCACAACATCACAAAGGTTATCATGAGGGAAGAATTCTCATATGGGTAGGGGTGAGTCAACATGATAGTCCAATGGTGGGAAAATCCAACTAATGTGGTCAGCTACAACATTTTCCACCCCCTCTTATCTCTAATCTCAAGGTCAAACTCTTGGAGGAGGAGCATCCACCGTATGAGATGGGGTTTAGCTTCAGGTTTCTTTAGGAGGAAACGAAGGGTAGCATGATCAGAAAAGACAATGATTTTTGACCCAATAAGATATGAACGAAATTTTTCCAAGGAAAAAACAATAGAAAGAAGTTATTTTTCAGTGGTTGTGTAGTTCTCCTGGGCAGGGTCAAGGGTACGTGAGGCATACGCAATGACAAGAGGAGCCTTCTCAACCCTTTGTGATAAAAATGCCCCAACTACAAAGTTAGAGGCCTCACACATAAGTTCAAAGGGGAGATCCCAACTTGGTGGTTGGATGATGGGAGGTGATGTGAGACTCCTTTTTAGTGAATTGAAAGCATCCTCACAATTTTTATCAAACACAAACTCAGAATCCTTTTGTAATAATCGGGAGAAGGGAAGTGCGATCTTACTGAAGTCTTTAATGAATCGGTAGTAAAAACCAGTATGGCCCATGAAATATCGCACCTCACGAACACATTTTGGATATGGAAGGGTTGAAATTAATTCAATTTTAGATTTATCAACTTGAATTACTTTATTTGAAATGACGTACCCAATAACTATCACATGCTCAACCAGGAAATGGAATTTCTCATAATTTAAAACAAGATCTTTTTCAATGCAGCGGCAGAGGATAGAACCTAGGTGTTCCAAACAATCATCAAAATAAGAACCATATACTGTGAAATCATCCATAAAGACTTCCATACAACTCTCAAGGTACTCAGAAAAAATACTCAACATACATTGCTGAAAGGTACCAGGAGTATTACATAGACTGAATTGCATCCTTCTGTATGCAAATGTGCTGAATGGACAAGTAAATGTTGTCTTTTCTTGATCCTCAGGGGCTATATGGATTTGTAAATAACCTGAATATCCATTAAGGAAACAATAATGGGACTTACCAGCCAATCATTCTAACATTTGGTCAATAAAATGTAAAGGAAAGTGGTCCTTCCGCGTGGCTTGATTCAGTCGATGGTAGTCAATATAGACTCACCAACTGTTTTGCACACATGTTGGAACCAATTCATTCCTTTCATTTGACACAACTATTTTTCCTGTTTTTTAGGCACAATTTTCACTGGGCTAACCCATTTACTATTAGATATAGGATAAATGATCCTTGTAGCAAGTAATTTACTGACTTCATATTTTACCACTTCAAGGAGAGTGGGATTCAACCGGCATTGATATTGTCTTACGGGCTTAGCCTCATCATCCAAAATTATATGGTGCATACAAATAGATAGTATAATCCTAGGAATATCAGCCAATGTCCATCCTATTTCCTTTTTACACTCTTTCAAAAGTTTGAGCAGTTTCGATTCCTGTTGTGGAGAGAGGTTATTGGAAATAATGATGGGAAACTGTTCAATACCCTCAAGATATGAATATTTTAAATTAGAAGGAAGTTTTTTAAGTTCCAACACCGGGGGTTTTTGGACTGAGGGAGGGGATTTAGGGGGAGTAAGGTCTATTAAACTGTCTATCTTCTCGTGTTTATTATCTAAATATAGAGAATATATTGAAATGAGATTTGCAAAATCATCGACGGTCATGGGTACCTCAGAATGAACACACTCATCAATTAAATCACAAAATATAAACTTTTTAGAACCCACAAAACACTCAAAACATGAATCAAAACTCAAATCATCCAAGGGTGAAGAAAAAAAAATGAATCAGAGTTTGGGTTGAGGAGAGAATTGTGTGTTTGTGCATCATTTGAGAGAACTTCCATCGAATAGATAGGAAGAGTGGAGTACTCTTCAACAGGGTGTTTCGTAGCTTCAAGGATGTTAAAACTTACCTTTTCTCCTCTGAATTCCATGGACAATGTACCATTGGGAACATTGATGATCGTCTTTGCTGTTTTGAGGAATGGCCTCCCATGTATGAGAGGAGTGAGTCCTTGGGTTCAGGTATCTTCCATCTCGAGAATGTAGAAATCAGTGGGGAAGATGAGATTCTTCACTCTTACAAGGACATCCTCAATCACTCCTATTGGATGCGTTTTACTCCGGTTGGAAAGTTGCACGACAATGCCTATTGGTTGAAGCTCTCCAACCTGTAGAGAAGTATACACGAAGTGAGGCATTACATTAATGGAAGCACCTAAAACTAGAATAACATCAAAAAAGAAAGTCTCCCCTATGGTACACGGTATTGTGAATGTTCCTGGATCCTTGCATTTGGTTGGCATTGCTGGTTGAATCAAGGCCGAGACATTACTCCCCAAGTTGACTCTCTCATTCCCCTTTAGCCTTCGTCTATGGGTGCAAAGTTATTTAAGAAATTTGGAATATTGAGGGATTTGTTTAACTGCATCCAATAAAGTAACTTTAACTTGAACTTTTTTAAATTTATCCATTATTTCAGTATCAATATCATTGTCAAAGTTTTTATTATATTTAGAGAGTCTTTGAGGGAAAGGAAGATGAATGGATTGTTCATGGGAATCCTTAATGATAATTTTATTTCCATTTTTACTTTGTTTTTTTTTCATTGTAATCTTTTATGGGTGGAGAATGAGTGCTTTCAAGAGGGGGACATACCTGTTGCATAGAATCAGTAGAAGAAGAAACTTCTTTACCACTACGAAGTGTAACTGCACATACATTACCTTTATCCTTTGGATTGGAAATGGGTTGGGATGGTAGTTTCCAGAACCTTTCATCTTAAGCTCACCGATGGTGTTCTCCAATTTCCCCACTTGAGTTCGTAGGTCTTGAATTGCCGATTGTGTGGTATGTTGGAACTGGAGGTTCTGGGTTTCCAGTTTCTTCACCATATCCTCAAGGCTTGGTTCATATTTGGGAGGAGGAGGATTGTTTTGAGATGTTGATGGATAAGAATGTTGCATAACTTGTCCTTGTTGATACCAATTCTACTTGGGGTAGCTTGAGTTTCCTCCTTATCGATACTGGGGTTGTTCTTGCCACACGGGGTTTGGATTTGGCTAGAATTGTTCTTGATTGAAGGGAGGTGCTTGTTGGAATAGATGCCCTAGAAATACGGTTGTACAAGACTCGGGTGAATCCTGAATTTGTGGGCACTGGTCAAAAAAATGAGAATTTTCAGAACAAATACCACAGTATAATGGAATAGGAGGAGATTGTGAGTTACCTTGTGCTTGAGATAATTTCCTTAAAAGTGTATGCATCACATCAAGTTTAGTATCTACCTTTTGTTTTAGGACTGAATTAATTACCTCATGAACTCCTCGAGTTGGTGCAATTTCTCGTGTAACAAATTGTTGTGCATTTTGAGCCATGTTGGCTATTAATTCACGAGAGGCGGAAGGAGTTTTATTAACTAGGGAACCACCAGCTACAACATCAATCATTCCAAGATCCATGGGAATAAGTCCCTCATAGAATTATTGGATTAATAGTTGTTCACTAATCTGGTGGGGGGGGGGAATCTTGAGAAAAGTCTTTTGAATCTCTCCCAATATTCATGAAGGGTCTCTCCTTGTGATTGCCTAATTCCACAGATTTCTTTCCTAATTGATGAAGTTCAGGAGGCAGGGAAGAAATTCTCCAAAAAGAGTCTTTTTAGGTCATTCCAGCCCCCAATTGTGGTAGGAAAATAGTATATCCAATCTTTGGCTACACCATCAAGGGAGAAAGGGAAGGCCCTAAACTTAATTAGGTCCTTAGAGACATTTAGGGGTTTCATGGTAGAGCACACTATGTGAAACTCTTTGAGATGTTTGTGAGGGTCCTCACCAGGAAGACCATGGAATTTGGGAAGTAGGTGGATGAGGCATGATCTCCGCTCAAAGTTGGTTTCTTCCTCAGGATATTGGATGTACGCAGGTTGGTACTCCACATCAGGGGTGGTCAGTTCTATTAAAGTTCAATTATTTGCAGCCATGTTTTCTTGGGTTTGATTGGGTTCAATTTTGGATTGGTTTAAGAACACTTGAGGTTAAAAAAGGGTTTCCTCAATATTACTTGATTGACCTTCTCTAGATGCCTTGATTTGTGTGTGAAGTGACTTTTCAATTTCAGGGTCAAATTCAAGTAGTGTTTCTTTACCAGATCGGGTCATGCAAATAATTTGTGAAGGTTTTTTTTGAATATGGATAAAATCAATTAATAAGGGTGAAAAGAGAATATAATTTTATAATACATAATTATAGATAGGGAGATGGAGAATAAGAGAGATAGATATAGAGAGGGAGAGAGAACACACCAAAAACAACCAAAAATAAAAGACAAAACCCAAAACAAAAACAATCAAATGGGAGTGGGGTATTTAAAGGAGTACTAATTAAGAAGTAAAATAAATAAATAAAAGGAAATAAAGAAAAAAAATGATCTTGGCTCCCCGAAAACGGTGCCAAAATTTGATCGCGTTGTCGAGGCGCGTCAAATTAGTGTTAAGTTTTACTAGAATTTCTGCAGTATATCAGTAACCCTAGGTCATCTCTCGACGGAGCCTTAGATCATTAATTTCAAAATATTTTATAATTATGAAACTAAAAATGGGAATGGGGTTTTATAAAACTTGGGTTTTTATTATTAGAAATAGAAATTGAAACTATATTACTATGTGAGAGAAACTGGTTGGAGAAATCGTGATCAACCCGGGTAAGTGTCCCTTGATGCTCAATCCATCATCGCTCTCAAGAGAATTGGTAGGATCATTGATTCCTTGATTTTATACACACTGAAACCAGTAGTATATAAGTTCAAACTAGGTTACCACCTAGGATTTTATCGATCAACAATATTTATTATCGGTGACCGCTCAAAATCAACAAACTTGAATTGATGTAAAAACGAAACTCAATCAAGGCATGACATCAACAACGTGATGAGATGGCCAGATTTGTGTCAATGATAATATTTCCACGAGAAAGGAACATTCATATTCATGGGTTCAAGCTCCTAGAATTTATCAACTGACATAATCCATTCGCACACTCATGAAAGGGAAGGGGTGGGAAAAGAGGCAACCGCACTCAAATCATCACAAGATCCGGGTTATGCATGAAATCATGAGGATTCTTGTTCCTTTGATTTTTATTTGATCATACCAGAATAAACACAAATTCAGAAGTTAAAAATGAATAACAATTGAAAAAAACCTAGAAATTCAATTACCTTATGAAGATTACAAGTGTAGAGCTCGGGATTACAACAATGGACACCCCCCAAATTGATCACTAAGAAACTTAGAAGTACATGAGGGAGAAGAGAACTAAAATGGGTGAAGAGAGCTCTCAATTTCTACTCACCCTTACCCCTGGTCGTGAAACCTCAGATAATCTGGGTGAGAGGTGATTTTATTGACATACTTCTCAAACTTTTCACAAAAGAAGTCAAGTGCCTAGGGGGTTAGATCACTATTCATGGAAGACTTCTTACTCCATCTTTATCTGGTGGGTTGACTGACCAAAATGTGTGAAAGTAACTTAAAATTAGCTGGAGAGGTGAACCTTCGAGTTATCTGTTCATGGGAGGTGGAATCTTCCAAATTAGATCTCAGAGGCCCGAGTTATGGCCTAAATACAGAAGAGTGGTCCAATATGGCTTTCCCATAATTGCTTCACCTTGTGGGCCTATTATGGGCCTTTTAATGGGATAATTGGGCTCTATGGTCTTCTATATAAATTTATTACACACAATTTTACATTCATATGCCAATTTTTAGCCCAATTTAATTCATGGAGTATCCACAGTACATATTTGTGTCCACATAAATGCTTGGGCCCTTGCGCAGTTTGGCCCGTTTTGCTTGATTTCCATCGTGGGCTCTCTGAATCACCTCCTCCTACAATGTAAACTCTTAAAAAATTAAAATTGACCTATTAATTAGTAATAAACATTAATTCATTGAATCAAACAGTAAGTCAAATTTATTATTATATTTGGGATATTCATTACAAAACCAATTTAAAACAGTGGTGTAAGGGTGAAATAAAGAAGTTAATCGTGGTACGATCAATGATTTATATGGTTTTATTTGAATACTCAAATAAAATATATTATTATAATAAAATTCAACCAAAGGTAAATAATTGTCTCATATACATTGAAAATTTAATGATCACAACCTCATAAATTCTTCTAATGTTTGAATAGTTCTTTTAGACTATCCATATGTCTAAGGATGATAAGAAGTTCTCAAACATTGTTTGGTGTCAAGATCCTTATGATTACTCTTCTAGAATTTTAATGTAAATCATGGTTCATTATTAGATACAGTTAAACTATTTGCACCATTAAGTCTCAAAAAATCATTAATATAGAGTTGTTTGAGGCACTCAAAAGGTATATCTTACCTTATAGCATGGAAATGTGCATACTTGGTAAGGCAATCAATAATAAACCATATATAATCATTCTTTCTTGGAGTATTTAGCAATACAGTGACAATGACCATAGTAATATTATCCCATTTCCATATTAAAATTGGTAGAGGTTACATGAATCCCAAAGGATTTTGTCTCTTAGCCTTTACCTGTTGAAAAACCAATCATCATGATACATAGTTTGAAATTTACTATTTTATATTATCCCACCAAAAATATTCCTTGAAATCCCAATACATTTTGGTGCTACCAAGATGTATAGAGAAATTTGAGCAATGAGTTTTATCTAATAATTCTATTTTTATCTCAAGAATAGATGGAACACATAGCCTCTTTCCAAATTTCAATATACCATCTTCATAGATGAAGTATTCCAAAAAACAATCATTCAAAACATTGATTTTCTTTTGAATATTCTTATCGTCAATATAGGAACTTTTAATTTTATCCAATAAGGATGGTTTGAAAATTATTTGGAATATATATTATGTTTCCGCCTCCTTAATTATTTTTATATTCAACTTTTCTAAATCCATGTATATAGGATCTTTTAAAATCCTCATTTTACTCAAAAATTCGTGATTCTTTTTAGTCAATACATCACCCACCTTATTTTCCTTCCAAGGGTGGTAGTGTAATGAGAAATCATAATCCTTAAGTAATTATAGTCATCTAATTTGCCTCATGTTGAGATAATTCTATGAGAAGATTCATTTCAATCTTTTTTGATTTGTATATATTTCACATTTTTTCACCATAAAGGTAATGCCTCTATATCTTCAATGAAAAGGTTAATACTTCCAACTCAAGATCATGATTTAGATAATTATATTCATTAATATTTAACTTAATTGATACATAGAAAATAACTCTATAATTTTTCATAAGTACACATCCAAGTCCCTTCTTTGATGAATCACTATATATCAAAAAGGAATACCTTAATAATGGTAAGGTTAGTATCATTTCATTGACAAATATCCTCTTTAATTCTTTAAAACAATCCTTACATTCTTTTAACCATATGAAATTAAACCCTTTATGTGTTAACTTGGTTAATGGGTTAGCTAATCAATCAAATTTTGAACAAATCATCTATAATAACCTAATAATACAAGGAAAATACATACCATGGTTATATTTTTTGATGTTTTACATTCCATCAATTACATTTTCTTTGAAGGATCAATTGATATTCCATACATAGATACAAAATGGACAAGAAAATAAACTTCATAATTCCATAATTATCTTTTTCTAAATTTTTCATATAAATCATTTTCTCTAAGATTCTTAATAGTGATTAAATAATAGATTGTATGCTCATCATAGATTTTAGAGTATATCAAGATATCATCAATAAATATAATAATTAAATTATCAAGATAATCCTTGATACTTTGATCATTATATCCATAAAATTAGTAAGTGCATTAGTCAATTGGAAGGGAATTACTATAAATTCATAATTTCCATACCTCTAATGAAATTTCATCTTTGGAATATCTTTCTTCTTTACTCACAATTTATGATGCCTAGAATGAAGATAAATCTTTGAAAAATATAGACCTCCTTGTAGTTGATCGAAAAAGTCATCAATGTAGGGCAGTGAATACTTGTTTTTTATAGTAATGGAATTTATTTCCCTATAATTTATGCATAACCTCAAGGACCCATATTTCTTCTTAACAAAACAAAAAGGGTATATCCATGGTGAATCACTTTGGAATATAAATCCCTTATCACAAAACACTTGTTCTTATTTATTTATTTCCACTAATTCCACTATGGTTATCCTTTAGGGAGTCTTAGATATAGGTTTTTCATCAGGGATGAGATCAATAGAAAACTCAACTTCATGATCAGGTGGATGTCTAGGAAGTTCTTCAGGAAAAACATTAATTTATTCTTGCACAATAGGTACATTTTCTATTATAAGGATGCCTTTCTCATTCATAGACTATATAGGCTCTTATTCTCTAAGATTTTCATTAAGGAGAGCTACTGGAGGTGGACCGAGACATGATTCAAATGATGTAGTCTCCCCTCTTGAGATAATGGCTTCCACATATCCATCATGAATTTTAATACCTTCTATTGAAAATAAAGATTCCTGTTATAATTTTAAATCTAATCCATACAAAGGATTTTATAAAATTCAACCGTAGGTATAATAATCAAGTCTTCAAATAGGGTATATATATGTGTCATAATGGGAACTAACTAAAACACCCTTATTATAATAATATTTCCATTAAGAGTCTTGATCAATAACTCACTTATTGAGGTTCTTAGTAATTATCTAATTTTATTAAAAAACATGGAAGATATAAAAGAGTGAAAAGATCCATAATCAAATAAATTATTAGCTAAATTTTAGGTAACAATCAAAGTATCTGCCACCACATATTTAAGAACTTCAACCTTAGTTATAGTAATAGCATAATATTTTCCTTATCCCCTTAGCCTCTTATTAGGAAAATTACCTTGATGTTTGGGACATTATATTAAATAATTCCACATATATTTATAGGTAAAGCATTGTATAGTAGTGGTTTTTTCTTTCCTTTACATTATTGACCATTATAACCCCTTTCTCTACCCTTAAAATGAACTCATGTTCCTATTAAGAAAGTACCTATGTATTTATTTCCACAATTATCACCTATTGAAAATCACATATTCCCTTTCATCTTATTTTATATATTTATTTTTTCTTGGTGCTCAATCAACCACTTTTTTCTTGATTTCACTTGAAGATGTAAGACCTAGAAAATTATTTCACTATATTGATAGAACTTGATACTATATCATCATATGATGAATTTTTTTTTATAAAATTGTGCCCTTTGGAGACTCATCTTAATCCCATCAAATAAATGTTCAATCTTACTTTTTGGATTATGTATGTAGTCTATAGTATATGTGTATAATCCTATAAATAAATCCTCATAATCTGCCACACATTATTCTTAATTTTACTTTAAAGTGAGGAACTTCTTCTCCATTTTACCTTTCTTCTATATAGAAAAATATATCCTGAAGAATATGAATTTAAAATTTTACCATTACATACTTTCTATTTTATCAACCACTTTAGTGTTTTGGATCAATAACCACTATTGGTCACCATCACCCTTCAGACAATACACTGTCAGAAAAACTATTTCCTGTTAAATATTTCCCAAGGCCATAAATATATTTTTGTAGGACTTAATCAACTATTTATCTACTAATATATTATTATTTCTATTAAAATATGATGTATTTTATCAATGAATAAATCCAACATAGTTGAATCATTTTATAGAATAATAGGTTACTCCATACAGGAAAGGTTATTCATCATAACCTTGGTCAGTTTCCATAATATGGTCATGATATTCTAAGTTCCAACACCATTTTTATTGTCTTTCTTAGTATAGAAATTATTACATTGACTACAAGTGTTTATTACCTTCCTTACACTAGTAACCATATCTAAACAATGGTGCATGCTAACTTAGCTCATAATCATCATGAATATTGAGCTATAAAATAAAAGTCCTTATAATGGAAAAAGTTCTCAAATAACCTAAGGGTTATCATAATTCTCATATTAGCTATGTTTATTTAAAATATAGTTCCCAAGGTTCCAATTAAACTTACTCGAATACCAACTGTAAAAACATTACTCTATTAACCCAAAGTCGGTGCTTACTTTATTACATTGGTACAAGATATAATGGATCACACCATGAAATATTGATTAGTTTAGTAGTCTTGGAAAACTAGATACATACCTTCTAATCATATTACATTGAAAATATAAAAAAATACCATAAGAATCGTTTTTACATCCATCAAATCAGTCAAAATATCCTCCTTCATATCTTGGGGAAAGGAAAACAAATAAAGGGTGAGCTTAGATGTTAGTAAGGGTTATGTACAAAGAAATATATCATGAGTAAATAAGGTATAATCAATATGGAAGAGTGGATAAAAACACATGTCATTCAATAATAAATTTTTACATTCATAAACATTCCTTTAAGGCCTTGGCTAAGTTATCATGAATCTTACCATCAAGGCCTCAGCCAAGACATCATTCTTAATAAATGGGTAGGTGTAAAGCAGATACCCATCTAATATGGAAAGCCTTATATTTTGTATCATGAGACCTATCAATGCATAGAGGGGATATCTATAATAGGTCCCCACCCATCACTTACATTTCCTATAAATTCCTCATATATTGAATTATCAATACAATTCACTCTCACAATTCTTTGTAAATAAATATTTATCTATATTGAATCAAGAATATGGAATATTCCCACAGTCAATTAAATAAATTTATTAATAAAAATCCTACAACTGATAACATATATAGAAATTTTATATGGTTGAGGCATCATTAAAGTAATATAAATAATATTTAATTCATCTATGATATTGAAAATATGGTCATGAAGGAGAAAAATAATGTCTAATGAATAATGGGGAGTGATAGAGAAGATGATAACAATAAGGTGAATGATACCAAAATAAAGTATAATCCATTTCAATAGAGGATGAAAAAAGACCATAAATTCATCATAAATGATATTTTTATAGTAAAAAAAGCCTATATAAAAGAAAATAGAAGCAATACATTAAAAACAACTTCCTTGTAACTTCATGTAAGAACAAAATTATAAATCACATTTCAAAAAAAACATTCCTTTAAAATAATAATACCATTTTATTTTGATATCATTTTAAATAAAAATTCATAGAATATTGAGAAAAATATTTTATTTTAAAATAATCATGTAATATTTTAAAGTAATATTGATAATGTATAATGTTTATGATGGTGATAAAGGTTAGTTGATTCATTTACATGAAAAATATTTTTTTTACTTTTATAAAAAATATGAAAATAACCCATATGGTAAATGTTGAAAAGATTCATTTTTAATCCTTGGTAAATAATTTTAAAAATATTTAACTTTTAAATCATAAATAAAAACATTATTGAAATAGTTAAATGAATCTTGGCATGGAAGAAGAAGCATTAAAATGGAGACTTTAAAATAAGCTTTTTTTTAAAATTCCCTTACATGTAAATTACTTTTGTATTATTGATACAAAAAGATAAAGAATATAAAACATGTAAACCCAAAAAAATAACCTTAGGAGAATAAAATATATAGTGTTTAATATATTAGGATCATATAATTTTCCAAAAGGAAATCTGAACATAAACAATCCCAAAATAAAATGAAATTTTAACAGAAATCCCTTACATTAGGTCTCTACTTAGTCATATATGTTTGATACTCCTATATAATGAATTTAATTTATTAAATACTTTATTAAGAAATGTTTTTATATATATTCCATTCTTATGGTCTTTTTATAATAATTTTAAATCAATTCATTGAATAATTCTTTCTTATGCTGACAACTTAATGTTGTTCGGCCAATTTCTCTGAAATTACTTCGGTATATTGTTCATGGTTAGTGGTGTTATGAAATGGTTCCATAATATAAATAATGTTAATAGTTTTATAAATATAATTTTTATTCATTATATACAATTATATAATCATCCATTAATTTTAGTGATAGAAAAATAAATCACATCGCTTCATGGAGGTGGTAGTCCACACATATGCAAGAGCGACATTATCATTTTACAACGGATGAGAGGGTAAGAAGGTAGATGACATATTATATTTAAAAAATTATTATTATTTCATAAATACCATATATATATTTATTAATTAAACCTTTATAACAATATAAGTTAATTGGTGATTTAAAAAGAATTACACCAATACATTGAGACAGTAGGTCGTACGTACACACAAACGATGTTTTCATTTTCCATAGATGGAAAGGAGGTGTAAAATGGTTATCCAATAGTAATGATAACATGTAAATATATTGGTGATACTTTATTCATTATTTTAGGATATATACAATATATTTATAGGAATTATAAGAATAAATAAACTTTAAAATAGTTGGGAAAGACGATTACCTCTTCTTTGAGAGACCTGCTTTGTCTTAAACCATAATCCTTCATAAGATAGTAGTAGGGTAAGAAAAAGAGATAAATAAGGAAGGGAATGAAGCTGGTAATATTTTGGGTAGGTCTTTTATGGGATAGATAGATCAAAGTTCTTTAATAAAGGAGGATAAGAGGTTCCCTTTTATAAGTGAAGAGAGGGACGTATAGAATTACTTAAAAGATTTAAATAATATAAAGTAATTTTCTTGTAAAAGTGTCTCCAAATTGGAATATATTAAAATAAGATAAGTTTAAGGTCAAAATAAAACTAACCAATTAGGTTTAATAAAGTGTTTTGTGTTATTTTTAAGCCTTGTCCCTTTATTTTTAACCCTTTAAACTCATTTTTCCCTTAACCGAGGTGATAAATATTTACCATGGTTGTTATTCATTATGATAAAAAAATAAGTTTATCTTATTAACTAAAATTATTATTATTATTCAAAATATATAATCCATTTTACCATATTTTACTCTTGTAAGTAGAATAAATTGATTTTAATATTATTTTTTAAACACAATCAAAAATGTTTTTATAAAAATTGTATTTTTAAGCATAAAAATTATTTTATGGAAAGATAAATTATAATGTTGATTCAAATGGAATTAATTGGATTATGTTATAAAAAATAATACATCATTTCATTTACAAAAAAACCAAGATTTAAAGGATCATTTTAAATACTTTATTAAGAGAAAAGTACTGAAAATAGTTTTTATTTGTACAAAAACATTACTTTGATTTCCAAAATGATAAACATATATTTATAACTTAAATTTTATATTTTTATATAAATTATATAACTCATTAAATATATATTTGTTCTATAAAAATGTTTCATAAATATTCATGTTGTTCTTATATCATTATAATGTCATAAAAGTGACAACTTTTTATAAAATCGATATTTTCACTATTCACCCAAAAATTAACTATTTATGAAAATTATCAAAAAATTATCCAAATATAATTTTGAAATGATGATTTAAAAAATTAAATTATTTTCATCAAATTAAATATATAATTTTTTTGAATTTAGGTTTTAATCACGTTCTTGAATAAAATTATGTGCATTGTGTTATTGTTTCTTTAGAAAGAAAATTTTAGTTACTATAATTAAAGATGACGTGTTACAATATGTCCCCAGGGAATTCCATATAGTGATAGAGGTATGATGAGATCTAGAATAATATTATTAATATTGAAATAAAATATGATAAAGTTTATTTTTAAGATAATGTATTATGTATTTAATATCCCAAAGACAGTGGACCTCTGGATTTCTGGGGTTTTTTATGGACATTTAGGTAAAAAATGATGTAATGGTATGTTTATGAGATACATGTAATTATAAAATTTCCTTTTGTTTTTAATTTATGAAACATAGTCTGATCACCACATCTCTAATGTCATGAACCGTTCATACCCACTGCACCCAGGCTCTATCCTCTTTTGTAAATGAATTTTTAGTCACCCCCACATCATATTCTTGGATTTTATATGATTTTTTAAACTTTTGATTAAATATTTATTGTATTAATAATTTTAGAGTATAATATTTCCTTATTTATTGTATATTACTCTACCATATCTGTTATTAATCCATTATCCTATGAAATTTAGAATTTTTGGGATCTATATTTTTAGGTATATACATAATTGTGTTTTATTTATTATAAATTATTGTTCGTAATTTTTTTATAGTTTATACTAAAATTAAATATTTTGTTTTGTGAATTTATAATATTCTATTTGAATTTTTACATCTTTATTTTTTCTAATTTTGGATATAGTTTTCTATTTAAAATTTGAATTGATTTGATTAGTTTTTTATATTCTATATTAATTATATAAAAAATAAATTATTTAAATTAATATTAATAATATTATGTTTTTATAGTTGTAAAAAATGAAATATTTTTTTACAAATAATATATATATTACTACAATATATATTCACACACTTTTATTGATCTTACACTAATAAAATTTATATATTATTTTATAAAATATATACAAACATAACATATATATCTATGATATTAAAATTATATGTATATTCTAAAATATATATGTGTATATATATACATATAAATAAATTAGAAAAAAACATTCTTTAAAATAATAATGCATAAAATAAGTAAAACCCTAAAACTATATACAAGGTATAAAATGTTAAACATAATCTGCATTTATAGTTATTGTTTGTAATGTTATGGAAATTCCATGTAATTTTTTTAAAATTATATGGAATTATTTCAAGACCAGACGCAGAGATGAAATGCGATTATGAGGCCTGGAGTGCCCGGAATGATCCATCGAAAAATGTTAAGTTTTAAATAGCGCACGTGAGCAGTTTTCCTAAAAAGGTGGAATAACTCTTAAACAGGTTTCCGAATCAAAAATCAGAGGGCACCGTTGCATTTAGGATGGAAGGTTTATCTTAAGCGCGACTTAAGTTTAATCAGTATAGGCCTCCAGTGAGAAAACCCAAAAATAGCATAACCATAAATTAAATAATTAAATAAAAATTATTTTATTTTTCAAATGATTATAATTCACAAACGGTAACTCAGATTGAAAATATGATACCATTGTTGAGCTTGTGAGGGTGTGCTTTCCTTAGGAAGAGCCTAACATTGGCTGACACGGGCCAATAGTGGAAGTCAGTTTTTGGCCGTAAATAAAATAATTAAGTAATAATTATTTTATTGTCAAATCCTTATAGCTCCTAAACGGTAACTCGGATTGGAAATATTAGAGTACTGTTGATCTTGTGAGGATGTTATTACCTTAGGTGGAGCTTAACCTCGACTGGTGCGGGTCGAGGGTGAAAGTTAATTTTTGGAACTTTTTTTAAGAAAATTAAAATGGTGTGCATGTGCAGTTTTGGAAAATTATAAATGGGAGTCCAGATTGAAAATATGAGGGAACCATTGTGTCAGGAATGAAGACATTACCTAATAATGGACCTAAACTCGACTGGCGCAGGTTAAGGGAAAAAATTAGTTTTTGGACTTTTCGAAAGAAAAATAAAATAACTTAAAAAGTTATTTTATTTGTTTCTCTCCATCATTGAGCGGTGGCGCATTAGCACTATGGCAGAGATAAGGCAATGACGAGTCTCATTAAATGAATCCCAATAATGAGGATCTTAAATGAGCATTGTAATGACTCATTAATTAAAGATTACCTAAGCGGCGATGCAACGTAACAAAAACGCTGCAACGTGTTTCTCTTTTAATGAGATAATGGGTTGGAGAATCAGAGTTGGAATTTATCTGACGAACAACGAAATATTTTCTCTACAATGAAGAATGTTGTCAGACCGGAAAGTAGAGAAAATTACTTGGAGGAAGGATCTGGGACTGGAGATCGATAAACGCCAATGGCTTCGAATGGATCGACACCAAAGACAATCCTTCTCCATGTAGGGGGTTTATTTTTATGTAAATTATTACTTTCCCCATTATTCCTTTTTAAATGATGAATGTGTGTTAACTCATGAAAAATTTAACCTATGGTTCAAATGTTCATACAGAATGGTTACTGTATGCGAGATGAAAAGAATATTTTATCTTATTAATTATTGCATATACTGTGTGTTTCTGCTAACACGAACAATCCCAGACCAACACAAAAAAAGGTTGGTTGTTTATTTGGGCGTTCTTGGTGATTTCTTTCTCACTATCTGTATCTTTCACCTACCCATTATTCGTTGTGAAACGAAGCTGGCACAATGGCTGAGGAAGCATCAGGCGAAAGGGTTGCGGCCAGGTGGGCCGCATCGATCAGCCACAGCGGCGGCACCCAACCACAGAGACGATACCAGGCCCCGACGGCCGCACTCAGCTAGGGAAACGACACCAGGCCCTGACACCCCGTCCAGAGTGGTAGGAGGGTGGCGACGCACTGGCAGCATGCCGCAGCGGCAGCAGGGGCTGCCCGCACGGAGGAACCATGGGGTCTGTGTTGGGTCGAAAACAGATTGGTTTCAAATATAAACCCAGTTGCGACAACAAAAATTTGTGAGAATCACCAATGTAAACGAAGTGCCAAACCAAACAGCAGAATAACAAATGTGGACACAAATTTTAACGTGGAAAAACCCTCCTTTCGAAGGATTAAAAAACCACGGGGCAACTCCGAGAAAATTCATTATGAATCAGAGAGTACAAAAAACCAAGTTAAACCCGAAACTTGAATCACAAATACAACATAAAAATATGTGCGAAAAACCACACCCTGATATGCCTCCATCACCTCTCTGATAATAGTCTGTGAAAATATGTCACCCTTCGGAGATCAAAATCAAACTTGTGGCATCATTGCAGCACCTCGTTGCACAACCTGATTTGCCACTGCTCGCTGCTGCCCACACCCTAGAAAATAGTCACCCAAGTATCTGCTCTCCTTGGGTTGTCGTGCACCACCCAATTGTCACTTCCTTGATTCACTGCTTCCCCTTTAATAGGCTCCCATATGCCACATATCTTGATTAAAAAGGAAATCTGAAAATATCTCAAAAAGATATCATGAGATATTACCTGAATCTCATGCTGGCAGATACACAGTGGAAGAATCTTGAATTTCCAAAAAACTATATCTTCAAATCTAAAAGATACATCATATCTAAAATAATGGAAACACCCATGTGTGGGTTGAACCCCAACAATCTCCCCCTTCAGCCCATCGAAGAAGGAGATCGCATCCAACAAACTCAGTTGGAAATAAAACCGGTTCGTATCGCACCAACCGCCATCCTCTGCAGAAAATATGAAATCCCTCTTTTTCATCTCTGACGGAAACCTGAAAGCTCCCCCTACAAAAGAAATCCAAATGTCGAAGTCTTCTTCATACTTATGTCTGCACCGCTAATACCAGAATCAACAATATCTGGCTCCCCCATAACTGTGATCGCCACATAATCTGGAGCACCTGCAGGAATTACTTTCTCTCTCTTCTCAACATCCTTCGAGCAGTCAAAAACACTCAGCGCATCACCTAGATCTTTGATTTCCATTCTTTCTTCAATAGTGGCACTCTCCAAAGAAAAAGAATTAGGTGTAAGATCTGAAACACCTGCCATGACAAGATTCGGCTTCCATACCTTCGTCAACTTAGTCGACGGTCTTCGACTCATGCACGACGATCGCCTCTGCCACAAATCTAACGAAGTCCTCTTCGCAACTAGATTCGTCACATCACCGCATGACTTTGCATCTGTCCTGTAAAGCATGCCATCCATTTTTCCGCACGCATAAACCATCGATCCTCTGGACAAATTCCATCTTCCACCACTAAAAGAACTCCTGAATCCATCAGTATCAAGAGAACTAGCAGATAACAAATTATGGAGAATACCTGGCACATGTCGCACATCCTTCAATGTCAGTGTACAGCCTGCATTCGTAGTAATACAAATATCACCAACACCAATGACATCATCAGAATCTCCATTTCTCATCTTCAATCTACCAAAGTGACCTTCTCTATATGAAGAAAATAGTCCCTTCTTTAGTGAAATATGGTATGATGCTACTGAATCAACCACTCATTCAGTGTACAAATCTGACCTGCGACAATCAATGTCAACTGAAAGTAAATCACCCTCACCCTGAACAAGACTTACGCCGGTATCCTCAGAATCGGTGTCGTGCGCCTTCTTTTCCTTCTTAAGCTTTTTCAATTCATAGCAGCATCTCTGCACATGACCCTCCTTGTTGCAAAAGTAGAACTTGACCTTTCTTCTTGTCTTTGACCGACCTCTCTGACTACTGCATCCATCTGCCACAGCCAAAGTACCACCATAACCTGAAGATTCACCATCATTGGTCTTTCTTCAAGTCTCGTTCATCAACAATGATGAAATCACATCATCCAACTTCAGTGTATCCTTCCCGAACAACTGTGTGGTGATGAGATTATCATATGAATCAGGCAACGAACCCAAAATAAGCAAAGCCTTGTCTTCTTCTTCCATTTCAACAGGTACTATGTTACCTTTATCATCAATATTGACCGCCACCAAGGATAGCTCTGTCATAAGTTTAGTGAACTCGTCCAGATGGTTACCTAAATCTCCATTCTCTAGCATTCGCAAACGATACAACTGTTTCTTCAAATATAAACTATTTGTGAGAGATTTTAATTTATACCTGCTTTCAAGCTTTGCCTAGATCTCCTCCGGATCTGTCAGATCCATCACTTCCCGCAGTGTATTATCACCCAAATACATCTGAATCGTGCTTGTTGCCAACTCTCGCATATCCTGCCAATCATCAACACTCATCGTCTCCGGCTTCTCTGATTTTTTCTTCAATGCCTTCGATGTCTTCTCACAGACCAAAATATTTTTAACTCTTTGTTGCCAAAGTGTAAAATCATTTTGCCCGTTGAACAGTTCAATGTGAGCAGAAATCCCATAGCGTGAATCCCCCATATTAATCAGAAAGAAAACACGGATAACCTCCTCTGATACCATATGTTGGGTTGGAAACAGATTGGTTTCAAATATAAACCTAGTTGGGACAGCAAAAAATTTGTGAGAATCACCAATGTAAACGAAGCACCAAACCAAATAGCAGAATAACAAATGTAGACACAAATTTTAATGTGGAAAAACCCTCCTTTCGAAGGATTAAAAAACCACGGGGAAACTCTGAGAAAATTCACTATGAATCAGAGAGTACAAAAATCCAAGTTAAACCCGAAACTTGAATCGCAAATACAACATAAAAACCTGTGCGAAAAACCACACCTTGATATTCCTCCGTAGCCTCTCTGATAATAGTCTGTGATAATACGTCACCCTTCGGAGATCAAAATTGAACTTGCCGCATCGTTACAGCACCTCGTTGCACAACCTGATTTGCAGCTGCTCGCTGCTTCCCACACCCTAGAAAACTGTCACCCAAGTATCTACTCTCCTGGGGTTGTCGTGCACCACCCAATTGTCACTTCCTTGATTCACTGCTTCCCCTTTAATAGGCTCCCATATGCCACATATCTTGATTGAAAAGGAAATCTAAAAATATCTCAAAAAGATATCATGAGATATTACCTGAATCTCATGCTGGCAGATACACAGTGGAAGAATCTTGAATTTCCAAAAAAATAAATCTTCAAATCTAAAAGATACATCATATCTAAAATAATGGAAACACCCATGTGTGGGTTGAACCCCAATAGTCTAGGACCGCATTGGCGATATAGACCCGCAGAAAAGTCGTGGTCCAGGTAGGGGAAACCGGTCTATGTGAGCGGCCGGTGTAGGAGGGTGGCGACGCTCTGGCGTCGCGTGGAAGGAGAATCCCGCACCATGTGGTCCACGGTAAGGGGATGGAACATGGTCCTTGACCGCATGCGAAGGATGATACCAACTTCTTCTGACTGCGTGCGATCGAACTGGATGCCCAGCGGGCATCCTGGCTGAAGGAAGTCGGCCCGCCATGCGGGCCAGGATGAGGGGCACGAACCAGACCCCTGGGTGGTCAGGGCTGGAAAATAACTATCCTAAATTTGTGTGTCGGTCCAGAGGGATAAATCTGGGCCATAGGGAAGGCCAGGAGGGGAAAGAAAACCAGCTCTCCAGTGCGGTGCAGGACGAATAAATCTGGGTCATTGGGCGACCCGACGGGCTGGACCTATGGTCGAACCGGGCCGGGTCCAGTAAGGCCTAATGGGCCTGACCCACTAGCCAGGTTGAATTAGGTCAGCCCAAACCTGAACCAGGTTGGGTCAGGTTAGTCTAATTGGTCTGGGTCATGCAGGACCCCCGGGTCAGGTTGGTCGGGTTGTTCTGACCAAGTCGGACTGGGCCCAAACACAACCGGCCCATGTTTACTAAAATGCCAATATCTTTCAAACTGGGCGTCCAATTGATGCATTGTCTATGGAGTTGTGACCCTTGAAACAATAAAGTCCTTTGGGAATACTCTAAGTGAGTTTTCATGGTATTTGATATATGACTGATGGCTTGAGGAGTAGATTCTCTCGAAATCAAGCGTGTAACCTGCTGGAATCTTGCGATAGGCTAAGACTCGAAGACAAGTGACCCTGTGTGGATCGGATCCTAGAGACTCTGTATGGATCATCTAATAGAGAACCTATGTGGATCAGATCCAATAGACCCTATGTGGATCATCTCCAAGCGACCCTATGTGGATCAGCTCCTAGAGACCCTGTGTGGATCATCTCCTAGAAACCCTGTGTGGATCAGACCAAAGCAACCTTGTGTGGATCAGCTAAAAGTGTCTCTATGTGACCTAGAAGACCCAAGATACTCATCTGGGATGAGTACCTCAATAGTATAAGGTGTTCAGTGTTACAATTGATAGTCTTTCTTTATATACTTTAGATTATACATGTGTGAGCTGGTTTTTTTTCGTGATCATGCTTTGTGGTTTTCTTTGTGGATTGATTTGTGGTATTTCATTGTGTTTGGGGTCCCTACAGAGTATTGTGTTACTCACCCCTTCATGGGATTTTACCACACGTGTTGTGTCCTATGCAGGTGATCGACGATTCGATGGAGACCTTGGTGTTCTGGGACCAGGTGGTACTCAGCGAGACGGGATGGACGGGTGTACTTCTACGGCTACAAGCAGCTACTCCTTACCTACCCTTCAGGTGGTGTCTTGTGCTGATGTCTTATGGATATCTTTTTTACTTTCTTGTTTTGAGTTTTTCTTTTGATGGGTTTGTATTCTGGACCATTTTACGTACAACTTGTACCTTTTCTCAGTGGTTGTTTAGTGTCATGCATGTTTTCTTTCCCACTATTTGGGATGTGGTTGTGTGTGTGTGCATGCATAAAGGTCCTTAGGAAAATACCTCCCACTCCTGGTATAATTCCTTCGGTGCTAGTCTCCATCCCCTAGCCTTTAGGAGGCGGGTTTGGGGTAGTCACAGTATGGGCCCCAGGGAATGAGTTGTGAAAAAGTGGTATCAGAGGTGGTCAGTTCTACCAAAAGAACTAAAAGTTTGTAAATTTTTATGGGGAAACAATTTTAAGTGTTTTGAGTTCAGAATTCAGGCTAGGGAGTCCAGTGTTGGTGCAACGGCCGGCGTATCCATACACGAGGGCCCTAAATTATGCATTCATACTCGGTACATTAAAACACTGGTTACATGCGTCTTAAAATGATTTATCATGATCTTTCTGATTCAGAGTCATCTCACAAGTTATAATATATTAATCTTGATTAATCTTGATCACTTTCAATATGCCTCCACGTAGCTAACCAGCCAGGATTCCAGTGAATGACCACGAGGATGGTCCACAGAGTGATGAGGCTTCAATACATGGATCGTTACCCGAGATGGAACCTTCGGGAAGTGTCCCAGCTTTCCCACTACCCATTGGTCAACAGTTACTATTCAAGCCTGAACCAGGTGATAGTGAAGAACATGTATCCTCTACCAAGGATGGATGACCTCTTCGATCAGATGAAGAGAGCGAGATGGTTCTCAAAGATAGTCCTCAGATCAGGCTATCACTAACTTCGAGTACGAGATGAGGACATCTCGAAGACTACTTTCAGATGTCTCTATGACCACTACGAGTACTTAGTGATGTTTTTTAGCATGATTAACACCCCAGAAATTTTCATGGGACTCATAAACTTCTGGTCGTACTTAAACCGGTTTGTAGTGGTCTTCATTGATGACATCTTAGTGTATTCAGTGTCTAAGGAGGAGAACACGATACACCTGAGGATGGCTCGAGACACACTCCAAGGGCCCCATCTTTATGGAAATCTCTCAAAGTGTGAGTTCTGGATACGAAAGGTCCACTTTCTAGGACATGTCATCTCAGAGGCTGTAGTTGTGGTGGATCTAGCAAAGATCGAGGTGTCTCTTGATTGGGATCCACCCAAGAGTGTTACTAAGGTGCGGAGTTTCCTTGGGTTGGTTGGGTACTATCAAAGGTTTTTTACCCAACTTTTACAAAGTATCAACACCCCTATCGTCCTTGACATGGAAGGGAAAACCCTTCATGTGGATAGAGAAGTACCAGTAGAGTTTCCAGGAGCTGAGGCAGAGACTGAAGAGTGCCCCCATCTTGAGACTACTAGAGGAGGGAATTGGGTAGGTAGTTTTCTGGGATGCATCAAGGACTGGAATGGGTTGTGTCCTAATGTAGGAGCGAGTAGTGATATCCTATGGTTCACATCAGTTGAGGAATCATAAGCAAAACTACATGACCCATGACATGGATCTAGTAGTAGTGGTATTTACCTTGAAGATGTCGCAACACTACTTTATGGGTGAGCGGTTTACAATATACTTTAACCAAAAAAGTCTCAGGTATATCTTCTCATAGAAGGACCTGAACTTGTGGTGGCAGTGACTGATGGAGTTCCTCCAGGACTATGAATTTGATATAGTCTATACTCCTGGGAAGGGGAATGTGGTAGTAGACACACTCAGCAGGAGGACTAGTTTGTATTTACTGGGTGAGGCGATAGAGAAGCTAGCCGCAATGAATATATCTTTCATGGATGATTATGGATAATATTACCTTCAATCAATGATTATCACTCCCCCACTCTTATAATGATTTAGGTAGGGACATCTTATGAATGTTGATTCTGAGGCCCGACGTGTTCAGTTATCCTCAGGACAGGATCCTGATGGATTTTTGATAGGTGGAGAGCAAATATTCCTTTTCAAAGGATGAATGGTAGTGCCAATGGTGTTATGAGAGTATATTTTAAGGGAGTTCCATACCTCCCCATTGGCGATACATCCTAGAGTGGTGAAGATGTACCAGGATCTCTGATGTCAATACTGGTGGCTAGGGATGAAGAAAGTAGTGGCCGAGTTTATTTCATGATTCCTCACTTGTCATCAAGTGAAGGCTGAACATTAGGTTCCAGAAATCCTGGCACAACCACTAGAAGTACCATAGTGGAAGTGGGATGGTATCTCGATAGACTTCATGATGAGATTAACATGCATTTCAAAGGGCCATGATTTTATCTGGGTGATCATTGAGAAACTCACCAAGTCGTCTCACTTCCTACCCATCTAGAAGCAGGAATTGGTAGAGGGATTTGGATTCCTCTACATCCAGGAGATAGTGCATCTTCACAGGGTTCCCTCAAAGATCATCTCAGATAGTGATTCTCTCTTCACATTTTGGCTATGGAATGGATTACAGGAGGCGTTTGGGACTCATCTTTTCTTGAGCACAACCTTTCACCCATAGATTGATGGTCAGACAGAGTGGACCATACAGACCTTGGAGGAAATGCTTCATTCTTACATTATTGATTTTGGTAATAGTTGGGAGGACCACCTTCCACTGGTGGAGCTTGCATACAATAATATATATCACTGCACCATTAACATGGAACCATTCGAGGCTTTTTACGGGAGGCTTTGCAGATCACCTCTATGCTAGACAGACCCAGGGGAGTCATCACTCATGGGTCCATACGCTACTAGAAATCGAGACGATACCAACACTTTTTTCCCAATGGTTTAGAAAACCCGTTGGGAAAAATAACCTATACCAACGGTTCTAGTAAACCGTTGGTATAAGCTGTTTTATTTTGGGTTTTCCCAACAATTTAAGAAAACTGTTGGGAAAGAGAACTATTACCTATGGTTTTAATTAACCATTGGGAAAAATTATACCCAAATTAGGGATCCCTCCCTCATGACATTTCATCCCCACGCACTCCTCCCCTCCCCGACCTCAACCTCCTCCCGGCCTCCACCTCTGCCTCCTGGCCTTCGCCTCTGCCTCCCGACCCCCCTCCCTCTCCTTCAGCGATGTTCCCCTTCCCCTCTTGGCTCCTTCTCCGATGACGACATCCCCCTCCCCTCTCGACTCTCGGCGACGTTCCCCCCTCCCCTCTCATCTCCCTCTCTTGGTGACATCCCCCTCCCCTCTTGGCTCAATCTCCTCCTCCGACATCCCCCATCCCCCTCTCCAGTCGCGTGCGAGACCCCCCATGGCCGAACACCCCATTGGACGTCCCCCTCCTCAACTCCCTCTCCTCCCGCCTAGGAAATAATATTGTTGGGGCCGACCCCTACCCCCCAAGAGCTATAGGTAAATCTTTTCCAAATCAATGCATTGGACTGC
Organism: Viscum album; assembly: GCA_963277665.1. NCBI lineage: Eukaryota > Viridiplantae > Streptophyta > Magnoliopsida > Santalales > Viscaceae > Viscum > Viscum album. Next base: position 11,663,338 of record CAUJRU010000002.1, read on the forward strand.
CCATCTGAGGTAGACCTGACCTCTCCTAAAGTCTAATATCTTGGTTTCTGTGTTTTTAGATATTTAGTTGATGATTTGATTATGGTTTAGGTGTAATCCTAATTTTCCATTTTTGCATTTGTTTCTATAGTCCGGATAGCCAAAAAATTCCATCTGTTAATTCTTAAAATGTTAATTATTCACAGGTCTAGCTCAACCATGTTATTTTTTTGTTCGTTCAAATGTGAAATTAATGGTTTAGTTGTTCCCATGATGCTTGTAATTAAAATAGTTGGATCATGGATACTGCATGTGATGAGATTTATAGGATTAGGGGAATATATTGGACTGTAAATGGAGAAAAAATTCTTTTTAAGTTCAATAGGCATTTGGAAATGTGCAAAAATTTGGTTCGAAAATTAACATAATGAGTTCTGAGTGGCCTTTTTTCAGGAGTCTATTGGTTATAAAAAATGAAAATTTTAGTAGTTTGGTTATATTTTATAGATCATAAATCCAAAGGCGTGGAAAACAAATCATTGTCACTCATTAAAGAGAATAATTATGAAATTAGATAGTTTGGTGTGGTGGGAGAGGGGGGGATGAAATGCCAATGACTTTAACCCAATTACAGACATAAATCGAAAGGGGTTGTTTGTAACGTCTGGTGTTATACAAATTGCTGAATAGGTATGTAATGAGGCATGGTACATATCAATAGTTTGGGCCAGATCCCAGTCCAAGTCTTTTAAAAAATGTAAAATGTAAAAAATAACATAAATTAAGAATAATAAATACAGTAAACTTACAATTAATCAAACTAAAATAAGATTGACCAAAATTATCAATTGGGATGGGCCAGGCTTGGTCTGGGCTTGGGTTTGGTCTGGATTTTTTGGGCCTTCACTAGTTCGAGTCCTGCCCTAAACACTACTTGGGCTGGGCCCATTGTAAGAAATATGTCTCACTGACTATCCAGGTCCACGCCAGGCATCAGGCCATTTTTACACCCCTATTGAGTTTAACAACTAAGTTGTTATGTTATTGTTTTTTACATTCAAGTGTATTTTTTGACTCTAAACATTGTGCTATTACATTCATGTTACTTTAAATAGAAATTTTACCTAAATAAACGTTGCGATGTTACAGTTTTTCTAATCCCCAACACAGAAACCACTTTCTCTGCAATTATTTTACATTGTAACCACTCAACAGGCTAGTAAGATGGGGTGTTGAGAGTGATAATGCTTGGATTGATATATGTATTAATTTTGTTTGAATTCATTATAGACCGAGTTCACAATTGACTAGGGAATGGTGGATACTAGCAGGAGAGATATTTAAGACACAAGGACAATCTATACTGAATTTCATTTTATGTTGCATCAGTTATTATTCACCATAGTAGTCAATCTCGTATCACAGTGTGATGCGGCAGGGTTCTTGTAGGGTTCTGTGCACAATATTCAAATCAACTAATGTAGCATAGGTGCATATTCAATGGCTAAGTGTACTAGTATGGTGTTTCCAACAATGTGCTATATAAATAACATAATGAAAAATGAAGAGATTATTAAATGGAACGGTTTCCGCCTTGCTTGCAGGAATATGATTTGACCCATGGGGTGGTGTTGTTCTTATATATTGGGCGGTGACATGTATAGTCACAGGATACAGTTATGTTTTTGTTTAGTTTTTATTTTATTTTCTTTATCGCATTGGCTAATTAGGTATTTTACTTCTTTCTACGGACAGAGGGTAGTGATTCTATCCTGACTAGTTGACGTAGATCACTTGTATACTGTAATACCATGAGGTTTGAGTGTGAGGAAACATTGGAAGATAGAGGAGCCTTGGGGTCTTCCATGAGATAGAATTGTTTTTCTAAAACATTGTGTGGGAACATTTCTAGAGTATGTTGGAGTCATGAAATAACCCCAAGTGTCTCCATGAGATAGCATAAATAACCCCAAGTTTCTCCAAGTGTATTCATACATCGTATCATCCTCGCATGGGTTGGCCACTCACCCAATCCTATCAAACTTATCCTAGTCTATCCTCTCAGTCACATAGTCTAGACTCATCTATCGAGGATTATCCCATGCCTCGATGCACATCTCATCATCCAACTAGACAAAGAGTATTATTCACCTTATGATTGTCCTAGTCACAAAATCACACCATGTCGAACTCATCTACATTATATTCTCAATAATCTGGTAAAGAACCTCATCAAAATCATGTATTATAACCTATCCCCACTAACCATGTTCCATCCTAAGCTAAGTCAAACCAAGCCTCTTGGCATTAGAATTCCAATATGTCCGACAATACCCAATACCCACACTAGCATCTCATCCTTCATCTCTTTAGTTGAACTCTTGAATCATTAAATGGTGTAAAACCTTTCATAATACATTTTATATACTCAGAGGGACCATCCCACTCTAAGAACCTACAAATATTCCAATCCATCCTCATAAGTATTTCCTCATCAAACGCTAGATGTAAAATTTCCACACCTATCACTACAAGGCCCAATCCTCTTAGGAATATTTTACTTGATCTAAATCCTCATCATTAGTGACATCAATCACATCAAATCACATAAATGTCAACTGAACCCTACATTCCAAGAATTATTCATGTGGACAAGACCCATAGCAATAGGATAATAACTAAAACCATAAATAATAATGCCAAATACATGCATCATTTTTAAATAAATATCTCAAGTGTAAACATAAAAACCAAGAATAATAAGACCTCATCCCTTGTATAGAACAAAACCAAACTAAGTTGAAACTCAGGCCAAATTGATTGTATACCATTAATAGGAAGAGTAATTGTTAAATAATAGGAATGTAATATTTGATAGTATCATTTTGAAACATTGATCTGTTTCCCCTTTGCTTGCAGGAACATGATTTGACCCATGGGGCGCTGTGGTACTTATATGTTGGGCGGTGACAGGTATAGTCACAGGAGACAGATATGTTTTAGTTTAGTTTTTATTTTATTTTATTTATCGCATTCGTCACTTGGATCTTTGACTGCTTTTTAGTTTAGTTTATATTTTATTTTATTTTCTTTATCGCATTGGTCACTTAGATCTTTTACATATATGAATTCTCCCATAAGATTTTTGTTGCATCCTAAGATGTTAAAACATACTCAAATTCTATTGTTCTCAAGGCGACTAAAGAATTATTATTAGAGTTCCAAGAAATTCATATACCATTGATAAGTAATACACTTTCATAATTTGACTCTAAATCAATAGTTTCAACTACCTAGTACCAATTTTAGAAATAACGAATATAAAATATATATCTTTATCATACCAAAATCCTGAATCAAGAGTTTTTTTTATAACATAAGATCGATTTCTATAATGTGAAGGACAACTACATAGGATTTATTTAGAATCCTGTCTGGAAGATGCAGCCCCACGGATATCGCTGGACCGGGCCAACACGCCGCGGTCACGCCGCGGTCACGCCGCGGTCACGCCGCGGTCACGCCGCGGTCACGCCGCGGTCACGCCGCGGTCCCGCCGCGGTCGCACCGCGGTCACGCAGCGGTCACCCCACGGTCACGCCGCGGTCACGCAGCGGTCACGCCACGGTCACGCCACTTTAATTCCGTGATTTGTCCCTACTCTAGGACGACACCCTGCAGAGGTTCGCAGTCTTTTCGGAATTCAATGTATGATACCTATATAGAGTTTTAGAAACATTACCCACCCATACTTAATGGGGAGGGAGGCCACAGTCAGAATTTTTCCCCACTTCCTCCCGCTCCCTTCACTTCTGGCCGGAAGATGCTACCCCGTGGATGTCGCTGGACCGGGACAACACGCCGCGGTCAGACCACAGTCATGTCGCGGTCACACCGCATTCATGCCGTGGTCACACCCCAATCACGCTGCGGTCACGCCGCGGTCACGCTGCGGTCACGCCGTGGTCACGTCGCAGTCACGCCGCGGTCATGTCGCAGTAATGCCGTGATTTGGCCCTGCTCCAGGATGACACCCCACGGCGGTTCGCAATCCTATCAAAATTCGATTTATGATACCTAGATAGAGTTTTAGATACATTATCCACCCATAGTTAATGGGGAGGGAGGCGACAGCTGGAATGTTTCCCCGCCTCCTCCCGCTCCCTTCGCTCCTGGTCGGAAGATGATGCCCCATGGATGTCACTGGACCGGGCCAACATGCCGCGGTCACACCGCGGTCACGCCATAGTAATGCAGTGATTTGGCCCTGCTCTAGGACGACACCCTGTGGCGGTTCGCAGTCCTGTCGTAATTCGATGTATGATACCTAGATAGATTTTTAGATACATTACCCACCCGTAGTTAATGGGGAGGGAGGTGACAGTCAGAATGTTGCCATGCCTCCTCCCGCTCCCTTCGCTCTTGGCCGGAAGATGCTGCCCTACAAATGACGCTGGACCGAGCTAACACGTCATGCTCATGCCGCGGTCAGGACACGGTCACGTCACGGTCACGCCGCGGTCACGCCGCGGTCACGCCGCGGTCACGCCGCGGTCACGCCGCGGTCACGCCGCGGTCACGCCGCGGTCACGCCGCGGTCACGCCGCGGTCACGCCGCGGTCACCCCGCGGTCACGCCGCGGTCACCCCGCGGTCACGCCGCGGTCACGCCGCGGTCACGCCGCGGTCACGCCGCGGTCACGCTGCGGTCATTCCGCGGTCACGTTGTGGTCACGCTGTGGTCACGCCATGGTAATGTCTTGATTTGTCCCTGCTCCAGGATGACACCCCACGACGGTTCGTAGTCCTGTCGGAATTCGATGTATGATACCTAGATAGAGTTTTAGATACATTACCCACCCATAGTTAATAGGGACGGAGGCGACATCCAGAATGTTACCCCACCTCCTCCTGCTCCCTACGCTCCCGACCAGAAGATGCTGCCCCGCAGATGTCGCTGGACTGGGCCAACACGCCATGGTCACGCCGCGGTCACGCCGCAGTAATGTCGTGATTTGGCCCTGCTCCAGGACGACACCCCGCGGCGGTTCGCAGTCCTGTCAGAATTCGATGTATGATACCTAGATAGAGTTTTAGATACATTACCCACCCATAGTTAATGGGGAGGGAGGCGATGGCCATAATGTTTCCCCACCTCCTCCCACTCCCTTTGCTCCTGGCCGGAAGAAGCTGCCCCACGAATTTCGCTGGACCGGGCCAACACGTCGCGTTCATGTTGCGGTCACGCCGCTGTAATGCCGTGATTTGGCCCTGATCCAGGATGACACCCCGTGGCAGTTCGCAGTCCTGTCAGAATTCGATGTATGATCCCTATATATAGTTTTAGATACATTAACCACCCTCCTTTCTGGACCCCAGACAGCCCCCCCCCCCACCCTACTCCCTGGAACCCGGACAGCCCCCCCACCTTCCTCCCTGGACCCCGGACATCCCCCCAGACAGCCCCCCGGACAACCTCCCCTCCATCCTCCCTGGACCCCGGACAGCCCCCCGGACAGCCCACCGGACAGCCCCCCCAACCGTCCTCCCTGGACCCCAGATCCCAATCTAAACTCTCTTCAAGATTCACCCTAAATCCCAACAGAAAAGATGGTTTTAGAGCTCCATAAGAAGATGAGAGAAGAGTGAAAACCCTAATCGAAAAGAGGAAACAAGGAGAGGATTAGACTCACCCAGATCTTCAATCTGCACTTGATGGCACTAAAAATGACCATGTGATGTGTACAAATCAACCCCGCCTCAAACCGAGGCACGGTGTGGCCGGTACCACTCAAAGTGTCTCACTTTTATTTGAAATGGACAACATTTTAAATGAAAACAACAACTGACATACGGAAAACTATTCAAATGGATTTGGATTATGTTGATACTTTAGAAAAACAATAAATGAGTCATTTTTGAAGTGTGAGAGTCAACCCCGCCTCAATCTGAGGCACGGTGTGGCTGATACCACTCAAAGTGTCTCACATTTCTTTGAAATGGACAACATTTTAAGTGAAAACAACAACTGGCATACGGAAAACTGACCAAACGCATTCGGATTCTGTTGATAATTCAACCCAACGATCCATGGGTGATTTTTGATGTGTACAAGTCAACCCCATCTCAATATGAGTCACGGTGTGGCCGGCACCACTCAAAGTGTCTCACTTTTCTTTGAAATGGACAACATTTTAAGTGAAAACAACAATTGGCATACGGAAAACTGACCAAACGCATTTGGATTTTGTTAATACTTTAGGAAAAGGATCCATGGGTAATTTTTGACGTGTACGAGTCAACCCTTCCTCAATATGAGTCACAGTGTGGCCGATACCACTCAAAGTTTCTTTCTTTTGTTTAAAATGGATACTCTTTTATGTAAAAACAACTAGCATACGGAAAACTAACCAAACACATTCGGATTGTGTTGATACTTTTGGAAAACGATCTATGGGTCATTTTGGACGTGTACGAGTCATCTCCGCCTCAATTTGAGGTGCGGTGTGGTTGGTTCCACTCAAAGTGTCTCTCTTTTGTTTCAAAAGGACATCATTTTAAATGAATACAACAACTGACATACGGAAAACCAACCAAAGACATTCGGATTCTGTTAAAACTTTAGGAAAATGATACATGGGTCATATGTGACCTGTAAAAGTTAAACCCGTCTCAATTTGAGGGCTGTTGTGGCTGGAACCACTCAAACTGTCTCACTTTTATTTGAAATGGACAGGATTTTAAGTGAAAACAACAACTGGAATATGCAAAACCGACCAAACGCATTTAGATTCTATTGATACTTTAGGAAAAGGATAATGGGTCATTTTGGATGTTTATGATTCAACCTCGCCTCAATATTAGGCATGGTGTGGCCGACACTACTCAAAATGTCTCTCTTTTGTTTAAAATGGACAACATTTTAAGTGAAAACAAAAATTGACATACGGAAAACCAACCAAACACATTAGGATCAGGTTGATACTTTAGGAAATTAGTCCATGGGTCATTTTTGACGTGTAAGAGTCAACCCTGCCTCAATCTAAGGCGCGGTGTGGCCGACACCACTCAAAGAGTCTCTCTTTTGTTTAAAATGGACAACATTTTAAGTGAAAACTACAACTAACATACGGAAAACCAACCAAACGCATTCAGATTGTGTTGATAAATTAGTAAAATGATCCATGGGTCATTTTTAACGTGTACGAGTCAACCCCACCTCAATCTGAGTTGTATTGTGGCTAGCACTACTCAAAGTGTCTCACTTTTCTTTGAAATGTACAACATTTTAAGTGAAAACAACAACTGGCATATGGAAAACCAACCAAAAGCATTAGGATTCTATTTATACTTTAGGAAAAGGATCCGTAAGTCATTTTTGATGTGTAAGAGTCAACCCCGCCTCAATATAAGGCACGTTGTGGCCGGTACCACTCAAAGTGTCTCTCTTTTGTTTCAAAAGGACATCATTTTAAGTGAATACAACAACTGACATACGGAAAACTAACCAAAGGCATTATGATTATGTTGAAACTTTAGGAAAACAATACATGGGTCATTTTTGACATGTAAGAGTCAACCCTACCTCAATCCGAGGTGTGGTGTGGCCTGCACCACTCAAAGTGTCTCACTTTTCTTTGAAATGGACAACATTTTAAGTGAAAACAACAACTAGCATATGAAAAAATGACCAAACGCATTCAGATTATGTTGATACTTTAGGAAAAGGATATGTGGGTCATTTTTGATGTGTACGAGTCAACCTCGCCTCAATCTGAGGTGCGGTGTGGCCAAAACCACTCAAAGTGTATCTATTTTGTTTAAAATGGACAACATTTTAAGTGAAAACAACAACTGACATACGGAAAACTGACCAAACACATTAGGATTGTGTTTATACTTTAGTAAAATGATCCATGGTCATTTTTTATGTGTATGAGTCAACTCTGCCTCAATATGAGGTGTGGTGTGGCCAACACCACTCAATGTGTCTCTCTTTTGTTTAAAATGGACAACATTTTAAGTGAAAACAATAACTGACATACAGAAAACCAACCAAATGCATTCGTATTGTGTTGATACTTTATGAAAAAGATTCATGGGTCATTTTTGATGTGTATAAGTCAACCCCACCTCAATACGAGGTGTTTTGTGGCTGGAACCACTCAAAGTGTCTCGCTTTTCTTTGAAATGGACAACATTTTAAATGAAAACAACAAATGGCATAAGGAAAACCAACCAAACACATTATTATTGTGTTGATACTTTAGGAAAACGATCCACGGGTCATTTTGGACGTGTACGAGTCAATCCTGCCTTAATACGAGGCACGATGTGTCCGGCACCACTTAAAGTTTCTCTCTTTTGTTTCAAAAGGACATCATTTTAAGTGAATACAACAACTGACATACGGAAAACTGACCAAAGGAATTTGGATTCTATTGATACATTAGGAAAACGACCCATGGGTCATATGTGACATGTACGAGTCAACCCCGCCTCAATCCGAGGGCCGGTGTGGCTAACACCACTCAAACTGTCTCACTTTTATTTGAAATGGACAGAATTTAAGTGAAAACAACAACTGGCATACGGAAAACCGACCAAACGCATTCGGATTGTGTTGATACTTTAGGAAAACTATACATGGGTCATTTTTGATGTGTATGAGTAAACCCCACCTCAATCAGAGGCGTGGTGTGGCCGACACCACTCAAACTGTCTCTCTTTTGTTTAAAATGGACATCATTTTAAGTGAAAACCACAACTGACATACAGAAAACCAACCAAACTCATTCTAATTCATTTGAAACTTTAGGAAAACTATCCATGAGTAATTTGTGATGTGTATGAGTCAACTCTGCCTAATTCTGAGGCACAGTGTGTCCACTACCACTCAATGTGTTTAACTTTTATTTGAAATGGACATCATTTCAGGTGAAAACAAAAACTGGCATACGGAAAACCAACCAAACGCATTCAGATTGTGTTGATACTTTAGGAAAATGGTCCATGGGTCATTTTTGATGTGTAAGAATCAACCCTTTTTCAATACGAGGCGCGGTGTGGCCGACACCACTCAAAGTATCTTTCTTTTGTTTAAAATGGACATCATTTTAAGTGAAAACAACAACTGACATACAGAAAACTAACCAAATGGATTCAAATTCTATTGAAACTTTCTAAAAACAATCCATGAGTCATTTGTGACGTGTAAGAGTCAACCCAACCTCAATCTGAGGCATGGTGTGTCCACTACCACTCAAAGTGTTTCACTTTTATTTGAAATAGACATCATTTTAGGTGAAAACAAAAACTGGCATACGGAAAAATGACCAAACACATTCAGATTCTATTGATACTTTTGGAAAATGGTCCATGGGTCATTTTTGACGTGTACGAGTCAAACCTGCCTCAATCCGAGGTTCAGTGTGACCGAAACCACTCAAAGTGTCTCTCTTTTGTTTAAAATGGACATCATTTTAAGTGAAAACAATAACGGACATACGAAAAATTGACCAAATGAATTCGTATTCTGTTGAAACTTTAGGACAATGATATAGGGGTCATATGTGATGTGTACGAGTCAACCCCACTTTAATCTGATACATGGTGTGGCCGGTATCACTCTAACTGTCTCTATTTTGTTTAAAATGGACATCATTTTAAGTAAAAACAATTGGCATACGGAAAACCGACCAAACGTATTCATATTTTGTTGAAACTTTAGCACAACGATCCATGGGTTGTATGTGATGTGTAAGAGTCAACCCTACCTCAATCCGAGGCATGGTGTGGCCGACACCACTCAAAGTGTCTCACCTTTATTTTAAATGGAAAACATTTTAAGTGAAAACAACAACTGGCATACGGAAAACCGACCAAACGTATTCAGATTCTGTTGATAATTTATGAAAAAAATTCATGAGTCATATATGATGTGTACGATTCAAGCCTGCCTAAATCTGGGGCATGGTGTAGCTGGTATCACTCAAAGTGTATGTATTTTGTTTAAAATGAACATCATTTTAAGTAAAAACAACTGGTATATGGAAAACCGACCAAACGTATTAAGATTATATTGATACTTTAGTTTGGGGTTATTAGATTCTAATTTCTGAATTCAATCATGTATGTGTTATAGAAAATGCAATTTTTTATGTATTATTAATTCTATACAACCCACCCCCTAGACACCACCACCCCCGTGGACCGCCCCTCACCCCTGGACACCCCCACCCCCCGGGACACCCCCAACCCCTTGTATGTCATATTATATATGTGTTATATATAATTCATAATTATGTATGCAACATAATTCATTTTTTATGTGTTATTGATTCATAATTCAGTATTCATTACATAATTCATTCTGCATGTATTCAATTGAAAATTCAATTATGAATTATGTATTGCATAGGGTAATTGGGTTCATATACATGATTATAATTGTGGTACATTCCATGGTTATAAGAGTATCCTATTTTTATGTGCTTTTGTGTGCTATAGCAGGTGTTTGTTTCTGTTAAGAGTGTATGTTGGTGTATGTAGTTGAGTGTGCAGTGGTTTTGTTGCTGTTAAGAGTGTGTTCAGGTGTATATGCAATGGAGGAGAGGAGATTTTAGGTGGGTGGTCTGCTAAATTCCAGTAATACACTATACCAATGGTTTACTAAAACCGTTGGTATACTGTTGTACACATTTTTACCAACTTTTTTAGTAAACCTTTGGTAAAACATGAAAATGATAGTATTTCCAACGGTTTTAGAAACCGTTGGGAATACTCCTATACATTTCATGTATTGCCAATGGTTTTACAAACCGTTGGGAATACTCCTATATACCAACGGTTATTTAAACCGTTGGGAACCGCTAGGATTACACTTCCTTTCCCAATGGTTATACTAAAACTGTTGGTAATGGGCTATCCCTATGCCTTACTTTCCAACAGTTTTCCAAACCGTTGGTATATAGTATACCAATGGTTTGGAAGCCTTTACCAATGGTTTTGAACTATTGGTAAAGCCTTAGTTTCTAGTAGTGAGAGTTGGTATGAGCTACCACTAATAAGGTACATATCATCCATGAGCAGATGAGGACTACATAGAGTAAGCATAAACCTTATGTCGATAAGAGACGGAGGTCCTTGGAGTTCAAGGAGGGATACCTTGTGTTCCTTCAGGTCTCACCCCAATGGGGATTGTAGAGATTTGACTGGGGTGGAAAGTTATTTCTGAGGTTCATCAGTCCTTTCCAGATTATGAGCAAAGTTGGTGAGGTGGTGTACCACCTAGATCTTCCCCCACATATGCACTGGGTGCATGATGTTTTTCATGTGTCGTAGCTGAGGAGGTATGTGCATGATTCATCGCACATCATTGACTGAGGAGAGTTGGACATTGATGATGGGGCGACATTTGCAAAGTTCCCAGTGGAGATAGAGGATCGACAAGAGAGGGTCCTTTATGGACAGTTGATTCCTCTGTTGTGCATTTAGTGGCAGCACAAGAATCTCCATGAGAGCACATGGGGGATAGAGGCTCAGATTTTTTCTCAATACCACCATTTGTTTGTTTAGCCTTGTTTTGGCTTACGGGGATGTAAATACCTAATGGTGGGAGTAATGTAATGTCCTGGAAATTCCATGTAATTTTTTTAATTATATAGAATTATTTCAAGACCAGGTGCGGAGACAACGTGTGATTTCGAGTCCTGGAGTGTTTAGAATGATCCGTCAAAAAATGTTATGTTTTAAATAGAGCATGTGAGTGGTTTTCCTGAAAAAGTGGAATAACTATTAAATGGGTGTCCAGATCATAAATCAGAGGGCACCATTTCATTAAGGATGGCGGTTTTACCATGTGTACAACTTATGTTTAGTCGTCACAGCCCTCTAGTGAGAAAACCTGAAAATGGCATAACCGTAAATAAAATAATTAAATAAAAAATAATTTATTTTTAAAATGCTTATAAATCACGAATAGTTACTCGTATTGAAAATATGAGACCACCATTGATCTCGTGATGGTTTTATTTCCTTAGTAAGAGCCTAACATTGGCCAGCACGGGCCAATAGTGGAAGTTAGTTTTTGGACATAAATAAAATAATTAAGTAACAATTATTTTATTGTCAAATCCTTATAACTCTTAAACTGTAACTCCGATTGGACATTTGAGAGTACCATTTAGCTTGTGAGGGTGTGTTTCCCTTAGTCTAAGCTTAACCTCAACCAATGCGGGTTGAGGGTAAAAGATATTTTTTGGAACTTTTTTTAAGCAAATTAAAATGGTGCACGTGCGCAGTTTTGGAAAATTCTAAACGGGTGTACGGATTGAAAATATGAGGGCACCATTGAGTCTGGAATGATGAAATTACCTAAGAATGTACCTAACCTTGACTGGCATGGGTCGAAGGAAAAAGTTAGCTTTTGGACTTTTAAGAAGAAAAATAAAATAACTTAAAAGTTATTTCATTTTTGTTTCTCTCTACTATTGAGCGGTGGCACATCAGCACTATAGCTGCGATGAGGCGAAGATAATTTGCATTAAATTAAGACCAATAATGAGGATCTTAAATGAGTAGTGTAATGACTCATTTATCAAAGCATAATAGTGTGGATACACAACGTAACAGAAACGCTACAATGCGTTTCTCTTTTAATGAGATAACTGGTTGGAGAATCAGAGTTGGAATTTATTTAACAAACGGTGAAGTATTTTCTCTCCAAAGAAGAATGTTGGTGGATTGGAAAGAAGAAAAGATGCCTTGGAGGAAGGATTCAGGACCGTAGATCGACGAACACCAACGGATTCGAACAGATCAACACCAACGACGAAGCTTCTCCAGGTAGGGGGTTTATTTTTAAGTAAATTCTTTCTTTCCCCATTCTTCCATTTTAGATGATGAATGCAGGTTAACTAAAAAACAAGTTAACCCACGGTTCAAATGTTTATATGGAATAGTTAATGTATTTGGGATAAAGGGAATATTTTATCTTAGTAATTATTGTATATGCTGCGTGTTTCTACTAACACAAACAATCATAGACCAACACAAACAAAGGTTGGTTGTTAATTTGGGAATTATTTGTGATTTCTCTCTCTCTCTCTCTCTCTTTCACCTACCCATTCTTCATGGCACAAAAGTGGTGGTACAACGACTGAGGAAGCACCGGGCGGAAGGGACGTGGCCAGGCGGGCCACAGCACCAGCGGTAGGAGGCCGTGGAGATCAGTCGCGGCAGTGGAACCTGGCCGCGATGACGACACCAGACCACAGTGGCGGTACCTGGCCGTGGAAATGACACCAGGTCATGGAACCCTGTCTATAGTGGAATAAGGGAGATGGTTCACTAGCAGCATGCTTTAGCAGCTGGCGGTAGGCGTACGCGGCCACACGGCCGCGTCGGTGAGCCGGACCTGCGGAAAAGCCATAGGTTAGGCAAGGGAAACCGGTCCGCGTGAGCGGATCAGTGTAGGATGGTGGTGTCGCTCAGGCATAGCATGGAAGGAGCAGCCTGCACTATGCAGGCCATGGTAGGGGGCTAGCATGTAATCCTTGACCACATGTAGAGGAGGCAGCCGACTTCTTTTAGCTACGGGCGATTGAACCGAATGCCTAGTGGGCGTTTGGGCTGAAGGAAACTGGCCCGCCATGCTGGCCGGGCCGAGGGGCGCGAATCAGGCTGCTAGGCAGCCCTAGCTAGAAACTAATTGGCCCGCCTTTGCAGACCAGGCTGGCAGGATAAAGCTGGACTGCTAGGCGGCCCGGGAAGGGAAAGAAAACCGGCCTGCCAGTGCAGGTCGGGATGGATAAATCTGGGTCGCATGGTGACCCAGAGGGCTGGACACACGGCCAAACTGGGCCGCTTCCAATAAGGCCCAATGGGCTGGTCCATGGGCCAAGTCAGATCGGCCTGACCTAGATCCAAACAGGTCTGGTCGGTCAAATCAGTTCGAGTCATGCGGGACCCCCGGGGCGGGTTGGTTGGGTCGATCCGACCAAGTCGGACTGGGCCCAAACACAATCGGCCCCTGTTTACTAAAACACCAATATCATTCAGACTGAGAGTCTGATTGATGCGTCGTCAACGGCGTTGTGACCCTTGCAACGAGACTATCCTTTGGGAATAATCTAAGTGTGTTTTCTTGGTAGGGGGTATATGATTGATGGCCTGAGTAGAATATTATCCTAGAATCAAGCATGTTATGTGTGGGAATCTTGTGGATGGATAAGACCTGAATACAAGTGACCCTGTGTGGATTAGCTCCTAGCGACCCTATGTGGATCAGCTCCCAGAGAGCCTCTGTGGATCATCTCCAAGTGACCCTGTGTGGATCACCTCCTAGTGACCCTGTGTGGATCAGCTCTAACTAACCCTGTGTGGATTATCTCCTAGAGACCCTATGTGGATCAGCTCCTAGAGACCCTATGTGGATCAGCTACAAGGGGCTTTGGGTGACCTAGGAGACCCACAGTACTCATCTGGCATGAGTAACTCAACAGTACAAGGTGTTCAGTCTTATGAATGATAGTCTTGATTTCCGTACTTTATATTATACTTGTATGAGTTGTTTTTCTTCGTGATCATGCTTCGTGGTTTGTTTTGTGGATTGCTTTGTGGTTTTTCCTTGTAGATAGAGCCCCTACTGAGTATTGTGTTACTCACCCCTACACGAGCTTCAACCACATGTGTCGTGTCCCATGCAGGTGATCGACGCTTCGACAGAGACCTTGGTGGCCTGGGACTAGGTGGTGCTCAGTGAGAAGGGATGGACGATCGTACTTCTACAGTTATAGGAAGCTACTCATTACCTAACTTTCAAGTGGGGTCTTCTGCAGATACCTTATAGAGATATTTTTACTTTCTTGTTCTTAGTTTTTCTTTTTTGGGTTTGTATTCTATCCCATTTGATGTACAAATTGTACCTTTGTTTAGTGGTTGTTTAGTGGAATGCATGTTTTCCTTTCTAGCTATTTGGGGCGTGGTTTTGTGTGTGTGCATGCGTACAGGTCCTTAGGAAA
Source organism: Viscum album (assembly GCA_963277665.1). Taxonomy (NCBI): domain Eukaryota; kingdom Viridiplantae; phylum Streptophyta; class Magnoliopsida; order Santalales; family Viscaceae; genus Viscum; species Viscum album. The sequence goes on from CAUJRU010000002.1 coordinate 11,678,339, forward strand.
ATTCCTCCCACTCATGGGATAATACCTTCGGTGCTAGTCACCAACCTCTATCCTTTGTGAGGTGGGCTTGGGGTAGTCACGGCACGGGCCCTGGGGAAGGGTTGTGAAATTATTTTAATTATTTTTACTATTAATGTTGTTATTTATATGTACATATATAATATTTTGTATAAAAAAATTTCAAACTAAATTTGAATTTATAATTTCAATATATAGTAACTTATATTCTTATTTTATAGTTATTATAGGTTATAATGAATTATAGTTGGATTAATGCTAAAAAAAGTGATGAATGTGAGAAAAGTGTGATGATTTATTTGAATTTACCGGCTAAAAAATGAAAAAAATATAATTGTTTTATGATCCATGAATGAAGTGTTAGAATACAAGGAATTTAGGAACCATATAAAACAAAGTTAAATTATGTTTTAATGGTTTTTATTCAATTTATATCCATTAAATATGGTGTAGTGAAATAAAATAGAATTCAAGATTTCATGGTGATGCAGATTTTAAAAATGAAAAAAAAAATTGTATAAAGGAAATGATTCATGATATAAAAGTAAAAACTGTTGAGAAAGAATGAATAATTTAGTGATAATATAGTAGTTTTGAAAACCTACTCTATACGAGTTATACTAAATTTATATTTTTATCTATGATATTGAGATTTATAAACATGAAATCTAGGAATGGATTGAGTGGAAAAGGTTTTATGGAATTAATAGAGTTTTAAAAATTCATACTTCTATAATGAAACTATTCAAATTATAATTCCAAAAAAATTATTATAACTTATGGGATTTTGGTAAAAGAAGATACATTCATTCCCCAATGATTTCCTATTTTCTAGAAACTAAAGAGCCCAATGGATTGTAATGATTTTATTTGTTGTTAATAAGTAAGTTGGTTGTCAATATGTGTTGGGTGATGATGAAGATATCAATTAATGAAGATATTGAATGTGTGAAACACATCTTGGAGTTACTCTATATTATAAGAATTTTTTTATTTCATTGTATATTGGAGATACAATGGTGTTGTCAATGAAGATTGACAAAGGGAAAAATGATACTTGGATTTTTTGTATAAACTAGTTTATGTTTGAAAATGATTATATATGTGATTATTGTGTAGTATAACTATATGGAAATAAAATATAAGTTTTGATGGATGATGAAATAACTATTAACTATATGATTTTATGGGTTTGAGATGCTATTGAAAATCATGAAGAGCTGTTGAGTTGAAGAGTGAAGATGGTTGTAAATTAATGTGAGTGTTTGTCCTTGTATTCTTAGAATAGATAAATATACATGAAAATATAGAAACACTGGGATGAAATTTAAGTGTTAAGTCTAAGATAATATGAAACAAGTGCTTCATATATTTTATATTTAATTAATCATAGTTTTTTATCATATTTTATGAGAAAATAAGAAGGAATTATTTGAGGTGTTGTAGATTTATTAAAATACTCAAGAAGTGTCTTTATATGCTATAAAATTATTTAGAAATTATGTAAAATATATTTATAGAAGTTTGATAAATTTATGAAGTCATTTAAGTTGTTTTGAGATGATCTATAGTGGTTAGAGATGACTAGGGAATGTGTGAGGAATTTTTTAACTATGTTGTAGAGGTTCCGAAATTCTGAGTTAGAGTTGGAGATTTGAAAAATGCATATGTAAGATCCCTCGTAACATAATATTGGAAAATTATCAAGGCTTATTGAGATACATATGACTCTATGAAGGATACATTAGAAACAATTGGAGGTAAATTATATTTCAAATGATACGTAAGATATATCTGAAAATATGTAAGATCCCCCAATGTATATGGAATAGAAATCATGAGTTCATTCAAAAATATGATTAAAGAAAAGTTAAAATATACTGCGTAAGATAATTTAGAGCATATGTAAGACTTAAAAAGTGATATGTAACATTTCATGGATGTTATATAATATTTACTATGAATTTTATTAGAACACATAAGATCCTTTTGAGCATACAAAAGATAATATTGAGTGTGTGTAAGAAAGTTGAGCTCACTAAAGTAATATGTAAGATTAACTATTTCTTACATGAGATAACCTATTTAAAAAATATTATAATTATATAGAATTAAATTTTATGATGTTACACCATTATTTACTAAATAAACTATCATGATAGTTCATGTGGATCATGATATAATATGAAGTTTGATAGAGGAGTATTATATTGTGAGAAGATATTCATGCCTCAATGAAAGTTATGGATGATTAAAATTATTTGTGATGGTTGGAACTAGTTTTTCTAAATTTATCACAGTCAGGTCACATAGAGAATTCAATGTCATAGTATTTGAGGGATTGAGTGTTATGGGAATACTTCACACCACAATTAGAATTAGTTAAAGTTAATATTTTCACGATTTTGGTATGGATAAATGGATTTCACCACAATAGATGGTCCCACACCACAATCATTGATATCTATAGAAATTTATGAGTTTTCCAAGGTCATGATAATTTTATACTACATCGTAAAATGATTATTTCATGAAAATTCCTACATGAAATGATTGAAAAGATAATATGAGTATTTGTGTAAATTTAGTTTAGGATTTTTGGGATCAAACCCATGTTGTCATTTAAGAATTTAAATCAATTTTGGATCATAGAAACTAACCCACATGGTTTTTTAGAGGAAAAATGTCATGAGAAATAAACTTGAGAAAATCAATTGAAGGTTTTAGAAGAATATTCTATAATAATTGGTGCTTAGTTTTTCTAGAATTTCCATAATTTCTATTTATGTAATTATAAAAATATGATTGGATGGTTTTAAAAATGAGTGGCTTATGAGATCATATTCATATTTTGGTGTGATTTAAAATTATGTAAGAACTATCAGAGTGTGAGGAAACCAATACTACTATTTTAGAATATTATATGTATCTAAGAAATAGTGAGATGAGTCAAGGAAGAACACCCTTGAAGAAATTATGATAATAAAAAAAGGATAAAGGGGATTAGAGGAGACCAACCTATGATTTCCATATATAATAAAGCATAAATAAGAGAAAGAATAAGATAATTGATGATAGCTGAAATTACTGCTTCCTATAAATATTCTATGTTTCAAATCTATTTAATAATAATGATAAAATTGTGGCAAGACCAATGTGATACTATAGTTTGATTAAATTATATCTGTTTAATATCTTATGTAAAGGAAGAAGAATACAACATGAAAGAACCTGGTATTTACATGTGTTAATCACTTTAAAATTGAGATAAATAGAATGACATTCATGTTACTATATCAGTATCAAATACTCTGATTGAGGAAGAAGATCGTATCATTTGATGCAGTGAAATCTAGAAGCAAGATAATAAAATCTTGTTCATTAGTGTGGTGGGAGTTCCATTATAAATTAGAGGAATCTAGTATAAATAACCCATTGATAGAAAATAAGTATTTTAGGAGTTATCCTCATGGATAGAGGATGATACATTTCCCATGTGTATTCACTTTATCATCTTAGTGGGTGATGAGCCTTGTAAAAATATTGTGTGTTTTTGTTCTTATTTATTTACTAATTTTCATGTGGTGTGGTGTGTTGGGAATTTGTAAGCATATCCATTCATACTAATAGGTGTAGAGGTTCAAATATTAAGTGGGTTTATTTAAAGATAAAATAATTTTTTTAAATTGGTTCACACTAATTCACCCCCCCCCCTCTCCACATGACTTCAAAGATCATTGGGTTTTTTATAAAGGAATTTTAAGGTCTGTTAGAGTTTTCTAAATGTGGGGAATCACAATATAATTTGAAAAATATATCTCATATTTATTCATGTATTATTCTGTATACCAAATCTACTTACAAGGATGTTTGTTATCTTATAATACTTTCTCATTTGATGCATTTCTTTTCAAATTCAAATAATGAAAAAAGGTTAAGGTGGCCTATACATGAGTGAATATATAATATAAAACTATTTTATTAGAAATATTCTTTATAATGGAATAAAATTAATCAAAATTTTCCTATTTTTTTAAATAATGTTTGAAATATTAGACTTATACTATGCACATATGAAATTAATTTGTATCGAAACCTCAATAGCCAATATAATTCATGTCCTATTATGTTGGTAATTTATAACCCATCCCCCAAATGTCATGTAAATGATAAGTTTAATGATTTTGACAATAAAAATATCTTGGAAATGATATTGATGTTCACTTCCCCTGTTAATTAATGATTTAGAACTTTTAAAGGAGGAAGTTGTCAAAGTGTTTGATTCGTAAAAAAATAATTTCAATCCATGATAATGTTTACTATAAACAATTTCACAATATACATAATTTTTCTAGATATAGTGTTAAGGGACATGAAACATGTATAATTTTTGAAGAAGGTACTTCATATAATCAACTATAATATGGGATAAAAATAGTTTATATAGGCCATTAAAGGATTCTTCATATGGATCACTATTAACAGGGATTAAAAAACTCTTTAATGTATAGAGGTATAGATTTTCTTAGTCCTTTACTTTGTGGTTTTGATTTGTTATAGGTGGAAAAAGAGTGTTTGGAAGCATATCAGGGGTAGAGATATGATTCTTGGATTATTTAAGTCAGCCATGACTTGGTTAGGTCCATGTTATATCGTGGTGAGATTAGGGTTGGTCATAGTCTAGTTGTGGTTATAGTGTCTTTTTCATTTTTTAGGTTTTTGGAGGTATATTTTATTATGGAAATTTTAGGAAAATTTATATTATGGTCAGTTGTTATGGTGTAGTGGTGGCAATTTTTTTAGTTTTATTTGGAAGTTATAATATTTGTTTACCATAGGGTGTGTGAGAACTAATATAGTGGTCATCATAATGGGAAATTACATGGTTTGATAAACATTAAATTGTGGTTGTATCATAGAGTATTTGGGTGATAGGTGAAACACTATGGCCTAGAGGGTTATGTCATGGTCTTGGTCAGAGGATCATTCAAGGGAGTGAAATAGCCTATGAGATTTGAGAGGATAGTGTATTTTAAAGGGCATAATTTTCATATCAGGGTTGACTGAGCACCACCATGACATGTTCAATCCTTTACCATTTAATGGTGTGTTTATCTCAACATTATTTATAAATTCAGTCATATAACTCCATTACCTCCATTATTTTTCTTTTTCTCAAACCCTAGAGGCCTTAGAGTCTCGATTTTGGTTCAATTGGTTATTCCTTGGTGGATATAAAGCCTTGGTTTTTTATGATCAATATTTTATGATTAGAGGGGATTTTTAATTCATTTTTCCCCCATTATCTCTTTTTCTTACTTATTATAAGGTTATGGTAGAGGTTATAATTTTTTTTAGTGAATTTTGGTTAAGGTATTGTTGAAGGATGATGTATTCTAGGTTATTAAAGGTTTCCCATGGTATCGTTGGAATCTGATCATCAGTTTCTTTCTATTTATTGGTGTATAATTATTGAATATCCTTTAATGGTTAGGGATTTAGATAACCACTATTTTTTCTATGTAATAATTTAAATTAATTTAGATTTATTTTTCTTTGAGTAAGGATATTAAATTTACCTAATGAAGGTAATAATAATTAGAAAGTAATTTGGTATTAGAATAATTGATCATGTTTTATTTATTTCTATTATTATTGAATTGATGTTGTTAACTGACTTATGATAAGAATATTGACGTGTTTCACATGTTGTTATTGTTTTTTTTAATAATGGTATAATTGGTTAAATTACTTAAATATAATAATGGAAAGAGGAAATGAAAATCTAGAAACTGATATTTTATATTATTGAGCATGAATTAATAAATAAATGAGGGTGTATGATTATATGATATTTTTTTACTAATTTTATTAGTACTATGTTGAAATTTTTTTATGATTATTATGGGGGTTTTGGTTAGTTATTTTTTATGGTAAAGAGAAAGGGTGTTTTTTAATTTGCTGATATGACTTAGTGTAGTATGTTTTCATGAAATTGTCCATGATTATGTTATGGGTTTAGTATGGATTTGGTGTGTTTTAGTTTCCCAATAATATGTAATCTTACTATATGTCACTTATATCTACCGGTGTTTCTACCATCACTACAATGCTCCAGGATTCCAGTGTTCTAAGAACTACCAACCCTGCATCCAGTTGAACATCAAGGGAATCAAAACTTACTTCTTTTTTATGACTTTAATATTTAACTGAAAATGGATTCTCACACTAATCAAAACAATATACCACTTGAGAATTATTTTTCAAGTTTCAAAACTAATTACACTATGTCACATACACCATCTTCCATAACTCTCTTATTCAGATCACCTCTTCGAGTCTATCAGATATTTTGATATCCAAATATCTTCAGGTTAACCAAGCCCTAATAAATCATAATAATTCATCAACTTTTCTTGGGAAATGAATTTAGTTATAATATTTTCCAGGTTCTGGTTCCCTTAAATTTCCTATGGATCTAGCACACCATCCTCTATAGGTTTCCAAATGAAATGTTATTTTTATCCAATATGTTTTATCATAGACTAAAATTTAATATTCTTAGCTAAGTGGATTAATATTTCGATTTCAAAGTACAGCATTCCAATCTCCTACATCCTTTCAATTTCTTTTAGTATACCCTTAAACCACACCAACTCCTTCCCTGATTTAGTTATTTCTATGTACTCAACTTTCATGGTCGATAGTGCGACTATCGGTTATAACTATGACATAAAAATCATGGTAATGACTCCGAAAGAAATCATGTATCAAATGGTTCTCTTCCATGAGTCAACATCTCCCCCAAAGTCAAAATTCACAAACCCTTATAAGGCATCATTCATCCCAAAATAGAGTGAAATGTTTATTGAACCCTTTAGATACTAGAAAATGCAATTAACAACCTCCCATTGTTCCTTTCTCATATTCTCTATGAATATTATAACTACACATATTTCTCAAGTGGTATTATTCCTAGTACATACCATGGTGTACATTAGGATTCCCATAACCAATGTATATGGAACTTCCACCATGTACAATACCTCCTCGTCCATTTTACGTGTCGTCTTCTTTGAAAGATTAATGTTTCTAGAAAGAGGGTACTCACAGGATTTGAATCACTCATACTGAATCTATATAGTATTTTTAAACATACTTAGAGTGAGAAAGGAATGGTGTTCTTGAAATCAAATCTCTTATAATTCTCATAACAAATATTATCTTAGAGAAACTATGATCTTTCATTTTGAAACATCCAGACAACTTATACTTCAACTCTTCTATCTTTTTTGTCATGTATTTATCCAAGATTAATTCATCAATGTAGAGAATAACTTTGATGAAACTTCCATGGTTATAAAAATTCCAGTAACAACAATAATATTCATTACTCTAGATGAACCCACGTTCTATTATGATGTAATTAAACTTTTAATTATATTTCCTTGGTGCCTGCTTAATCCAATGTGACTTTACTTATATTTCATTCCAAACCCTCATTCCATTACAATATTAAACATTATGGTTACATTAAATAGATTTCTTCCTCTAAATATCCATGAATTAATTCCTTCTTAACATCAAGTTATTAAATAAACAAACCTTTCATGGAAACCAGGACTAGCATCATCCAAATCCTTGTATGATTCATAACATGAGATAAAATATCACTAAAATAAACTCTTTTCAATGGTATAAATCCATTCAAAAATGATAACACCTTGTACTAGACATTACTATTTTATTCCTCTTTTATATGATAAAACCATGTATTCTATTATACTCTCTTACCTTATAGAAGATGTGTTAGATCTTATATATCATAAACATAAAAGGAATCCAAATTTAATGATCCAGAATATGTTTAAGAATTTATTTCTCCAACATTCATGATACCTTCGGGTACACCAATCAGGTATAATGTTCTAAATTTTACACCATAGTCCACCACCATGGAACCTCATTTGATTTTCCACACATTTTTCACAGACATGGTGTAAAACTGATATGAAACTAATAGATGAAATTGACTTTATGGCATGTGAGGAGTTGGAGTTTCATGGACCAGTGATGAAAGGATGATTAAATAGAAAACAAGTGGTGATGAGAGCCTATCTCACTGCATTAAAAGGCCCAAACCCAAGGTGCATTCATGGAATTGGAAAATGGGGTTATTATCACTCATATTTAATCCCAAATGAGATTCATGAATCCCAATACATGTGGTTGTACTAATTTTAGAAACCTTTCCCACATGGATATTCTAGAATGGAATCTTTGGATAATAAAGTAAAATCTAATGGGCTAGGTACTAAAATTAAAATCTGGTGGGCGATGGGTGGAAAAACATGTGCTACTTTTCCAAAATGTATTTGTTAGATATTATCTTTTTGGATTTAAGGGGAAAGGTAGATTTATACTTTAAGACTTTAGGGTATTAGACCCTTGACTATTGTATCACCCATTGCCTATAAATATCCACCCTATGGAACTATATTTTCATTCAATATTGTAATTGAGAGCTTATGATTTGTCTCTCTCCATTGTGTGAGGATTATCCCGTTTTTCCCTTTCTCTTATTCATTCTTTCCTTTTCAATCTATAGGTTAGATTGGTGATCCAAGATCATAAATCCCCCAATTTCATGACTCAATCCAAGTGTGTTGTTTTGTGGATTTTCCATCACATCCCTCTCTCAAGTGTGTTTTCTAAGTAGTGGGTCACTCTTAATATAGTGTTGGTTGGCTACTTCTTTCCATTATCCAACCCATCATCTACCAATTAGCCCTAAATTGTATCAATCATATGCCTCCCTCCATTTTGAATATCAGACCAACCTGAGCATATCACATTAATTGGTATTAGAGATCTAGTTGAACAGGTATCAATTTATCCATTCATTTACATTACTTTTACCCATTAAGTTTCTTATCTTTCGATATTATCCACCCATTCAAAAAAACCAAAAAACCCATTTTCTTTTGAAAAACTCCAAAATTGGACTATGTTGTGAAATACTGAAATATTTTAAATTTAGATAATTATTCATCCATCTCATTTTCACACTTGATTCACTATATGTGATTTTTATACCAAAAAAACAAAAAAAGGGAAAAAAATATCTCAACTCCTCATTTTGTGATTTTCAAAACTAATCACGTACTTTCTTTGAGAGATTTAAAAAATCATCTTACTCTCCATTAATATTAATGTGCTTTAAAACACTAATCACAAATATTTTTTGTATATTTGATAAAACATGAAAACAAGTGTGGATACAATTACTTATTCACCTCTTTGTTCTTTGCATTATTAGTACTTTCCATTTCCATACATCAATTTCTTAATAATTTTACTTCCTCACCATATCATATTTGGGTTATATTGTTATTAAATTTTATTATCTTTCACAATTGGTAAAACCCCATTTGTTCGACCCATCCACAATTTTCCACTATTTACCCATATTTTCTACCCTTTTTTCCACCCTTTACCATTTTGTGATCATTTACCACTCAAACGGGTTATGTTAAACCATCCCTCAACATGATCTTGATTTGTGAATTATTTTTGGTATATGATCACCCAAAAAAAGTTATTATATTTTATAAGATATAGTGATTTTATTTGAGTGTCAGGAGTGGAGAGAAATAAGTTGAAAAACATTCTTGAGTGTGTATTCTGTGTGTGTCAGAGTGTGTACAACTTTTGTGTGTGATTATGTATAGATTGTGTGTGTAAGTGTGAGTGTGTATATATTTTGTGTGTGAGTGTATATCCTTATATGTGAGAGTGTGTAAAACTTTTGTTTTTTGTGTGTCTATTTGTGTGAGTGTGTGTGTACATCTCGCATGTGTGATTGTGTATCCTTGTGTGTGTGTGTGTGTGATTGTGTTTATCATTGTGTGTGTTTATCCCCATTTTTATTTTTTTTCATGTTAATTATCATGCAATAATATCATGGAAATATAATCGTTCGTTCTAGTGATAAGGAATCCGAAGTAGATCTCCCACACCTGAAGCTACGCAACTCAAAATGCAAGCTTGATGAGCCATTTCAAGAAGCTTTTTGATAGGAAGTTGGAGGTATCTCATGAGAGGATTGATGAAGTAGAGAATAAAACAAGCCCTAGGATGATCCATGGTAACACATGATTCACCCTATCACCACATAGCCCTCATATCACGTTGGATATGGAGAACATTGATAATGATTTTTAGGATGTACCACAAAGGAGTAGGCTGTTCCAATAACCTAGAGGAGGATAAAGGAGACCACATGATGATGATATACTATGAGTTATTAGGGTGAAGGTTCCCTCTTTTCAAGTAAAAAACATCCTAGAATCATATTTGGAGTGGGATATTAGGATTGATAAAGAGCTTTCAGGCCATGCATATTCTAAGGATAAAAAGGTCAAACTTTATTCCCTTTAATTTTCTGATTATTCTTTAATTTGATGGGATAAAATGAAAAAGGAGAGGGATAAATATGGAATATGTCCCACCAACATATGGGAAGACATGAAATTTTCCATGGTAAAGTAGTTTGTTCCCTCACACTACCATATAGATCTCTACAAAAAGCCTCAAAGAATCACCCAAGGGAGTAAGATTGTTTAATATTACTACAAGGATATGAAAATTTCCATGATTTGAGAAAACATTGAGGATGATCTAGATGAAACCATGGAATGGTTTTTATACGAACTTAATCAAGATATTTCCAATCAAGTGGATATGTACCACCTTGTGGTGATACAAGATATGATCCATCAAGCCACCAATATTGATGAACAAATTGAAAGAAAGAGAAATATAAGGAAACATACTACCCTATTCACTCTATAGAAAAATTCAAGTAAGTAGATTGAAAAATCATCAATTCTAAAAGATTTGGTTGATCAAAAAATTTATGAGGTAATTCCTCAACCTAAGAAACCTACTTTTTATTCTAACCAAATGAGGAATCGGGATATTCAATGTTTCAAATTTCAAGGAAGGGTTGACATTGATAGTGAATGCCCAAACAGATGCACCATGACTATCAACAAGTATGGAGAATGGGAAACTGATAGATATATCTCATAGGAATAGGTAGAGGATTCCATGAAAATTTATAATTGAGAATTTTTAGAAGAAGGTGAACTTCTCATCACAAGGTAGGTTTTGAGTGCACAGATGATGTCCAATGAAAAGGATCAAAGGGAGAACCTTTTCTATACCTAATTACAAATCAATGGGAAGGTATGAAATGTCATCATTTATGGGGTAAGTTGTAGTAACATTTCAACCACTAAATTGGGGGATAAGTTTGGACTCCTGACTTTCAAGCACCAGCATCCACATTGGCTTCAATGGTTGAATGATTATGGAGTGATGATGGTTACCAGATAGTTGATGGTATTTTTCACCATCAGAAAATACAAGGATGAGGTATTATTTGATGTTTTTCCTTTGAAGGCATGTCATTTTCTGTTGGGTCGACCATGGTAGTGTGATCGATGTGTTAATCGTGATGGGTTCTTGAACCATTACTCTTTTTTACTCCAAGGGTAACCTATAACCCTAAACCACATATCTCCCCAAAAAAATTTGGAATATCATATTTTGATAGAGAATAAAAAAAGAGTGATCAAGAAAAAATGAGAGAAATGGAAAAAGGAGAGAATGATGGGAGATGTGATATTGAAAAAAGAAAATATATCAAGTTTAAAAAAATCAAGAGAAAAGGGGAAATAATTGAATGGAAAAATTTGACGATGATGGAGAATATAGAGGTTAATAATGCCTTGATTTCTCAGAAAAACATTTTATTACTTATATATAAATAGGTGATGTTGAACACTAATGACTTAACATCTTCTTTGTCACATATTATAGAATCTTTGTCATATGTGTGCGATAGTTTCATTCTTAATGAGGTTCCACCAATTTTGTTATCTATTAGACAAAGAAGATAAATTCAATGATCCATTAATGGAATCATGGGTCTAAAGGATTGGAAGGAGTGTCTACCATATGTGGAGTCCTCTTACAAAAGGGATGATCACTCTATAACTGAATTTTATCCATCTGGAACTTCTTTTGGATTTTGCATCCTTACTCTTATTGATATAGTTTTATTGCCTTTGTAGGAAATTAGAAATATGGAAAGAAAACAACAGGTTAATAAATAGAATGGGAAATCAAAGAATCTGGAGAGGCTTCAAAAGAAATGGAAGTCAAAGATCAAGATACATAAATATGGACCATAATTATTGCTTGATATGATTAGTTACAATATAATATTCCATGGTGAGTATGAAGTTATTTTTAAAGTCAATGTTTCAAATATTTCCTTGTATTTGGATGCAGATGATGAAAATTCAAGGATGAATCCTTTCCAAAAAGGAGAGGATGATATGAAACTAGTATATTACATTGACTTGATGGCATGTGCAGAGTTGGAGTTTCAAGGACCAATGATTCAAGGAAGATTAAAGAGACTACAAGTGGTAATGGGATCCCATATCATTGCATTAAAAGTCCCAAATCCAAGGTGCTTGTATGAAAGTGGAAAATGGTCTTATTATCACTCTTATTTAATCCCAAATGAGATGCATGAAGAGAAAGACACATGGTTGCACGAGTTTTGGAATCCTTTCCCATGTGGAGATTCTAGAATGGTATCTTTGGACACCAAAGTTAAATCTGGTGGGCTAGGTACTCAAAGTCAAATATAATGAGCTATGGGTGGAAATACATGTGATACTTTTCCCAAAAGTATGTGTTAGACTTTATCTTTTTGAATTTAAGGGGACAAGGTAGGTTTAACCTTAATGACTTTAGGGTATTAGACCCTTGTCTATTATATCACCCCTTGGATATAAATATCCACCCCATGGCATTGTATTTTCATTAATGATTGTAATAGAGAGCTTATGCTTTGTTTCTCTCTGTTGTGTGAGGATCATCCTTTTTTTCCTTTCTCTTATGCATTATTTCCTTGTCAATATATATGTTAGATTGGTGATCCAAGATCACAAAGCCCCCAATTCTATGCCTCAACACAATTGTATTGTTGTGTGGATTGTCTATCACATTCCACCCTAGAATATGTTGTCTAAGTAGTAGGTCATTCTCCATATATCATTGTTTAACTACTTGCTTCCACTATCCAAATCAATCATCCACCACTTATCCTTAAACCATATCTATCATCTACCACCATATGCCATGAATATTGGGCTACCTTGATAATCTCATATCAAAAACCCTATGTCATCAAGTGAACCAATGTAAATTAGGTTCTACAATACTCCTAGGATATGATGGATTCCTTGAAAATTTAGTAGACATTATTTATTTGTTTTTATGATCACATATCATTTACCAAAAATATCAATAACCTCTACATCCACTAGGTAAACCTTTAAAAGGATTCTAGATACATAATTGTGAATGTATACACTATCATAATTTGAGTGAAATGAATCACAAAAATCATGGATCCATGACTCTAATGAAATCATGACACTTAGAACCAAAGTACCACCATATCCTTTAGCTATGGAATTTACAGACAATCTAGAAGAATAATTTCTAGAGTTTAATCACCTCCCATGGCAATCCTTCTATAGATATCCATTCTTTTGATAGTCCTAACATGTGTAGTAACCAGGACCAGCTGACTTTCCACAGATTTTCTCTCTTATGTTTCCCCTTTTCTTCTGAATCCTTCAAGATGAGTATTCCCTACAATTTGATAAGTTAAATAAAATATCATACATTGATGAAACCTCTTTCCATTAGGTTTATTTATTCAAGATAAGATCATGTATTTCCTTCAATACCTAGCCATTTGTTTTTTGGAGTTACTCACAGTGGTCACAATCTTGTCCAATGACTTTGGAAGAGATGATAGAAGAATCAATAACCATATGCATTCAACTAACATTAATCCAATTGACTCCAATTGACTTTAGTTCATGTTGAATTAATTTAGTTGATTGGTGATATTCCTTCCTCCCAACATTATCATGCTAAAAATTCACCATAACATGAACACTTTATTCATCATAAAGGACTTCTCACATATTTTCACAATCATTTCCATCAACTCTGTAATTATTCCAACATCATAGATGTTGAAGGCCATGTTTTTGGAAAAAATAATCTTTAAAATTTGAAGTACCTTACTATAAATACTTTCACATTCCATATTCATCATTTCATTTGGATTATTCCTAAAAAATAGTTGATTAAGGTACTTTTGGAACAAGTAGTCTTCTACCCGTATCTTAAAAAATCCAAAGTATGAGCCATAAAACCTATCTAGAATTAAATTTATATCTTCAAATTCAATAATTAAAAGATATAAAACTCCCACTAAATTTTATGAGGGTAAAGATAATGTACCTCATGATTTTTTAACACTGTTGTCTAAGATTCCCTTTATAACTCTAAACCAAGCATGATACCATGTGTTTCACCAAAAGAACTTTCATCCAATCAACCTTGTATCTAGTCCTTAATAATGAAACAAAAAGTTGGAGTTTTAAGATGATATCAGTTCCAGTGAAAGATGACTATGGGAATAAGAATCCATGAAAAACATATATTCACACTGACCTTCACACCATCTGAAGACCTCAAGAGACACTCATAGTAGATAATCCAAGAAAAAACATGTAATGAAAAGGACAATGATGAAAAAGGAAGGAATGCAAGAAATTTATGTGGTTCGGAAATATTCCTAGTCCATAAGAAATAATAACTTCACTAAAGAGTAAACAAGAGAGATTACAAAGGAATATTCAAATCTAAAGAATAATTTGATATATACTTAGCTCGAGTAAATCACTATAATTCCAATTATAATGTGTCTTACAAAACAAGTGATCTTACCCCTAACATAAATATCTTATATCAATTTTTAAGCCTCATTTCAAAACCAAAAAAACTTCATGAAACATACACCCACGTATCTGATCTTCATGTTCTTCAAATAATTTAGTCAAGGGTGATCACTTCTTCAATAGGATTTCCCGATAAACAATGCATGTGTCTAAAGACTTCAAGGAATGCCTTTATTCCCCATATAAATTAGTTTCTGTAGGTTCAAGTGTTTTAAACTCATCCTTCACTCTAGAAATTGTATCTACCAGTGTTTTTGTTATCACTACAATGCTATGGACTTCTCGTTTTATTAGAAATTTCACCCCCATGTCCAGTAGAAAAGAAAGGGTATCGAATGTTATGCCTTTCTGATGCCTTGTATATTCAACCAAAAAATGGATTCTCACACTATAACGATCCAATAGTTAACGGTATATTCTCCTTAAATAAAAATAGCATGTTTCAAACACTATAACAAACTAAAATTAAAAACCATTACATATTTTAAATGTTAAATATTAATGTTAAAACAAAGTAGTTATAAAATGAAGTAAACATATCACATAGTGAATAAAGAAAGTAAGAAGAAATAGAATCTGAAATCAGAAGTAATCCTTATAAATCTTGTCTATCTAGGTTTGAAAGGGAGGTAGCTTCACTAGGGTTTACCATAGACCAAGCCCAAGAAAAACTCAAGCAACTATGGTTTGAGAAAAACCATTTATGGGAGAAGTTCAAGCTCATGGAGATTGCCACAAGATCCATACTAGAAGAACCACCACCCGATACTAAAACCAGAGAATATCTGATTCATAGGTCTTACATGGATTTCATATGGGGTTATGTATATATAAATTAGGATTATATCAACATGTAATAAAATACTTATATGTATTGATACATCATGAATTTTTATACTTTTTGAAAAGTTATTTTTGTTCAATACACTTTATACATAAAAATGTATTTTTTATAAACTAGAATTTTATTTAAAGGAATAAAGTTTAATTTGAAGATAATATGTATTAATACTATATTATTTAGTAATTTATATGAAAGGGAATAGTTAATATACCAAAAGTTATTCTCCTATAAAAATAGTTTTTCTCTATATTTTATGTTTTTAAATAAAAATAAAATTTATATATTTTTTCATGTGAATTTGAAAAAATTAACTTTGTGTTTGGATTTATAATGATAATATTATATTAATATGAATATTTTAGATTTTTCTGAAAATATTTTTTTTTGTTGAATAGTGTCAAATACCGTTTTTACAAATAAGATGACTTTTATGGCATCATTAGTATATAAGTATGAATTATAAATTCATGAAACCATTCTATAATTCCAAATCTATATTTTATAAGTGAATTTATAATTTTAAAAATTTTGGTTTTTATTTACAAACCAATATTTTACATTTTAGTATTTAAGTTATATTATTTAAAATAAATTGTTTTTAACAAATTATACATTTAGTATTTAAAAATTAATTTGTAACACTTTTAAAAATTGAATAAAAAATGGATTTAAAATTTTTAATTAGTAGGTGAAAACTATATAACAAGGAATATTTTATTTTTATGCATAAAGAATAAATTGCCTGAGTAGAAACAAGATATCATGGTGAAAACCAAAAATGGTAAAATTGAGTAACATAAGAGGTAAAGGGACTAACATGTTTAAAACATGTTATAATTGAGTTTTTGAAGTTTTTATCAACCTTACATCTTCAAAACTCCATTATTACTTAATTTTGGAGTCACTTTACTTGAGTTTGACTTCCCATTATTTAAATTTTTTGGGTATTTACAAAAATGTCATTCATTTTCACTTATACAAGGGGAACTCTTATCCACACTTATTATCACACCAAAACCCAATTATTTTGGACCAAAATCATCCCAAACATCTAATAAACGTTAATATACACCTTTTAGTTTTTTTATTCTCAAAATACCATCCCTCAAAGTCCTAACCTCTTTACAAAGGAGATAATCTAATAAGTGAGATACAAATTTCAAATCGCTCCTTTCTCATTTCTATTTCTTTATGTGAACTTCTTATTCCTCAAATTTCATTACACCATATTAAAATTATAACATAAATATCAGTATTATACTAGTATGTTATTATAATTATGTTACAATCATTAAACACCATTCCCTTTTCTTTAAAGAAAAACTAATCCTTTATTCGTATATTTTGCGAACTACTACCTCCACGATGCAACATGTCTCATTTTACTTCACCAATATAAAAGGATAGTAATAATGGGGAATTTAATATATAACTATTAAATTTATGAAATATTTTATATTCTTAAATTATAGAGCATATTACTCCTTTTCCTCGTTCTATTGAAGATGAAATCATTATCAATTTGTACGTGCGTACTACCGCCTCCATGGATCGGTGTATTTTATCTTTCATTACCACCTTTCATGGTAGGTTATAAGAATAGTTTTATGGGATAAAATATAATTATTATGATATGAATAATTTTATGGTAATAAAAATTGAATAACCTATTAATGATATGAGTGAAAAACAATCATTATAAAATTAACCATCATAAATAAGAAAACTGAGAAGAAGAAAAACAATATATTTCTATTATTTAATATTTTTATACCCATTAATTCTTATTATAACTCCTTAAAAATTACATATATCAAAATAGTAAACACTAAATATTATCATTATTCTTCTATTATAATGTTATTACAGCTAAACCACCACATAATCCTCCATTAGTCATGTCATGTTCATGTTTGGGTCAGTTTAACCACCTATTTAAACAATGTTTTGAATTTATATCATGGATGACTATGTGATCTTAATTATGGATATAATATGATTTAAATATTTAAATATTTATTTCATGTTTTTTCTATAATGGTAACATTATTGAACTCATTGAATAAGAAAACACATTTTGTTCATCAAGAATCACCAAAACATGTTTGTTATCAATTTCATCTTCAAGGATAAATAATAAAACACTCATGAATGGAATATAAAAAATAATAAATTACTATAAATCATAAATAATAGAATCTTTAGTGACATGATAAAGATTAACTTTGGGAGAATAATGAATAAAAACACCACTATTATAAAACTAGTTCGAAACGACCAAGGTTACTCACACCCGATATTGAAAATAGATAATAAACTAACTAATATGCATAAAGAGAATAATTATAAATGAATTTTATTAAATGTTATGTATATGAAAAGGGTTATTAAATAGGTTATTAAGATATTCATTTTTGTTATACACGAACTTAGAGTGCATTCGACTAAGCGGGGAAATAAAGTGAGGGTTTCTTTGTCTCATTTTAAACTCCATGGGATATGTTTGATATTTCACATCACAATTTATTTTATATAGTGTATTCATTGACCAATTACTTTCACATATGAAAATATCTTCCATTTAATGATATTTTAATGTCTAATTTATGATCTTTCTATCAAGATCCTTTTATTCTTATGCTACTGATTTCATAAGAGTCTCGTCTACTCAATTTCGAATTTGTTGGGTCATAGTCTTTATTAATTGAATATACCTTTCAAGATTTTATTGGTAATAATAACTCTCATTATTAACAATGAATCATTTCTACCATGTCCATAATTTCCTTAATGAAAATTTTCTTTTATATTATTGGGAAAGATTCTAGGGATTATTTTCTATGATTCTCATAATCCAATTTACCTCTTTTCAAAAGGAAATTTTAATAATATTTTAATGGTGTGGGTTTTTAAACAAATTTATTTCAAAATATTTTCAAAAAAGTTTTCCATCCTTTCAAAATAAAATGTTTTATCTTCCACTCCACTTTTTTTAAAACATTTTTATCTTTTCAAGTATCTATTATTGGAGTTTTTTTCAAAGGTAAATGTTTTTATAATTTTCACTTCACCTTTTAGAAAATAAATTTTGAAAATGACCTATAACTTATTTTTTTCATAATATTAAAAAAATTCTAAATAGTCTTTTTAATTTTTTCTTCCTTGTGAACAAATCTTTTCACTGACTATGTCATTTTGTATGAAACTTTCCCTCTGTGTTTTCATGGTTTATAAAATAAATAAATTTTCACCTAGTTTTATAAAATATTTCTTTTAAAATTATATCAAAAGATCAAAAACATTTCGTATTTTCAAACTTGTTTTTCTAAAACTCCTAAAAAGTTTTTTTGATCTAAGTCATTGTCTGTTGATGCATATTCTACTTGATTCACAGATATTCTTCAAATATTTCCATCCACCTTATTTCTATGGATGGCTTATGTAATATGATCCATCACTGCATTTTTCTTGCATAACCATCCACTATTAATAGGCATAACTTTTCTTCCAATTCTTTTCCTTTGTGAATGACTTATTTTCTATTTATTTGATTAATGGGTGTTCACCAAGATTCCATATGTCAATTGATTTTGTAAATTATTATCTTGATTGTATACCCTTTATCTATATAGTTTAAATACCATATGATCTATTATCTTGATTGAATGGTATTTACCTATAATGTTTCTAAATATATTTGGATACCCATTTATTTTCCATGGGTATATCATGTTATGATAATTGATGTAATTATGAATGTTTTTCTTATGTGATTCCATTTGAAAAATATATGAAACTAATTTTAATTCTATGTATGGATGATGATGGGTGTGGTCCTACATCACCCAAAAATGAATTGGTTTATGTTTATATCTCACGAGATAATCAAGCATTGACGTAATGAGTTGGTTCACACGAGAATGGGAATAATGGGTTTGCTCACAATTTTAGGTATGGACATAATGAGTTTTTCACATATGCATGATCATAATGGATTGTATCACAATGGTTTTCCAATTCTTATGGTTGTTCCATATTTCTATGTCGTTTTCCATGAAATTATATTCTTTTATCCTTATTCTTATGCATATGTTATACTCGCATGGATCATGTTTATTGACTCATATTTCCACACTATTTTGATTCATGAATTATGATATTAAAATCCTTATTCTATGATTTATGATCTATGATTTGTGGGGTTTAAATCTCTTATTTATCCTGATTATACCCATATGCTCATTATATACTCACTTATGATCTTTTATTATTATTTTTTATGTTTACCCTAATTGGGAATCTAAGCCCACTCCTTTATTATGTTTCATTTTCCCCAAGTTATGTAAGATGTGTCTAGAAGGGTATATTATGTATAGAATTAGTGTGAGATGTTGAAGACTTGTTATGGATTAAGCAGTTTCTAAATAGTGTAAAAATTTTCATTAGTTGAAACAGAAATGAGTTTTGTAAGTTAATGTTTTGTTCTATTTATATAAAACTCTAAACCTAAAAGGTATTAGGAATGTATTATAATATAGTATTTTCTTTAAGTATTTTGATTTATATGGTCATGTATTTAGGTTTCTATACACACTGAGCCTAACACCATGTGGTGTGTGGTTATGTGGATATAAAAGAGATGGGATCCTCAGGACATATGTCATTGATATGTGAGGGTAACTAGATTAGTGGGGAAGTAGGTGTGGGATACCTTTTCAATTTATTTTATTAATTATTGTATTATTTACTTTTGTACAGATTTGGTGAGAGAGACTTTATGTGGTTGGGTTTTTAGTTGATCATGGAATAGCTAACAAGACATTTTTGTTACTTATTTATAGAGGATTTAGTATGCTTATTCCACATTTTTATAAGAGGATCTAGGGAGACACCAACTGAGTATAATTGTACACTCAAACCTATCTTTTATATATATTTTTACAGATTTGAAAGATAGATTTGATGATTAGTCTGGACATTACTAAATCTTGGTGTATGTGCTTGGTGTTGGTGTTGTTGTCGTGGGATTTGTTCCTCAGTATTTCGTTTTGGAGACTTTATTTTATATGGAATTTAATGAACTTTATATTATGGATGGGATTTTGTTTTATTTTATAATATGGAGTTTATTAGTAGAATAATTTTTCATCTTAGGATTAATGAGGGTAATGTATCCCATTATGTGTGTTTCATACCCTTGGTTCAAGTTACCAACTTGTGTCCTATTAGAGGTGGGATTCAGGGAGCACACATGTCTTCAGTGCTAGGCTGGGAGGGGTTCCTGTGGGGACATGTCATGATAGAGTGGTATCAAAGTTTTAGTTGAGAGTTATAATAGATTTTGGAGTTAATCACTATTGAGGATTTCATTAGGTTGGTATGGTAAAAATATTATTCAATATTAGTATATTATATAGGCAATGGAGACTAGATAAGACATAGACATGGCTCATTTGGTCTGATGCAAGGACCTTAAGGTGACCAAACATAAAAAATTGAGGAGATTCTGATTGTGGGGTATAAACCTAGGTGTGTTATATGCATCATGATTGTTTATGCATGTAATTTAATTGGGGAGATTCTAAGAAAGTTAAAAAGAATCTAATAAAAATACCTTAATTTAATTTTATATCTTAGGATTAGGAGTTGTTGTTTGTTATAGTAGAGATAGCTAGTGGAAGGGTTTTAGATTTGGGTGGTGATACAGGATGATCTGGTTGATCATAGGTGGGTTGATTCTGAGGAATATAATTTATGGAGGAATATTTTGTGTCATTTTTAGTTTTAGAGAGTTCCAAAATATATGGGGACTATCTCCAATCAGAAGATAGATCATTAATTGAAAGATATCAATATTACTTTTGGCTTGATTCATGTGATGAAATAGAAATGGATTTCATTGTCTATTATCTTATTTAGAGAAGATGAAAGTCAGTGGTGGGTCCTATTACTTAGTGATAGTAAGGAGTTTTAGGTATCCTGTGAGAAGTTTTGGAGTTAGTTTCAAGTATAGTTTTTATATTTGATATTGAAAGTATCATGGTGGTAGGAGTTTCTCACTATTTAGTATGAGAGCTTAAGAATGAGGGAACTTATATTTCATTTCATTAATTTATTTTTTTTATACTCTTGATATTTTCTCAGATGATGAGGCTAGGGTGTGACATTTTGATGTGGTATTGTGTCCAAAGATCCAGCACCATGTCACTCCTTTTACTTTGTTGATGTATCATGACGTTCTAGAAAAGGATGAGGTGATATAAAAGATATTATCATGAATCTATTCATATTGAGTGGAAAATAATCAAAGATTATTAAGGAGTGGGGTTGTGGATGGAGGATCTTGTTTGTTAGGGAAGTCAAGGTTATTTCTAGTGGGGAGTTGGTCAATGAACTCTCTTTCTCATTTCTCTAGAGATAGATGTTCTTATGCCTCTATTGGGAGCTCTAGTGTGGTTTTCTTTGTTTGTATAAGTCAATTCTATTGGTAGTTCCAATTTCTGAAAATTCACAATGGTCAGTATAGGGAAGGCAGTTGGTTTTATGTGTATCATCTATAAGAGTTTCCTATGAGACCTTATTAATAGCATTTGGTTTGGTCAGTTTTCATATGTTAGAAAGGTGACAGAGTTGGAAATGGATATCCTCATGATGTTAGTCATCCTTAGGGACCTATGGATAAGCGTGGCTGCAAAGATGGACATCATCAGGGGTAGTAAAGAAAAGAATCAGGGAGTGTTCAGTTTCAATCCTTAGAGTTGCTAGCTCTAGGATATCTAAATATCACTATTGGTACCATGTGTCTAAATTCTACCCTAGTTTATGCTAGGTTTCTTAAGACTGATTAACACCTAATCATGGAAGTAGAAATAAATAAAAACCCAAATTCCAAAATCTCCCTGCATGAAACTCAAAACCCTGAAACATAAATAAAGAATAGATGCATGTACCTTACATCGAAGATTTCTTTTCTAATATCTTTATCATTATTCTTGGTTAAGATCACTCAAAAGGAATCATATGGACTCCCTTCTTCATAGTGTATCCATGGGATGATGTGAATCACCTATCACATGGGCGAGACTCTCCTCTAAACAATGATATTCTAGTATTTCATGGAAACTAAGGTAAGATAAAGAAGGGAGATTCAAGAGAATCACATAAGGATTTTTTAGGCTCATACAATCTCCATATTATGGTGATCACCTCCTTATATAACTATCAGGATGTTTCCATGCATTAACTTATACGTTTAAAAAGTAAGTGTTAATTCATTGTATATTGATGAATTTTAACATGAGTATGTTAATCCTCCCATGTATTTCATCAAATGAAATGGTTATATTATTTATATCCAACGTGGAAGAACTCATAGATATTAACTCTTGATTTTCAACTACCTCGTTAATTATACAATGTGATATGATAAGGTAGTGGTGGAGTATCTCATATAGTACACCTTATGATATTTCATAACAAGTTATACGATATTACTTGGACTCATACATGGCATAAATAGTATATTCCTATATCACATACTATGATATAAGGCTTTAGAGTATATGTCATTCAATCTCCCACTTGCATTAAAGGCTAGAAAAATTAGTGACATTTCACCTTTTATTTTATCATATATAGTAAATTGTGAAACCATTCCCAAAAATCCTTTTGAATATTTCCAAAAAAAATTGTAAATCTATCATTATCTTTACATTATATCCCATCATATGTAATACCTTATGAATAACCATCCAAAACTCCTTTTGGATAAACTCTAAAATACTTTTAGAGTAAGACTTTGAGTAAAATACAATCCCCATTCAGTGGACCACAAAGTATGACCCCACAAGCCTTTATAAAATTGATAACGTATATGAATTCCCTAATTCATATATGTAAGAAAAGAGCAGTCTCCAGCAAAGCATAAGTGTAGCTCAATCTATTAAGGTATCTAGCACGATCTCTATCAAACACATGTATATATATACATGTTTCCACCATCTGCATCATATGAAAGTATGAATTTTCATAAGATCCCTTTATCCTAGTCATTGTGAAACTACATGACACGGGGCATGTTAATCCCATATGCCTACACATACATTCTCAATTCTTTGTGTATTGACTAACCAGGTCGATGAATACATCACATGTCACTCACCTTTATAGATGTTCACATCACATTCTCCTTACCTGATAGATAAGAATATCATATGTATCATCTAGGTGTGGTTGTACACTTCCTTAGACTATCTCATTTGAAGGCCTATATATCATACTAATCATATGAGAGGATACATCCCATCATGGTTAAGTTCCAATCAATGAAATGATCACCAACATACACAACCACCCCCTCATTAGAAAATCCTCTCAAGGCTTGCATAAGAAAGATATCAAAGTATAAAGGTTCTCATGTTAGGTATCTCACCAACATCAAGTAGTGGAGACTCTAAATATGCTCCATAAATCCCTAGTACACCAAATACATAGTGTTTGACACTCTATGTGATATATTTCATGGGTCACCCAGTGCACAAAACTCATTTTGTGCCTCATGATAATATTTAATATCCCGATACAAGAATTTTACTCACACTAACCTTAACATTTCATCGAAATCTATAATACTCCATGAATAACATCAGTTCGGGATAACTCAAGCCAACTTTTTTTTGAGAGGAAGATAAATTATATTTAAAGTAGAGGTTGTATTTTTTATAACATGATACATTTTATGTCCTTAAACTTCTTTAAGAATACTTAACAAAAATCATATATAAGAGCCTATTGTGAGAGCTTACATCTTTATAGGTTTTGAAATTCAAAGACAATTTTAATTTTGGTTCCATGGTAGGGAAAGTATTAAGAATTAGAACTCAAATCAGGATTCTACGAATTAGATCATCTCAAGTAGATTTTTTTAGACATGGATCAAGTTTCGAAAGGTGTTTCGGGTGCTCAAGTGATAGTCGAGAGCTTTGGAATGAATTTTGGAATTTTTAGAAGGTTTTTACCCCTATACACAATCACTGCATGGTTAGGGAAAATTTTACGGGTGATCAGTGAAAACTGTGTGGTGTGAGTTTTCACTTGGATTGAGGCATATTATTTTTTCATGGTTGTAGAGAACTGTGCAAGAAAACCATGTGCAGTTATGAAATTCCATGGTGTGGGTTGCATGATTAGTGAATGGTTTGGTAAAATGCATATACAAACCACGTAAGGGGGTGTGGCTCGAGACAATGTCAGCTAAAAGATTTGGAAAACTATGTGTCCAGACCATATGACTGTCTGGAATTCCATAAAAAGTGGTAAAAGTCTATTTTACCCCCACTTATTTTTAAGTCTCCCCTCTTTCCTATCCTCTTGGAGAGGGGTCTTCTTGGTGATTTTCCATGATGATTCAAAGTGAGTCTCTTCCTCTTATTCCTCTATTTTTCCTTCTCTTAATCATCCTTTGATTTTGGGTGGTTGAACTTAGGATCGTGGTGATTATTCCACTGAATCATGGTGGAATAATCTCAAAATGATAGGTTTGTTACTAGTCATAACTAGAGGACATCCTGAAAAGATAACTACACGTCATTGTTTTTCACTCCATTGGAGGAATTTCACCATTTTTCTAGGCTTTTTAATTAAATTGGATGAAATTTATGGATGGGTCAATATTTATTGATAGGGATTTTAACCATGATGGTGTTGGGGGTATGTTATGGACCTTCTGAATGTGGTTGGTTATGGTTTTGGAGTGGAAAGATGTCCTAGTGAGTTTTTAGGAAATTATTCCTATTTGAATTAAATTAAGAAATTGATTTTAAATTGTTATAATGAATTAAATTGTATTTTATTTCTTAATATAGGTGCCCGGGTGATGATACAAGAATTGATGAGGCTTGTGTGATATTAAGAGGTGATGGATGGTCTTTCTTAAAGTGTGAAACTCTATGTATGAGGTATATGGTCAATGAACATCTCCCCATGGTATATGAATTTATTATGTAGCATGTAATATGTGGTCTCACCATGTATGGGTGATCAGCCTTAAAATTAAATGATTTATTTTCTTTATCTCCCATGGAATGAATAGAGTGTCTTAGTCCATGATGGACCTTTGACACGAGGGTAATTACTTATTGATCAATGGTTGAGGGCTTGGCTATAAAAGTGTGTGTTGGGAAACCTAGGTTCAGAGAAGATGCTCCAGTATAACTGTGGAAAATAGACTCACTCAACAATGATAATTCCAATGGGATATGAATTTGGTTGAATTTATGAGAGGATCGGGATAGTTCATTAGGCTTGCGATGAGGTACTCATAGGCCTAGGTTGGTTTCCTAGGGCCAGTAGAGCTAGTATGAGAGGCTTGGGATTAGTGAAATGGGTGAGACAGTTATATGTCTCACTCATGATAGGGAGTGCACTAATGAGGGTCGAGTATAGACTTGATGTGTGCCATAAGAAAGATGGGTCCTCTAAGACTAGATGTGGTGTGGATTATGGAACCCTTGGTGGGTCACCTAGTTCATGTGGACCCTATATTGGGTTAGTGTGGGAGAGTATGTATCATCAATCATAGGTGTCACCTGAGAAATGGAGTATCAACATGGATATCCTAGTAGAGATATAGTGATAGTTATGGGTTTTCCACTTAAGAGGACATCCTAGAAAACATATGTCAGGTTTGAGAAAGTGGGCAACCTATGCGGTGTGGCATGAGGCTTTAGGGAGGATGTTCCATTGAGTATTTGTGATTTGTGTGTGTGTGTGATATAAATAAGGGTCTAGGCATTGGGGGTAATATGTTCCTTGGGTAATGATGGATTAGTACATGTTTTAGGGTGGGGTTTGACCCCCTATGTGTATATTTCTATATGGTTCGGGGGTGAGATGATTTACCCTTAGGTGAATTTTCTTTTTTTTTGTTCTGGGGTGAGATGAGTTTCCCTTAGGTGTATGTGATATATGAATAATTGTATAGACACCAGGATGGATATTTTCCTTGGGTAATGATAGTCTGGTAACTATTCCAGAGTGGGGTGCGACCCCCTGGGTGTATGTTTCTATATGGTTCTAGGGTGAACTGATTTTCCCCCTAGGTGTTTTTTATTTATATTGTTTTGGGGTGAGCTATTATTCCTTTAGTTTTATATTCTATATGGTTCCAGGGTGAGATAAGTTTCCCCTGTTTTTATGTGATATGATTCTTGAGTGAGCTGAATTTCCCTCATGTGTATGATTTTCTATGTGGTTCTAGGATAGGTTGCGGTTTCCCCTAGGTGTTGGGACATGATCAGAGGTATTTTTCACTAGATAAAGTGGGTATGATATTCCAATATAGGTTATAGGGTAATACTTGGCCCACTAGGTGGTTATGTGACTGAATCAGAGATATCTAGCATTGGCCAAAGCTAGTACAGTCAATCTCAGGTGTCACCTTAGAACCTGAGGATCAATAATTATTATTTTTATTAGGATTTTTGTTGGACAAAAATCCCTCAAGGCATCATTGAAGCATTTTTGAGGTGATTGTGTTTGTTGAAAAAGTGGGCCTCCATGTTGTATTTGTTGACAAAGCAGACCATGATGTATGAGTGTGTTGACAAAGGGGGTTTACATGGTGATTTTTCGGGTTCAAAGGATGCTTCCAACAATCCATGATTGATTGAAGAATCTCGACAAAGGAATGAATGATCTGGAGGCGGTACAAAAAGAGCAGATACAAGGTGGCGTCGTTTTCTAGTGTTTGCCAAATTTTTTGGCCTGAAAATCGGAAAATGGAGAGATGTGTTTTTGGCAAAGGGCGTTGCGCGCAAAATTGGAGTGGTGCACGAAAAATATAGTGGGGGCGAAAAATCAGCGTGGTGCGCGAAATATTTGCGCGGTGCGCGAAATACGAAGGTGGTGCACAAAATATTGGCAGGTTGCGCAAAATAGAGGGATGAACTTTTTCGCGCCAAAGGTGTTTCGAGATTCGAAGCTCGAAAATTGGCAAAGGCAGGATGTGCGCGAAATCTTGGAGTCGTGCGCGAAAAACGGCATTGCGCGGAAGATTTGTTTTTCGCGCTCGAAGTGAATTACGCGCTCAAGGAGGATTTTTCACGCGGGGTCGTTTTTACTTATAAATATGAAGTGACCCTCCCCCATTCGTAGCAGCTCAAGACTTAAAGATTATCCAAGCTCTAGCGCGTGAAATTGAGTGCACAAGTGATTTGCGCGAAAAGAAGACTGTTGCGCGAAAAGTGAATTTTGCGCAAAAGCGGAGAATTCTGCGCAAGGCAGTGTAGAGGCTACGCGTAAAATATGTTGCGCGTAAAATGATTTGTTGTGCGTAAAAGGAGTGTTGCGCGTAAAAGGGGTGTTGCACGAAAAGTGAATTTCGCGCAAAAGCATGGAATTACGCGCAAGGCCCAGTGAAGGTTGCGCGTAAAAATTGGGGTTGCCCGGTACACCCGGTGCAAAGAGAGATTCATCTGCGGGTGAAAGTTGGACGTCAATAGAGCATCTATCAACAATTAAGGATACAGATTTCATTAGAGATAATGAAGAGACCTACAGGTCTATAAACTGTGAGTGGATCTTCTGAAGAAGTAGTGAGCACACTTCAGTTGAGAGAGTAGTGAGCTTTCATATTGTGAGTGGTTGTAAACCAGGAGGGACAGTGAGTCTGCTTCGAACTTGTAAACAGCAGTGCGCTTATAGTAGAATTGGTACATCGGCACACTGTCGGTGTATGCTCCTTGGACATAGCCCAGTGAGGGTGAACCAAGTAAAAATCGTTGTGTCCTGTGCATTCTTTAAGGTTGGTTCATACTCTGCATCGGGAAGGAGAGAGAAGAGGGTTTTGTCTAACAGCAAAACAAGACCAAAAAAGGCAGTCGTTTTAATCTGTCATACCCTGATTCACCCCCCCTCTCAGGGTATCTAGCCTAGTGGACCTAACAATTTTACACTGTTTATCTATTCTGGGAATATCACATTGCACATTGACTACTTTACTAGTTATGTTTGAGATTTAGTTGGTGGTGGTATGTTGAGTTTTACTCACACCCTACTTAGGTGTCCCTAGAACGTCGGTACCCAAGAAGACCTCATCTTCATAGGTTTAGGTTGGGCAAAGGCCTAGCATTAGATTTTTTTTTAACTAGATATCATAAAAGGATTTAGGGTATGGGTGTGATGAGGCTCATGGATGGTATCAAAGGATCCTTGTATTTTTATTCTTATAATTACTTGTAGATGTGATTGGCCAGGTTGGTGATCAGTTTGGGATGTATGACTTTATTCTTCCATATTACACATTATATAACATGACTATTGTTTATTAGATTCTACATACTCTGATTCTATTGTTGTAGATTATTTTTAGTTATTTACACTATTTTTACTCTAATATGGGATTATAGTCTTCACATGGTAACACCTTAGCCTCTTTCTACTAGTCAGTAACCTCTGGAGTATGGGGAGGTGCACCTAAGTTCATGTGGAGAATCGAACTAGTAACTATAGAGTGAAGCAGGTTGGGATGTTACAAAGTTGTATTAGAGCATCTTTTTCTTTTTCTTACTATTTGGGGTATAGTATATAGAGAATAGGTACTATCCTATGATGGACCTCAGACTGGTGCGTCATGAACACCGTTTTCAATGGGAAATCTAGCTTATCAAGGATATGGGATTGTTGTTATTTATTTTCACTGTTAGGATTGAGATATTTATTTAAGTATGATTTGTGTGTTTGATATTGTTATTATTGTTTGCCTCTTTGATTATTGAAAAGATACCTATGCACATGCATCATTTTTAGTATATAGGATTCACATGACATTCATGTGCTTTCATGTGATTAATATTACTGATAATAGAGGGTTTAGTTGTTTAAAGTGTAAAAAATAACTTATATAGTGCTTTCCTGCATAACTTATTGGTATCATTCTATTTATCTAAACCATGATATTATCATCTGATAAAAATTCATGTGGATTTTATGTTGATATGTTCTCTAATGGAGTCTATATAGTCCCTCTATGCAAAGAATGTATAGTGACCCTTTGAGGTTCAATAAAAGAATTAGATGCCTTGATACAAGTTCTAGAAAGGAAATAGGTTCAGTTACTTAAATTGTCAACAACAATCTATGTGGTGTTTTTTCATATAGATTATTAGTGGAATTCTACCTAACCAAACCGTATAACTATATTTTTACAAGTTATGATTTCTCTTAATAATATTTCATGTTATGCACATGGATGTGACCTAGTCATTGAGAGAGGCAGTATGGTATGAGGATGCCTGATGGGGATGGGTTCCCAATAGGGGTGGGTGATTCAGCATGTGATTCCTAATGTGTATATGTGATAACTCTAGAGTGGTTTTTTTAGAACGTGAGTTGCCTTTGGATAATAGATATGGGAGAAGACATGTTTCCCTGTGAGCTATAGTTTATGTGAGATATGGTTTATGGGCTAGGTGGGAGAGCCTTGTGCCTTTTGGATGAGATGTGATATATGAGGGTGACCCAATATAGGGGATATCCTAGTCATGTAAGTGCCCCTAGAGACAATATTGTTTTGGTATTGAGTCATGTTCCCTTATGAGTTCCATTAGGTGGGAAATCCTAGTGCCCTTGGGTTTCGTGATGTAAATCACTTATGGTGATTTGGTATTGAGGTAGAGATTTGGAGGGAAAGGTTGGTGGGATTTTTGACCGTGTTGATTTTGAATATAGTTACCAATGAGATTGTATATGTTGATCCTAGATAGTAGGATCAAGGATGGACAGAGTGTGAGTAGACACTTTTGGTTTTGGGAACGATGTTGAGTGGCGAGTGATCATGTAGTTGGACATGGAATGGGTGAGATGCATCTGGCTTGTTGGATGAGATTGACATGCGAGGGGAACATATTTAATGGTGAAAGTGTGTGAGGCGAGGTTTGATGATGTAAAAATCATGAGATCATAAGTCTAGTTGTGTGATCAAGTAGTGTGGGAGCACATGCTTGTTGAGTTCATATGATACTGAGTAGGATAATGGGAAAGAACCTATGTGAAGGTTCTTTAGAGATTCACTATGCCTATGGAAAGGAGAGTGGGTGTTGAAAAGGTTTTTTAGGGAAATCCTTGATGTGTGAGGTCAAGTGTTCATGGGGTTAATCATGGTGTATGTTTGAGTTATGGATCAATGAGCAGTCGTGTACAGGATAAGAATGTATGGATTCAATTAGGCACTTTCAAGCATGGAGGTATGTGGGGTTGGAAGAGAATGGGAGATTTTACCTCTATAATGATGGTTCCACCATGTATGGATAGAGTGGGGGGTTAATAGGATTGGTGATAATGGCTCAAGAGGATCAAAACAAGTTTGATGGTGGGACCCAGTTCGGTTGGTGCTCACGGAGCTGTATATGGAAAGCCAGATTTTGGGGAGTGCAGCATTGGCTACTGGAGGGTGTGACCTTCGTTATAGATGTAATTTTAGTGGGATGTCGAGGATGACATTCCTACTGAGATGGGAAAGAGTAGTGATTTGTGTTTTGTATCAATGATCAGGTACTATAACACCCCATGATTTTAGTTTATGAATATTATGTACAATATCTTGTGATACACACAACACTGTAGCAGCGGCGGGTACTGTAGCAGTGCGGGTACTGTAGCATTACTATTCACAGAATGGGCTTTGGGCCAAAAAATTGGGCCTACGGGCTATGTAATGGGCTAAATGCCCACTGAGCCTTCGGGCTATGTAATGGGTCTCCCTCTACCCAGTTAAAGAGGTCTTTGCTTTGTTTCAATAATAAAAATGAGGTTTCGGCCCCAACCTTTTAAAAAAAAACACTGAGGTTAAACAAACTATGATACACTATAGAAATATTATTATTTAAATATGATTGTAATAACCTAGATGTTCGATTGGAAGGTATAAATAAGAGTAACCACATTATGAAATATATGTAGAAATTTTTTCCTAATACAAATATATTGATTAATTATTAGGAAATAAGTACTCAGTTTTGAATGATAAGAATGGAGTCACATAAGGTTTAGAACAATTAATGTTTAAAAGGGTCATTTTTTCTAAGAAAGTGTTTAATTTTCACTAAAAATCTAAATTTATAAATTTTAGAAATTAAATTTGATAAAAATTATTTCATTTTTTGGTTTTATCATATCAAAATTATCTTTGGGTGAATTTTTGAAATTTTTTAAAACTAATTGATTTTTGAAAGTTTATGAAACATTTTTTATATTCTAAATATATATTTAATAAGTAATATAATGAATCTAAAAATATAACTTTGAACTTATAAATCTATGTTTGAAATTTTTAAAATCTAAGTAATGTTTTTATTCAAATACAAATAATTTTTGGTTCTTCTCTCTTCACCTGAAAATTATCTTTTTATTTTGAAAACATTTTTAAGGGAAAAAGTGAGAACCCATGCAAGTACAAATTACAAACCATCAACAACCATAAAAAATGGATGAACCATTAAAGTCTAATTTGAACCTATTTGACAGTTTATCCTTAAATAATTTCTATTAAAGATTCTTTACCTCTCTAGCCGGGTCATCTTTGATAAGATCTTCGAAACAATAAGCCATCTTTTCCCATGTTTGAATGAACTCTTCAATTTTTAATTTTCCTACATTGAAACCTCTTACCAGAATAAGGTCCTTGTTGTTGATCCACTTTGTCTGCTCATTTGTTTCGACAAGTAGTCGCTTAGTCATGTTATCTGCATCCTCTAGCGAGACATTGATCAAAAGGGAGTCCTCAAACATTTATTCCTCAGATTGGGCAACCAGCTTCCATAGGTTAACAATATTTGGAATCTCCTTGCCTGCCTCCCACTGCTATTCATTATCTGCATCCTTAATGAGATTAGTGGTGTTCCCATCCACCACCACCGAGACTTCCTGGCTCTTACTTAGAACTCCCGGCACAACTCCAACATCAAGTTCAGAGTTGTTGGTTGATTGGGATCCACATTGAATGTTCAGCCCTGGTAAAGCCTCATTGTTGTAAAGACCCGCCATCAATGAGTCTCCCTACACTCGGTCAACCGACACTCCATTTACAATTGCTTCATCCTTAGACACTCCACCTTCAATCGTGCCATCGGATGCAAGATCCATGAGCTTACCCTTTAGGTTGAAAACAGCAGCACTCACTCTCTTTTAAGGGAGGTTGCCTTTTCTAGTGGACCTTGTAATAGGAGGACTTGGAAAATAAGAGTAGTCCTTATGTCTTCACGGCCTCCTCCGCATACGATGAATAAAACCATCTGAATCCAAAAGTTTGTTTTTCCTTTATTAGAAGAGGATCAAAGGTAGTCCTCTGTATGTTCCGCTTCTTTGGGATCAGAGGACCAAGAATCTATACCTGATCCTTCCTCCTAATTATTCCCTTCTTCACATTGTATAGGATTCCCATCACTCAACACCGCAAAGTGGTTTTGAGATTGAAAACCAATATCTCCTTCTTTACTAGTGTCAGTAGGAGGGGGAGGCTTTCTAATCACTGATTTCATCCCATGTCCCTGACCCACTACAGCCCCCTGTCGAGCATGAACCTACCTGTTAACATCAGAAATACCATTCACACATGATTCCTAAAACATGACCTCATGTGGGGAAACACTGTCAGCTCCCACAGCATCTTCATAAGAAGGGGTCATGTAGTAGCCTTGTGGAACATCAAAAAAAACCCCTCATCCTTCCCTGAGATTCCTTGAACCTATCTTGCTGAGGAACTGATACCCAAATCATGCCTCAAACAAGCAAACACATCCTTAACCAGCAGACCAGAAGACAAAACCTCCTTCTGGATGCTCGACCGATGCCCGAGCTTCATGGTATCCAAAGAAACTCCCTCTTGGAAGGTGCACGCTGAGTAAGTATTCAAAGGATTGAGACCCTCCACCCCTAGGTCATGCTTGAGCAGACCCTCAGCCAAAAATGGAGGGGTCGCCTGAGGATAATGAGACGACCCCCACCGGAATCGGCTAGAATCATAACCAAGCCGCCTATAGTTCGAATAGAAGTACACCCACGATTCAAATAAAACCGTTTATGCCATCACAATTCTTCTTCAACTTCGATGAAAATGAGATCCAGTGGATTCTTTGAGACGTCCACTTCGATATAGATCCTAGGAGAAATAGGATGACAAATGGCACGGGTTTGGAGATCCGGGAAGAGAAAGTGACCCACCATATATCCAATCACACGAAGAATCGCCGAGTTTTGAAAGGGTAGGGGAAGGCCATGAAGGGAACCCAAATCGTGGTGACAGGAGAATCACATTTGAGGTGAAAATCAAAGGACCACCAGAAGATAGAAAAGTGGAAACCTGATAAAACTCATGGCGCATATTCCAGGGCGAAGATGAGATCTTCTTTGTTTGCAAACCGGATCATGAGGTGCCTCGAATCCAAAATCCCACCGATCGCATGTTCATGCAACTTTCAAGAAGAGGAAAAAAACCTGTAAAAATTTCCACGGATGGTTGAAGCTTCCCGAAGCGAGCAACCAAGGAGAGATCCAGCATCGTAGAGGCTCGAGTAAATTCCAAGGAAGAAAATGGAAGCGAGGGGACACCATTCTTGAAATTCTGAACTTTAGGGCAGATTAAAATTGAGGAAAAAGATAGTAGAGATGCGGGGTCCATTAATGGGTAAAAAGAAGGGGCATGGGGATGCAGGGGATGCAAGGGATGCGAAAGAGGACCCTCCTCCCCCCTCGACCGGGAGGGGACAGGGAGGGAAGGCAGTGGCGTGTCCATGACCTAATCCATCAGCGGCGAAGGAGAGACGTGTAAGCGGTGAAGTCCAAGCCTTTACCTCACTATTAATAAAGTATTCACACGGTTAATTTAAGTTTTGGTTTGGAATCTATATACCTACTAAAGAAAGGTTTTTTACCCCCCACGTGTCACCCTACCAACCTTCCACGCCTCCGACCATCCTAAATCCCTCAACTTTCTTCCCCCTCCTGCCCGATATTCATTCGCGTCCCCCACTCCCACCCCCCCTCCCCCCGCACGTTCTGGCATCTACCCGAACTTCTAGGGTTTCAAGCTTCGGACCATCTTCCTCCCAGCCGTCTTGACATCCTTCCTCTAAGATGTCGACCCTCCCGCGATTCGAATCGATCTCCTACCCGTGAGATCTTCAGTCTACCATCTGATTTAGGGTCTCTATCTTCGACGGGAAACATCGATACAGTCTTCCTAAGCAAAGTCGCACCTCCCGCGAGATCATTCGGTACCCGACGTGATTTCTACTCTTCCCTCCAGATAAGGGTTTCTTTCTACCAGTTGTTTTCGACGACGGTTAAGGCAACAGTCATCACCCGCTAACCTGTGCAGCCGGTCTTGCATCGTGGGGGTTTGGTTTCTATCTAGGCGAGCTCCCAACGTCGAATATAGGTACAAAATCCTCCATTCTACCATCTGATTTCCAAACGAGTCAGCTTACAGTAATTTTTATCACTTCACTTCGCACAACAGTATGAAACTTCCATCCATATCTGGGTACCTTTTACTGCATTATGTTACATTCAATTTGCAGATTTGTTTTCATGTTTTCTATGTAGTCTATATATGTTTCTTTGTTTTGCGTCCTGACATACAGTCCGGTGACTGTGAATATATGAACATTCTAAAGCACAATTGTATGTGGCATTTATATTGTTAAGCATCTCAACACATTCATGGGTTGCCTGTTTTTTGGTTCTGTTAATTTCCTTTACATTCATATAAAATTATACACAATATTAAGGATGCAATCCCCATCGAAATACAAAGATGCACGACTTCAAAGACGATTGCTACGACAGCAACGACAATCAGGTTGTCTTCTGATTTCCCAGTATACCTAATACTGTGTAGTTATTTCTCATCAATCAACTTACAGTTTTATGATGACTACAATTCCACAGGCAGGTTGTATACTGAAAACAATAATCCAGCTAAACCTGTAACACCAACAGTTGGCAGGCAACATGGACTCCGCTTGCCTTTTTCGCCAATACCAAGTAAATGTCACTCCAGTTATATTCCAAATATATTGTGATCGTTGAGGATAAAGTAACTGGGGGACTATGATTTACAGCTGAAGTTGTCACTCCAGTTAATTACACAGAATTACGAAGACGCATTCCATTATCACCTATATGCAGCAACGGTAAATTCGTTGTACTATCTGCACTTTATATATATTTACTTTGTACTGCAAAAAACACAATCTTATCTTGCTAAGACTTCTCATCTCCCTGTTACACAGTCTCCCAAGAATGCTCGGATATGTCATCAATATACATTGGATCAAACAAAAAAAAGCAACGACCCATGTCTGTAGTTACTGTTACAAAATCATTTGATGCCTCGTCACGGTAAGGACATTTCATTTCAGTGGACAAAATCCTCTGTGACAGTGCAAAATTATTTACAGCACATCTACCTTCAATAATGAACAGTGCATCGTATACTGATATCGGAAACTGTGTTCCATTTCCATCCACGAGCGAGTACTGCAATCCAACTACCATTTCAGGCATGTGTTCTATATGTCTTTGTATAATGGCAATTTATAAGTTACATTAACAATATCACGAATGTTGTTGTTATAACAACGCTAGCATGCAGGTACTACTGAACTCACCGATGAACAAGAAGCCATGACTCGGACGACCGCAGAAAATACTACTTCAACATACTACGACATACCTCCTGTTATAAACTACAACGGTCTGTCATAGATTACATTTTATTTTAAATAATAAACTCTTCCAAAGTATGTTCTCCATTATTGTTTTGAAATTCATCAGAAAGGCATGCAGGTACTTCACATCCACCCGAGGAACTGCAAACATTGAATCAGACTACAACAAAAAGTACCACTTCAATGAACTTGGACACAACTCCTGAAGGAACAGGTTATTTACATTTACATTATACTCAATTGTATAACTTTTATGTCTAGACATTTGAATTAGTATGATATTTCTATTCCCATCAATATTAAATATACTTACACTCTGATCCTACAGAATATTCAGACTGTGGAGACCCTTCTAACATTTGTCAGTACTGCGGTTCAGCTTTCTGGTATGAAGAGAAGAGTAAAAAATATAGCCACAGACATATCCCACGATTTACTTTGTGTTGCTCCCTAGGGAAAATTGCTTTGCAGCAGCTGCCTGCTTGTCCATAATACCTTAGGACTTTACTTTTCAATACATCCTGTACTCATTCCAAAACATTCCAAGATCACATGCATATTTACAATTCAATGTTTGCATTCACATCATTGGGTGGTAACGTAGACAAATCTGTGAACTGTGGACGGTCTCCGCATGTATTTAGATTAAATGGACAAAACTACCATCGTATTGGAAGTTTATGCCCCCCTGATGGACAACCACCAAAGTTTGCTCAGCTATATGTATATGACACAGCAAATGAAGCTCACAACAGATTACGTGCCATCAGGTGACTACTTTATTAACTGGTAAATTCTCATTTTTCATGTCCGCTGATTTTAACTTATAACTACCATATGCAACTTCGATGACAGAAATCAAAGCTCTGTTATACAGTTAAGTGTTGTTCAGAAAATACAAGAAATGCTCCACGAAATAAATGCTTTAGCACGACACTTCAGAATGGCTAGGGATGTTATTGATGGTACTGGCACTACAAATTTGAAGCTACGACTAATTAGAAAACGAGGAGCCGATACACAAAGATACAACTTACCAACTACATCTGAGATTGCAATGCTGATTGTTGGCGACATTGAAGATCTAAATCATCAGAGAGATGTCATCATTCAAAGAAAAAGTGGCGAATTTAAGCACATAGATGAGCTTCACCCTCTATACCTACCTCTACAATATCCATTGATTTTTACAGGAGGAGAGGATGGATATGTCGATAACATATCCCATCGTGTGACAGCATTCAATCAAAGTGAAAAACGGAGTAAAGTTACAATGAGAGAATATTTCTCTTTTCACCTTCAATTCCGTTACAATGATTCATCTTGTTTACTTCATTCTAGGAGGCTGCTTCAACAATTTATTGTCGACGCATATACAATGATTGAATCTCAAAGACTTAGTTTTATTCGCTTCAATCAGAAACGTTTGAGAGCTGAACTATACAATGGTTTGCAAGATGCTTTCCTAAGAGGTGACCGAGATGGATCTATGTGTGGGAAGCGAATCATCTTACCTTCTACATTTACAGGCGGCCCGAGATATATGATTTAGAATTACCAAGATTCTATGTCAATCTGCAATTGGGCGGGCTATCCAGATCTTTTTCTAACATTTACATGCAATCCCATGTGGCCTGAAGTTTTGAGATTTGTAAAGTTGCACAATCTACGCCCATCGGACTGTCCTCACATTCTTTCGCGGATATTCAATATTAAGGTGGGACAACTCATGAAAGATTTACGAGAAGGATGTTTTTTCGGAAAGTCTCGCGCAGGTACGCATCTTACGGGCACGTAAAATGTATTATTTTAATGACAACGTATACCATCAGTTTACTACTTTCTTCCACATTTAATCTCATATGTCCTTCGTTTTCTGATGTAGTTGTCTGTACTGTGGAGTTTCAGAAGAGGGGACTCCCGCATGTGCACATTCTACTATTTCTTAGTCGGGAAAACAAAGTAGCATCTCCAAATGACATTAACAGAATAGTTACCGCAGAAATTCCAAATAAAGATACATCCCCAAAACTTCAAGAAATAGTTACAAAGTTTATGATACATGGGCCTTGTGGTGATGCAAACTGTCGGTCACCTTGTATGCAGAATGGAAAATGCTCAAAATATTATCCAAAAAAGTTTGTAGAACATACCACAAGGGATGGTGATGGTTATGTTGTATATCAAAGAAGGGATACTGGATCAACAGTCGTCAAAAACGGAATACCACTAGACAATCGGTTTGTTGTACCATACAATCTTATTCTGCTTTTGAGATAT
Organism: Viscum album; assembly: GCA_963277665.1. NCBI lineage: Eukaryota > Viridiplantae > Streptophyta > Magnoliopsida > Santalales > Viscaceae > Viscum > Viscum album. The sequence continues at coordinate 11,717,110 of CAUJRU010000002.1, forward strand.
AAAGCTCATTTAAATATTGAAATTTTCAATCAGTCATCCTCTATCAAATACCTATTTAAATATATAATCAAAGGTCATGATCGTGTCACCGCAGCACTCTACGATAACAAAAACCATCCCTCTGATAACAGTGTCGATGAAATTAAAATGTACTACGACTGCTGGTACATCTCAGCTTCTGAAGCTTCTTGGCGGATCTTCTCTTATGACATCCATTTTAGATATCCTCCGGTTGATAGACTACAATTTCATTTACCTGAACAAAACACCGTGACGTATGCAGATTGTGACAATATTGAAGACATCTTAGGTGATAGTGACATTTCTAAAACCATGTTCACAGCTTGGTTTGAAGCAAATCTATTGTACGAAGAAGGCAGAAATCTAACATATGCAGAATTCCCAACACGGTTTTTCTACCTCTACCGTGATAAAAAATGGTACCCGCGCAAACAGGGATTCAGTATTGGCAGACTGTACTATGTGCCGCCGTCTTCTGGGGAACTTTACTACTTGCAGATTCTACTAACAAAGGTCAGAGGAGAGACTTCATACGATTATATTAGAACAGTTAACAACATTACTCATAGTACATTCAGACAAACATGTTCAGCAATGGGACTGTTGGCTGATGACAATGAGTTCATTCAAGCACTAAAAGATGTCTACGCTTGGGGAATGACACACTCTTTGCGAGGACTATTTGCTGGAATGTTGTTCTCAAATACCATTTCCCGACCTGACATTGTTTGGCTTGAAACCTGGAGGATTCTAACCGATGATATTTTATATTCCCAGCAACAACTGCTGCAAATAAGAGGTACAAACAACTTGTCGTCGTTGTCAACACATTTCTATTATATTATATTGCTTTCTAATACTAATACCCTCTCTTGTAGACTTGAAAATAACGGATCATCAAAGACAAATGTTAGGTTTGATTGAAATAGACAACATTCTGCGCAGCAATGGTAAATCTCTACAATGTTATCCACCAATGCCCATTCCAGATTACCCATTAACTGCGCAAAGTAATCGACTTATTTCTGAGGAGCTCAATTACAATAGAGGAAAACTATGTAAAGAGTACTCTTCATTGCACAATATGCTCACTGTTGAACAGAAACACGTTATTGAGAAAATTCTGTCTGCATTAACTTCTACTGTTGGGGGATTTTTTTTCTTGCATGGATTTGGAGGGACGGGTAAAACTTTCATCTGGAGAGTATTAACATGTTTACTAAGGTCACAAGGAAAAGTTGTTCTTGCAGTTGCTTCCAGTGGAATAGCATCATTACTTCTACCAGGTGGGAGGACAACCCATTCAAAATTTCATATTCCAATACCTACACATGATCACTCTGTATGCAACATTCAGCAAGGGAGTGATATTGCCGAACTTCTACAATCAACAGAATTGATTATCTGGGATGAGGCTCCAATGCTTCATAAAAACTGTTTTGAATCTCTTGATTGTACATTACGAGATATACTTTCAGTAAAGAATGAAAATTCCTATAACTTGACATTTGGTGGTTTACCGGTTGTCCAAGGGGGGGATTTCAGACAAATACTTCCAGTAATCCCTGGAGGTGACAGAAGTGAAATTGTATCTGCAAGTATAAAGTCATAATATCTATGGCAACACTGTCAGGTTTTAACATTAACCCAAAACACGAGGTTGCATTCTACAGATTCAGATTTCTGTTCTGATGAGGTACAATGATTTTCACAATGGATTTTGGATATTGGGGAGGGACGTGTTGGTGACCTCAGTGGTGGGGATGGGTGTATTCATATCCCATCAACATACCTTATGGTAACAAATAAATCCGCATTGGAAGCATCTGTTGAATTTGCGTACCCGGATTTCAACAATAACTACGGAGATTTATCATATCTGAAAGGTCGTGCTATATTAGCACCAACCCGTGATATAGTTCAGGAAGTTAATGACTACATGTTAACTCTAACTACATCAGAAAGAAAAGATTACTTCAGCTCTGATTCTGTTTGCAATGCCAGCTTTTATACAGATCAACCTGAGAACATATATACAACTGATGTGTTGAATGCTATCAATGTCTCTGGACTTCCTACACACAAAATAAATTTGAAGATCGGCGTGCCTATTATGTTGTTGCGCAATGTAGATCAATCAGTGGGATTATGCAATGGTACTCGTCTTATTGTTACCCACTTGGGTGACCATGTCATCGGAGCTGAAATTTTAACAGGTTGTCATTCCGGGTTTCTGGCGTTCATCCCAAGAATAAATATGACACACAATGATGACAGATGGCCTTTCAAACTACAAAGAAGACAATATCCTTTGACTATTTCTTATGCTATGACTATTAATAAGAGTCAAGGTCAATCTTTGTCATATATTTGTTTATATCTTCGCAATCCTGTGTTCTGTCATGGACAACTATATGTTGCTGTATCAAGAGTTACGTCACCAAAAGGATTTAAAATTGTTCTTGATGATAAAGATAATCCAACCTCGGATTGTACAGAAAACATTGTGTACAAAGAAATTTTTTATAACCTCCCTTAGGTATCTTGTCATTCAATATGTTTACAGTTCACTGCTTTTATGAACTCAGATATATATAAAAAGGTGACTTGTGCTGCTGCTTACTATTTTATATAGTCACACTAATTGAATTGATACAGAAACCAAAACATGTCGTGAAGAATGAGTCTTTTGAAAGATATTACTATTGACGCTGATGAAACTTTAAAGATACAAGTCCGTGTGCTGAATTTGTGGTGCAACTCGTCACCGAACTCAGAAATTGCTTCTATCGATCTGATTATCTGCGATGCTGAAGTGAGTTTATCCTTAAAGAGAACTTACAATTTTTGTACAGATTTCATAAAATTAATTATATGAAATTCTATTGCAGCACATTATTTTAAGTATTTTATTTCTGTCATATTGTTTTAAGATGTTCACTTTGTCAATTAATGATGCAGGAGACCAAAATATAGTGTACAATTACAAACCGACAGCTAATTACTAAGTACAAACCCGTACTTAGTGAAGGCCTATTCTACATCATACAGAATTTCCAAATTGCTCTAAATCAAGGAAACTTTTTGGGTGCAAGACATGCTTGTCGACTGTTTTTCACAACAACAACATATGTTCGACCAACCGATCTCTAAATTCCATGGTTCAGCTTTGACTTCACTTCTTTTGCTGACATTGTTAACAAAGTCGTTCCTGAACAACAATTAATAGGTCGGTTTCCGTACTACAGCTGTGACAGAATATACTTTTTAATTTCCTAAATCACTATGTTATTCACACACTATTAATAGATACTACTATCATTAAAAATGTTACTCTGACATCAGTTATTCCTGTCATAGAAATTATTGGACATCTGCGACATTCATATCCTTTACAGTCCATCGGTACTTCCAACCAGAAGATTCAAATTGTTTTAGAGGATGACAGGTATTCATCTTTTACTACTCACAATCATTAACATGTGATATTGCAATTACCAACAATACTACCATGATTTCTTGTAGAGGCTTGCGAGTGAACTATAGCTTGTGGGGGAAGTTTGCCAACATAATGTCTGAGTACTTGGAAAACAAGAACGACTCCTCTAAAACAATTATCTTGCAGATGGTCAGAGCAAAGCAACTTAGCTGTAAGATATGTAGCTACACATTATAATATCTTACTTGCTACAAACTATAATGTAGAGTATGTCAGTGGGAGTAATGCTTCTGATATTAAACAAGTTCTATCGTATTGCATTAACAACACTTTAATTTTTAAGTTCTAAACTATAACTAAAATGTTGTCAAAATATATATATCCAGAAGTTGTTACATTAAAACATATGACATTTGTTAATTGTATATGTGAAATTGAAATGTTCGACCAGGTTTAATTCAACTATGCCTTAAAGCAAGCTGTAATGCTTGTAAATTAAATATCTTCTCTACTGAAGGTTCCAGACTTTGACTGTTTTGTTTACAACTATATATGTCTACTCCTACTTATACTGTACATTGTGTTCTAGCATCAGTTATTGTTACCACTTCAATAAATGCTTCAAAAATACTTATGGACTTGGACATCCCATTAGTCCGCGACTTCATAAGCAGGTAACTGATTTGTTTATATTTCTTATCCAGGAAATATTTCTAGACAGACCGTCAACATGGTCGACTACTGCATAAATTTCTGTCTTTAATGATAATCCTCCAATAACAACCTCCAATTAGGTCTAAAATGCGGTAGATCTACAAAATAATCAAAACCGCTCAAACCCCAATATCTTGTTCTAGAACAGAAATCAAGAAGAACGGATCAAGAGGAATCAAGGCCTTATTGAAGGGGTTCTAACGCATCTGTCGGTGATCAAAACAGAGTTCAGATGGACGATTGGGAGAATAAACAAGGTCTGGATGGCTCTCCCCACTCAACCCGATGAAGGTTTTGAGGTTCTTCCTCAAAACGTGGCTACTGCCCATTTTAGCGAAAAAAATAAAGTACACGGCATGTACTTTAGGACTACACGCCATGTGTATCATTTAATTGTTCATATGACGGCCACTTTTCCACCGACTTACTTTCCAGGACCTGCTGACATGAGTACACGGCGTGTACTGGGTAGTACATGGAATGTACTTGGTTTCCCTTCTCTTCCTCACCGACTTACCCACACGCCATGTATATCCCTCATACACGGCTAGACTACACGGCGTGTCCAAGGAGGACACGATGTGTACTTGTGTAAATGATTCTACCTGACCAATAGGCCTACATGCCATTTATGGCCTCCACACAGTCACGGGTTCACGATGTGTCTATAACTACACGCCGTGTTGTAATAAATTCCTACACGGTCATTACACGACATGTACTCGGCAGACACACGACCGACACTCGCCTAACCCATACAGATGTGTACCTTAGAGTACACAGTATGTAGTCTGAAAATTTATAGAACTTCCCAGAACTTCCCATTTTTCTCAGGGACAAGTCAAAAATTCAAATAGGGTCAGGATTTTGACCCGTTCTAAAAACTCGGGTTCTTACATTACCAAACAATTATAAAGTTTTGAATACCAAGAACGTGAATATTTTTTCAGCCCATACAAATATTTCTTTAGTTTACAAACATTTTTTCATCCTCATCAAGTTAAAAACCATAAGGTTGTTTAATGTAAACTTCTTCCTCAATCTCACCATTTAAGAAAGATGAATTTATATCCATCTGATTAACTTTGTAATTTTTATGTGCAGCCACTGATAGAAACATTATAATAGTTTCTAATCTTACAATTGGGGAAACAAATTCTTCAAAATCCACACCTTCCATATGTGCATAGACTTTAAAAATAAGTCTTTCTTTGTTACTTGAAACTTCTCCATGATCATTCAATTTGTTTCTATAAAACCACCTTGTTATGATAATATTTTTAATTGGAGGTTGTGGAACAAGTTCACATGTTTCATTTTTCTCAATCTGATCCAATTATTCATTAATATCATCCACCAATTATTTGTGTTGAAAAGATTATGAAACTAATTCTAGTTCATCTTTTGAGATAAGTGAAGTATGATTTTCTAATCTCAACTTTATTCTAGTCTGAACAAGATCATTCTAATTTCCAATAATGTTTTCAGACTCAACATGTTTTTGTAAGGTAGGAAATTTCAATGTTTCTTTCCTAGCTGAACTTTCCTCATCACATGAATCTTCTGAATCTTGATAAGGATGTTTTGACTTACTTTCACTATTTTTGTAAATCCCTAGTTTATCCTCCTCATCATTCTCAACAACTTTTGTTAAGGAATTTTTATTTTCAATTAATTTCACATCATATAATTCCACCAAATTTTTTAAACATTTGTTCCAACATTTGTAACGTCATCCATTGGGTGAATAACACATAAAAGTTCCTTCCACATCTTTATCATCAAACTTTCCCAGATCCAGATTTTTTATTTTAAGAAGAAATGGACTTATAAAAACTTTAATGTACTTAAATGAAGGTTTTTTGTTATACCAAATTTCATAATAAGTCATGTGATTTTCTGGTCTTAGTAAGCATATGTTTTGAACATGTAAAGAAGTACTACTAGCTTCTTTTCGATAGAACTTTTAATGATTTTATTTTTCTAATATACTTATTACCATTCCCAAAAAACTCTTATTCTTTCTTTCTAATACTCCATTTTATTGTAGAGTGTAGGGCGCACTGTACATATTTTTGATACCATGCTTTCTCAGATCAGTTTCAAAATTATTGCTTGTTAATTTGGTATCATTATATGTACTCAAATTCTTTATATAAGTCCTCATTTCTTTCTCAAGTTTAATTCTGAAAAATCGGAACATTTCCACAACCTATGACTTATGTTTCATAAATATGATGTTTTTCATTTTAGTGAAATCATCAATAAAAGTGATAAATTATAAATATACTTTTATTGATTAATGTCTCATCGGCCCATATAATTCAGAATGAATAAGTTCAAGAGGTATAGTAGACTGAATCTAAACTCTCATATGAATTTTATTAGTCATATTACCTTTATAAAACGTTACAGAAATATATTCTTATCTCCTTTTAAATTTTGAAATTTTTTGAACACCATCGACCTAAGAAATTTTGTTCATGTTTTTATTCCTAAGGTTTCCAATTCTTCGGTGCTACAACTTATTTTCATCTTCATCACTTAAGTAACATGAGTTGTTTAATTCTCCTATTTGGAAGAGATTCCCACTAGTTATTTATCCTCTTGTAATAACTTTTCCATCTTTCACACTTATGATGATACACAAATATTTTCTGAAAACAACTTATTTTTCATCATCACAAAGTTTTATTTCACTTAGTAAGTTGCATTTTATCCCATCAATAAATAAAACTTCCTTGGATTTTAACTTTTCTGCTTTAATCTCAGTCTTTCTGGTTCCTCTAATTTTTAAGAAACTATCATTACCAAAGGTAATAGATCCTCTATCATGGATTTCAACATGTTTAAAGATTTTTATATCACCTATCATATGTGAAGAAAAACCAATATCAAGTATCCATGGTTTTTTCATTTTTCTTTATTTTAAAGCTATCTCAATAACAAAAGATCTTTCTTCAAATTTCTTATTTCCAGCTTCATTTTCTTTTCTACTGTAAGAAACTTCTTTTGGAAGGAGTATCATACATATTTTGGCATTATAACCAAACTAATTACATCTTCCATAAACTCATTCCATACATTTAAATTGATTTTTGTTAAAAGGTTTCTAACATCTTGAGATTTTTCTTTTCTAACTTCTTGTGGATTAGTAAAGTTACTCATCCTTCTTCCACCATTGCTTTCAGTTTGTTCAAACCTTCTTCCAGGAAGTGAAAAGTTATGAAAAAAATTATAATCCCTATGCCCATAGATTCTACAAAACCAAAAATAGCCATCAAATATTTATTTTCTATTGAAGTAAGATCTTTCTATGCATAAACTTTGTTGAGGTTGATAACTTCTTCCTCTTTAAAAATATATGGACATGGACCATCTTTCCTCCTGAGTGGGTTTTCATCTTTTGTAGATGAAATAGGTTTATCAAATCCTTTTTCCACCCAATATTTTCCAATACTTTTTATGGAACCATAAATGTTAGAAAAATCAGATGAAACATTATTTTTCATGGGTGAGGATTTCACCTGATTCTTGATTTGTGCTTTATCATCAACTTTATAAGTCTAAAGTTTTACTTCCAAACACTTTTTGAAATTTTTATTTATTTTTATCAAGTTAATTTCAAACTCAAAAAGTTTTGATTGAAACTTGTTAACTTATTCTTCCTTAGCTACTATCTTTTTACTGAGATCTTCAATCATCTTTCCCTATTAAACAATTCTTAGTTTTAAAATTAAGATCTCTTGAATATATTCTTCCTCATGCTTGATGGAATTTTTCTTCCTTTACCGATTTCTTCACAATATTTCTTCATTACTCTGATTTCTTTTTTGATTTTTTTGTTTTTCTTAAGAAATGAAAGAAGATCTTTTCTAAGTTGATACTCTCTATTTGATTATTCACCACCTTCTTCAATATCTAAGGAATATTTTTTCTCAACTTTTTCAATGAATGTTCTGCATTTTTCTGAACTTTCATCTTCTAAATAATTGTTGTTATTTGAGTCCAAAACAACTTTATTACTCAGTATACTTCTTTTTTATCCAATGAAATTCTTCTTATATTTATTGTATGACTTTTCTTATTTAGAAATTTTGTTCCAATTCTTCCATCAATTTTTTTTATCATAATCGTTTCAATATTCTCCAACTTTATTATTAGGGTAATTCATTGAAAAGTGTCCAAATCAACCACAATCAAAACATTTGAGAGTAATTTTACCTCCATACTTTCCTATTCCTCTTTGATAGTTATTGGATATAAGGGACATGATTTTTTTATTCAACTCATCATCCTCTTTATCTTTGGAGTCACAAGGATCAAAATCTTCAACATCTTGTTTTTTCATTTTTCTTATATCTTAAAATCCATTTCATCTTTCATATTATTTTTGGACATTGGAGCTTTCCACATTTCATAAGAAATAATAAAGTTATGTAATTCATCAAGAGATAAATCATACTTATCTTCTAAAGAGGAAATTTTAGAATCAAACCTGTACAGAAAGTTTCGAATAATTTTCTTCACAATTGTATAATATTCCAGTACATCAATAGATCCTATGATGTTGCAAACAATTTCATTTACTCTGGTGAAATATTCATCAATAGTTTCTTCATCTATCATCCTTATGTCTTCATACTTACTATACCTAATTTATAGCTTTGCTTCCTTCAATTTAGTATTCCCTTCAAAAATACATTCTATCTTATCCCACATACTATTTGAAGTTGAGAGACCCATCACCTTTCTATAAAAATTTTATGATAAGCACATAAGGATAGTATTTATAGATTTTCTATAAACTTAGATATTTCTATTATCATTAAAATTCATTGGGGAATATTTCTAAATAGGTGGAAATCCTATTATAGCAGCATCAACAACTTCCAGGCCAAGAGATATGAGATAAGGAATCATCCTATTTTTCTATCCATAATAATTTTTTCCATAAAATTTAGGAATTAATCTACTATTTATAGAATTGAGATTATCCATGATAAGTATTAAATAAGGGACCCTTGGATCTAATAACAATTTAAGTTCCAAAGGTTCAAAAAAATGAGATGGGGGGGTGAATAAGTTGTTCACTTTTTAAGAGTTTCAATTCTTTTAGATACTTAACCCCTTCAACCTGTTAAGATTAATTTCCTTATCACCTTTTAGTAAATATTCATGCATTAAAAAGTAAGAAAGCAAGTAAATAACACAAGATTTACAAGGTTCGTCCTCAGTGTGTGAACTTAAATCATTTCAATAGCCACTCCCGTGGATCTATGGAAATTCACTATTAAGAATAAGTGAATAAAACATGTGATAACTCTTGATAGACACCTTTTATCTCCCAACATGAATGATTATACTAACTCTAGTCAATTTAAAAAGTTTCTTACAAAAAAATTGAGCCGAAAAAAACAAAAAAAAAATACTTTATTCAAACTCCTCCACAAATTATCAATATGGATCCTCAGTCTGACTTGGATGGGTATTATTCTCTTAGTCTGATGAGACTGGGTCTGATGGACTCAGTCTAATGAATTCAGTTCAAGGGAATTAATATGATCAACTTAATAAGATCTTCCCTTTATCAATCTTCAGTTCTAAAACTATACTAAAAAAACTCAATCCAATATTCCTTAGTCCGATCGACTCCATATGATCTTACCAATATGATGTTTCTCAGTATGGTTAACAAGACAAAAAGTGTATGATCTTATAATGAGATATATGTCTGGAAGGAACTCTTTCTCAAATTCCTTAGTGCTCCGCCTTTTTCTCTCTTGTGAAAAAGTCAAAAAAATACGATGAAGTGTGGCTCTATTTATAGGTGACTTAGAAAAGAAAAGGTGGGAAATGTAAAAACTTTTCCCACTTTCTCAAATTTCAAAACTCTGAAAATCACTCGCATTTAAACTTCAACTTTGACTTAATCAAACCTTCACAATATTTCTTAAAGTCTTCTCAAACAAACTAAATTTTCTTCAGTCTGATGTAACTTCTTTAACTTAAGCTTCCTCTTATCATTACGATCTTCCTTTCTTTCTCATATTAATATAATCTGGCCATCTTTCAATGCTCATTACAATATGACTATCTTCCTCATATCATTACAATGAAATTTCTTAAAAGAAGAATTATTGGTTTCATAATCTTATTTGATTTGAAACTTGAACTCTCCCTTTGTTTCTTCTCAAGTAAATGCAACTCTTTAAGAATATTCACTTATCTTCATAAATGATCTCCCTTTGATGGATCGACATTAGAAACTCTGACACTCTGATGTTCTGCATCTGATGTGTTATCGGTGTGAGGCATTCATTTGATGAATTAGTGTCTATTCCTAATCTAATTTATCTCCCTCTTCAGATTCAGTCTGGTTCAAATACTCATAATGATGGAATTCTCATTATGATGGAATTATCATTATGATGTTATTCATTTGATTATGACTCTACTCAGTAACATTTAAAATATTCAAATTTCATCAACTTTTCACATCCTGACTTCTGAAAAATTCTGATTCTGGTACATATGGATCTGATCTTCTATATCTGTGTTTCTGGAACCAATAAAAAAATTAATATTCCTTCATTTCTTTAAAATCTTTTATCATGATTGTTTTCAAGATTTGTGAGAACTTTATGACCAGAAAAGAATTTTATGATTTTTTGAAAGGTATAAAAACTTTATAAATCATGACTTCACTATATTCTTTCAAAAACTATTTAGCAATAATATAACATTATCCATTATCACCTTTTGACTTTCTAACAAACTCCGAGTCTGATGGATCTTTCACTTCATACCTATAGACCTAATACTGATGGTGTGTTTGATCAACAAATTCATCTTTCTAATCCCCTCTGCATTTGGGGATGATTGGTCCGATACTAAAATTCAAGTTCTTCTTATTCTGATCTTCCATGTTTGGAAAACATCTTTCTTAAAAAAACTTTTCTCCCCCTTTATGTTCCGGTTTGAACTTTTAGTAAATTTCAACATTCTTACTAATATCATTACGATGGACTGGGTCTGATCCTGAAAAAAATATATATTATTTTACAAAGGTTAGTTTTCAACAAATATAAAAAAGTTTTTAGAACAAAAAACATCTTAAAGGTTCTACGAGAATCAACATTATACTTTATTTTTCTGTAAAATAATTTTTATATTTAAAAGAAGCATTTTTCTAAAAATAATTTTTTTTTTAATTTTTCAAACTTATATTAAAATTAATTTTTACTACTTATGGAAATTGAATTGTATAAAATGGATTACATATTTGGAATCATTATAATTAATATTAGGTAATAATTTCAACTTGATTTTTGCTTATAATTAATAGTAATGATGGTAAATATTTATCACCCCGGTTAAGGGTAAAATGAGTTTAAATGGTCAAAAATAAAAGGATAAAGATTAAATATAATACAAAAAACTTGATTAAATCTCATTGGTATATTTTATTTCAACCAAAACATTTATATATTCTAATATATGGTAATTTTGAACCACTTAACTTAAGTAAGGCATATATTATATGATACAGTTTCAAGAATTTACAAATTTTCCACCCACCTCACTTATAAATAGAAACCTCCTAACCTCTCTTATATATTATTATTGATCCACTTATCTCAAAAAATAACTTCCAAAATACCTTCCTAACTACCTTACCCACATCTTGGAGTTCCTAGTCTCACCAAAATACTAACCTATAAAGTCTTAAGGTGTAAGCCAAATGAGGTTTTCCAAAAAAGAGGTATAACTCTTAACCAAGTTATTTCATTTATTCTTATACCTACTTTAAACCTATTATAACCAATATTATATATTAAAATCAGTATCTCTAATATACCTAAAATTTTATTATGTTTATCATATAACCTGTTTCATCTTCTTTCTCATCCAATGATAAATGAAAGCATTGATCGTGTGTATGTACAGACTACCATCTCCATGAAGCAATGTGTATCATTTTTCATTATCAGATCACATGGATGGTTATAAAGATGGTTTTAATGTATATATATGATTTTTATGAAAAAATTAGTATACTATAAGGATAAAATATTATTTACCGTCTTACCCTCCCATCTGTTGTAAAATGATAATGCCACTCATGTGTATGTGTCGACTGACACCTCCATGAAGCGATGTGATTCATTTTTCATTTATAATTTAAATATATGATCATATAACTTCTATAAATATTAATCATCATATACCTTCTTTCCTATCCAACCATTAATAAAATGAAAACTTCATCATGCATACGTGCGAAATACTGCCTCCCTGAAGAACTTATTTTATTTTTATATTACCACATTGTATGGATGATTATAAAATTGTATACAATGAATAAAAATTATATTCATGAAATTATTAACATTATAGATATAATTTAACCATTTCATAACACCTTTAACCATGGTCAATATACTGAAGTGATTTTGGGGGAACTAACCGAACAACCTTAAGTGGTTGATGTAAGAAAGAACTATACAATTCCTGAATGTAAAATGATTATAAAAGGACCATAAAAATAAAATATAGATGAAAAAAGTTCTTAATAAAGTATTTAATAAATTTAAATTGGTTATTCAGGAGGATATAATGTGTCCAATCAATCATAAATCCAAGGTAAGGGTTTTTCGTCTCAATTCCACTACATTGAGATATATTTTATATTATGCACCTAATTTATGTTATATGGTGTATAAATTACCCCTTGACATATTATATCATTAACTCATATTTAAAAATTTCATCTAATGTTTCAATTCAACTTTTATATTTTTAGGGGTTCTGATTCTAATGTTATAAAATTCATAAGGTTTTATTTTACAATCTCAATATTATTCCTATTTTTCATGTTTAAATTTCTATTGGAATAAATATATGATATTTATCCTATTAAAACTCGTATATTTTATTTTCCCAGGGTTATTTCTGGGTTTCACAAGTTTTTATTCAAATTTTTCCTCTCTTTGGTACTCAAAGACTGAAAGAATGTTTTTAAAACAAAATTAACTTTGTTTTACCTTTTCAGTAGGGAATCATTATCTTTCATATCTATATTCTTCAAATTATTTTATGGAAGTTTTGATCTAATTTTAAATGATTGTTAAAGGTATTATTCAACTACCTTTTACTTTATTAAGAAACTTTTAAAAGGAATAATTTTAAATTTTTATTAATAATTCATTTTCTGAATTTTTAAAAAATTGTGAAAGGAATGTTCTTTTTAACATGTATGATATAAATGGATTTTATCACCTCTATGGTCATTATTTTATATTTATCTTCCTCTAAAAGTTTCTATGTTTTTTAAAAGAAATTAATTTTTAATTATGATATAAATGCTTATATTTTATATTAAAATAAAAAAGAATTATTTTATGAAATGTTGAAAAAAAATTGGAAAAAATTTATAACATTGTTTTTATAACAAAGTTACAAAATCTTTAAAGAAATTTATTTTTAAAGTTTTTCTTCTATTTTTATCTCTAATTATAAAAATGATTTCCTTTATTTCAAGCTTTCATATATGATGAATTGATGATTTTCTATCATCTTTACTGATTTATGGATTGTACCTTATTTTGTGATCATTCAAATTATTATGAACATGTTCTCTATTACTCTTTATTATTTATTATAAATTATTTTTTCTCCATTATAACTATATTTTTTGTATCATGGATGTATTTAGTATCATTTTTAATAATTTTTTATTTTCTTAATCGTATGTTGTTTCAATATATAGTGTTATTTGGAGGTATCTTATTAAGAAAGTTTTTCATTTACTAAGGAAATATTAACATTATATATTATTAATTCAATATGGATATTTATTTATTGATAAGAAATTTAGATTATGAATTTTTGATTCGATATATGATGAATTCACTGGACATATGTAAGTGATGAGTGGGTCCCAGTTATAGATAACCCCTAGATGAATTGATAACTCTCATGAGAAAAATAGTTGGCCAAATTATTTGGGAATTTGGTGTATACCTACCCATTCATTAAAATTTCTTAGCACAATGCCCTGATAGTAAGTTCCATGATGTCTTAGCATGAGGCCTTGATGGAAAGATCATTATGTCTATAATTATACATTTCCTTCATTAAAATTATATTTATTATTATCAAGGTGATTGTTTTATTTTTCATGGATATATTTTGAATATCAATTTATAGATTAAATGTAATATGTATTGATTATTTACTATTTTATATGTTTTATTCCTTATGTATTCATGATATCTTCTATTGTAAACTTTCGCTTACTGGGCATCTAAGATCACCCTTTACTTTGTTTTCCTTTCCCTATGATTTTAAGAAGGAATCTTTGAATGATTTTCAAGAATATAAGAAATTTTTTCATGCTATGTTTTTATTTTCCGATTTAATATGGAATTTAGGTATGTATATAGTTTTCCAAGACTGATAAACTAATTGATCCTTCATGGAATGATCCCTTATCTCTTGAACCAATGTAATAATGTAAGCATCGAATTTGGGTTACTAGATTTATGATTGCTATAGGTGTGAGTGAGATAGCCATGTATAATCATTATGTATGAAAATGGATAAAATGTGAGATATGAATATCAGTGTTTTGGGTTTCATAGAGTGATGATAAGGATACTCTTATGGTAGAGATAGTATTATCAGTCATGTAGGTATGAAACACTTCTTGGAATGGTCGTGGATGTGGTGAGGCTGGTCGATGGATGGTTGGAGAGGCATTGGGATTACAGTGGTTAGGTAGATATAATATTATTTAGTTCCTCAAGAAATATAATATTTGGGATTCAAATCTAATTTTGGGTGGAGTAGAGATTTTGGAATTAAACTTAGGAGAGAGATTGTATGATCTGAGAGTGAGTTGGATCGAGTTTTCATCAGTGCTCACGGGTGGAAGTATGATGGACAATGTAGGTGGTTTTTGATCCAAACATGCAATTACACTAAGTGTTGGTTTTGTGATTTGATATAGGTGTTTATATTATCGTGATATGCCTTATAAATTTAGGCATCATGATCAGGTGATGCGATTGTGTGTCAAAGTGGAGGTTGATCATTTTTAAGAGAGTTTGACCAAAGAAGGACTGATTGATTCTCTTCTATGGAATTTGAAGTGGTTAGTTAGAAACCACATCAAGCATATTGATAGACCATTATAATTTTTTTAGTGGTAGATTCCAATGATGGGGAGCACCATGGATTGGGAATTGGCCTTTATGAGTAGATTATTATGGTGGGGATCAGCATAATCTTGAGGATGAATCGATTAATAATACTTAATTATCTTATAATAGATAGGTGGAATCATCTATATGTGGGTGATGGTGATGATCAAGTAGCTTGAATTTTTATAAATAGTGTACCTTGTGTTTGGAGTTGCATAGTAGTGGCACATTTGATATTTTGGGATGGAACATGTTGTGTTAATTTTGAATTGAAATCTTGGGTAGTTCAATATTGATGGTTTAAAGACCGTAAAGAATTATTGGATATGATAAGTGCTATAGTGTGGAAATTATAATTACCTGTATCTTCTAGGGTTGTGAAATTTTTAAAGAATTTTAATTTTAATCATGGAGTAGGGGAATTTTGAGAATCGGGATTTGGATCAGAATTAAAAGGGTTGGATCATCTATAGGAAAAGTTTTTAAACATGGATTGATTCCCAGTAGCTGTTTCAGGTACTTAAGTGAAGGTTGGGATCTTAGGATCAATGTTTACAATTTTTGAAAGGGTTTTACCCCTGTTCATAGTCACCACATGGTTAAGGAAAACTATATGGGTGACCACAAACAACTGTGTGGGGTAAGTTTTAACTTGGGATTGAGGTGTATAGTTTGCATATGGTTATAGAGAACTATATGAGGTAACCATGAACAATTCTAAATTTTAGTGACCTTGACCCTAGAATCCAAGATTCAGTCCCTACTACCATTACATTGGCATAAGATACAAGGAATAACATCCCAAAGGACCGATCGGTTTAACAGTCTTGGTAAGCTTGATACATACATGAGTCTTAAATTACATTTGAATATACAAATTACAACATAATTTTTTTCTTTTATTTTTCGAGAATAACTTTATTTCATCTGGCGTATCCCTATATACCAGTCATAGTAAACTTCATCGAATCTTGAGGAAATGGAAACAAAATAAGGGTGAGCTTGAATGCTCGGTAAGGGTAACTACAATGGAAGAAATAATGAATCAATGAGCATAGTAAATATAGAAAGATAAATAATTGAAGAACATTCCATTTTATCAATAACTTTAGCATAATATGTATGGAATAAATGATTATTAAATAATTCCATATAAATAATCACATGAGCATAAAACTTAACCATGGATATTCTAACTAATTGAATAATCACATGGAATATCAACAATTGAATTCATAATGATGGAATGCATAACGATGGATATCTAAAACATACCATCTAGTCTTCATTCCAATACATCTAATAATATCAAGGCTTTATTACAAGAATCTAATACCATCAAGTATTTATGCCAAGAATCTAATAAATGGTAAGGTCTTGACCAAAACCATATCTAGTTTGTCTCATGAAACCTACCGATGCATCAAGGGGATATAGAAGGCCTCACCCATAACATGTGAAATACAATGCATTCCTCATATGAATGGTGTGAAACATAATCAACATAAACATTCATAATAAAACTATCATATGAAATTTAAATACTTTCCTCAATAAATAAACATAATCATAGACCATCTGGAGTAAAGTGAATGGTATCAAAATAGTACATCCATAATCGAACAGATCATAAAACATCCATAGAAAGTATAAGGATGGTATAAATAAAATATATACCCATTAGAGTAATAATATAGTTTTTTTCATTGATGAATAAAAATATCGTTTAAAAAATCCTTAGGAAAGCATCCCTTTCATTTTGAAAACATTTTTAAAATCATTTTATTTGAAAATAACTTTTAAAAACATTTTTCAAAGAGTAAAAATGGGTGAAAATTAATTTTATAAATCATTTTTAAAGGTTAAAAACATTTTTTAAAACATTTTTAGAAAAATGGTTCTGGAAGAAAACATATTTCCAACCGAATAGAGAAATGAAGTCGGAATTTCTTAAAAACATTTTCTAAAAGATATTATGTAAAAAAGAGTTGGAAATGGTATTATTACATGAAAAACATCATGAATAAACATATGAGAATAACATTAAATTTTTTATTAAACAATGATCATATAATTTCCTTTAATGTAAATTTAAGAAAAAAACTCGATTAGAATGAGATTGTGAAATAAACTCTTAAATTGATCATAATATTGAAGTGAGAATTCATCAATGAATAGATTATCTGTACCAAATATAAATACAAATAAAATAAGTTTAAATATAATAATATATATTAAAAAATCATTATAAACATAATCATATAATATCAATGACAATGAAGAAGTAATATAACCTAATGAAAGGAAATTGAGTTGTGAAATTTATTTAACACCTCTTAACTTTTAATTCATACACCATTTGATGAAATGATTAAAATTGAAACATAAAATACCATAAAAAATGAATTATTCATGATAATACATTTCAAGGGTCATTATATACACCATATAAAATTAATTAGGTGTATAGCATTAGAATTTGCCTCAATGAAATAAAATTTAGATGAAATCCCTTAACTCATGCATCCTTTTGATCGAACATTATTAAACATAATGTATAATAATTTTAAGAATTTTATTAACTTATAAAAGAACCATATTAATATTTATAATATCATATATGATATTTTTAAAACATCTTATCACGATTTTTTTAATAATCATTCATTATTTTCATTGTTTCGGGTGTTAATTGCCTGGTTTTTCAAGTGTGTTTTGACTTGTTATTTTTTGTATCTCTTACTTAGATCATGATATAAGAATATTAAGAATGTAAAACAGGAATTAACTATCATATATATTCATTATATATTTATTTATAATAATCTATAAAAATTTGGATTGGAAATGAAATACACCGTTCATGGAGACGGTAGGTCGTACGTAAGCATAAACGTTGTTTCCATTTTATTATCATATTAAAAGAAATAAAAGTAAATTATATTTATATTATCATTAAAGTAACGTTTTTTATGTCATAAATATCATATATTTTTATCAAACTCATCCTTATTAAATTCCATATAAAGCGTGAATGAATCACAATGTTTCATGAGGCGGTAGTCCGCCGTACACACAAACGACATTATCATATTCTCAAAAATGGAAACAATGAAGGTATGTGTTTTATAATAATTCAAGAAGTATAAATACATCATAAATATCATAAATATAGTATATAAACAGCATGTAAATCATTATTACCAACCTTAAGAGGTGATAATGGAAAAATAGACAACATCAGTTTGTGAGGCGGTAGTCTGTTGTGCACATGAATGATGATTTCATAGACCAATTGATGGAATTGTGTGTGATTGTAGGTTTTAAACATAAAATTGAAACACCTAAATATATTTAAGATACTTATTTTAATATATAATAATTATATAATAATAATTTAAGGAGTTGGAGAAGGAAATAAAATGAAAACACTTTTAGAAAAACACTACCTCTTCTTCGAGTATCCTCGTTAGGTTTGCACTAATTCCTTCTTAAGTTAGATCTATGTCTAAGATAATTCTTATAGGATTAGGATATGGATTTTTGTGAGTTATTTTTTAAGGTATGTTATTAACCAAAGTGATTTGAATATTTGAAGAGAGGAGGAGATTGGGTGGCCTTTTATAAATGGGGTGAGTGGAAAACTTGTAAATTTCAGAAAGAGTAAATTCCACCCATGTTTTTTTACATTCTGAGTGGCACCAAGAAATAAAAAAACTCAATAATAAAAGTTATAAGGTCTAAATATTTCTATAAAATTGGAGTTTGAAAATTATATAGGTCATTTGGCCCCTTAAGTTTGATGAGTAGTCACTCAGTAAACTAGTTTTTCTCTTAATCGTTGTAATTAATATTAAATGATTTCACTAATTACTTTGGTAAAAAATTAATTTGTCCTTAAAATAAATTATAAATTATTATAATTTTAAATATTCAATACATTTTTTTAAATTCAATCCATATAATTGCGAAAATTTAATTTAAAATTGATCCATGTAGATGGAACGAGAAAGTGGATTTTTAAAGTGAAAATGTTCAAAAATTTAATAAGTTTTGATATCTAAATTAAAAATAAAAATGATTAAAATGACATAGATTTGATTAATATATTTATAATTGATCTAATTTTACTTAAAAAACAATTTTAAATTATAATTTAACATTATAAATTATTTAGATGAAAAGTCAGTTTTCAATTAAAATTGAGTATTTTTCATTATTCATCAAAAAATAAAAATTCTAAAAAAAATTATATACATTCACTCTAAGATAATTTTGAAATTAAGATTTCAAAATATAATTTATTTTATGAAATAAAAATTTATAAAATTTTCAATATTTAGTTTTCAAACAAGTGCGCTATTAAAAGGTGGTAAAACCGCCTTTAGAAAAATATAGCCTTTATGTATAAAATTAGATTTGTTCTTATCTTATGCCTATAAAATATATTGGATGAATGTAAAAAAAATATTGAATATATAATATATAAATTTCATTAATATAATCTAATAATAGTAATTAATTTAATTTATTAGGATAAAACACCTTTGGTTCATACTAATAGTTTTTTTATAAAAACATTTCCTTTATATTCAATTGGTTTTTATATTCATATATAATTACTTTTTAACAAATAAATTCAACCATATATTTTCATAAGTTAGTTAATACTATTCATAACCACAAATTTAACAACTAGGATATAATTTTCATTTTAAATAATAATATTAATAGTATTCAATAAAACTCGGTCTTTCATGTTACACAAGATGTCGAAGAAATTCATTGTTGTGTGTAATGCAAGACAACATCAATGCTGTATGCATTGAAAACTATATAATATATTTAATTTATTTAAAATAGTAAATATATCATAAATTTTTTTTATTTTATATTCTTTTCTACACTGGGTGTTTTATGTCATACATGCTACAAAATATGATGTTCATAATTTAAACATTTGGGGTGTCTCATTCTCTCCACCTAAAATAAATTTTATCCTCACAATTTAAAAATTATATTGGTAATAAATGGTTTTAAATTTGGAATACCATTGTTTAAAGACCCACATAATATAAGGGTTAATAAAATATCCTCTTAATAAGAGTGAATCATAAGTACAAAAGTCATCTGGAATAATTACATAACTAGGTTTCCAGATGGGAGAAAATAGTTGGGAAATGAAAACATAGACATATAAGAGAAAATTAACACTCAAATATAGAGGGAGAGAAATAGATAACATTTTTAGTGGAATGTTAAAAACCACAAATCCATAAACTAGAGTCCTAAAAAAGGTCATTGATATCATAAAAAATGATGATAATTAGACAAAATTTTTATTTCAGGGCCCTTTTTCCTATAGTTGAGGAATTATTTCACTCTATAATATTATAAGGAAAAATATTGACTTAATATGTTTCTATTTAATAAATACAATCTTATCCTTTGGTTATAACTTGAACTATTTCTACTTAATATCATATCACAGGTTGCATCACATGGTGAAGTAATACATTAATGTTGAAAACCTTGTCCAAAGATAAAATTAAACCATTTCATAAATGGTTAACCTTACGTCCCTTCCAAAATATCAATATCAAAAACATTATAAGGTTACTGAATTTTCAAAATGAAATTATCATTAATTAGTTCCAAGGTAGTAAGTACTATCTAATTTACTTTATCCATATCAACCATCTATTTATAACAACATAATTATCTAAACAATATGAACATATTAAGGGTTATATTACCCTCAATCACATATTTTACATGAAGTTTAACACTTCACAAATTTTTTTTCGTGGTCATCAATACCATTCAACATATGCTTTCAAATCTCTAATTAAAATTACTATAGTACAATCCTTATACATTTAATAATTCTTAAAACAATAAAATATTTTATTAATATACTCTTATAACATAATTCTTAAATCAAAATTCAAGAACATTAATCAT
Organism: Viscum album; assembly: GCA_963277665.1. Classification (NCBI taxonomy): domain Eukaryota; kingdom Viridiplantae; phylum Streptophyta; class Magnoliopsida; order Santalales; family Viscaceae; genus Viscum; species Viscum album. The sequence continues at coordinate 11,738,455 of CAUJRU010000002.1, forward strand.
TCCACTTAATTATTAGTAATAACATAAGCATTATTTTGATCCATTATCTTCTTCTGAGGTATATTCCATTGGCACTTGGGGAATTAATTTTCATAGTGCCCCATATTTTTATAGTTGAAACATTGAGCATTGGAAAATTCTTTATTTCCCTTGAAATCCTAAGCATGGTGACCTTTTTCTCCACACTTAAAGAAAACTCATTTTCCTTTTAAGCATGTACCAAGGTGTTTCTTTCTAGAAGTATCACATTTTGGAAAATCCTTATTTCCCATCTTACCTTTATCTTACTTGTTCTCTATTTTATTATTCTTCTCTTACTTCCCTTAAAATCCATAAGACTTAGATAATTATTTCTATATATTAATAACACATGATACTATGTACTCATATGATGATAATGTTTAGTAGACAGGTGCCCTTATGGGAATTGGTTTGAGACCATCAAAGAAATGGTCAATATTCCTCTTTGGATTACGTATGTAGTCTGCAACATGCTTTGATAACATTATAATGTTGGTTTCATACTTAGAAAAATTTCCTCTTCTTTTTATATTAGACTCAAGAACTGTCTTTCCATATCCACTCATTGCGCATGAGGAAAATATTTTTCCAATAAGACTACCTTGAAATCCTTCCACTCCATTCTTTATATTTCTTTATCATCCTTAGTGTTTTGATTCAATGATCTCCATTAATACTCATCTCCTGAGAGATGATAAACTACCCTAAAAAATTTCTCTCTTTCACTACTTCCCAAAGAGATAAATATCTTATCTAAGGAACTTATCTATTTCTCAGCTAAAAATAGATTTTTTTCCTATTAAATAATGGATTTTTCTAACACATGAAGCGGTTTATCATTGTTACACCATGTGGTGGGTCAGTAAGATACTCTATATGGGAAAGTTTATTACTCATATCCTAAGTCAACTACCCCAATATGGTTATAATTTGATCAGTTCTAGCTACAAATCCTACTACGAATTCATTATCTTGCCCTATAGAAAAATACATACATGGAGTACATGAATCGATATGGTTTCCATTCCTTTAATTAGGCGCCATTTCTAAATAATGTGATGCACTAGATTAGATAATCACATTATGAAAAATGATATACAATCACAAAACTAGTGAAACACTTAACATAAATAATCTCATAATCATAGACATGGTTTCTTTTGGAATATCTTTATTTTCAAATCCTGCATAATGGTTTTTAAAGAAATTTTGAATTATCCTAATCATATCCCCTAGTAGTGTCAAACCAGGTGTGTAGTAAGACCTGTTGTTGTGCAACAGGTTACACTCGAGTCAATCCTGACATGCCCTTTTTAGAGTTATTACCCCTAGGTATATATGTTCCATAACCACATCCACATGTAGTATCCAAACAAAGATGTATTGTAATAGAAAACCACATAATCTCTACCTTAAAAAAACATTAGTATGTTATTCTATACTTATCCTCAAAGAATACCTTAGGGTTATGTTACCTAATCTACATTTTCCTAAATCTAGCTCCCAAGGTTTCTAATAAAATTCATCTGATATGAACTATAATGACCCTAAACCCAGCAACCTAGATTCATAGCCTACTACCATTACATTGGCATAAGATATAAGTAATTTCATCCCAAAGGACCGATCAGTTTAGTTGTCCTGGTAAACAAGATACATACATGATTCTTACATTAAATTTGAATATAAAAATTAGAACATAATTTTTTTCTTTTCATTTTAGATAATAACTTTATTTCATCTAGACTATCCCTAAATATCAGTCATAGTAAACTTCATGGAATCCTATGGAAAGGGAAACAAAATAAGAGTGGGCTAAAATTCTTCATAAGGGCTAAGTAAAGTGGAATAAATAATGAATCAATGAGAATAATTAATATGGGAAGGTGGATAATTGAAACATAATACACAAAATAAATAACTTGATCATAATATGGAAGGAATAAATGATCATTAAATAATTACATATAAATAATCACATGAGCATGAAACATAACCATGGATATTCCAACTAATCAAGTAATCACAAGGAATATCAATAAATTAATTCATAATAATGGAATGCATAATGATGGATATCTAAAACATACCATCGAGGCTTCATGATAAGACATATAATACTATCAAGGCTTCATGCTAAGAATCTAAAATCTTCAAGGCTTCATGAAATGAATCTAACAAATGGGAAGGCATTGGACAAAACCATATCTAGTTTGTCTCATGAAACCTGCTAATAAATCAGGGGGATATAGAAGTACCCTCCCATAACATATTAAGTCCAATGTATTCATCATATGAAAGGGGTGAAACATAATCAACATAAAAATTCATATTAAAACTAGCATAAAAAATGTATATACTTTCCTCAATAAATAAACATAATCATAGACCATCCGGAGTAAAGTGAATGGTATCAAACTAGTACATACACATTCAAACTAATCATATAACATCCATATAAAGGATATTTATGGTATCAATATAACATATACTCATTGAAGTAAGAATAGAGGGCTGTTGTCATTGATTAATAAAAATATATTTAAAAAAACATTCTTCGGGAATATATCTTTTTCATTTTGAAAATCCTTTTCTTTGAAAATAACTTTTAAAAAATTAGAGTAAAAATGGTTCAAAATTAATTTTATAAATAATTTTTAAAATTTTTAAAAAATTGAAAACATTTTTAGAAAACAATTTTTTCGAAGAAAAAAAATTTCCAACTGAACAGAGAAATGAAGTCAAAATTTATTGGAAACATTTTCAAAAAACTTTATGTACCAACAAGTGGGAAAATTATACTATTACTTGAAAAATATCATTAATAACTGGATTAGAATAAAATTAAAAGCTTTATTAAAAAATTACCATATAATTTCCTTTAATTTAAATTCAAGAATAAATAATCTCGATTAGAATAATATTATGAAATAACCCCTAAAAATGATCATAACATAGAAGTGAGAATTAATAAATGAATTAATTATTTGTATTAAATTAAAATTCACATAAAAAAGTTTAAATACAAATATATATAGTCAAAATTAATTATACACATAAAAATAGAATATCAATGACAATGAAGAAGTAATATAACCCAATGAAAAGAAATTGAGTTATGAAATTTATTTACCACTTGGTAACTTTCAATTCAAATCCCATTGGATGAAATAATTCAAATTGAAACTTAAAATACCATGAATAATGAATTATTCATGATAATACATGTCAATGTTCATTATATACACCATATAAAATTAATTAGGTGCATAACATTACAATATTCCTTAAGGAAATGAAATTGAGATAAAATCTATTACCTCACGCTTCCTTTTGATAGAAAAATATTTAACCTATTGTATAATGGTTTTAAACATGTTATTAACTTGTAAAATAACCATATTAATATTTATAATATCCTATATGATCCTTTTATAACATATTATGACCTATTTTTTAATAATATTTCATTATTTTCGTTGTTTCGAGTGTTAATTGTCTTGGTTTTCAAGTATGTTTTGACTTGTTATTTTGTGTTCCTCTTACCTAGACCATGATTTAATCATATCAAGAATGTAAAAAAAATTAAATATAATATATATTTATAATATATTCATTTATATTAATTCATAAAAATATGGTGATTGGAAATGAAATACATCGTTCATGGAGAAGGTAGGTCGTACGTACACATGAACGTTGTTTCCATTTTATTAACATACTAAAAAAAGAAAAGTAAATTATATATATATATATATATTATAATTCTATAATTATTTTTATGTCATATATATAACTTATTTTTATTAATTAAATCCTTAATACATTTCATGTAAAGCGTTAATGAATGACATCACTTCGCAAGGCGGTAGTCTGCAGTTCACACGAGGGATGTTATCGTATTTCCACAAAATGGAAAACATGAAGGTATGTGTTATATAATAATTAAATAATAATAAATACATCATAAATATCATATATATCATATATAAATATCATTTATATCATTATTCTTAACCTTAAGATGTGGTAATGGAAAAAACGAATGAAATCGGTTCGCGTGGCGGTAGTCCATCGTACACACAAACAATGATTTCATAGCCCATTTGATAGAAGTGTGTGTGATTTTAGGTAAAAAAATTAACATAAAAACATATAAGTATATATAATATACTTAGTTTATTATATAATCATGATATAATAATAATTTAATGAGGTGGATAAGGAAATAAAACAAAAACTCTTTTAGAAAAACATGACCTCTTCTTTAGGTATCCTATTAAAGTTTGCACTAATGACTTCCTAAATAATCTTTATGACCAAGATAATGATTATAGGATTAGTTTAGGTGTTATTGGGTGTTATTTTAATAGGTATTTTATGAACCAAATTGTTTTTAAGGTGTCAAGAGAGGAGGAGAGTGGGTGGCCTTTTATAAGTGAGGTCAGTGGAAAACTTGTAAATTCCATAAAGAGTGAATTACAACCAAATTTGTTTCCATGTCAAGTGGATAAAATAATGAAATATACTCATTAATAGTAGTTATAAGGTATAAATATTTCCATAAAATGGGTTTTGGAAAATTTTCTATTTCAATTGGCCCCTTAAGTTTAAATTTTAGTCCCTTGGTAAACTTATTTTTCTCTTAATTGTTGTAATTAATTTTAACTATTTTCACTAATTAATTGGGTTAAAAATTAATTTGGAATTACTAGAAATTATAAATTATTATTATTAAAAATATTTAATCCATTTTTCCAAGTTAAATCCATATAATTGGAAAAAATAATTTAAAATTAATCTCGCAAACGGAACGAGAAAGCCAGTTTTTAAAATGAAAATATTCCAAGGTTTACTAAGTATTTATATTTAAATTAAATATAAAAATGATTAAATTTTCATAATTTGGATTACTATATGTATAATTTATATAATTTTAATTTAAAACTATTTTAAAATATAATTCTACATTATAAATTATTTAGATGAAAATTCAGTTTTCAATTAATTTTTTTTATTTTCACTATTCATTAAAATATAAAACATCCCATAAAAATACCATAAATTTACCCTAATATAATTCTGAAATTAATATTTCAAAAATGAAGTTTGTTTTTTCAAATAAAATTAAAAAAAGTGACAAAAAAATTAAAACTAGTGCGTCATTAAAAGGTGGAAAAACTGCCTTTAGAAAAATATAGCTTTTATGCCTAAAATTAGATTTGTTCTTATATTAGGCCTATAAAATAAATTTGATGATTTTTAAAAAAAATTTAATATATAATATATAAATTTAATTAATATAATCCAATTATATTAATTACTTTAATTTATTAAGATAAGACACCTTTGGCACATAAAAATTGTTTTTTTTATAAAAAACTTTCCTTTATATTCATTTCTAATTAGTTTGTAACTAATTAATTCAGCCATATCTTTTCATAATTTAGTTATTACTATTCATAACCTCAAATTTAACAAGTTTGAGATAATTTTATTTTAAAATAACAATATTAATTGTATTCATAAAAACTTGATCTTGCGTGTAATGTAATCCATCGAAGAAAGTCATGGTTGTGTGTAATGCAAGGTAAATTCATAATTTTGTGCATTTAAATATATATAATAGATTGAATTTATTTAAAATATTAATTTTTTCATAAATTATCATGATTTTATATTCCTTTCTACGCTTGGTTTTGTGTGTCATACACACTACTGAATATGATGTTAATATTTTAAACTTTTGGGGTGTTATAGAAACTCCTGAAAGAAAGCTACAAGATTGGTGAAAAATTTGGAAAAATATATGGACAAACCATTCAAGGGGTGTGTCTCAATATATTATGATATTTATTGTTGGTATATGATTTTATAAAATGATGTAGCTTCCTAGAATTCTTTAAAAAGTGTAAAAAAACTATTTTACCCTCAATTGATTTTAAGTCTCCCTCCCCTCTCTCGTGCAGCTTGAAGAAGATCCCTCCCCTATTAATACTTAAATTTACCTTATAAATGGGTGTTATTTATGGATTATAATGTTGATTAAAGGTTAGTCCCTTCCTCCTCTTCTTCTTTTCTACCTTCTCTTATTCGTCCTCTAATTTAGGGTGTTTACACCTAGGATTTTGGTTAATATTCCACTAGATCATGGTAGAATTGTATCAAAATGATGAGAAATTTGATTGACATGGATATATGATGTACCAGAAGTATGATCACATGTTTTTTCTTGATGTTTCATTGGAGTTAGGTCACTCTATGATATTTTCTAGTTTTTTTAAATTAAGTTGGATGAAATTGAAAGATGAATCAAAATTGATTGAAAGTGATTTTACTTGTGATAGTGTTAGGAGTAAGACATGGAACTTGTGGTTGAATTTGGTCATGTATTTAGTGTGAATAGATGACTCGATAAATTTTTAGGTAATTATTCCTATATGAATTAAATTGATAAATTAATTTTAATTTTTTATAATTGAATAAATTGAATATTATGTCTTGAGATAGGAGCTTAGGTGATGATATGATCATGGAAAAATCTTGGATGAGATTATGTGGTGATTATCAAGATTCTTTGTAACACCCCAAGATTTCATAGTAAGTTAAATCATTAAAGTAATTCAATATCTTATACTGCACGCAACACTGACTTGGCTTACATTATATGGAAGATTGAGTTTCTGGGAAACAACACTTTAATTATTCAAATGATATATTTATAACATAACAATTAAATATATTAATATTAATAGTAACAAATAAATTTTAAATTTCATTTATAATTCTATCACATAAATAAACCATATTTATGAGGAAATGTATAAGTTTCATTAAAATATAAGTACTATTTTGATAAAGGAACTACTTCTTATGTCATTTTGTGAAAAATAATAAAATTTTAGACACTATTATAAATTAAATTTGGTGAAATTGAATTAATTTTTGAATTCAGAATACCAATATTATATTAGGGTGAAAGTTTGGTAATTTTATGAGAAGTTTCATTTTTTTAATGAATAGTGAAAAATACCGTGTTTTAATTCAAAAATGCCTTTTCACCTAATTTATTTATATTTTTATATTATCCTATTAATTGGTTTTAGAGTATATATAGATTATATTTTTATAATTTTATATAATTTGGGCCATTGGAAGTAATTTCACATTTAAATTGGATATAAACACATATCAATCTTTTGATAGTTTTTACTTCTTAAAAACCCGCTTTCCGGTTTTCACAACAAGAATTAATTTTAAATTAATTAATGCAACTTAAATGTATTGAATTTGGTAAAATATAAATCATTTTTAAATTCTAAATATCAAAATTATCTTAGGGTGAATTTTTGGTATTTTTCTGAAAACTTTCAATTTTTGATGAATATTGAAAAACATTGCGTTCTTAATTAAAACCAAATTTAATTTAAATAATTATTATTTTTATTTAAATTTATTTTAAAGTAAAAATAGATAAATAATTCCTATATTATTTCAATTTAATTCATTGGAGTCATTTTATATCAAGATTAGATGTATAAAATTTTATTGAACTTTTTAACGTCTTTTACCCACCTTCTAGGCACATTTGAAAATTTGCATAAAACGTACTTTTACTGCTTATGTGAATTGAATTTAAAAAATCCTAGAGACACGGTTGACATGATTAATTAAAATGTGGTTCAATAAGATGAAAATAAATTTTGGTGAATAGTAACTTTTGAATTTTATTTACCACGATTAAAAGTAAATAGGGTAATTAAAGGTAAAAATGATATTATAATTACCCTAACACGTGTTCTAATTCTATTTGATAAGTTTTTTTCGATCAAAATCAACCTTAAGAATAAATTATGATCCTCTTTTATCCACTTGTATTAGATTAGGACATTTATTATTATTTTATTTAAAGAAGAGTTAAAAGTGTAAAATTCAAAGTTTAATTACTAAACCATTTTTAATATAGGGTTATAAATTAGATAAATTTGACTATAAATATTAATTATAAATATAAAAATATTTCCTACATCATGGTTTTTTTATTTATAATTTTTAGATATTAAATAATCAAGTTTATTTATGACACAATGATGATGCAGTAATTACCTCATTAATGAAAGATTAAAATAATTGATATTATAAATATCAAAATAAATGTAAATTGAGACTTTTGATGAATTACACTAATTTTATAGGTTAATATGATATGTTATGGTTTATTTAATGTATTTCTTTCGAAGTAATCAAGTCTTTTTGACTTTCACAAAAACCAAATACTAAATAGTGTCAAAATTGACATAAATGAGTTTTTAAAACAAATAATATATTATTAAATGATATAATATTCCTAAAAATATAGGGTTCATCCAAAGGACTTATATAATTATATATATGTAATTAATGATACACTTGAGGTTCTCTTGGAATTTTATAGTAAGTTTATTAACCATGTAATATAAAAATATAAGAAGACATGGTAAAAGTTAAACTATTTTACTAAGAATTAAATCTAAAAGATAAGCTTAATATGGTGACCTAAACTTCTATAAAACCTATTGGTTGAGAATAATTATACCCATATTCACCTTATCCTCTAAATAAATCCATTTGGATCCATTATAAACTGAAAATTATTTTATAATAAAATAATATTTCAAGCTTTTCCTAAAGTGACCCTCACCTCTCTTATAAAAGAGTACACCCCCTTCTCTTACTTTCACACCTCCAAATCCATTTGGATCGGCCAAAAATATATAAAATATCCTCCCAACTATCCTCAATTAAACATATGGGCCTTACATTGATCATAAAGACAACCTAAGGATAAATTTTGATCAAATCCAAAGGAAGCACCGTAAGAAGAGGTAATAATTTCATCACCTCTTTCAAAGTTCTTTTCTTCTTCCACTTCCTATTTATTTGTTGTTTCCCTGAAAAAATAATAATTCCATTAACTTATACATACTTTTATGTTATTATAAATATGGTACGGTCATATTCATTATTCTATCCATCCTATGAATGACAAAGTCACCATACGTGCGTACGTACGGCTTACCGTCTCCACGTCGTAGTGTAGTTTGTTACTCAACACTTCCTTTTTTATATGGGTATAATAATGAGTATAATTGATTTAAATAATAAATATAACATGTTAATGATTCTGTATATATGACATACCATCCAATTACATACGATTTCACCATCAATAGAATGATTGTGTTGCTCATGTGTACGTACGAATTACCGTCTCCACGAACGTGATGAGATTCATTCCCCATCATAACCATTCAAGAATAATTTTAATTTTATGATTAAAAATAAATTTTAAGTACTTAATATCATTATATATATGAATAAAATACATCCTATCCATAACAAACATGACTTACGTAACAAAACATATAAAAGAAAACGAATTAGTTAACACCCGAAACAATGATACTACTGAAATATTATTAACAAAGCAATATTAGAAGATCATATATGATATAACATTTAGGTATGTGGTTATTTTATAATTTAATAACAATGATTTAACTTTTATAAAATAGGTTAACTTACCCTCGAGTAAGGAAAAGTACAAGGTAAGTGGTTTTCATCTCACTTTTTATTCCCATGAGATTCATGCTATATTTGCCACTATTTCCTTTTGTGTGGTGTATGTACTACCCCTGATTGTATTCTTTGTGTAATATAATTTAATTTATGGGTATTTAAATCTTCAATGTATGATCCTTCTTTCATGAGTTGAATGTTTCGTAAGTTACCAAATTGGTAAGGGAATTTCTAATTTTAATTTCCACTCATTTGGTTTTACACATACTTCATTGATTATTTTACTCCAAGATTATGTGTGGAATCACTATTTATTTATTTATGTAGTAATTTACACTCCCCTTTGTTTGGATATACTTTTTATACACATAATAACTCCATTTATAAATTCTCAAGTCATTGATATGAACTTGATAAGTGTAATCTTAACTCAATTTACACTCATTGAGTTAAACATCCAAGTCATTGGTTTTGTTTTTACAAGAATATGTGTGAATGTACTATGATTTATTTAAACTTAATATTCAATCATATTGAGTGTATTTATATTTTTCACACATAATTATTTCATTGATTTATCCTTAATCTAAGGATACAGTCTATATAATGGATTTCATCTCAATTTACATTCCATTGAGACTTCTTTGTTGTTATGAAACAATTCACTTTTATATAGTGTATATACTATCCTTTGACATAGTATATCATGAATAACTTTATTTTCATGATATAATAAAGTTTTTATTAATGTTATTACTTAGTTATTTGTATTCAAGCATATCTCATTTGGTTAGGAATTCTTTAACTAAAATATCATTTTTAAATGTTTTACAGATTTATACTTCTAAATATTTCTCATTAATGTACATATTTTAAAATTTATTTTAAGGATTTATTTATATATAAATTAATGTTTTGAAATTAAAATTACTTTCAAAAGTTTCAAAGTGGTATGGGACACTTTGATTCAAAAATTTCTTTTAAATGACTTCTTTGATAAATAGGGTAACTTTAAAAGTTTTCAAGAAAAATAGGAAATTTCTCTCAAATAGCTTTACTAATTATTTTCATCTATGTCAATATCCTTCATTTTATTTTATTCTTGATTGAGGTTTATTTATTATAATACAATATTCTATATTGTATTTAATGAGTTATGTTTGACTGTGAATGTGCTATTTTTATACCATTCATGGTTTGTGGTTAAAGTATTGACATTTAGTATGCTAGTTTTAATAAAAATGTTTAGATTATGTTTCACCATTTTCGTATGAGGAATTCATTGGACTTAGTAAGTGATGGAAAGGGCCCTCTATATCCCCTTGATGCATCGGTAGGTCTCATGAGACAAACTAGTGTCTTGGCACAAAGCCTTGACAAAATTTATATTTAGGGTCTTGACATGAGGCCTTGACTTTGTGGTAAAAATGTTCGGCATTATGCATTACATCATTATAAAATTGGCTATTGATATTACATGTGATTATTCTACTAGTAGAATATCCATGTGAATAAGAAAATGGAATTATTTGATTTATCTTTTCTATATTATGCTGAAGTTTAAGTTTAAAAGGCTTGTGTTTTAGTCTTATTCATTGCCTTAAATGTTTATGCTTATTTATGATAGTGTTTGCTATATTATTATACTTACTGAGCATATGATCTCACCCCTTTCTTATGTTTTATTTCTCCTAGGATGTGAAGAAGTATATTATAGCATCTCACCTTTTTATAACATAAACTTTCATTACATTACACAAAAATGAGGATCTTTAAGGTTTAGTGTCTTGGAAACTAGGAACATAATACATGAAAACAACATAAAAAAATTCTTCTTAAACACTTGAAAGGCTTCTCCTTATGTTCATCCTAGGTTCATTACTGCATCTCATAACCTGGGGACATACATCAAAAGAAAGGGTGAGCAAAAGGCCCAGTAAGGGAAACAAGATGAACATTTTACATGTGAACATGAGATACTTCAATAAGGACATGAAAAGAACTTTAAGGCATGAGAAAGAAATCATGAGGCATTTCATAATAAAAATAACATTTTTCATAACTTTATGATGTGGCTTCAACATTTAATATTGACAATCATTTCGTTTCACCAAGGTCCATCCCCAAGGTGTCATTAAAAATTACCAAGGTTATTCACCAAGGCGTCGTTAAAAATGGTCATCTCTAGAGATTAAGTCTTTACCCAATGCATTGGAGCGCTATCAGGGCGCACCATTAAATTTGCCTTTATTATCATGTGAGCCACATATATCATCATAAAAAATTTCATAAATAACCCATATAGCATAAAATAAATGGGTTTCATTTCATAATCAGAACATTTTAAAAACTGCTTTAAAGACATGATATTTACGTCACTTTAAAACCCATAGAAAAGGAAGGTGGGTCTCATGTATGTAAATACCAGAATTTAAAATAGAACATTTTGGTATATATGTGAATACCCCTTTAGAAGAAAGAGCTTTGAATATTCACTTAATAATATAAAATAACTTTAGAAAAGGAGAGAGACATTTTGAGACGGAAATTCTGCAGCATAACGGCTATGTTACGAGGTTTTAGAAGACATTAAAAAGAGAGGGAAGATGGGTCAAACATTCATAAATGACCCATAAAACAGTAGATGGACAGAATAAGAAGGATACATGATCATGGTAATGAAATTTCAAGGACATACCATTTGAAATGAAAAACATGGAAGGAAGACAAAAATTAGATTTCTCTTATGAAAGTTCGGCAGCCTAACGGCGTTACTTAAACTTCAAAAAAAATGATTTGAAAAGATCAAATAGGGTCTCTCATCATGTGAACATAAGAGTTCAGTATGATAGATATAGAGATAATTACCCAACATAATTAAAAAGGAACTTGAATGACATGACATGAAAGTAGAACTTCAAAACGAGAAGGGTAAAGAACCACTTAAAAATTCAGCAGCCTAACGGCGCCACTTAAAACTTCAAAATACTGAATTGAAGAGATCAAATGGGGTCTCTCGTCATATGAATCATAAGAGTCCAGTATGATAGATATATAGATCATAACCCAACATAACAAAAAGGAACTTGAAAGAATTGACATGAAAGTAGAACTTCAAAACGAGAAGGGTGAAGAACCACTTAAAAATTCGGCAGCCTAACGACGCCACTTAAAACTTCAAAATACTGAATTGAAGAGATAAAATGGGGTCTCTCATCATATGAATCATAAGAGTCCAGTATGATATATATATAGATCATAACTCAACATAACAAAAAGGAACTTGAATGAATTGACATGAAAGTAGAACTTCAAAACGAGAAGGGTGAAGAACCACTTAAAAATTCGGCAGCCTAACGGCGCCACTTAAAACTTCAAAATACTGAATTGAAGAGATAAAATGGGGTCTCTAATCATATGATCATAAAATATCAGTGTGATAAATTTAGAGATCATACCCCAACATAATAAAAAGGAACTTGAAATACTTTACATGAAAATAGATCTTGAAAAATGAGAAGGGAGAAAGAATCCGTTACAAAAATTTCGGCAGCCTAACGGCGCCACTTAAAACTTCATAAAACGAAATAATGAGAGTAAGAGGGGATATCTCATTATATGAACATAGAAAGGGCAGTAAGAGGAGTATAAAAGAACATCCTCCAACATAAGAACATGTAGCATAAAAGGAATGACATAAAAGAGATTACTTGAAATGAAAGAGAGAGGTCAGATCCCTTACCTTAAAACATAACTCTTAAAACTCAAAGGTTGGGAACTTGAGGGCTTGGGGGCACCATGGGAGGACTCCTTGGGAGGTAATGAGACCAGAACTTCGTTGGGGGAGAGTGGGGAGTTGAATGGATGAGAGGATGGCATGGTATTTATAGGGAAAGTGAGGGGACGAGGCATTAATGGCCAAGGGACACCTCATTAGTGGTTTTGGCAAAACCATGGGCTTTCCCATGGTATTTGCCCATGGTATTGGCCACTTGGGACACCTCATACCTTATCTTACTATTAATAAGTCGACCATATTGATTACATACTTAATACATCATTTAATGATGTCATTAGACACCCGTAACTTAAAAACTGTATTTTCACTATTCATCAAAAATTCAACTTTCTCAGAATAATCCCAAAATTTCACCTTAACCAAATATCAACGCTCTGATTAAAAATATGAACTCCATTTTATAAAAATAATTTTCTAAATATTTTTAATTTAATTTTTAAATAAAAACACTATTCACTGAAAATTCATTTTTTCAGAAAAAACCCCAAAAATTACCATAGCATAATATCGGTGCTCTGAGTTCAAAAATGAAATCTGTTTTATAAAAATAATTTTCTAAATATTTTTAATTAAATTTTTAATTAAAAACACTATTCACCCGAAAAAACTAATACTTGAATAATAATTTATGAACCCGTTATTTAACCATTTTATTGAATCACATTACTTAATCAAGGTGCCTAGATTATATTAATACTTTCTTTAAGTGAGATTACTAATCCATTTGGTCACATTACTAATCCTAAGCATAAAATCACTATTCATAATTTACTATTCATCAAAAATCAAGTTGATCTTATTAGACTCGAAATTTCGTAGTGAACATAATTGTAGAAGACCATTTTTTGAAAATCATTACACATTTTTATTTATTTAAGGTTTACATAAACATTTTTAAAATATCCTTTCTCTAAAATTCATAAAAAATATGCATACTATATTTATCTGGACATTTGAAAATTCATAAACTTCATCATAAGAAGAAATCCAAATTTTTATTTAAAACAAAGGATTACACAAGGCAATTACGGTCTCCTTACATAGCCCCTTATCACACCAGCATAAGACCTAAGTGTAAGGTGTGCTAAGGTGAGAGAATCCGAGGGAGGCTCGGCCAACATCGCATGAGTCGTAATTTATATCAGTTTGAACTTCTCGCGAAGGCGATCCCGTTCTAGCTTCACACGATGAAGTTCAGCTTGGGTTTGGTCCAGAGCAAAGCTCTGTGGTGCTACCTCCTTCCCAAGTTCTGTTAGATGGGCTTCGATCGGTCCAAGACTACTGGGTGAGGCCATCAAATCTTCTTTCTATATTAATTAACCAAGATTGCTTGTATTTAGAGACAGTAATCAAAACATTTAGTTTCCAGCGGTCATATTGACCAATGGTCAAATAATAGTCAAAACCCAACAGTCTCATTATACTCATGTTATCAAATGAAACATTTTTGTTGAGTATAAAAATAAACTAAAATAACACATAAAATTAGGAAATAAGATTTATTCAAAATTTTCGGGTCGTTACAATCTTCCCCCCTTAAGAAATTGCGTCCTCGCAATTTTTAAAATTAGGTTTTGAAACTTCATTGAAAGTCCCACATTGGAAAAGGAGTCAGTAAAGCTATTACATTAAAAGAAAGAAAGGGAAGTACAAAGGTCACCCGAGTTAACCCATACTAGGATTCCATGGAGGAAAACATGGACATGGAAGAAAAACAAAGGGTCAATTTCTGGGGGAGAGTGATAGAGAACATGATTAGGAGAATGTTAACCATAAAAAAATACCAAACTTATGATGTGTGTAAACGATATTTGATTACCAAGTAGGAAACTTAAACCAACAACGTTTTTGTTTCACGTTCCTTTTCATAATTTTTAGGAATTCATTTACAACATAAAACAAAAACATAAGAAAATATACCTATCTTCATGTAGAGTTTCATCCTTTAATAAGTTTCTACCCAAAACTAATCTTTTCTCCAAATTATGAGCATTCAAAACTATTTGGTCTCATCAAAACACAAGAATCATCTTCATAATCCACAAAATATTAACTATCTATTTCTTCTATCTTTAAACATTATCCCAAAAACAGAAAGGGTAAGGTAAAACAACTCTTCAAAAAGAAATAATCCAATAGGAATGGAAACTACTTTTAAATCTTCAAAGTTCCATGGTACTACCCAAAGTTCATCATAGTCCATTCCATAAATAATTGTCCTTAAAAATCCTCAAAATAAACCAAACTAAGATTGAAACCCAAATACAAGAAAGATTTGATAACATAGTCTTCCAAGGTAAACTTTATCATTCATCTCCAAACAACATCAACCACTCCTAACATCTTATAAAAAAAATAACTAACCTAAACATATTTACCCCAAGATAGGTTAATAATTTCCATAAGTAACCTAAATTACTATAATTCCACCTTAAATTCATCGATTCTTCAAAATATAAGTCAACCCTACTCTTCAATGAAAATATCGTAGTAATCTATTTACCTCGATCATATAGGGTCCCCAAAATAGTGAACATCTTCCAAAATAATAATCATATTTTAATCCCCTAATCATCCCTGTCATATTAATACGACAATTGTCGTATTTCCTATCACATTGGTTGTTTAGACATGTTCTTCCATTTCCCACCATTAACTATGAAGAGAAATCATAATTAGGGGCTTAAGTACTTAGACAATAATCATGAAAAGGAACTGAAATCATATAAGGATAACTTGTAGAAGAAAAGTATACCCTAACATGTGATCCCCTAGGTTCCCATCTGGGTTATCCATGATCATATATTCTTATGTGAATCATTATTTTATTTTATCTTTGTTCCTTTAACAATGGTTCATACTAAGCTTATGAATTTACCAAAGCATATCCCCCGGGAGTGTCGTAACCAAGAGTGCAGCAAGGCCCGTTGTCGTGTACCAGTTCCCGTTCGAGTCTAGCTCAAAGCGGTGTTTTCGGGTTTTACCCCTATGTACATCTATGCCAGAGCCACCTCTACCTGCTCGTATCCAGACATGGATGTATTTTCTTGGCAACCCCTTACTCAATACTCACCAAAATACCAGGAAGATTTCCTATTTTTTTAACTTTTCTATAGGGTTCTTCCTAGAGTTTTCATATCCTAATTTCCATAAATAACTAAACCATCCTTTGATACCAACTATAGCATCCCGCCTTTTTATAACATAAACTTTCATTACATTACACAAAACCGAGGATCTTTAAGGTTTAGTGTCTTGGAAACTAGGAACATAATACATGAAAACAACATAAAAAAATTCTTCTTAAACACTTGAAAGGCTTCTCCTTATGTTCATCCTAGGTTCATTACTGCATCTCATAACCTGGGGACATACATCAAAAGAAAGGGTGAGCAAAAGGCCCAGTAATGGAAACAAGATGAACATTTTACATGTGAACATGAGATACTTCAATAAGGACATGAAAAGAACTTTAAGGCATGAGAAAGAAATCATGAGGCATTTCATAATAAAAATAAAATTTTTCATAACTTGAAGATGTGGCTTCAACATTTAATATTTACAATCATTTCGTTTCACCAAGGTCCATCCCCAAGGTGTCATTAAAAATTACCAAGGTTATTCACCAAGGCGTCGTTAAAAATGGTCATCTCTAGAGATTAAGTCTTTACCCAATGCATTGGAGCGCGATCAGGATGCACCCTTAAATTTGCCTTTATTATCATGTGAGCCACAAATATCATCATCAAACATTTCATAAATAACCCATATAGCATAAAATAAATGGGTTTCATTTCATAATCACAACATTTTAAAAACTGCTTTAAAGACATGATATTTACGTCACTTTAAAACCCACAGAAAAGGAAGGTGGGTCTCATGTATGTAAATCCCAGAATTTAAAATAGAACATTTTGGTATATATGTGAATACCCCTTTAGAAGAAAGAGCTTTGAGTATTCACTTAATAATATAAAAGAACTTTAGAAAAGGAGAGAGACATTTTGAGACGGAAATTCTGCAGCATAACGGCTATGTTACGAGGTTTTAGAAGACATTAAAAAGAGAGGGAAGATGGGTCAAACATTCATAAATGACCCATAAAACAGTAGATGGACAGAATAAGAAGGATGCATGATAATGGTAATGAAATTTCAAGGACATACCATTTGAAATGAAAAACATGGAAGGAAGACAAAAATTAGATTTCTCTTATGAAAGTTCGGCAGCCTAACGGCGTTACTTAAACTTCAACAAAAATGATTTGAAAAGATCAAATAGGGTCTCTCATAATGTGAACATAAGAGTTCAGTATGATAGATATAGATATAATTCCCCAACATAATTAAAAAGGAACTTGAAAGACATGACATGAAAGTTGAACTTCAAAACAAGAAGGGTGAAGAACCACTTAAAAATTCAGCAGCCTAACGACGCCACTTAAAACTTCAAAATACTGAATTGAAGAGATAAAATGAGGTATCTCATCATATGAATCATAAGAGTCCATTATGATATATATATAGATCATACCCCAACATAACAAAAAGGAACTTTAAATAATTGACATGAAAGTAGAACTTCAAAATGAGAAGGGTGAAGAACCACTTAAAAATTCGGCAGCCTAACGACGCCACTTAAAACTTCAAAATACTGAATTGAAGAGATAAAATGGGGTCTATCATCATATGAATCATAAGATTCCAGTATGATAGATATATAGATCATAACTCAACATAACAAAAAGGAACTTGAAAGAATTGACATGAAAGTAGAACTTCAAAACGAGAAGGGTGAAGAACCACTTAAAAATTCGGCAGCCTAACGGCGCCACTTAAAACTTCAAAATAGTGAATTGAAGAGATAAAATGGGGTCTCTCATCATATGATCATAAAATATCAGTGTGATAAATTTAGAGATCATAACCCAACATAATAAAAAGGAACTTGAAATACTTTACATGAAAATAGATCTTGAAAAATGAGAAGGGAGAAAGAATCCGTTACGAAAATTTTGGCAGCCTAACGGCGCCACTTAAAACTTCATAAAACGAAATAATGAGAGTAAGAGGGGATCTCTCATTATATGAACATAGAAAGGGCATTAAGAGGAGTATAAAAGAACATCCTCCAACATAAGAACATGTAGCATAAAAGGAATGACATAAAAGAGATTACTTGAAATGAAAGAGAGAGGTCAGATCCCTTACCTTAAAACATAACTCTTAAAACTCAAAGGTTGGGAACTTGAGGGATTGGGGGCACCATGGGAGGACTCCTTGGGAGGTAATGAGACCATAAATTTGTTGGGGGAGAGTGGGGAGTTGAATGGATGAGAGGATGGCATGGTATTTATTGGGAAAGTGAGGGGACAAGGCATTAATGGCCAAGGGACACCTCATTAGTGGTTTTGGCAAAACCATGGGATTGCCCATGGTATTTGCCCATGGTATTGGCCACTTGGGACACATCATACCTTATCTTACTATTCATAAGTCGACCATATTGATTACATACTTAATACATCATTTAATGATGCCATTAGACACCCGTAACTTAAAAACTGTATTTTCACTATTCATCGAAAATTCAACTTTCTCAGAATAATACCAAAATTTCACCTTAACCAAATATCAACGCTCTGATTACAAATATGAACTCCATTTTATAAAAATAATTTTCTAAATATTTTTAATTTAATTTTTAAATAAAAACACTATTCACTGAAAATTCATTTTTTCAGAAAAAACCCCAAAAATTACCATAGCATAATATCGGTGCTCTGAGTTCAAAAATGAAATCTGTTTTATAAAAATAATTTTCTAAATATTTTTAATTAAATTTTTAATTAAAAAACACCATTCACCCAAAAAAACTAATACTTGAATAATAATTTATGAAACCGTTATTTAACCATTTTATTGAATCACATTACTTAATCAAGGTGCCTAGATTATATTAATACTTTCTTTAAGTGAGATTACTAATCCATTTGGTCACATTACTAATCCTAAGCATAAAATCACTATTCATAATTTACTATTCATTAAAAATCAAGTTGATCTTATTAGACTCGAAATTTTGTAGTGAACATAATTGTAGAAGACCATTTTTTGAAAATCATTACACATTTTTATTTATTTAAGGTTTACATAAACATTTTTAAAATATCCTTTCTCTAAAATTCATAAAAAATATGCATACTATATTTATCTGGACATTTGAAAATTCATAAACTTCATCATAAGAAGAAATCCAAATTTTTATTTA
This sequence comes from Viscum album, assembly GCA_963277665.1. Lineage (NCBI taxonomy): Eukaryota > Viridiplantae > Streptophyta > Magnoliopsida > Santalales > Viscaceae > Viscum > Viscum album. The sequence continues at coordinate 11,758,103 of CAUJRU010000002.1, forward strand.
AAACAAAGGATTACACAAGGCAATTACGGTCTCCTTACATAGCCCCTTATCACACCAGCATAGGACCTAAGTGTAAGGTGTGCTAAGGTGAGAGAATCCGAGGGAGGCTCGGCCAACATCGCACGAGTCGTAATTTCTATCAGTTTGAACTTCTCGCGAAGGCGATCCCGTTCTAGCTTCACACGATGAAGTTCAGCTTGGGTTTGGTCAAGAGCAAAGCCCAGTGGTGCTAACTCCTTCCCAAGTTCTGTTAGATGGGCTTCGATCGGTCCAAGACTACTGGGTGGGGCCATCGAATCTTCTTTCTATATTAATTAACCAAGATTGCTTGTATTTAGAGACAGTAATCAAAACATTTAGTTTCCAGCGGTCATATTGACCAATGGTCAAATAATAGTCAAAACCCAACAGTCTCATTATACTCATGTTATCAAATGAAACATTTTTGTTGATTATAAAAATAAACTAAAATAACACATAAAATTAGGAAATAAGATTTATTCAAAATTTTCAGGTCGTTACATATATTATGATTGACCTGTAGGGATATGAGTGTGTTCAAAGGGGACACAATTTTGTTTTTTTTATTTCATTATGTAATGTAAAACTTATGTATGTATCTAGTACTTCCAAAGCTACTAAACTAATCGGTCTTTCGAGACACAATCTCTTGTGATCATGCCAATGTTAATTAATAATGCATCGACTCTGGGTAACTAGGGTTGGGGCATTACATTCTTAAAGGTAGTAACGTCGTGTATATGGTATGTGGTTCCTAAACATCTCCACATGGTATAGGAATTTATTATGTATCTTGTGATATAAGTTCTCACCCATATGGGATATCAACCATAAAATTAAATGAATTATTTTTTATCTTCCACTAAATGAATGGAGTTCCTTGGACCATGATGGACCCTTGAAACTGGGGTGACTTCTTGGTTTCTAATATCTAAGTTTTTGGATGTAAAATCATGGATTGGGTCCCCTAGGTCTGAAGTGGGTTCTCTGAGATAGTTTTGGAAAATAGAAATTCCTCGTGATGAAATCTTCTTGGGTAGAGGATGATAATTGTAATTAAGAGAGGGTCTAGATAGGTCCTTGGGCTTGAGATGAAATATGCATAGTACTAGGTTGGTTTCCTAGGTCCAGTGTGGTAGGTATAAGATTTTTATTCCTAGTTTTATGGGTGATACAGTTGTATATTTGAATCTTAATAGGTAATATCCACATGAGGGTATATTAGGGTCTTGATGAGTGACATGAGAGGGATGAGTCATTCAGGACTAGATGTGGTGTGATTTAGGGAACCCTTGGTGGGTACCCTATTTCATGTTTACCCTAGAGAGGGTTAGTGTGGGGGATAACGTATCGTTGATCTCATGTGTCACCTTAGAACCTGAGTATTTAAGGGGATATCCTAGTAATATTTTAGTAAAAAGTGATGGGTTGTGAACATAAGAGGCTATACTATGATATTTGAATCAGGTTTAGGCAGGTGTCCAACCTAGGTAGCATGACATGAGGTTTTAGATGTTGTAACCCTGGGTATTTTTAACATTTTTGTGTGTGTGATACGTGAATAAGGATCTAGGAACTAGTTATGATATGTTCCATGGGTAATAATGACTTGGTATCTATTCTAGTATGGGGAGAAACCCCCTGGGTGTATGTTTCTATATGGTTCTGGGGTGATCTGATTTTCCCTCAGGTGTATTTTCTTTATATGGTTCTAAGGTGAGTTGAGTTTCCCCTAGGTGTACATGATATGATAATAAGGGTCCAGGAGCTGGGAAGGATGTGTTCCTCATGTAATAATGTATTGTTACTTATTCAACAGTGGGGTAGGACCCCATGGGTGTATGTTTCTATATGGTTTTAGGGTGATCCAAGTTTCCATCGAGTGATTTTTCCATATATGGTTTTGGGGTGAGATGAGTTTTCCCCATGGTGTTTGTTCTATATGGTTTTGGGGTGATTTGAGTTACCCCTTGGGTTTATGCAATATAGTTTTAGGGTGATATGAGTTACCCTTGGGTGTATTATTTTCTATGTGGTTCTACGGTAGAATGTGGTTCCCCTTGGGTGGTGTGGTATTCTCAGAGATATCCCTCACTGGTCAAATAAGGTGTGGTATTATGATATACATTAATGGGTAGGAATTGGTCCCCTTATGTTGTTATCTAACAGGCACAAATTCATCCAGCACTGGGTAAAGTAGGTATAGTCAATCTCAAGTGTAACCTTAGAACCTGAGGATCGACAATGATTATTTTTATTGCACTTCTATAGTGTTTATTTATTATGATCATATCATATTTCATATACACTACTTTACTAGTTATCTTAGGGAATATATTGGTGGTAGAATATTGATTTTTACTCACACTCTTCTTAGGAATCCCTGGTACTTTAGTACCCAAGTAAATATCATGTTCATAGGTTCAGGTAGAGTATAGGCTTGGGATTTGATCATTTGGAAAGATAGTTTAGACAGAGTTGGGATATAGATGTGATGAGGCGCGGGGATGCTAGAATAGCTTCCTTGTATTTTTATTCTTTTGAGTATTTTTATATTTTATTGTCTTGGTGGGTGATAAGTTTGGGATGTATGATTTTATAATTCTGCATTACATTTGTTATATAATAATTCTTTTTTATTAGATTTTTTCACTCTAATTATATATTTTTGGATGATGTTTGGTTATTTCTGTTGCGGTTTTACTATGATATGAGGATATAGTATTCCCATGGTAACACCATAGACCCTAACTACTATTCATCAATCTCTAGTGTACAGGGAGGTGCACCTAAGGTCATATAGTGAACTAGGTTGGTAAATGTATAGTGAACTGGTTAAATACGCTACACCAATCTAACATGTCACATCTGATAAATTTCTATATCTTTCTTATTTTTGATTCACTTTCAATTTTTTTGTTAAACTCATTAATATATATATAATCCTTAACTAACTCTTTAGTGAGTAACATCTTTATAGAAACATGATTTGAATAATGGTGAGACTTACGAATCATATTCCTAATGTTCAACTCCTTAAAAAAATATCCAAACTCCTAAAATTCATAAAATACAATGTTACGGTGTTAATAACTTCTTTTTTTATACATATAACTCTTTCTATGATCATCATCATACTTAGAACCCTTCTTGTCAACCATTTCCCTTGAAATATTATGGTAACTATTGTAACTATTTACAATAACCTTTTACCAACATACCCTAAACCTTTTAGGATATTAAGTGACATTCACTTTGAATTTTGACTGGAATGATATTTTATTTTTTAACTTTGAACTTATTAAAGTCTAGACACACACTCAATATCCAGTTAAACACTATATTCTCTTCAGAATATCATGCTAAGATACACAAAATTATTTTGTGTTAAAGAAGCAGCTCTAATTTCCTTTATTGAGAATATTTAAAAAACAGACACTTATACCCATATCATAAATGGTATTCTAAGTGTTTGGAGTATTATTTTGAAAATAATACATTATTATTTAAAATATTACATTAATGGTGGTGAGATCATATATCTCATTTTTTAATAAACATCAATAAAAACTTATTAATCCTTCTTATCTTCTACTTAATTATGTTATAGAAACCAATGAATCATAAACCATGTGTATTAATCTCATATTCTTCATAAGAACTTTTTTTATTAAACCAATTCTATTATCACATAAGAAAAATGAGATAGAAATACACATCTTTTACTAAGATCCATTTGAGCACAATATTTTCCTTTATATTCAACTCCATGATTTAGAAACCCTTTGCTTAATCATGTGAATACAAACTATAAGCTTCATCAAATCTTACATTTTTTTAAACTTCTTTATTCTCAGAAAATTTATAAAGTATACATTTGGTATTATATACCTTTTAAAATAAAATAATTTATTTCTATAACATCAATACCTGAAATAAAAATTCTATAGAGTTTATCAAACATCTTTAGGTATCTAGGAAGAATTAAATCATACAAAAAATGTGACGTCTTGGGGCCGATTTAGTCATAAGTAACCGAAATTAAGGGTCACATGACTTCAAGCATTCCTCCTCGTATACCAGAGGTTGCCTACTAGTAGCGAGGGTGTATGGTAATATGGTGGAGAGACTATACCCTCTTTTTCAGAGTGTATCACAGTAGTAAATAAAGGCATAAAAACATTATATGAACATAGTGGAAGTAAAATAAAGTTCTATATCATAATAGTAAAACATGAAGCAGTAACTAATGATATGTAAATATGAGGTCATGTATATAAAAAATATTATACATGAAGACATGGAAGTAGGCATAAAATAGTACAAATTTATACAAAAATAAAACAAAAATACAAAAAAAAAACAATATCCATGATCATCATAATCACTGGCTCAGTCATATTCTCCCAATATCTCATCCAAAAAAGAAATAAACTTTCCATATCTAGTAATATACCTTTATCCTTACATGTATCCATGAATACTTTTTGGGTACCAAATGGTGGCTTGAACAGAGTGTGATTAAGACTCAGTAGGCCACCACAAATGGTGTCTAAGAGAATCCAATCTGTGAATATAAAATGTATGATGTGTGGGTATAATAATTTTAAAGTAGAAATGTAAATATAAACCATGTCGAGCTCAGGATCCTCAATGGATACATGAATGATCCTACCTACTTCGACCTAAGCTGGATGTCTTTAAGCAGATGACCATTAATTTTATAGGGAACCAAGAAACATAGCCAAGGTTTCCATGTATAATAATCATAAGGGATCCATGGGAAACCCATGGCATCCATGAACTCATAAGGTAAATCCTACTCACAGTGATCAACTGAGATGTTAGGATACGAGGAATGAGTGTAATATGGGGGGGGGGGTGAATCCTTGGAATTCCACCATAATAGTTTATAACCTATCCTAAGGAAATGTTCAAGGTAATATTGGGATATAATATATTAGAGTCCAAGGAGATCATCCAATGTAGTATGTGTGTGAGTACATCAATTCGAATCCTAGGATCTCATCCACATTCATATTTTCTAGAGTATTCAAGTGATTCATCATTGTTTATCCAAGGAATTCATGAATCTAAGACATTGAATGAATCAAAGTGTGGTATCTCACTTTAAAAGACATATCAATTAATCAACCAGCATCTTATGATTTCACCCAAGGAATTCTAGGTTGGGAATACATGTCTTACTTATGGGAGACCACACTTTATATTGATCTAGGTCCATAATAATAATCAAGAATAATATAATAAGAGATCATGGGGAAAGTGAAGTATCCATACCATTTAATAATTCAATTATTTCATTTTTGATCTTTTTTTATATGTGATAGGTCAAACAAACCATAGAGGTATTTTAGTTATAAGAAATGAAGGGTTGTCATGGATATTTAATCAAACACACCCTAAGGGGTGGTTAGGGTTGACATCATCAACCTCCAATGGTGTTGAGGGTCTCATGAAACAATAAGGTAATGGTAAAGGTGATTAATTAAATGAGTTACATATTTTAGAATCGATGCATGAAATTTATGGCATGCGGAACAATGGAACATGTCATAAACATATACAATTTTAGGTAAAAGTAATAGATTGTAGGATCTGAATTATGAATAAGGATACTGATTGTAGTATCTAATGATGCTCAATACACAAGAGAGGGGGGGGGATTATAAACTTTAAAAATTCCTTTGGAACTTTTAAAGATGGTTATGTTTAACAAAGTTAAACAAGGTAAATTTACAAAACCTCTAGTTCTACAAACTTTCTTGATTCCGGAAATGTGATTCCGAGAATGCAATTCCAGAAAAGTGAATCCAAAAATGAAACTTAACAAAATTTTACAAAGATGAAGATTCGACCTTAAAGCGTATAGAATCTTACTAAATCAGAGTGTACAAGTATAAGGAAGTATAAGATAGTTATACTTTCCTCAACAATAAAAATTCAGCGGAAAACTTGAAACAAACAAGTAACAAGTAGTAAATATTTTAACCCAAAGAGAAGGGTATCCAACAACCTTGGATAAAGGTCCCTTGATTTATACTTTCAAGAAAGTCTGTCTTACCCACTCAGGGTAAGCCCTTGATATGAAGATCAGAGTCTGTCTTGCTATCCCTACAATCCCTCAACTTCAAGGTAGTCGGCACCTCTGTCTTCCTCAGCAAGGAAGTCCTCGAGCTTTAAGGTAGTCGACACCTCTGTCTTCCTATCCCCAGAAGCCGTCGAATGTACTCAGCAACATTCGGAGTCCCACGAAGAAATTATGAACAAGAAGTTCAGTACGCACTAAGCATGAGAGTCTCTCTCTAGAAATCACTTCAACAACATGTAATCTCTAGAGTCATAGAACAGTTTTCCTGATCTCTTTCAAATGAGATCCTATTTATAGGAACATTCTCAACGGTCGGCTCCCTCCTCCAATGATCATATTTTTCCTTGAATTTCGGAGGGACCTGTAAATATGTCACTCAAAAAACGGTTAGTTAGTAACTGAATGCACGACATCATTTTATAATCAAAACATGAGTAAGCAAAAATATGGTTACTTATGCAAATTCATTTTTCAGAATGTAAGAACAAATGAAAGTTCAGAGTCTACCCAAAAACTATTCAGAGTATATAATACAAAGAATTTCGGATTCTGTTTTCCAAGGAATTCGGAACCTAAATTCTATAGAATTATAGAGACTGAATTTCAAGGAAATTCGGAATCTGGATTCACAAGAATTCGGAACATGAACTTAGAAATTTTGGAATCTAAATTCATAATAATTACGAGTCTAAACTCAGAAGAGTTTAGAGTCTGAATTCAGAGAACTCAGAGTCAGAACTCAGAAGAGTTTGAAGTCTGAATTCATAGAGTTCAGAGTCTGAATTCAGAGAACTCAGAGTCAGAACTCATAAGAGTTTGGAGTCTGAATTTAGAGAGTTTGGAACCTGAATTCGTATCCTAAAAACATAATGATCTATATCTAAGTATTATATGATTCCAAGGTTTTGGATACAAAACTGAATTTTATACTTAGACAAAATGAACAATGAAAAACATGGTAATGATAAATTTTCTTGGGGAAGGAAAATTTTCCTTATGAAAGTAAAATATAGGGTAAAATAAAATTTTCCTTAAGATAAGGTGTTTGTGATTTAAAAAACATGAAGAAATGGTAAAGTCATAAGAAAAACTTATTGACTCAACAATATCTCCAATCATGGAGGAATAAAAAAGTCATAAGGAAACCTTATTGACTCAACAATATCCCCCTTTTTGGAAAGCACAAACATCCTTACGAAAAAGAATATAAGGACTTAGAAAATATTTTTCTAAACTTTGAAAATAAAACTTATCTCCCTTAGCACATGGGCAAGGATGAATACGACTAACTCCCACTTAGGCTTTGGAACACTAACAATCGTATTCTAGATTTTCAGAATGAGACTTATCATTTTATTGCATAAGAAAATATTCTTGTATAAGAAACCCCCCTTAGATGAACACTCCCCCTTAGGGAAATTTCTTCTTTTCTTAGAATTCTTTTTCCTTTTTCCCCCTTTGTGATTTTCAAAAAGTAATTTGAGGGAATGGAAAAGAAATTATGATACTTGGAAGATTAGTAAAAAAATCCAAAAGACAAGCAACCAAAAATTCATTATGATAGGATTTTTTTACAAGGATAGGAATACAAAAAATATCAGATTTAAACAAGATCATCCTTACTTTTCCTTGGGCATCAGCTTCTTCACTATTGTCTTCAGCTTCTTGAGATCCTTATGATCTTCCTCTACTCGCTTAATAATCTGATCATGATCCTTAGATTTCTTCTCTAAATCTTTGATTCTATCTTATTGAGCCTTAAGATCCTCTGCCTAAACCTTCATGATTTCTTCCTTCTTGACAAGCTTTTCTTCTATCTCAATCCGAATATCTCTTTCTCTCTTCCAGCTTTGAGCCACTGAATATAGTTTCCCATTCAAATCCTTCACTTCTTGACTCCAAGAATTTTGTTTTAGAGTCATCTTTTCTTCAAAACTGCTTGTGAGATCCTTGATCTTACCATCTTCAATGTCAAATTCCTCCTTGACACCATATTGGAGCTCATCAAGATCTCTCATATCTTCAACTGCCTTCTTTTACCAGCTAACCATTTTCTTACAAGACCTTTTGTGGGCATCATAGTTAATGAAAAAATTCTTGAAATCAGCCTCAATCTTTACACACTTATCCATCACCATATATACTGAATTTTATTTCTGGTTCAAGGTGTGTTGAAGCATCTGGCATCTCGATTCAATGCTTGGAAAAATCAGAATGGTCCCAACAATCTTCTTCAACGACTGAACAACGAAATCATGTCCAAGGGATGATGATTCAAAATCTGAAACTTTTCTAGGTGAGGGATCTTTCTCTAGCTCAGAAATTTTCCTCTTTGAAGATCCACAAACTTCCTTATTCTTTACAATAGCTTTAGTAGGTGTATCAATAACCACCTGTTTACCCTTATCGGTTTTCAGAATGGATTCCTCATCCGGAGATTTATGTTCACTGTCATACAACTAAATTTTTTTATCTTCATCTATATCTTCTTTCTGAGCTCCTACCTCATCATCCTATGGGTGTATGAAATGATGATTATAACTTTCTTCTTCAGACATCTTATTTACTTCTTCTTGAACCTTTTCATCTCTTCCTTTCTCATCTTTCCCAAGTGTTTCCAGCTTTGAAGATTCTGCTTCAGAAGTTTGGATTGAGAGCTTCTCGGATGGGATTTCATTCTCATGAAAATATTATACTTTCTTAATCAACTTGGCGGTGTCACCACTGATTTCTACTTCTTCTTCAACTTCTTATACTTCTTTGAATTTTTCCGGAGTCACAAATTTCTTCCCCAGAGTTTCAGGTAAAGCTTCTACCAAGAAGGATTCTGGTACATGAATATTTTCAGATTCTTTCTCAGTATCCCTTAGAAGGTATTGAACAATCTTTTATTCATTATCTTCTTCTTTAGTTTCTTTTCTTTCTCTTACCTTTCCAGATAATCAGTTGTCTTCTCCTTCAAATATTTTTCTTCAGTAGGGTCTAGTCCAAACTTGGGCTCCCCTTATTTCTTGTTCTTTTTATCTTCCCTCCACTTAGTTACTACCTCATCCAGATATGATTTTTTCTTATTAGGTTTTGGAGGTGCGGATTGGATTTCCTTGGGCTCAATAGTTTTTACTTTCACTACTACTTCCTTAAACTTCCTCTTCCTCCCTCCCTTTTTGGACAGTTTAGCCACGTCTTGTTTTTTCAGAACAGCTTCTGCTTCTTCCTCTAGTAAGTCATAAAATTCTCTGGAGTTTGTAGAAAAACCAATGTTCATCCTCTTCAGGGTATCATCACTGACTAACATGACTTTTCAATTTCTCATCATCGAGCTGCAAGGAATTTTAAAATATTCTATGAACCGAAAAATTAACTTAGAGAGAATGGATGGATACATGATTATCTGAGCCTTCAAGTTTCCATTCTTAATATTCTCAATCATAATGAGAATATGCTTAACCAGATTGACCTTCCTTTGGTTCACCAAGAAATCCAAGATATACATGTCACTCTTCTTCAATGTGTCCTTGTCCCATTTTCTCGAAATGATGAATCCTTGAACCCATAATTTGAGAATCCGATGATTTGTAGACAAGTGAGCGATCTTCGGAATATTTACATCAGAGAATCCAAGACATTCCATAGCCTTCTCCTTAACAAAACTTCCTTTGACATCTGGCAACCTATGAGAACAGAACTCAACTTCCCCTTCGTATGGAATACCGACCAAACTAGCTGCCTTAGTATATGAAAGATCATAAGTCTTTCCATAGCTCTTGAATGAAAACTTCACTCTTCCTTCTTCCTTGAAGAAACTGACTGATTCATAACATTTAATTAGAAAATTTGGATACACTAAATCTTGATCCCCTAGATTTGATACAAAAACACTCTCCCATTTATTCAGCTTAATTTTCTTCGAGATGATTGAATCATACTTAGTGAAGAAGTTCGGATGCACCAACCTTTCTCTATAAACCTGCCACTCCATGATTGGCTTGACAGTAGACATGTCTTTCTGATAAGATTCTTCAACAGACATTCAGAATTGAGAATCCCTTTAAAATCTGGAATGAGATTTTGTAGGAGGGAAGAACTTCAACACGCAAAGTATTGAGTTTCGATGTGGGACAAACATCGGGGGTCCTTTATATAGGTGTTTGAAGTGATGATTCATCTTCCAAACTCAATCCAATGACTGAAAATCCTTCTAATCATATCTAACGATCGATATAATAGCCTCAAGGAAATTTTGGATCCGATCTTTTGAGTTTTTTTAATAAAATCATTTGGATTTAAGGAAAAGAGAATTCGAAAAATTTAAAAATAAAAGAAACTACCAGCAAGTAAAGGATGATTATGAAAACTCAGGAAAGGAAAAATTCCTTTCAGATTGCTAGGAAGATTATTTTTATTGAGGAAAATTTTTCTTGAAGAACCTTAGATTCTGAAAAATTTTGATTATGAAAAAAAATTAAAAATGAAAATCTCTATTACGAAAATTTTAAGTACGAAAATCTTTATTATGAAAATTTTAAGTACTAAAATATTCATTACGACAAATTTTAGAAAATCTTACTATGAAAATTTTCATTATGAAAGATTTGAAAAATCTGACTACAAAAATTTTCATTACTAAATATTTGAAAGATCTGACTACGAAAATTTTCATTATGAAATATTTAAAAAATCTGACTACAAATATTTTCATTACGAAAGATTTGAAAAAAATCTTACTAACAAGAAAATGTACTCCCCATATCAAAAGAAGCTTATTACTGTAAGGAAATTTGTTTCAATAGAAAGTTAACAAGGAAGATTTCCTTATGGTTAACATTCCTAACTTCTATTTAATGTATTCAAATCTATCAGAGGGTAAATATTTTGTGAAAATATCATCAAGTTTTTCTTGTGTTCCGATAAATTGAAGAATGATATCCCTTGTATGTGTGTGATCCCTAAGAAAGTGATGCCTAATGTCTATGTGTTTTTCACAAGAGTGATGTGAAGAGTTTTTACTAAGGGAAATGGCTCTAGTATTATCACACAGAATTTGTGTTTTGGTAAAACTCATACCATAGTCTGGGAGTGTGTTTTGTATCCACAATACTTGAGCACAACAACTTCCAGCTGCTACATATTCAGCTTCAGCAGTGGAAATTTCTACTGAGTGTTTCTTCTTGCATGACCAAGAAACTAATGAATCTCTTAACAAATAACATGTTCTGGATGTACTTTTTCTATCCATTCTACATCCACCAAAGTCAGCATCTGAAATTTTTTTCAAAATAAAATCATTTCTAGAAGTATAAAAGAATCCTAAATCCATGGTTCCCTTTAAGTAGCGAAAAATTATTTTCACTACCTTTAAATGATATTCCTTAGGATTGGATTGATATCTTGCACATAAGCATACTGAAAACATTAATTCTGGATGACTAGCTATCAAGTAAAGTAAACTTCCTATAATACCTCTAAAAGATGTTTGATCTACTGGTTTCCCAGCTTCATCAAGATCAAGTGTGTTTGAGGTACCAATGGGAGTACTAATACTCTTTGTGTTGTCATACACATAATTTTTAAGAAGATATTTAATAAAATTATGTTGAGATATATAGATTCCTTTTGGTTTTTGAGAAATTTTTAAACCAAGGAAAAATGTTAACTCACCCATTATACTCATTTGAAACTCATATTTCGTTAGATCCTCAAAGGAATCAGTTAAATATTGATGAGTTGAACCAAACACTACAAAATAATTATCCTTTTCCAACATGGGTATATCTATTGGTAAAAGTGAATTTTCTGCTAGTAAAACTTTTTACCAACAAATATTATCCTGTCACTAAACTGTTAGTAAAAACTCTATCACTAAATGTTATTGTGACAGATAAAATAGTTCTGTTGCAATTATAATAATTCCAACAGATAATATATATGTTGGTCAAAATGTTTAGAAATAGATTTCTATGAAAAATTTATCTGTTGTTAATATTATTATTAACTTTAATTACCAATACCAATAATTACTATTGGTTTTTAATTTATATTTGGAATAAGATATTATGTTTGGGTATTTCAATATTTACTATTAAAATTTTATATTATATTTATTAATCTAATTTTATATAATATATTTATTTTATATAATTATAATATATTTATTATATATAATTATAATTTTTGATTATATGAAACTCCGACATACTAAGAATTTATTTGAAAAAATATATTCAATCATAATTTAATAAAAATGTTCAAACACCAATAAAATACATATGGCTCCAAAAAACATGATACAAAAACTTGACATGAATCTCCATCAAACTTCATCTGCAATTTGTTCCACACATCAATTTTCATCATCATGGTTCATACTGGTGACAAGATCAACACATGCATTTTACCCACTTATTCATGACATGGACACAATGACAATGATCACCAATAGCATGTTCACTTTGGATTAGATGTGTCCCCATCCTCTCATTCACTCTGTTCATTTCTCTACTCGTTTTCTGGATGGATCGGGTGAAAGAGATGCAACTCATTCTATTTCATTCCCTTTGTGTTCCAAAGTCAGTCCCCGATCGTTTCGCTTGCTCACTCCCACCAACGATTCACACCACATCATCCAAACTGAGAAATGATATGCCGAACCAACGACCCATGTCACATCATCCAAACTGAGAATCGAGATGTCGAACCAATGAGCCAAGTTGCGTCATAATGAAATGGAAGGATACACCTCATGAAATATGAAAAAAATAATGGATGATAATGAATGGTACACATATTTAAAAGTATAAAAAATTAATATAGTGAAAAGAAACAAAGAAAATAGAATAAGGTAGTCTAAGAAGTCCCAAGTGGGAATTAATTTCAAGTATAGTTCAACCGATTTGTTATAGATAAGAGAAATCACTAGAATTCACCTTGAATCTTCAAACTGTAGTAGAGAAATATTGAACTCAAGTCACCGGGCCTATGGCTTCAACTTTCGAAACCTATAGTGTATAAATATTGAATTTTGGTCAACATTATTGCCAAAAAAACATGGACTCATCCCACACTGAGGCTTCATACAGAATCATTGTAGCAATAGATGATAGACATGCTTGAACATTTGATGTGAGTGTGCATGTTACAAGTGAAAGAAAGAAGACAATGCAAATGAGTCCTTGTTTATTGAATGGAAATCAGCAGCCTTGCTACCTGTTTTCTTGAAAATTCTTCCCCAAATAACTCAAGAATCTGATGAATCTGTTCCCCAATATCAAAGATAGTTGACACGAAGACACACTTTTAATATAAAGCACTACTTTTCTGGAAGGAGGAACTCTCTATTGCAAAGGATACTGGCAGAGCAGACTGACAAGGTCTCTAGTGCAGCATTTTGGGCTTATATTTTCCTCCCTGTTTTCCCATGTTTATGGGGATTGTTTTGGGATTTATTCCCCTCTTCGACTGAAAATTTTTTATGGAAAAAGAATTGTAATAAATGATACACTAATAATGGATGGGTTGTAAAAATATATAGGTATGAATGAGTTGTAAATTTTTATAGATAATTAATGATATATAGATAATCTTTTATAGAAAATATGTTGTAGTGATTACATAGATAATCTATCAATGGATTGTAATGACATATTGATATATGAAACACATATTATATAATAAAAAATAATTTGTTACAAAGATTACACAGATAACACATACGGATTTTGGATCATTTGTGTTTCATATTTTACAGATTCTAGATTTCACGCAGTACATATATAGCACTCACAGATTTTTATACAGATTACATAGGAATTAAAGATTATAGAGGTTAAATGAATCATACATAGGATCAAGAATAGTATTGGAGGTCTGTGTCTATAATAGAAGCTGGGTCAATAATCATATATCGTAGCAGTGTCTAATACATCCTGTGTGTGATTCTACTGATATGATATTTGATGTAGTACTGCTATTCTGGATCCTATGTGCAATTTGTTTAACCTCTATAATCTGGAATTGCTAAGTAATATGTGTGTGTAATAGCAGCATAGTCAATAATCATATATCATAGTGGAGTCTACTGTAATCTGTGTGCGACTTTGCTGATATGATATTTGATGTACTGCAAGTATGATTAGTATAATACTATCTGTTCATGAAAAGTACTTCAGTCTATATGATTAGTATACTAGTTTGGGTGTGTGTGTGTTATCAGTCTACTAAAGTCTGTGTATGAAAATTCAAGTATGATCAGTCTATTACAGTTAATATGATCAATCCACTACAGTCGGTATAAAAAGAATGATCAAACACAGTTGAAATTTAATAGTTTTTGGATCAAAATGATTTTTTTCCAGCATACACAAATTAATTCATATTGAAAAAATGTGGAAACTAACATTAAAGAAATAAAACACCCCTGATCATTCCTATTATCCTAAGAATTTAATTGAAAAAATCATCCACATTCTTACCAAAAAATACAACCATGTTTCTATCATTGAAACACCTATAAGTCGGGTAGGGTGGTCTCTTGAGAATCCATTAATCTAAAAAAGAATGAAACTTGATGACAAATAAAAGATCAAATGAGATTCAAGTCAGGAAGGGTGGTATCTTGAGAAGCCAAATATCTACAAAATAAAGAGCATTTCACTTGTTTTCATTGATGTACAAACAAAAAACAATTTAAATTTCACAGTTTTAGGTTGAAAATGATTTTTTAAAAGCATTCAAAAATTAATTAATATTGTAGAAAATAAAGAAAACACCCTTTATGATTGTTGTCATCCTAAGAATTGAGTTGAAAAAATAATCCACCTTCTTATCAAAAAATTCAACCTGGTTGATATAAAAAAGAAAGAGCATCACACTTGTTTCATTAATGTCCAACTAATTATTCCTAAAACATTACCTAAAAAACAGAATGATTAAACATGAGATAGTATAGGATGAGTGATGCAATGAATTCCCAAGTCCAAATTTTAATTTTTTATATGAATTTCATTGGCACCTCATAATGATTTTCAAGAAAACACGAAAAACATCATTTCTAGGCTGTTATCATCAAATAATTTACAAAAGATAACCTAAAATATTAATTTCATCATTAGAGATCGATGAAAATAATGAAACCTGATGAAAAATGAAATGAGGGAATCTAACGAGATTCAAGTTAGGCAGGGCGATCTGTAGAGAAGACACTGATCCACTAGTGTCAAACACATTTGAAATTTCACAGTTTTAGACTCAAAATAATTCATATTGAAAGAACATAAAAACTAATAGAAAAGAACAAAAACTCTCATGCTGATTTTTGTTATTATAAGAATTGAATTGAAAAAATCATCCACCTTCTTATCAAAAATTATAACCAGGTTTGTATCATCCAAACACCTATTCATAAAAGATAACATAAAATATTAATTACTACATTAGATTTCAATAATGTCCAAAGGTATTATTCCTATAACATTACCTACAAAACAGAATGATTAAACATAAGATATGAGTGATGTAATGAATTCCCAAAGCCAAATGTTGATTTTTTTATGAATATCATTGACACCTCGCACTGATTTTCTAAGAAACACAAAAAATATCATTTAAAACAAAAATTTCATCATAAAAGATAGTGTCAACCAATATCAAACACATTTGAAATTTTAAATTTTTAGGCTCAAAATGATTGTTTAACAGTATGAAAAAATTAATTAATATTGAAAGAACATAAAAACTAATTAAAAAGAATGAAAACTCTCTTGATGATTTTTTTTATCCTAAGAATTGAATGGAAAAAATCATCCAACTTATCATCAAAAAATATAACCAGGTTTCTATCATCAAAACAACTATTCATAAATGATAACAAAAAATATCAATCGAAACTTTAGGGTTTAATGAATAAATTATAGAAGTGAATCTAATGATATTCAAGTTAGGAAGGGTGATCTCTAGAGAAGCCATTGATCACATTTCACTATTAAGACCAAATACAAAAATAAACAAACATTATTCACATAAGTAAGAATGAATTTATTTCTAATAAGATGATTGGGTGTTCATTTATTTATAAACCAGTACTTTCGATCTAAAGTACTCATGTATGT
The DNA here is from genome assembly GCA_963277665.1 of Viscum album. Taxonomy (NCBI): domain Eukaryota; kingdom Viridiplantae; phylum Streptophyta; class Magnoliopsida; order Santalales; family Viscaceae; genus Viscum; species Viscum album. The sequence continues at coordinate 11,774,339 of CAUJRU010000002.1, forward strand.
GTTGAAATGTAAGAAAAATAATTCACTCATCTTCTCCCTTCTCATGAGGATCGTGTTAAAATTTACTGAGGTATCAGGATCATGGAAATGGCGGGGCGTGTTAAAATGGTAGGATCGGTGGTGTCTAAGAAATCTACCTCTCGAAGCAGTATGAATGGTTTGCAGTTTCATGTTGGCCGTATTGATCATTTCTTGAAGGCCAAAAATTATGCTGAGTAAGTCGGTGCTGGGGCTCCAGTTTATCTCTCTTCCATCCTTGAATAAATTGCTACAGAGTTTCTAGAATTAGCCAGGAACTCTTTGAGGGACAACAAGAAGTCTCGAATTGTGCCGTGACACATTCAACTCACTGTGCGGAATGATGGGGAGCTTAGAAAACTTCTCATTGATGTTACCATTTCTAACGAAGGTGTGGTTCCTAACATTCCCAATATGCTCCTGCCAAAGAACAATGGTGTATCTAGATTGAAACCATCCGGTGAAAATGACGATTAATCAGTGATGACGGTTTTGGTCCCTGTGTAATTCATTTTCTTCAAAAAATGTGGTTGTTTGCAGGCTTTTTACCTAAGGATTAGCGCTGTTTCGATGAATCGAAGGGGGGTGAATGGTGTGGTGACGAACCAAATGGGGGTGAATGGTGTGGTGATGAACCAAAGAGATGACCGCTGTGGCGATGAACCGAAGGGATGACCACTGTGGCGACTAACCGAAGGGATGACCGCTGTGGCGATGAACCGAAGGGATGACCACTGTGGTGATGAAACGAAGGGATGACCACTGCAGCGATGAAGGCGTGATTTCATTTGTATCTTTTGGGTTATCGGGGTACCAGATTTGGGAATTGTGTGCCCTGGTGGTGACAGTTTGGGCATGGGTTCTATTTAATAAATATAACAAATAATAATTATAGTAAAAATTCTATATTTCTCAAATAAATTAATTATTATAAATACATCTAATTCCTTATTTTTTATTTATAAATTTATAATTTATTTGGTTGGAGTCAATATAAATTTGAATCATTTATCAATAATATTAAATTACATATATTTGTTTGATGAAAAATAATTAAATTATCGATATTTTAATTCATTATATAAAAATATATTTTTATAGAAAAATGTCTTGTTTATGAAAAAAATTAATAAATATATATTAAATTATTTGCAAAATATTTATTGATAGTGAATAATTTATTATGATGTGTGTGTTTAATGGTAAAATATTTGTCATTAATAAAAAATAATAAAATATATTCATTTGTTTGTAAGATAATTATTGGTGTTGGTTTGATATAGTGACAAATTTAATTGATACTAAATAATTTGTTGGTATAAAAGAGTTAATAATAAAAAATGTATATGTTGGTAAAAATAATTGTCAGTACTTATAAAGAATATCAATAGAATAATATATCTGTTGGAATTACTCATTTTTACCAATATATATATTATCCGACACAAAATATCTATCGGTATAAGACATTTTTTTGTAGTGAAATATAATTTCATCAACATAAATTTGAACAATAAAAACATTTTTCTTATCTTTATTTATAAAAAGAGTCAGATTTGCATTTACCTTAACATAATTATTTTGAAGCAAAAATCCTGTAAGTCTATCATACCAAGCTCTAGGGGCTTTCTTAAGTCTATACAAACCTTTGGTAAGTTTATAAAAATGTTCACGATGTTTTGTATCTTCAAAACCAGAAGGTTGTTAAAAAAAAACCTCCTCTTGTACAAAACCATTAAGGAAAGCACATTTCACATCTATTTGAAAATTTTTGAAGTTGAATAATGCTGCAAAGGCAAGTAAAGTACAAATAGATTCAAGTCTAGCTACTGGAGCATAGGTTTCTTCATAGTCTATTCCTTCTTGTTGATTATAGCCTTTAGCAACCAATCTAGATTTATTTCTTACTATGATTCCATTTTCATCACATTTATTTATGAAGACCTATTTTACTTCAATAATAGAAGTTTCCTTAGGTCTTTCAACCAAGGTCCAGACTTTATTACTTTTCGAATTCATTTAGTTCATCTTGCATAAATTTTATCCAATCATCATCACCTAAAGCTTCATAAGTGCTTTTTGGTTATAATTGGGAAAGGAATGCTAGATGTTCTACTTTATTCCTTAAGGAAATTCTATTCCTTACAAGTTGATTTACAACACCAATGATACTATTACTGGGATGATTCTTTAGAAACAACTGATTTGGGTTTTGTAAAACCTGTTCATTACCATAAGGTAGAAAATCTTCTGGGGGTAAATGTTTCAGAAACATCTTCTTGGACATTTTTCTTATCAAAAGAATATTATAACAAAGGTTGATAATCAGTTTTTGAAAACACATCTGAAGATGTAGATTGATGTTGTTTAAAAGCAAAGGGATCAATTTCATCAAATTTGACATGTACTATTTCTTCAATAGTACAAGTGTTTTTATTGAAAACTCTATAAGACATAGAAGTTGTGGAGTAGCCTAATAAATTTCCTTCATCAGATTTTGGTGAGTATTTGTGTAGATTATATTTAGTATTCAAAATGAATACCTTGTAACCAAAAAACTTGAAGTAAAAATGTCTAGGTTTTCTACCATTCCATAACTCATAAGGAGTTTTATTAAGAAAAGGTCTAATCAAAACATGATTTATAGTATAACAATTAGTACTTACAGCTCCATCCCAAGAATTTTTGGCTATAGAATATTCACTCAACATGGTTTTTGTTATCTCTTGAATAATTCTATTTCTTCTTTCAATAATACCATTTTTATGAGGTGTTCTAGGTGATGAGAAGTTATGAGTAATGCCTTTTCTACTACAAAAAATTTCAAAATCAGAATTTTGAAATTATCCTCCATGATCACTATGAATAGTTATCAAAGGAAGGGTTTTCTCATTTTTAACTTGGGCTCTAAAACTTTTGAAATAATAAAAATCTTCAGATTTCTTTTCTAGAAAATAGACCCTTGTAAATCTAGTGTAATCATCAACTATGAAAAATACATAATATTTTACTCCAATGCTTCTAGTTTGTGTTGAGCCAAAAAGATCCATATGCACTAATTGTAATGCATCAGTAGTTGAGAGTTCAACGACTGACTTAAAACTTGATTTATGTTTCTTTCCAAATTGAAAAGGATCAAAAACTTTTGAAGAATAAAATCTAAGCTCCGGTAGATCCTTAAATAGTCTTTTCTTAGAGAGTTTTCATAGGTTACTAAGGTTACAGTGTCCTAACCTTCTATGCCACAACCAATAATGATCTTCCATTACACTAAGGTAAGGTAGGTCTTGGATCCTAAGGTCTTCTAAGTTTAGTGTGTAAACATTCTCTTTCCTATTGGTAGAAAGAATAAACTCTTCCTTGGAATTGTGTACTAAACACTTTTCATTCCTAAAATTCATAAGTTAACCTTCATCAAATAATTGACTTATGCTAATGAGGTTGTTCTTAAGACCCTTAACAAATAAAACATTTGAAATAAAAGTTTTTCCAAGAAGAACGATGTTACCTATACCAATAATTTCTCCCTTAGCATTATCTCTAAAAGTTACTTTTTTTCCTTTCATCTTGATAATCTTTTCAAAGTAGTTTTTGTTACCGGTCATATGTCGGGAACATCCACTATCCATGTACTATGTATTGTTGTTAGTACTTTCCTTATTTTCCTGAAAAAAATAAAGTTAGACTTTTCGAATCCAAACTTTCTTGGATCTGGAAATTTCAGAAAGAAAAATCTTAGGCACCCACATTTTCTTAGAAAAATAGGCTTTATGAAAACCTAAAGACTGGGTTTGTTTAAGGAATAATTTTTTTACCAGTGTCCACCACACTGACACTTAGTGTAGAAAGAAGCACTTTGAGGAACAAAATAATTGTTACTAAAAATTGGTTTAGAACCAGTATAACCAAAACCAGAATTATTCCTTAGAGGTCAGATTTGAGAATAAATCTTATTAAAATTTTATTTACCTAAGGTAAAGTTTGAAAAACACTTCCTCAAGGAAAGGATTTATGATTTCTGTTTGATAACTAAGTTCTTTTCTTCCAAAACATTAGCATTAGAACTAGAGTTAGGCTCGAAAACATTTTTATTAGAAATTACTTTTTCTAGATCCTTAGAAAGTTTATCCTTCTCAGAATTTACTTCCTCAAGGTTTTTTTGAAATACTTTCTAAATAAAAAATTTTCTTATTAATATTTTTAGAAAGATCTGATATTTCCTTAGTAATAATAGTATTTCTTAAATTTTCCTATCAAGATTTTTCTTGAGTTTTGAATTGTCATTCTCAATAATCTTAGAAAACCTAGAAACTTCTTCATATGTAGGTAAAGTATTATCCTCATCAGAAGAAGATTCTTCATCCGAAGATTCATACTATTTACTATCACTAAAATTAGCATTTAAAGATAAATTGGTCATAGATTCAGCATTGTGTACCTTAACCATTAAGAAATGGTTTTCAATAGGTAGTCTAGCTATTAGACCAAGATTCTTCTGTCTAGAAGATTCATAATCTGATGGTTCTTCAGAAGAGTATCCACCACTAGCACTCCAGGTGTCATTAGCTTTCAGAAATTTCTTAGCTTTGTCTTTGTAGTACTTCTTCCTGTTTCTCTCAGAATGCTTCTATTTTATTTCCTTTCTTTTAAGCATAGGACAATCATGCCTTATATTTACATCTCTCTTTCATTCATAACATGTGACTTATGAATCTTTCTTATCTTTCCTTTCTTTCTTCTTGTATCTGGATTGAAAATTCTTCTGGCCAACAATCTTGTTCATCCTTCAAGCAAGATTTTCTAACTCATTTTCTGAAGATTAACTTCTACTAGATTCGGATTGGATAAAAACCTTCTTAGATTTAGATCTAGTAACTCTCTCAGGAGTCTTGGATTTCATATTATTTGAAGTTGTTGTAAAAGAAACACTGCCATTTCCATTATTCTTCTTAACATTATCAGCATCTCTCTTAAATATAGTCTCATATTGAAGAAGAGTTCCAAAAAGTTCATCAAGAGAAATCTGATTAACCTTCCAATTCTCATAAATAGCAGTTCTCTTGGATTCCCACTCATAAGGCATGATGTATATGATCTTGTCCACAAGAGATTCATTATCTAATCCTTTCTCACCCATAGATTGTAAACTATTAACAATACTCATAAATCTTTGTTGCACCTTACATATGGGTTCTCTATAAGGAAAGAAAAAACCATGATATTTAGCTATGAGCATGGCTTTTCTAGTTTCAATGAATTTGGAAGTTCCAAAGTGTGTAACTTAAAGATTCTTCCAAATACAATTTGCTTCTTCACAAGATGAAATTTGGCTATATATATTTCTGCTCATAGAACAAAGCAATGTATTGTGTACCTTATAATTTAGTTGATATTCATGCTTTTCTTGGTTGGTGAAAGTACTAACTTCCTTGTCAAGGATTTTATATTCTCCAGTAAGCATGGAAATATTGTCTACTCTAGTATTGATAATGAATGTCTTCATGCGATCTATCCAATATTCATAATCATTCCCATAAAAAATTGGTGGTCTGGTTGGATTTAGGTTGTCAATGGAACCAACATTGATTCCTACCGTCTTAAAGAAAAAATTTCTACACAAACTTGTTAGTAATAAAAGTTTGTAAACAAGGAAAATATTCCTCAGCAAGGAAAAATATAGAACAATGAAAAACTTGAGCAAGGAAAACTTATATGTGAATATAATTATTTCAGAGACCTGCTTTGATACCAATTGTATGATCGAAATAATGAATGAAGATACTGATTTTAGTATCTAATGATGCTCAATACACAAGAGGGGGGGGGGTGAATTGTACACTTTAAAAATTCCTTTGTAACTTTTAAATATGGTTATGTTTAACAAAATTAAACAAGTTAAATTCACAAAACCTCTAGTTCTAAAGACTTTCTTGATTCTGGAAATGTGATTCTGAGAATGAAATTCTAAAAAATTGAATTTAGAAATGAAACTTAACAAAAGTTTACAAAGATGAAGATTCTACCTTAAAGCGTATATAATCTTACAAAATCAGAGTGTAAAAGTATAAGAGAGTATAATATAGTTATACTTTCCTCAACAATCAAAATACAATGGAAAACTTGAAACAAACAATTAATAAGTAGTAAATCTTTTAACCCAAAGAGAAGGGTATCCAACAACCTTGGATAAAGGTCCCTTGATTTATACTTTCAAGAAAGTCTGTCTTACACACACCAGGGTAAACCCTCGATATAAAGATTAGAGTCTATCTTGATATCCCTGCAAGCCCTCAACTTCATGGTAGTCGGCACCTTTGTCTTCCTCAGCAAGGAAGTCCTCAAGCTTTAAGGTAGTCGGCACCTCTGTCTTCTTATCCCCAGAATCCCTCGAATGTACTCAGCAACATTAGGAGTTGCACGAAGAAATTCTGAACAAGAAGTTCAGTACACACTAAGCATGAGAGTTTCTCTCTAGAAATCACTTCAACAGCATGTAATCTCTAGAGTCATATAACAGTTGTACTGAGCTATTTAAAATGAGCTCCTATTTATAGGCACATTCTCAATGGTCGACTACCTCCTCCAACGGTCATATTTTTCCTTGAATTTCGGGGGGAGATGTACACGTGTCACTTAAACAACAATTAGTTAGTAACTGAATGCACGACATCGTTTTATAACCAAAACATGAGTAAAAAAATTATGGTTACATAAGCAAATTCATTTTTCGAAATGTAAGAAAAAATGAAAGTTTGGAGTCTACCCAAAAACTATTCGAAGTCTATAATACAAGGATATTCGGATTCTGTTTTCCAAGGAATTTGGAAACTGAATTCTATAGAATTCTGGAGTCTGAATTTCAAGGAAATTCAGAATCTGGATTCAAAAGAATTCAAAACTTGAACTTAGAAAGTTTAGAATCTGAATTCATAAGAAATTTGAGTTTGAACTCAGAAGAGTTCTGAGTCTGAATTAAGAGAACTCGGAGTCAGAACTCAGAAGAGTTTGGAGTCTAAATTCAGAGAGTTTGGAGTCTAAATTCATAGAAATCGGAGTCAGAACTCAGAAGAGTTCAGAGTCTGAATTCAGAGAGTTCAGAACCTGAATTCGTATCCTGAAAACAAAATGCTCTATATCTAAGTATTATATGATTCTGAGGTTTTGGATAGGAAGCTGAATTTTATACTTAGACAAAATGAACAATGAAAAACATGGTAATGATAAATTTCCTTGGGGAAGGAAAATTTTCCTTATGAAAGTAAAACATAGGGTAAAATGAAATTTTCCATAAGATAAGGTGTTTGTGATTTTCAAAACATGAAGAAATGGTAAAGTCATAAGGAATCATTATTGACTCAACAATCTCCCCAATCATGGAGGAATGGAAAATTCATAAGGAAACCTTATTGACTCAACATAGACTACCCACCTTAACCATTTAGAAGACTCCTTATCAAGTATCAACCTAAATTTTTTCCTAGAATAAGAGAAATCAGGAAAACAGAAAAAAAACATTGAAAATAGGGTATATAAGGTGGAAGTTTCCTTTTAGTGAATTTCATTTTCTTCAATAATTACTTAGGAGAAGATATCAATATGTGTTGAGAATTTTATTGTGATGATTGCGAAACTGATCAATAGTTCAAAATACATGTATCATTTGTTAATGAACACAATTTTAAATCAATGTTTGGAAGAGGAAGCTATGAAAAATATATTTTAGATGAGAAAATTTTGAGTTTATTATCATTGGTATATTTTAAAATTAATTTTTTTGGCCTTTAATTAAAAATTTGGTCCCACACATACTAGGTATCCATGTAGGACCACAATCATTGCTTAAGTGGACAATCGACTCCCTAGACAGCCAACATGGGCGGCCGAGGGTGTGCATGTGCATAGGCGCACCATGAGAAATAAAAAGAGAGAAGAGGTGAGCCATCATGTGGGGCAGCACGGTGGAAGAGGATTTTCATAATAGGACAGTGTTAGAGGGATTTATAATCATACCCCAGTAATCACTTCTAGCTGGATGAGGAGGTGAATTGTTATAAAAGGAAGTGGGAATACGAATAAAGAATCCATGTAGGATTTTTTAGCATGTCACTATTAATCCACTTAAAAATATATGCATATAATCCTAGTCATTTGATCTGATCATCCAGAGCCATCCGATCTTCATCATAGTTTTCTTCTACCTTGAGCTCAATGGAGGAGCTTCTGTTCACCAGTTTCTTCATCCATGTCGTTCAAATTATCCAACTGAGCATTTGAGTAGCATTTGATTATCCTAAAAATATAAATATGATTGAATCATCCTGAAAAACTATTTTCATGAATGAAATGAGGTTCAAAATGGTGAAATACAATTTTTAGAAAATATTATATTTTCAGAGATAATGATTCTCATTTTTACATAATCTATGTCTAGGTGCACATATGCAAGGAGGTTCACATATGCATAAGAGTTCTTGGAGTTCAGTTAGTGGGAGTTATATATAAATACCTTGAGGAGAAAATTTGTTTTATTATTCTTGACCTGAATTTTTTCATCACTATGAGAGAAAAATAGAGTCTCGAAAGCACTCTAATTTCATAATAAGGTTCCATACATTTGTTTTGTGTATTTTCCCTTGAGACCACATGGCGTGGTTTTGAGTTTTCATGAACCGGTGTAAACATCCACAATATGTTTTGTGAAGGTGAAATAATAACTCACATAAATTGTTGTGAAAAGAATAAAGTATTCCCATGTATATTGTTACTCAAAGGAGTATAATTATCATGCATAAAAAAATAACCATGCATAATGAGAGTTTCCCATGAATGAATTAAGGTTGATTAAAATCATACACGAGTTTGAGTTCTTGTGAAGGAATTTATTGTGAAAAGATATTGTGTGATAATGTGCATGATTTACCTATATGAAAGAAAATGATAATATTCTACTATTGATATTCATTCATGCATGAAGAGAGTGTAGAAGGAAGTATAGTGGTTATGTGTTTGAAGTATATTACTCACACGAAAAAATGAAATTCATTAGGTAGTGTAATGTGCTTTCACTATTAAACACATGTATTCACATGATGCGATTCATGAATGAAATTTTGAGGTTTGGGCATTTGTATTGTTTCACATATTGTGTTGAGAAGACCATGCATTATTTTACATACATGTATGAAGAGAGAAGAAATGCACATGAAATATACATTTCATGTATAGTTGTAGTGTGTTTTAAGACTGAATTTGGGATAGGATTTCACTCAATGTTTCAGAAGGAATTCATATCCAAGTTTTCATTATTCAATAAGGTCAAGACTTCAAAATCATATGTAATAATAGCCTGAGTAGTGTTGAACTAAGGATGCTGATTATAAATTGTGTTCAGAAATTGTTTGAGCAAGATCAACATTAGTGAAATGGTACTTGAAGTTATACATAAGCCAGTGTGATCCAGCAAGATTGTATAAGAGGATCTTCAATATAACTTTCTATGTTGTATCAAGTCATATGAACAAGAAGGATATATCTGGGGGTCTAGCTAGTTGTAGGAAAATTTTTATTGGGGGGTCTTTCCAATCCTTGTGAACAAGTTTTCATTAGGGGGTCTAACCAACCATTGAAGGTTTATTGGAGCTGGGGGGTATAACCAGCTTGTAACTGGGGGGGGGGGGGTCTAACCAGTTACTATTTTAATCACCTTCTATTATAATGGTAAATATGTGTTGGGGGGTCTAACCAACATAGAAAGGAGTAGGTATTTGTACCTAACCTTGTAAATCACTTTGTGTTGTGATTTATTTTTTATTATTGATTTTAGGGTGAGGATAAGGGTTAAAGATAAGGTATCAAAACTTTAATTAGTCATAGAGGTTAAATAAAAAGTAAAATAATTTATAGAAACTGTGTAGAATTGATTCACCCCCCCCCTAAATGGTACTTAACTAATCTATGGACACTACGATTGGTATTAGAGGAAGTTTCCCTCTGTAGATCTGATTTTTTTTGATAAATAGAGAATCTGAATTCAGTGAATAAATGAGAAATTCATATTTTTGATGGCATGAACTACCACAACCATAGGAATATGATGATTACTTACCTTCTATATCTTATCCAAAAAGCGAGGGATGTGGAAACAGTGGGATTCCCACCTATTGATGAGGATATTTATATGACTTAAGTTGATAAGGAAAATCTGTAAGTTGATGGTAAGGATCATAATGAAATCTTTATGGATTTATCAGAAAAGTTATACACTAAAGTGACGGGTCTGCAAACTGTCAAAGAGATCTTGGATATATTGAGAAGCAGTTGTGAAGAAAATATTAAAGTCAAATAATACAAGTTTAAAATTTAGATAAGTAAGTTTGAATAGATAAAAATTGTTAATGATGAAACTATTGATGACTAATTTATAAGAGTAAATAATATTTTCAACAATATCAGAGGTTTTGGTGAGAAGATGGATGATTCTACTATTGCGAATTATCTTATGAGAAATTTCCCAGGTAGATTTGACTCAAAGGTTTTAGCTCTTTAAGAGTGAGAATATCTATAATTGGATGAAATTAATAATATTCACATAACATATTAAATGATAAAAGTGTTAGAATTCAAGAAAAAGGAAAGAGATGAGATGACCTTTGAAGCCATGATAAAAGGTAAAACTAGAATCAAAGAAGAACTAGAATTAAGTGATTTTGATGATGAGGAATATGACGAAGACTTTAATAAAATTATGGACTTGTTTATAAGAATTTTCAAAAGGGGAATATGGAAAGGAAATAATAAACAACCACTAAAGTGATGGAATTTTCACAGTAGTGGCCAATTTGATGGTAGTTTTCCAAAGAAGAAGGTTTCTAACACTAACTCAGATGAAGATGATAATAGGTCCCTAAAAAGGAAGTTTAATAATCACAATAATTGGTTTACTTTCAAGAAGATAAATATTACGAGTAGATAAATGGATAAATTTTCATCATCAAGTAGTGAGTTAGAAGATATAAGATATTATAAGAATCATATGTGGTTTTTGGGAAAATATAAGAAGTCTAGAGACTCATTTGAAGGATATGATAGTGATGAGAGAACTAAATTAGAATGGATGTTAAAAGAAAATATTAAATATACTATTTTGGACAATATGAAAATCAATATGGAAAAGAAAAAATTGAAGAAAGAAATTGAAAATATCTCCTTTGAGAATAAAGAACGTGTTAAGAAATAGGAGATTCATCTTAATTAAATAGGATAAAATAAGATGAAGGTCATTGATCAAGAAGTAAAGACGAAAACTTTTGGAAATGAAGATCTTAACAAGGAAGAATTATCACATATTGAATAAAATAAACAAAAATGATTGAAATTAACTAAATTTTAAAAAATGGTGAATTATCTTAAAGAAAGACTTGTTGAGAAAGAGGAATAATTGTCTCAAACACAATCTTTGTGTCTTGTATCTCAATGTGAGTTTAAGAAGATAAAATAATACTTCACAAAAGCTATTTAGCTTATGGTTTAATCATCTAAAGCTACTGAGAATAAGGGTCCCCAAAAATAGGTTGATTCTAGACCAAATGAATATCAATGTACATTTGGTATTTCTAATAGTGCAAGTATAAAAGAAAATATTAGATCCAATTGGACCAAAAGAAAAAATGATAAAATATCTTCTACAAAGGAAGAGTGGACTAATTCAACCAAATGATTTCATACCAAGTAGACACATCCATAATCTATGAAATGATAACAATTACAATATTTATAGCAGAACTACTGTCAGTTTTGAAAATCAAAGTTTAGAGGATATTACTGTAGTTTTGGAGTGTTTGGTCTTAAATCTTATTCATACTAGTATAAAATGTCACTACCAAGAAGAATACATGAATCAAGGTGTAGTAATGCTGATAATATGAGATTAGATTAGTAGGAAGATAATCCTATAACAAATACATTATCTAAACTATCAATGAAGAACTTATATGAATGATTGAATGGAGTTTGTAGTATATGTGGTCAATAAGGCCATAAAGATTAGAAATCTAGAGTTTGTTTTCCAAGTGTGATCCCTCACAATTAAAAATGATAAGAGAAGTCAGATAGTGAAAAAAGCTATAGTCACTAGAAAATTGTGTGAGAAGATGAAATTTTTTTAAAAATATCAAAATATTGTCAAAGAAAAAGAAATTAAAGTGGTGAAATTTGAAGGAGGAGTCATCTAAAAATTATGACTTGAAAATTATGAAGTGTGAAAGGTGTGAAAAAATTGGTCATGGTACAAAACATTGTATGAAACTCCAAAAAACCCATGATATGAAGGACAAACCTTCCAAATATAATTTTAAAAGGAAGAAGGTAAAATCAAGTTTGAGAGGCAACTATCTGTCAGAGTGTTATTTCTGATGAAAAAACAGGTCCCTCATTATTCCCTTATAAAAACATTTTTTTACTAACATATAGGGAATTGAAGGAGATGAATGCATCCCTTTATAGGGATCATAGATGATTTGAAGTTTTCAAATATTCATAATTATGTTAAAATGATGATCACTCTAAAATTCATAATCTGAATATTTTTGAAAAAAAAAATATCATAAGAGAGTTGATATTCATATAAAAAATGGGAGAGCTATATGTTTTTTCACTTGAACTTTTTATGTGTTTTTTGAGATGTGTGTGGGAAATCTCTCAACAATATTGCTCATATACCCCATGTAATGATGTTATTGAAACAAATTTGAGAATGAAATCACATTATAGAATTTGAATAGCTTTTATGCTTAGGTGACATCACTCTTGTCTTCTACATTGGGATTTCCCACATAGACTTAGAGTTGATTAACTAAAATCTCATTGCTTTTTTTGATTGTGGTTTCATTATTTGGTAAGAAACTAAAGTGGATGAGATGTTGGCTGTTGTAAGAACCTATAAATAAACCTTTGTATTCATTTCCAATAAGGGGGAGAATGAAAAGTAAACATATTAACATATGAGTATTGACAATAAACACAGAGAGGTGGATTGAAGTTTTCATTGAGTGTATTGCATTTTTTATCAATAAGTACTTGTGAGAAGATATCAATATGTGTTGAGAATTTTATTGTGAATATTGTAGAATTTATTAGTAGTTCAAAATATATGTGTTGTTGGTTAATTGACACAATTTTTACATCAATGTTTGAAATAGTAAGCCCTGAAAAATATATTTTTCATGAGGAAAATTTGAGTATTTGGGCATTGGTATATTTTAATATTATTTTTTTGGACTTTGATTAAAAAATTGGGCCTACACATACTAGGTATCCAAGGAGGACTGTAACCACTGCTTGGGTGGGAATTCGACTCCCTAGCCAACCAACATGGGTGGTTGAGGGTGTACATGTGCATAGGAATTCCAAGGGAAGGTGAAATAGATCATAGGTGAGACACCGTGTGGGGTGGCATGGTGGAAGAGGATTACTAGCATGGGTTAGTTCCAACAGGAGATGAGATTATACCCCGGTAGTCACTTCTGGATGGATGAGGAGGAAAATTCTTAAAAAAGGAAGTGGGAATATGAATGAAGAATTTATGTGGGATTTGTTCAAAGTGTCACTGTTCATCCTCTTAAAAAGATATACAAATAAGCATGTCCATCTGACCAAATCATCCAAATTCATCTGATCTTCATCACGGTTTTCTTCTACCTTAAGATCGATGGAATAGATTATATTCACAGGTTTCTTCCACCATGTCATATGAATTATCTATCCGATCATTTGAGTAATGTTTGATCATCCTAAAAATAAAAATAATATCCAATCATCATGAAACTTAATTTTCATGAATAAAATGAAGTTCAAAACCTAGGAAATACAGTTTTTGGAAAATATGATATTTTTGAATATGGTGATTTTCTTTTTCTCATTAGATGAGCATGTACACACAAATGAAAGGCAGTGCACATATAAGGAAAATTTGATGGAGTTGAGTAAGTGGGAGTTATCTATAAATTCCACAAGGATATCATTTTTTGTAATGATATTAATGTGAATTTTTAGAGTGTTGTGAGAGAGAAAAAATAAAAAAAATCACTTTAATTTTTTAAGAAGGTTCTATGCATTAGTATTGTGTATATTTCCTTATGATCACATGATGTGGTTTTGAGTTTTTATGAACCGGTGTAAAAATACACACTCTGTTTTGTGAAGGAGAAAGAAGAACTTGTGTAAAATGTTATGCTAAGAATAAAGTATTCCTTCCTATAATGTTACGTAAAGTAGTATGAGTATCATGCATAAAATAATATCCATGTATAATGGGAGTTTTATGTGAACTAATTGAGGTTGAGTGAAACCATACATGAGCATGAGTTCTTGAGAAGGAATGTGTTGCGTGAATACATTTTGTAATAATGTGCATGATTTACCTATGTCAAAGAAATTGAAAATATGTTACTATTTATATGTGTACTTGCATGAAAGAAGTGTCAAAGTAAGTACAATGGTTATGTGTTTACAGTATATTTATCGCATGAAACAATGAATTTCATTAGGCATTGTAATGTGATTTCACTATTTAACACATGTATGCACATGATATGATGAATTAATGAAAGTGGGAAGTTTGTAAATTTGTATTGTTTCACATGTTACGTTGAGAATACCATGTATTTTTTTACATATATGCATGAAGACAGAAGGAAAACACATGAAATATATATTTCTATATATTTTACAACATGTTTTGAAACTGAAGTTGGGACATGATTTAAATCCCTGATTTAGAATGAATTCATATATGAGAATTCAATATTCATTGAGGTTGGGAATTAAAAATTATAAGTAAGCATATCCCAAGAAGTGTTTCACTAAGGAAGCTGATTAAAAACTATGATCAGAAATTGTTTGAATAAGACCAGCATTAGTGAAAAGGTACTTGAAGTTGTACATGATCCAGTGTTATTAGGAAAGCTTGCAAAGGAGGATCTTCAATAGATCTTTCTATAGTGGATCAAGACATCTAAACAAGAATGATATAGCTAGGTTTATAACCATTTACTATAAAATTGTATTTGGGGACTATAAAGAAGGTACGGTTGGGGGTTCTAACCAACTGTTGAAGCCTGATTGGAGTTGGGGGTATAACGAGATTGTAATTTGGGGTCTAACCAATTACCATTGTAATCACCTTATATTGTAGTGGAGAATCCATGTTGGGGGTTCTAACCAACACGGAAAGGAGTGGGTCTTTGTACCGAACCTTCTAAATCCATATAGGTTGTTATTTCTTTGTTATTATTTCTTATAGGGTGAGAAAGAGGATTAAATAAAAGGTATTGAGAATTTATTCAATCATAGTGGTTAAGTTAAAGGTAAAAGAATTTTTAAAAACTATATACCACTAATTCACACCCCCCAGTGGTACTTAATCGATCCTTGGACACTAAAAAGGTCACATGGATATTACACCAAATCTAGTGAAGAAAAATGAAGAAATATGGAAAAGGAGTGTTAGACTTACTGAGGGTGATCCAACATAACCAATTATGATGGAATCATATTCTGGATGAGAGAGTTTCTCTAAAAGCTTAAATAGGGAGAGGAGAGAGACCTATGATAGATATTATGAAAAAATGAGGAGAAAAGAAGGTGTAATTCGATTTAAATTCAAGGAGGGAAATGGTAATTTCTATATTTTTAATAGGGTACACAGTTTGGTCACACAATTTTTCAAACCGTGTGCGAACCATACGTTGCTACTATCTGGGTGCACTTTACCTCACATGGTTAGAAAAATTTTCCAAAAACTATACGGTATAGACCTGTAATAAATTATTGATGTTTCATTCTTTACAAGACCCTTTTTCATGGTTAAACTAACTATTCTCCTTCATTTATGGGATACACAGTTGAGGTGCACTGTTATAAAAAGCATGCGCTGGCGGTGTTCCTCATCCCATTTCCCCAAATATCATAACTTTGGGACCATCAAACCTTATAAATTCTCCAAGAACCTCCATTATCCCCTCGGTAAATTCCATTTGAATAAAAATGAGAGGTTTGATAGAATAAAAAATAATATTCACCTCAATGGAAATTTGGTATCTTATAACCTCCCCTCCTTAAGATAACTCATCCCCGAGTTTCCCTTCTGTGGGTGGTTCAGCTGCATCTGAGAATAACTTCGGCCACTAAGAACATATATGAGACTCTCGTTCCCACATATCCTTTTATATATGGACTTTCTTCCATAGTAATCAAACCATAGAAACCTTCTTTCCATGGAGAGTCTTCATGCTATGATCAATGGTACAAACTATATAATCCTAAAAAGAATCATCAATCTCTAACTCAACTTTCTGAGAATCAAGGATATGAGATGAGTTAGAGTAATAAAATTAAATCTAAGAAACATGAAAGACATCATGCATAGCTCTGTATCACTAATGGAGAGCTATCTGATATGATTTTAGCCCGAATCCCTCTCAGATCTAAAATGCTCCAAAAAATCTAGGTTCCAAATTACCTTGTCTCTTAATCCATCGATCACCTAATCTAGGATAGACTCACATGAAGAATTGATCCCCCACCTCAAACTAAAAAGTTCTATGATGGTGATAAACATATGGATTCTTCATAAAATGAATTATTTCCATATTTTTTATGATAAAATATACCTATTTTTATATTTCCACAAATGAGATATTATCCCACTAGGATACCATCCCCTACCTCTAACCAGCACAAAGACAAACTAGATGGCCTACTATAGAGTTCCTCGTAAGGAGCCACTAAATAGTTTCATGGAAATTGTTATTATAGTCAAACTCAACAAGAGGTAATTTCTCTTACCAAGAGCCTCTAAAATGAAGGACACATTCATAAAACATGTCCTCTAATGCCTATATAGTTCACTCAGACTAACCATCATTCTGAGGGTGGTATGTTGTACTCAAAAGTAATTGTGAAGTAAGATACTTCTACAACCATTTAGATAATTTAGAAGTGAAATGACCATACCTATATGATACAATGGTACATATAACATCATGAATGTGTATGATCTCTTGGACAAATATCCTCCCAAGATTATCCTTTGAGAAGGTCTCCCGGATAGACAAGATGTGGGAACCCTTCATTAGCCTATCCACGGTCACCCATACAACATCACTATATCAAGGAGACCTTGGTAACCCTATAAAAAAACCCATGGTTTCATCGTCCCATTTATATTTAGGACTGGTTATTGGCTATAAAAGACTATCAGGCCACTAGTGTTCCACTTTCATCATCTAACAAGTGGAACACTAAGTAACAAGGAATGTAATCTCCTTTTTCATCCCAAACCACCAATACTGGTGGTGCAAGTCATGATACATATTTTTGAGTCCAGGATTTACCTTCCATTTAAAATCATGATATTCTCATATTAGTTCCTATCAAATTTCTGCAGGAACCTAGAAATACCCATGGATATGCAGGATATCATCCTCATCAACGAGCCAACCCGATAATGATTCCTTACCGAAACACTTTCCTTATAGAACAATCCTTCAGGATTGGAAATTTTCCTCTAATTTACTCAATCAAAAAGTAATTATGGGACTTATAAATTCATGAGTATTTCCTAATCATGAAATTAATTAACTTACAGATGCATTTAGAAAGGAGATCCATCAACTATTATTCACTACTAGCTTCCATAATAGCTTGAGTGGGAGTCTTTCAAATAAAAGAATAAGCAATTACACTAACTTTCCATGGAATGTAAGTAATATAAAAGTCAAAATACTGGAGTTATTCATACCATATACACTTATGATGGTTTAATCCATGATAATATAATATGTATTTGAATATTTTATGGTCCATGTATACCAAAAACTGTTCCCCCATCAGATAATGTCTCTAGTAACACAAGGAATGAACCAAAGTTTCTAAATTGAGGTCATCTATCAGGTAATTAAACTCGTAAGGCCTCAAATAATGAGACATGTATACCATAACTTGTTCCCCTTGCATCAAAATAGCTCCCAACCTAACCCCAAATACATCACAAAAAAATGGCGTAGCCTTTGTCGAGCTCAGGAAGAATTAGGATTGGTGTTGAGGTTAACCTTACTTTCCACTCCTTTAAGAATGTCTCATAGGCTTTAGACCATGTGAAATTTACACATTTCTTATTCAATCTTTTATGTGGTACTTCAAGGTGTAAAAATTCCTTGAAAAAACACATATATTAACTAGATAATCTGAAGAATATTCAAATATTAAAAACATTCTTGGGATGATCCCAAGAAACAATGGATCTCACCTTCTATAGATCCACATATACCCTAGATTCTAATATAATGTGACCCAAGAAATGAACTTTTTTAATCCATAAATGTAATTTGGTGACCTTGGAATAGATCATATTCTCTCTTAATATACTCAATATGATTTCAATGTGTTTGTAATGACAATATAGAGTTTGAGAGTACGCAAAGATTATATCCACAAAAAAACCTAAAAAGAATCCAGATACTAGTGTAAAACCCAATTCATCAAGGCTATAAAGATTGAAGGTTCATTTATTATACTGAACGACATTACCAGATATTCGTAAATACTATACCTATTTTGGATTTTTTATAGGATATACTCTTGGTCAAATTATCATCAAGTGATAGCCTAATCTTAGATCGATATTCAAGAAGACCCTAGATCCTTAGATCATATTGAAGAGATCATCTATACGAGGAAGTGGGTACCATTTCTTAACTATAAGTTGATTCAAACACTATAAATCCACACATAACCTCAGGTTTCCATCCTTATTCTTGGTGAAAATCATAGGTAAATACCATGGAAAATTATTGGGTCATATAAATCCTTTGGATTTTAGGTTCTCTAACAAACTTTTTATTTCTTAAAGTTCGGTAGGATCCATCCTATACAGAGGAAGAGATACCGATTCTTCTCTAGGAATAAGCTCGATGGTGAAATCTACCCCTCTCTCATATGAGGTATCCTGGAAAATTCAATAGGAACACATCTCTAAATTGGTCCACAACTAGGGGAAATATAGATTTTCATACTCTCTATGGTCATCTAGATAAAGGCTAGAAATCTAGACTAACACTCCACCCAACCCATGATGCTCAAGTCCATATCAAGTTTTCAGACATCCCATTATCCCTTGTGAGTGTTGATACCACCCTCAGGTGATTATAAAGACACCTACTGGAGATAAAAATCAACATGGGATTAAAATGGTACTAACCAGTCCATCGTAATAATTATGTTGAAGCCTGACATATCAAGAATGAAGAGATTATAGAAGAAATGGTAGCCAACTATCTTAAGATAACAATCCTTACATCGGTGAACACCCTATGGCAATAATCCCAATAGAGTTTCAAGAGTCATCACCCCATATAATTATTCCATCTAGAGACCAATACTACCAATTAAGGCTGAAAATATAAATGAATGTAAGATCCTGAGTCAGAAAACATAGATACTAGAGTCAAGGCTATTAATATTGTACCTCGTACTGTAGATGGACCAACACCCTACTTCTTAGCTGTAGGTTGTACTACATATAACTGTCCAGATCTACATCCATAATCTATAACCTAACCTCTCTAAGAAGGTCCACTCTACTTGTTTTTCATATCTTGCATATGAATTTCTCAACCTCAACCACTTCTTCAGCTTTTACATCTATGGGTACTCCAACTTATTTCATAGCATGGATCAATAGATACCATTTCATAATTAAGAGTCGATGAAAATCCTCTTACTGGGAACTAGTGGAAATGTCCTGCAAAATATTTGGAGATGACCCATTATACCACATGATCGACACTTTATTGGGTCTCTTCTACACTGGAGATTCACGTGACATGGACTTCTATACTGATGGAATACCATATAACTACCAGTGCACATACTCCGACTTCCACTTCCCACATGATATGTCTTAAAATGAAACTTCCTACCATTGGATGAACCACTTACTTATCTTGGTTCTAAACTAATATGACACATACCCTTAGGTTCCCCTAGACTATTCTTAGAGATAAGGTCTTGGTTAAATATTTCAGATATGGTAGTCATTAAAAATATGTTCACCTAATATCAGATGGCATACCTGAGCCCATCCTCAAAATACCTCACCCTAGAAAACTCATCACCAACAAAATTAGGCAAAAAACACTAGAGCTCTATGAAATGACCTTAATAATCCATGTCGGGTATAATTTCGTTTTCTATATGTTTGAAATCTATTTATCAATCATCTCTTAGTGTTTCTAGAAAGAATTATTTTTAAATATTATCATGTAAGACCCTCCATATCATTCCCTAATGCTGATCTACCAATGTGTGGACGTCCCATAATTTCTTGGAAAATCCTTGAAGCATATATGCTATGATTTTCACCCTCCTTTCTAGAGGAATCTCCAAATTCTTAAAAATAGTATGCATGGCCTCTATCCAAGACCTAGTAGCCTGGGGATGACCTTCACCTAAGAAAGTGGGTGGATGATACTATTGGAACTCCCTCGTCAACTTTGACATGGTTGGTGTAGGTTGTGGAGCTCCCTCCATGGACTGTACTATGAATAGGAAACCCTCTCTGAGCTGAGAACCAATGACCAATCGAGTTACAATAGGTGGTTATAAAGGATATTCTATAGGTGGTTTAGGTCCCACCACCTCAAGATCATGGTTGTTTCCACCCTACTAGCATTCGACTTGAGGCCATCATAGAGGAATATATCTAAAATGATAAGAGCACACCTCAAATGAGATATAAGGTAGAATAAAATATAGACAGGACACAATAATATAACAATGCCTCACTACAATGTGAACAATAACCCAAATACCCATTCTAAATTCAGTTCATAAGGTGAAATTTCAAGTCTTAATCATAAGTTTCCATCATATGGGGTGTTAATTTCCATGTTATAGAGGAAAAAACCCTTTAAGTTGTAATTGAAATCTCTATTTAATGGAAACCATTTCATCAAAATTAGTAGTTTAAATAATAAATTGCTCATATTATGGTTTAATTATATGGATTTCCATTACCAAGTTATAAATATGTGAACTTTATATGTTATAATTAGCATTCCATTTTACTTTAACCACCCTTTTACATCTAGTCTCAGAATGTGATAAGTCCATATATGTTGGTTTAGTTACATGGTTTTTCATTCCCAATTTATATGGGAATTTCCATATAAATTGAAATCTTTAGTCTATTTAACTGTAAGAAGCCAAATTTTTCATCTAATATAACCAAGATTTTATAGATTAAACAATATAAAAATTATTTAGATAAGGCGACATCACCAATATATGTGGGAAAACATCATTTAGGTTGATGTAGACACTTTATGAGACCAAAATTGTTTTCCCACCCTTTTCCTGAAAGAGATGTTAGAAATAACATGTATAACACCCAATTTAAACAAAAGGGCAACATGGAATCAATCAATGAAATATGCATGTCATGGAATATGTATGGCATATAAATTCTGACATGCCTATGATGATGCATGATCTAATGTTCCCTTTTTGTACCAAACTAAGTGTTAAAATATATGAAATAGGACATTATAAAGCATGTGCATCAACCAATAGTGAAAATGGTACAACTATAATGAGTGTAAACTAGAATAACAAGTCCCATCCCTAGAAACTTGGATTTTACCCTGCTTGTAGGATAACTAATCTTAGGCATGGATTATTACCAAGTTCCAAAACTTCCTGGTCTCCAATCTACCAACCCTAAATAGTAATACAAAGGAAAATAAAATCTTTGATACCACTTTGTGATGTCTCGGGATTGGTTCTCTCATATGTATCCAAAATCAAGGGCCACATGGCCTCAAACATGGCTCCCCGTATGTTGAAGTCTGTTGACTAGCTGTGAGGGTGTATAATGATATAGTGGGGTGACTATACCCTCTTTATTAGAGTTCAACACAATAGTAAATAAAGGAAATGAAAAAATTATATGAACATAGCATAATTAGAATAAGTTAGTGGATGTAAACCATAAAAATCATAATGTAAGACATGAAGTAGTAAACAATACTACATAAAGTTGATGTCATGTTTATACAAAATATAAGACAGGAATACAAGGCTTTATGAATAAAATGATACCAACAGATACAAAAAGAAAACAAAAATACAAAAAACAACTATCTCCATGAGAATATTGAGCAATAGTTTGGTCATATGCTCCCAAGCTCCCATCCTAAAAATGAAATCAAGTGACCATAGTTAGGTCCTTCCCTTTATGATTACCTTTATCCATGAAGTCTACCCAGGTACCAAATAGTGGCCCGAACAGGGTGTGAGTATAACTCAATAGGCCATCACCAAAAGTGTGTAATGAATATACAATCTATGAATATAAAATATATTATGTGTAGGTAATGTAAATGAAAATATGAAAAAGAAATATAAACCATGTCATGCTCAGGCTCCCCATGGGATACCTGGATAACCCTACCTATTTCGACCTAAGTTGTATGTCTATAAGAATATTCCCATTAATTGTACAAGGAACCAAGGAACATAGATTTGTCATCTTATAAGTATAAGAATCACAAGGTATCCATGGGAAACCCATGGAATCCATAACCTTAGAAGTTCAGGCCCACTCACAGTGATCAACCGAGATGTTAGGCTCTAGGGTATTAGTGTAATATAATGGGTCAACCCTTAGTATTCCACCATAAAAGTTTATAACTAAGACCAATTAAAATTCTAGGTCAATATTTGGGTAGACTATTATATTACAAGGAGATCATCCATGGAAGTATATGTATGAGGACATAAGTTGAATCTTAGGAACTCATCCCAGGAATTCATATCTTCTAGATTATACACATAAATCATCAGTGTTTAGTCAAGGAATTCATAAATCTAAGACATTGATTGAATCCAAGTGTGGTATGTCTCTTTAGAAGATACAATAATGAATTGGTTGGAATCTTATGAGTTCTCCCAAGGAACTCCAAGTCAGGAATCCAAGTCTTACTCAAGTCATGACACACCGTTATAGTGCTCCAGGTCCATAACAATAATCAAGCATAATATAATAAGTGATCAAGGAGAAAGTGAAGTATACATACCATTTAATAGTTAAATTTATTCATTTTTATCATTCATTTTATAAGTGACAAGACAAACACAAATTAGATGTATTTTGGTTATATGAAAGGATGGGTTGTTGGGGCCATTTAATTGGACACACCCTAAGGGGTGTTTTAGGTTGAGATCATCAACCTCTAAAAATATTGAGGGTTTAATAGAACATCAAGGTCACAGTTTAAGTGATTAAATATATCATTTACATGTTTTATAAGAAATTAATGGAAGGTACAACATGAAGAACAATGGTACGTGTCATAAACATCTATACATTTAAGTAAAAGTAATAGAACACCTACCTTATCCCTATAGAAGACTCGTTATCTAGTATTAGCCTCATATTTGGGTTGGAATGATAAAAATCATGAAATGAAACAAAAGACCTAAAAATAGGGTATTTAATTTCAGATAGATATTACACCAAAGACAATGAATAAAACCAAACAAATAAGACAAAGTAGTGTTATACTTACTGAGGATGATCCGACATTATCAACGGTGAATAAATAGGATTTCGAATGAGATAGTATCACCAAAACCTTAAAGAGGTAGAGGAGAGATCCATATGGTGGGTTTTATGCACAAATGATGAGAAAGTAAGGAGGAATTATAATTACAGTAAAGGAGGGTAAATGGTCATTTCCGACTTTTTAATAGGGCACATTGTTTGGTCACATGATTTTCCAAACTGTGTGCCAACCGTGCGTAGTTACTTCCCAGGTACACCATACCTCACATAGTTTAGGAGAATAATTATAAAAACCATGTGAATATTGTGAGAGATGGAACCATAATAAATTTTATAGGTTTCAAAATTTATAGACCCCTTCACATGGTTAAACTAACCACACCTCTTCCATTATGGGCCACATATGGTTGAGGTGCATGGTTAGACAAATCATGTGGCTCATCCTATTTCACCAGAAACATTAACTTTGGGCCCCCAAACCCTTATAAACCCCCAGAAACCTCCACCATATCCTCGGGAACTTCCATTTGAAGAAAAATGAGGGGTTTGATATAATTAAATGGAATCATACCTCGATGGAAAACCAGGATCTAATAGAAAATAGTTCCATCCTTCATGAATATTTTTTAGGTTTCAATAAAGATGAATAGATACTCAAATAAACATTGTTAGTATATATAGCTAAATTTCTTATTCTATTTTGAATTTTTAATGACTTGTAATTTAAAAATAGTACCATATCCTTGAAATTACAATCCTATATCATTTATTCTCAATACTTTGAGAAAATACTGTAAACTTTTATATAACTCATCCAAATTGTTGGAACATTTATAACAATAAAAATAGAATAAATTACATAGAAAAAATGTTCCTTAAGAAAAATTTAATGAATCATTATATAATTATCATAATCATTTAAATTACCTTGTTAAAAAACTTCAATATTAGTTTACTTGGGAAGTTTTTACTCCAACAAAAAGAGTTTTCTTTTTCTTAATAATTGCTTCCTAAGTTTGTATGTCAGACTAAGAAGTTTATTCCATTGAGATCCTCCTTTTTTTAGGAGTGATATCAAGGTTATGTTTGATGATGATATCATTTATCTAAAATAGAAACTTTTATCAAATGAGTATCAAATTTTATATTCATTTAATAAGGACTTCTATTAAATTTTCTCCCATTAAGTTGATAACCCCTTTTAGATTCAATATATTTTCAGGGAGGTAAGATCAATATCTCACTAATAACTGAGTCTTATATAGTGTTTCTATAAACACTTAGTTATTTAGGTATTAAATTATGTCAATAATATCATATATGACTCTTTAATGGTTGAGTAGAAAACTCTTTACTCAATCCATCATATGGATAAACTCAACGCTATTCCTTTGTTAATAAATTCATATTAGGGTCTCTCAACTAAGGGTAACAAAAATTAAATTCCATGAATGAGCATTTAATCCAATTAGGGTCACCCATTACTTGTTTTATTTACACAAGATAATTTATGGGAACCCATCTCTAGAATGACATACTTAGTTGGGTGATTGAGGTCTTAAAAAGTGATGATTTGGAAGGAATCTAACACTTTGTATTCTAAAGGTGTTTTAATTTCATTATATTATCTCGTGTATTACCTTTTTTATGCACACTTATAATGATTTAGTTTGGAATCCTATACCTTCCACAAAAATAATATGTTCAAACCATATTGATGTGTAACTCTTTACATAACTCATAGCATGTGTTACTAGACCAAATTAAAATCTGAATATATCCATACATATCAAAAGCATCTGATGCATAAGGTACATCAAAACTTTTCAAGTAAAGTCTTAGAATCATATAAAATAAATAATCCTCATTTGAATAATATTGTAACAACAAATATACAACCCCGAATTTTCTATACAAGGTATAAATCTTCAAGTTAGTGAGCATTTTAACCCAAAGTCCCTCTACCAGGGATACTTACTCAAGAAATACTTTAATTTCATCATAATTATAAAGCCTAATATGTATAGATTATAATTAACCTTTATGTTCAATATCATAAACCAATACAATTCAATGTCAAGTTAAAAGAAAACTAAATTAATTATCATACCTAACATGTAACTTCTATGTATGATAATTTATAGAAGCAGTGTAACATTTAAACTAAATAATACATAACAATTCATAATTTAACAATTATAATTATAATTAAATCCAGTAATAAATCAAATAAATGAAAAATTCATAAATTTAAACATGAGATATATAATTTATGAATAATTCATAAATAAGGAAATTATAAACACTTTATAATTTAACCATTCAATATAGACATTCCATAATTTAAATAAACATATACATTTTATACTCATTCCCAATATGAACTATTTTATATTATTAATTATATAAAATTTATGTTAAATATATGATATTAAATGAAATATAAGTATTTTATATCCCAAATATATTATGTAAACAATTTACATAGTATAAATATCACATATTTAATATTATTTAAACATAGATCATATCAGCTATCAAAACTCCTTTTGATATGGTTTAAATAATTTTTCAAATAAGGGAATTTTAATTTGAAAAATTCAAATTAAATATTTTGAACAATTCAAAATATTAAATATAAACCCTTTTATATTTTTTCCTTATTTCTGTAATTTATAAACATTTTATAAATTACCCTTATAATTTCCATAAAAACATTTTTTATCAAAACTATAATTCATGCCATATAATTTTAAAGGTATTTCAATATTAACTTTTAGTATTATGAGATATTTATTTGTTAAATATTTCATAAAATTTTAAAATATAATTAAATTTTTTTTACAATTAATTAATTATCCAAAAATATCTTTTATATATGATTCATAAACAATCTATAACACTTTAAATCAATTCATAATTAAACTTCAAGAAAAACAAAATTTTCTCTTTATATAACATTTAATGATATAGGTTGCAACAACTTTAGATGCTATGAATAATAAAAAATGATTGATAATGCAGCTCATATAAGGAAAGATATCATAGGGAGGTCTATGTATGATTAACTAACATGTATCAACATTCATTTCCCATGAAAATCCTCTACATGAGATTAACTCAATGGTGAGAACCTGTATAGGAGTAAACAAGAACTTCTGGCATTTGTAGGTTATGATAATCCACTAAATGATATTAAATCATGTGAAAATTATCATGTGTAGGATTAATATCATGTTCCTGGACCTATTTTGGAATAAACCTATGTTCCTGGCTATTTTTTATGGTATTTTTCACGTGAGATTAAACCTATGCACTGTGAACCTATGTAGGATTAAATCATGTGACGTAGTATATATGTAGCAACAAAACATGCTAGTTAATGGAATAGAATGTGTGAGATTAAACTAAGTGTGTAATTGTAACACCTCAAGATTTTATATATATTTATATATATGTGTGTTTTCCTTTGAAATAACCATAAAGTATTTGATAGCTTTTTTTACATGCAACCTCGATTCCAAATGAACTGTGGTATAGTATACCGTTATAACCTAGACATTTGATTGGAGGTATAAATAGGAATATCGAAATTATGAAAAAAAATTTATAAAGGTTTTATATAATTAAAATTTCTTTATTAATACATAACAAATAAATACTCAACCTTCAGTAATGCTTCAAAAATCTATTTTCTTCAAAAATGGATTCTATTGCATTTGGGCCTAGATATTATAATTAATTCATATAAATTTTAGAAATTTTATTTTATAAAAAGTATAATTTTTTTGAAATCATCATATCAAAATTATCTTAAGGTGAAATTTTTGGATTTTTCTAAAAATATTAATTTTTCAATAAATATTGAAAAAATACCTCTTTTTGTAAAGCTGTCATTTCTTTCCAAGAAAAATACTCATCATGTTTTTAATTTGATATTAAAGTAACATAAGTATAATTTAATTAAAAATAATATAATTAATTACACAGTAATAATCATTATAATTTATTTTTTGTATAAGTTCATTTTTTTACTTGAAAACACATTTTTCCTAAAAACTATTTTTATGCGCACATTGTGTTTTTATCTTAATGAATTAAATTAAATTATATTGATGAATTATTTTAATGATATATATATATATATATTATATATTTATTAAAATATTTTAACATTAATCTAATAGTTTTATATGTCAATTAATGAAGTTAAATTCAATGTTATGCTTAAAAATTCATTTTTGAAAGAAAAAAATGATTTTCATTGAGTTTTGAGCCCTTATTTCAAAATGAAACTTTTACACTTATTGAAATTTAATTTTTTAAAATGTATTCCATATTTTTAATTAGAATAATTAATAAAATTTAACAAGTTCAACATATTTTTTTTCATAATTAATAGTAAAAACATTAAAATTGTGTTACCTCAGTTAATGTTAAAACGGGTTTGTTCGGGGTTAAACAAAGAGATAAGGGTGAGATTACCATTTAAACTTTCATAAATCTTATTAGATATCCATATTTAGACCCTATATAATCTAAAATTATAATATGATTCATTTTTAATCATTTTAATTGAGTGTGAAATTATTATATTTTAATCTTTTAAAAAATTATAAGTGTATCCTCTTCCACCCTTATAAAATGATACCCCTTATCATCTCTTCTACACAACTGATGATATTATATATTGGAAAAGATCTAACCTAATACCTTACTAATTTACCTCCACATATCTTAGATTTATTTAATTTATCATAATACCATCCTTTCAATACTTAAGGTGTAATCCAAAGGAGGTTTCTCAATGAAGAGAATGTTTGAACGCATATGAAGCTAGAAAACACTTTTAATAAGGTAATTATGTTTCAATCTCATTTTAATTAGGATTGTTTATTCTTGAATTTATATTTAGGAAATTAAATGATACTTATCTGATAAACCCCTTTCATTTTTATTCTCCTCTATTTATTTATGGGTTTTTCATGTGATTGTACCATTTTCCTCTCTTTAGTACTTAAAAGACCAAGAAAATGTTTTTTTAAAAAATCGACTTTATTTTCTCTTTGATTGGGAATATTTCTATTCCATTTCCATATTATCTTTAAAATTATTTCAATAATGTTTTTACTATCATCCAATTATTTATTAAAGACATTTATTCCCATGTTTTACTTTCTATAAAATGGTTTAAAAGGATTTTTTGTCGTTTTCCAAACAAGGTACTTTTTACTAAATATGTGAACAAAATATTTATTTTAACCATTATGTCATGAAAAAAATTTATCATCATTATAACTACTCAATGTTTTGAATCTTTATTTACAAGTTTCTAGTGTTATTTTCAAATAAAACTTTTCCTTTTATATTTTTGAAATATTTTAGATTTTAAATAAGTGATTTCAAAATGAAAATGGTCTTTTCCTCAAGAAATATTACACTGATCTTTTAAAGAAATTTTCCATCTATGATACTATCCTTTAATGATACTTATGTTTCACTAGGTATATTATCCAATGATACCACCCATATTATTTCTCTATATGGTTATTGATTATAATGATGAAAGTTTGATGAAACACATTTTCTTTTCCATGGGTTAAGCTATAATGAAATGATTAAGGATTTCATAACCTTGTGGAATATATATGAATGGATTTTTATTGTGTGAAGGTTTAGTATGTTATATCCCTCCAATGTATTGGGTAATGTGATATTGATATCTCATTAGATGCTGATGATAAGCATGGATATGATTTCAAAAATATTTGTTCACATTTTAATTCATGAATATGATTTATTTCTAGATTTTCTTAAAAGATTATAAATATACATGATTGCAAATATATTTTGTTCACATTTTGATGCATGAGTGTGATATATTTGTATATTTTCTCACATGATTATGCATAGAAATGATTTAGAATAGATTTTTTAGAATATTATCAGTTTCTATGACTATGATGCCACATGCCTATGTTATGACTCTAGGATTACTTATTTTATTCCCTTATCGATCGTGATTATAGATATGAATTAATTTTATAGTTTATGATATAATATTTTTTGGTATGAATATTAATTTTGAGAACATGAACTTGATTATGTTATCATACCCTTATGATCATCTTATGTTTTCTTATTATTGATATATCCCCTTTTACCCTTACTGAGCATCTATGCTCACCATTTTTTATGCTTTTCCTTATATGTGTTTTAATGGAAGTATTTAAGTGTGATAAGTCTAGAAGGGTGCCTTAGGTAAATAAATATTTTTTAGATGATG
Organism: Viscum album; assembly: GCA_963277665.1. NCBI lineage: Eukaryota > Viridiplantae > Streptophyta > Magnoliopsida > Santalales > Viscaceae > Viscum > Viscum album. The sequence goes on from CAUJRU010000002.1 coordinate 11,804,263, forward strand.
AATGTTTTACCTAAATAATATGTTTATACATCTAGTCTCTAAGTACACTACACCTTCTAAAGAATGTTTATTTGGGAGATATATTGGATATGCATAAAAAAGATATAATATTTATGAATGTTATAATTGAGTCATTATAGTTGGTATCGGAGAAAAATTTATTCATTTTGGAGATTAAGTTATGGGAAATATGAGGATAGAACCTAAGAAAAACCTATGATGAACTAAAAGTGATATATGTTAAACCTAATGTGTCATATAATGATAAGAAGGTGTCATAATTTATGTCATATCAGGAATGTTTTTTATGAATATATGAATATTCACTCTGATTATTTTAGTTTGGTTATTACACTATGTTTTTTGTTTTAGTCAATGATTAGAACCAGAAGGAATAACGTGAACAATAAATGTGGCAGGCAATGAAATGAAAATCCTCAAGAGAAACTAAATTTAGTTGGATCTTGGATTCAATATCTTATGATTATGATCACTCAACTCTCTCAATCTATAAGAAATAATGTGAATCATGTTGAGATTATGAATGCACTTAGGGAGAAACATGACATTAAGTCTTTTATGTGACAAAGTTTAACCTCCTTATATGGGTATTCTGATCCACTAATATTTGAGAAATGGATCAATGTTATGGAAATGATATTTTCTATTATTCAATACCCATGCCATGAGAAAGTTTTTTTGGAATCCTATCTCTTAGAAGGAAAAGTTTATCAATGGTGGACTCTCATCAAGAACATGATACAAGAGTATGAAATAAACTCCATGAAATATGAGGATTTTAAGAGGGTATTTATCAATAAAAAAATTCATAAAACTCTTTATACTATGATAAAAAGTGATTTTATGATGTTTAAATTGAAGAATTAGGAATACATTAGTACCTAAAAATAAAACTCCAAAATAATTTCAAGGTATGCTTCTCGCTTTATAATTAACCATGCGAGAAAAATTGATCTATCTTTATCATCCTAAAACCAAGTATTTGAAAGGAATTATCCATAAGAGAATTTGTTAAATATTAATAATTGTTCAATGTTCTCTGAAGGTAGAAATGGAGAGTGGGAACTCCAATTATTCTTCTTATTTTAGTGATAAGAAGAGAAAAATGGAGACTCATGGAAATAAGAAATCCCATGGAGGAAAGAAATTCCAACCACCTACCTACCAAAAATGTGGGGGAAAGTACTCAAGAAATTGGATAAAAGGAACTGAGAAATTCTTCAATTGTGGAAAGGTTTTCCATCAATCTAGTGAGTGTCTAAGGGGGATAAAAGTTTAGAAACTTAAACAAAGGAGAAGTTGATTTAACTAATGAAGTTAAATTTTTCAAATATAGGTATATTGGGGATTATGTGAATCAATTCCCTAATATAATAGTTAATGAGTATGGTAGGTCTCAACATCCCCAAAGAAAAAGGATAAAGGGAAGGCCTTTTCTATCACAACTAATATGGGTCAGGAGAATCACATGGTGAAAGACACACTTATCATCCACTCTAAAACTGAAAATGTTTTATTTGATTTTGGATCAACCCACTCATTTATATCTGGAGAATTTTATCATAGAATCATATCACCAACATGAATATTAGATATTAAGTTGAATATAAAAACCCCTAATGACATTATTATTGCATATCAAGTCTATATCTCATCTATGATAGAATTTTATTGGAATTTTCTTCCTATAAATCTTATGATTCCCCCTCTAGTTGAATTTGATGTGATTTTGGGAATGGATTGTCTCTCTCTATATAGATCCCATATCAATTTTCATTGAATGTATGTCATGTTTGATATTCCAAATCAACCTATGTTTGTCTATCGGTGTGAGGATGATCACAAACTTCCAATGGGAATTACTTTCATTTTATGGGTTTCACTACACATTTATAAGGGATATTTATATTAAATGGTTAGGGAGAAACTCAAAATTGAATATATTCCTATATTTTTGGATTATTCTGATTTATTACCAAAATACTTTCCTAGTATTCCCCTAAATCATGAAGTTTAGTTTTCAATATAACTCATACACAGTGCTACACCGATTTCAAAGAATCCTTATAGAATAGCCCCAATTGAGTTTTAGGAATTGAATAAGAAACTATAAGAGAATCTAGATAAGGTATTAATTCATCCTAGTGCTTCACCATGGGGTGCGCCTATTATTTTGGTTAATAAGAAAGAAGGTTCAATGAATATTTTTATTAATCATATAAATCTTAACAAAATAACTATTAAGAACAAGTATAATTTTTTCCATATTGATGAATTTTTTGATCAACTTCATGGAGATCAATACTTTTCTAATATTAACCTATATTCTAGATATTTTTAATTAAGGGTCAAGAAGGAGGATATACCCAAGACAAACTTATGTGTGAGGTATGATCATTATGAGTTTACAGTAATTCTATTTAGAATTACCAATTACACTTCCATATTCTTGGATTTAATGAATAAACTATTTAGAGACTACCGTGATCAATTTTTGGTAATATTTATAGTTGATATTATTATATATTATAATATTAAAGAATAGAATTAGGATATTTGAAGATTTTTGTGATGACCCTAATAAAATATAAGCAGTATGCCAAATTCAAAAAGTGTGAGTTTTAGTTACAAAAAAGTGTGATTCTTGGATCATATAATGTCAAGAAATGGTATATTGGTAGATCCTTCAAGGATAGACGTTATTAACTAATGGATCATACCAATCATGACAATCAATATGTATATTTTTCTTAGGTTGTATGGATACTATCGACTCTTTGTGAGGGATTTCTCATGACTATCTAATCTGCTAACCAGGTTTTCATATAAGGGATCCAAATTCTTATAGATAGATGAATGTGAAGGGATTTCAAGGAGTTCAAAAGGAGGTTGGCCAGTGCACCTATTCTTACACTACCTTGTAGTGTAGAAAGGTTTGTAATATATATTAATGCATCAAAGAAGGGACTAGGATGTGTCCTCGTATAGAATGATATAGTGATAGCATATTTCTCTTACCAATTGAAAATAGATGATAAAAATTACCCAACTAATGATTTGGAACTAGAAGTGGTAAATTTTATGTTAAATGTATGGAGAAAATTTTTTTATGGTGAAAGATGTGATATATATACTAGAAATAAATAAATTAAGTATATTTTCATGTGAAAATATTTGGATATGAACCAAAGGAGATGGTTGTAATTGATCAAAGATTATACTGCTCAATACACTACCACCTTGGGAAGGAGAGAAAGATGACTAATGCTCTAAGTCAGAAAGACCATGCTAGCCAATGAGCCCGTACCTGAGTGGTAATGGCTCCTGCTTGGAATCCAAGAGACCCAGGTTCAAAACTAGGTGGAGGCAATTTTTTGGGTTACTGTAGCAGGTACTGTAGCATCCAGAACTATTCCCCCGATTTGGGCCTTCGGGCCACCGGTTTGGGCTTAAGGGTCTCCAAGGACTTTGGGTCATCAAAGGCCTTCGGGCCTCAGGGACTTCAGGACAAAGAGACCATGGAGTAGCATAGTTCACAAAGAGCAGGCCCTAAAAGAGGATTAGAGTAACAAGAGTAGTAGTCACCAGAAGTAGAGCTAACCGGATTGAAATAATGAGAGGGTATGGCAACCGCCATCAGGACTAGGCACCGTGCAGCTTTGTACGGGGCAATGCCAACTGATCAAAAATGAAAGGTGGGGAGCTAGGTGATAAATGATTCAGAATCTGGGGAGGGGTAGTTCTAGTGGGTTGGGCCTATAGGTTATGTAATGGGTATGGTATGCCTCTAGGCGTTCGGGTTAGGTATTGGCCTTCGGGTCATGTCGGGCCTTGTGCCTTGGGCCAATGGGTCATGTGCGGGTTCCCCTTCAAACCATAAAATGGGGATTATCCATAATAAAAATAAAAAAAGAATGCCTTCGGGCCATTCGAGAAAGACCATGATAGTTTTTCCAAGATGAGTATTGAAAGATGCCCAATATTTATGGATTTACATAAGATGGATCTTGAAATCATGAGGAAATGGAATAAATCATATCTTTCTCAAATGAATGCTCAACCATCCATCCATGTGAGGATTAAAGAGGTATATAAGGAGGATGTGGAGCTATAGAAAAAATTGAGAAATGTTCTTGAGTTCAAACATGATTTTGATATAATGATAAAGTTCAGGAACACAGTATGTGTCTCATCAATACCGAATATTAAGAAGGGGTTGTTGGATGAAGCTCATAGTTCATCATTATTTATTCATATTAGAAGTATGAATATGTATAGAGATTTTGAAGAGTATTTATGGTGGGAAAATAAGAAAAGGTATATTTTAGAGTACTTTTATCGATGCTAGGTATTCCCTAAAGTTAAGGTTGAGAGATAAAAATTTAAGGGGGTGTTATAACTATTACTCAAAACAGAATGGAAATAGGAAAACTGTAACAACTTAGGTATTTATTGAATAATAATTTTTTATTTCTATTAATACTTATGAATAAGATATTAATTTTGAGTTAAAGGGGATGATTTTTCTGATAGCGTACTCGACATGTAACAATGGGCTTCTTTGAAATCTTACATTTCACACAATATTGAGTTATACTGAAAAATAATACAATAATATTATTATTATTTTAAATGGTATTTAACGCATAGCCGTTGAAATGGAGGTAATGAATAGTATCAACTGAATTTTAAAATATGGTTTACACATGTTTAAATGATGATTTATTGATTACCAAATTTTTTAGAAATGGAAATAAAAACTAATTGAATATAATGTATGTGTTTTTATGAAAACCTATTTAAAAGAGAATAATTGGGTTTTCATATCACTTCTTATGGATTTTTATTTAATGAAAAATATATGATATATATTCAATGTAATTTTTTAAATTAATCTTAGTTTTTTCTATATAGGATATAATAATAAATTCATTTTTTTGGATAAAAGAAGTATTTTTCTAAAAATGCAGTTTTACCGCCTTTTGATGGAGAACCATTTTTTAAATCTAGTTTTTTTACTTTTATTTGATCCATATAAAAAAATAAAATTCTTATTTAGAATTGGAACATAAAAATTTACTTTGGGTAAGTTTTTGGTATTTTTCTGATAAATTACATTTTTAAATGAATAGTGAAAAATACTGCATTTTAAGTCAAAACTGTCTTTTCATCTGATTTATTTTTACAGTTAGATTATGTTTTTAATTGGTTTTAAAGTGTAATTAGATTATGTTTTTATGATTTAATCCAATTTTGGTCATTTTAAGTAATTTCATTTTTTAATTAGACATAAACACATGTCAATCTTTTGATAGTTATTATTTCTTAAAAACATGTGTTTTGGTTTTGACAACGAGAATTAATTTTAAATTAATTTATACAAATTCTATGTTTTGAATTTAGAAAAATGGATTCCGTATTTGTAATAAAGAGGTAAAAATTGTGTAAATAGATAACTTTTATTTTTAGACATTATGAATAGTAACTTCAGTAAATATTTTATTTACCACGGTTAAATGGTAAAACTGGTAAATGAGGGTAAAAAATAATATTATAATAATATTAAATTACCATAACACATGTCACAATCCTATTAAATGAGATATATATGACCATGATAATCCTTGGGTCTATTTTTTGACCCCATGGAGCCACTTGTAAGGGAAAATGACATTTTATAAAAATTAATTTAAAGCTAAGGAAAATGTAACATAAGCATACATCTTTTAATAAAATAATTTTTATATGAGGTTATATAAGTGATATTTTAGATTATAAATAGTCATTATAAATAAAAAAATATTTTATACATCATGGTATTTTATTTATAAATTTTTGATATTAAATAAATAAATTTATTTATGACACAATGATGATGTAGTGATTTGTTCATTAATAAAGCATTCAAATAAATAATATTATAAATGTTAAAATAAATGTAATTTGGTTATTTTGATACCATCCAAGAATTTTATGAATGATATTTACATTTTATATTTATATTAATTATTTTTTTAATCAATAAAATTTTTATGGATTTTTAAAAATGTCATGATATGAATAGTGTCAAAATTGACATAATTCATATTTTAAAATATAAAATATTTTATTAAATATTTTAAAATTAAAAAAAATATAATATTCATAGAAATAGTTATAATAAGTCTAAAATTTTATTATTGAATCCTTATTTGGATATTTTTCATGTTTTGGTAACTATTTTGATTCTCAAAGTGTTAAATTCTTGATAAAACAATAAGAGTAAAAAATGGTTAAATAAAAAAGATAAGTATTAAAAAATATATAAACCTATATAATTATTATTGGATTATTTTATTTCGACTTATATTCATATTATATTCGGATTTAATGATTTTTGGACCGTTTTAACTCAAAAATAATTTTATAATAAAATAATACTTTCGAACTTTCCTAAAGAACCCCTCATTCCTCTTATAAACGGACATCACCTCTAACCCTTACTCACACCTCTCAAGCCACCTTGAATCATCCAACCTCTGCCCAAATAAGCTCCCAAAACCCCTATATTCCTCATATAATCCTTACTTTGGGAATAAGGCAATTAAATAAGGCCTTTTAGATTAAATAAAAAGGAGTTACCCGATTTGAGGTAATGTCTTCTCTTAAGATTCTTTCATTTATTTTCCTTCTACAACCTCCTAAACTCTATTTATTAAATTATTTTATAAAAAAACTATTATCATAAATATACTAGGATGTTTTTATGAAAATTATTTGAACTAAACATGCACACACCTCCATCAAATGGATTTTGAACATACTGTTTCTGTGGACGGCGAACTACTGCCTTATGAGGTAATGTCTTCTCTTAAGATTTGATGGAGGTGTGTGCATGTTTAGTTCAAATAAACATGTTAAAATGTATTCCATATTTTTAATTAGAATAATTAAATTACACTTATTGAAATTTAATTTTTTAAAATGTATTCCATATTTTTAATTAGAATAATTAATAAAATTTAACAAGTTCAACATATTTTTTTCATAATTAATAGTAAAAACATTAAAATTGTGTTACCTCAGTTAATGTTAAAACGGGTTTGTTCGGGGTTAAACAAAGAGATAAGGGTGAGATTACCATTTAAACTTTCATAAATCTTATTAGATATCCATATTTAGACCCTATATAATCTAAAATTATAATATGATTCATTTTTAATCATTTTAATTGAGTGTGAAATTATTATATTTTAATCTTTTAAAAAATTATAAGTGTATCCTCTTCCACCCTTATAAAATGATACCCCTTATCATCTCTTCTACACAACTGATGATATTATATATTGGAAAAGATCTAACCTAATACCTTACTAATTTACCTCCACATATCTTAGATTTATTTAATTTATCATAATACCATCCTTTCAATACTTAAGGTGTAATCCAAAGGAGGTTTCTAAATGAAGAGAATGTTTGAACGCATATGAAGCTAGAAAACACTTTTAATAAGGTAATTATGTTTCAATCTCATTTTAATTAGGATTTTTTATTCTTGAATTTATATTTAGGAAATTAAATGATACTTATCTGATAAACCCCTTTCATTTTTATTCTCCTCTATTTATTTATGGGTTTTTCATGTGATTGTACCATTTTCCTCTCTTTAGTACTTAAAAGACCAAGAAAATGTTTTTTTAAAAAATAGACTTTATTTTCTCTTTGATTGGGAATATTTCTATTCCATTTCCATATTATCTTTAAAATTATTTCAATAATGTTTTTACTATCATCCAATTATTTATTAAAGACATTTATTCCCATGTTTTACTTTCTATAAAATGGTTTAAAAGGATTTTTTGTCGTTTTCCAAACAAGGTACTTTTTACTAAATATGTGAACAAAATATTTATTTTAACCATTATGTCATGAAAAAATTTATCATCATTATAACTACTCAATGTTTTGAATCTTTATTTACAAGTTTCTAGTGTTATTTTCAAATAAAACTTTTCCTTTTATATTTCTGAAATATTTTAGATTTTAAATAAGTGATTTCAAAATGAAAATGGTCTTTTCCTCAAGAAATATTACACTGATCTTTTAAAGAAATTTTCCATCTATGATACTATCCTTTAATGATACTTATGTTTCACTAGGTATATTATCCAATGATACCACCCATATTATTTCTCTATATGGTTATTGATTATAATGATGAAAGTTTGATGAAACACATTTTCTTTTCCATGGGTTAAGCTATAATGAAATGATTAAGGATTTCATAACCTTGTGGAATATATATGAATGGATTTTTATTGTGTGAAGGTTTAGTATGTTATATCCCTACAATGTATTGGGTAATGTGATATTGATATCTCATTAGATGATGATGATAAGCATGGATATGATTTCAAAAATATTTGTTCACATTTTAATTCATGAATATGATTTATTTCTAGATTTTCTTAAAAGATTATAAATATACATGATTGCAAATATATTTTGTTCACATTTTGATGCATGAGTGTGATATATTTGTATATTTTCTCACATGATTATGCATAGAAATGATTTAGAATAGATTTTTTAGAATATTATCAGTTTCTATGACTATGATGCCACATGCCTATGTTATGACTCTAGGATTACTTATTTTATTCCCTTATCGATCGTGATTATAGATATGACTTAATTTTATAGTTTATGATATAATATTTTTTGGTATGAATATTAATTTTGAGAACATGAACTTGATTATGTTATCATACCCTTATGATCATCTTATGTTTTCTTATTATTGATATATCCCCTTTTACCCTTACTGAGCATCTATGCTCACCATTTTTTATGCTTTTCCTTATATGTGTTTTAATGGAAGTATTTAAGTGTGATAAGTCTAGAAGGGTGCCTTAGGTAAATAAATATTTTTTAGATGATGAATGTTTTACCTAAATAATATGTTTATACATCTAGTCTCTAAGTACACTACACCTTCTAAAGAATGTTTATTTGGGATATATATTGGATATGCATAAAAAAGATATAATATTTATGAATGTTATAATTGAGTCATTATAGTTGGTATCAGAGAAAAATTTATTCATTTTGGAGATTAAGTTATGGGAAATATGAGGATAGAACCTAAGAAAAACCTATGATGAACTAAAAGTGATATATGTTAAACCTAATGTGTCATATAATGATAAGAAGGTGTCATAATTTATGTCATATCAGGAATGTTTTTTATGAATATATGAATATTCAATCTGATTATTTTAGTTTGGTTATTACACTATGTTTTTTGTTTTAGTCAATGATTAGAACCAGAAGGAATAACGTGAACAATAAATGTGGCAGGCAATGAAATGAAAATCCTCAAGAGAAACTAAATTTAGTTGGATCTTGGATTCAATATCTTATGATTATGATCACTCAACTCTCTCAATCTATAAGAAATAATGTGAATCATGTTGAGATTATGAATGCACTTAGGGAGAAACATGACATTAAGTCTTTTATGTGACAAAGTTTAACCTCCTTATATGGGTATTCTGATCCACTAATATTTGAGAAATGGATCAATGTTATGGAAATGATATTTTCTATTATTCAATACCCATGCCATGAGAAAGTTTTTTTGGAATCCTATCTCTTAGAAGGAAAAGTTTATCAATGGTGGACTCTCATCAAGAACATGATACAAGAGTATGAAATAAACTCCATGAAATATGAGGATTTTAAGAGGGTATTTATCAATAAAAAAATTCATAAAACTCTTTATACTATGATAAAAAGTGATTTTATGATGTTTAAATTGAAGAATGAGGAATACATTAGTACCTAAAAATAAAACTCCAAAATAATTTCAAGGTATGCTTCTCGCTTTATAATTAACCATGCGAGAAAAATTGATCTATCTTTATCATCCTAAAACCAAGTATTTGAAAGGAATTATCCATAAGAGAATTTGTTAAATATTAATAATTGTTCAATGTTCTCTGAAGGTAGAAATGGAGAGTGGGAACTCCAATTATTCTTCTTATTTTAGTGATAAGAAGAGAAAAATGGAGACTCATGGAAATAAGAAATCCCATGGAGGAAAGAAATTCCAACCACCTACCTACCAAAAATGTGGGGGAAAGTACTCAAGAAATTGGATAAAAGGAACTGAGAAATTCTTCAATTGTGGAAAGGTTTTCCATCAATCTAGTGAGTGTCTAAGGGGGATAAAAGTTTAGAAACTTAAACAAAGGAGAAGTTGATTTAACTAATGAAGTTAAATTTTTCAAATATAGGTATATTGGGGATTATGTGAATCAATTCCCTAATATAATAGTTAATGAGTATGGTAGGTCTCAACATCCCCAAAGAAAAAGGATAAAGGGAAGGCCTTTTCTATCACAACTAATATGGGTCAGGAGAATCACATGGTGAAAGACACACTTATCATCCACTCTAAAACTGAAAATGTTTTATTTGATTTTGGATCAACCCACTCATTTATATCTGGAGAATTTTATCATAGAATCATATCACCAACATGAATATTAGATATTAAGTTGAATATAAAAACCCCTAATGACATTATTATTTCATATCAAGTCTATATCTCATCTATGATAGAATTTTATTGGAATTTTCTTCCTATAAATCTTATGATTCCCCCTCTAGTTGAATTTGATGTGATTTTGGGAATGGATTGTCTCTCTCTATATAGATCCCATATCAATTTTCATTGAATGTATGTCATGTTTGATATTCCAAATCAACCTATGTTTGTCTATCGGTGTGAGGATGATCACAAACTTCCAATGGGAATTAATTTCATTTTATGGGTTTCACTACACATTTATAAGGGATATTTATATTAAATGGTTAGGGAGAAACTCAAAATTGAATATATTCCTATGTTTTTGGATTATTCTGATTTATTAACAAAATACTTTCCTAGTATTCCCCTAAATCATGAAGTTTAGTTTTCAATATAACTCATACACAGTGCTACACCGATTTCAAAGAATCCTTATAGAATAGCCCCAATTGAGTTTTAGGAATTGAATAAGAAACTATAAGAGAATCTAGATAAGGTATTAATTCATCCTAGTGCTTCACCATGGGGTGCGCCTATTATTTTGGTTAATAAGAAAGAAGGTTCAATGAATATTTTTATTAATCATATAAATCTTAACAAAATAACTATTAAGAACAAGTATAATTTTTTCCATATTGATGAATTTTTTGATCAACTTCATGGAGATCAATACTTTTCTAATATTAACCTATATTCTAGATATTTTTAATTAAGGGTTAAGAAGGAGGATATACCCAAGACAAACTTATGTGTGAGGTATGATCATTATGAGTTTACAGTAATTCTATTTAGAATTACCAATTACACTTCCATATTCTTGGATTTAATGAATAAACTATTTAGAGACTACCGTGATCAATTTTTGGTAATATTTATAGTTGATATTATTATATATTATAATATTAAAGAATAGAATTAGGATATTTGAAGATTTTTGTGATGACCCTAATAAAATATAAGCAGTATGCCAAATTCAAAAAGTGTGAGTTTTAGTTACAAAAAAGTGTGATTCTTGGATCATATAATGTCAAGAAATGGTATATTGGTAGATCCTTCAAGGATAGACGTTATTAACTAATGGATCATACCAATCATGACAATCAATATGTATATTTTTATTAGGTTGTATGGATACTATCGACTCTTTGTGAGGGATTTCTCATGACTATCTAATCTGCTAACCAGGTTTTCATATAAGGGATCCAAATTCTTATAGATAGATGAATGTGAAGGGATTTCAAGGAGTTCAAAAGGAGGTTGGCCAGTGCACCTATTCTTACACTACCTTGTAGTGTAGAAAGGTTTGTAATATATATTAATGCATCAAAGAAGGGACTAGGATGTGTCCTCGTATAGAATGATATAGTGATAGCATATTTCTCTTACCAATTGAAAATAGATGATAAAAATTACCCAACTAATGATTTGGAACTAGAAGTGGTAAATTTTATGTTAAATGTATGGAGAAAATTTTTTTATGGTGAAAGATGTGATATATATACTAGAAATAAATAAATTAAGTATATTTTCATGTGAAAATATTTGGATATGAACCAAAGGAGATGGTTGTAATTGATCAAAGATTATACTGCTCAATACACTACCACCTTGGGAAGGAGAGAAAGATGACTAATGCTCTAAGTCAGAAAGACCATGCTAGCCAATGAGCCCGTACCTGAGTGGTAATGGCTCCTGCTTGGAATCCAAGAGACCCAGGTTCAAAACTAGGTGGAGGCAAATTTTTGGGTTACTCTAGCAGGTACTGTAGCATCCAGAACTATTCCCCCGATTTGGGCCTTCGGGCCACCGGTTTGGGCTTAAGGGTCTCCAAGGACTTTGGGTCATCAAAGGCCTTCGGGCCTCAGGGACTTCAGGACAAAGAGACCATGGAGTAGCATAGTTCACAAAGAGCAGGCCCTAAAAGAGGATTAGAGTAACAAGAGTAGTAGTCACCAGAAGTAGAGCTAACCAGATTGAAATAATGAGAGGGTATGGCAACCGCCATCAGGACTAGGCACCGTGCAGCTTTGTACGGGGCAATGCCAACTGATCAAAAATGAAAGGTGGGGAGCTAGGTGATAAATGATTCAGAATCTGGGGAGGGGTAGTTCTAGTGGGTTGGGCCTATAGGTTATGTAATGGGTATGGTATGACTCTAGGCGTTCGGGTTAGGTATTGGCCTTCGGGTCATGTCGGGCCTTGTGCCTTGGGCCAATGGGTCATGTGCGGGTTCCCCTTCAAACCATAAAATGGGGATTATCTATAATAAAAATAAAAAAAGAATGCCTTCGGGCCATTCGAGAAAGACCATGATAGTTTTTCCAAGATGAGTATTGAAAGATGCCCAATATTTATGGATTTACATAAGATGGATCTTGAAATCATGAGGAAATGGAATAAATCATATCTTTCTCAAATGAATGCTCAACCATCCATCCATGTGAGGATTAAAGAGGTATATAAGGAGGATGTGGAGCTATAGAAAAAATTGAGAAATGTTCTTGAGTTCAACCATGATTTTGATATAATGATAAAGTTCAGGAACACAGTATGTGTCTCATCAATACCGAATATTAAGAAGGGGTTGTTGGATGAAGCTCATAGTTCATCATTATTTATTCATATTAGAAGTATGAATATGTATAGAGATTTTGAAGAGTATTTATGGTGGGAAAATAAGAAAAGGTATATTTTAGAGTACTTTTATCGATGCTAGGTATTCCCTAAAGTTAAGGTTGAGAGATAAAAATTTAAGGGGGTGTTATAACTATTACTCAAAACAGAATGGAAATAGGAAAACTGTAACAACTTAGGTATTTATTGAATAATAATTTTTTATTTCTATTAATACTTATGAATAAGATATTAATTTTGAGTTAAAGGGGATGATTTTTCTGATAGCGTACTCGACATGTAACAATGGGCTTCTTTGAAATCTTACATTTCACACAATATTGAGTTATACTGAAAAATAATACAATAATATTATTATTATTTTAAATGGTATTTAACGCATAGCCGTTGAAATGGAGGTAATGAATAGTATCAACTGAATTTTAAAATATGGTTTACACATGTTTAAATGATGATTTATTGATTACCAAATTTTTTAGAAATGGAAATAAAAACTAATTGAATATAATGTATGTGTTTTTATGAAAACCTATTTAAAAGAGAATAATTGGGTTTTCATATCACTTCTTATGGATTTTTATTTAATGAAAAATATATGATATATATTCAATGTAATTTTTTAAATTAATCTTAGTTTTTTCTATATAGGATATAATAATAAATTCATTTTTTTGGATAAAAGAAGTATTTTTCTAAAAATGCAGTTTTACCGCCTTTTGATGGAGAACCATTTTTTAAATCTAGTTTTTTTACTTTTATTTGATCCATATAAAAAAATAAAATTCTTATTTAGAATTGGAACATAAAAATTTACTTTGGGTAAGTTTTTGGTATTTTTCTGATAAATTACATTTTTAAATGAATAGTGAAAAATACTGCATTTTAAGTCAAAACTGTCTTTTCATCTGATTTATTTTTACAGTTAGATTATGTTTTTAATTGGTTTTAAAGTGTAATTAGATTATGTTTTTATGATTTAATCCAATTTTGGTCATTTTAAGTAATTTCATTTTTTAATTAGACATAAACACATGTCAATCTTTTGATAGTTATTATTTCTTAAAAATATGTGTTTTGGTTTTGACAACGAGAATTAATTTTAAATTAATTTATACAAATTCTATGTTTTGAATTTAGAAAAATGGATTCCGTATTTGTAATAAAGAGGTAAAAATTGTGTAAATAGATAACTTTTATTTTTAGACATTATGAATAGTAACTTCAGTAAATATTTTATTTACCACGGTTAAATGGTAAAACTGGTAAATGAGGGTAAAAAATAATATTATAATAATATTAAATTACCATAACACATGTCACAGTCCTATTAAATGAGATATATATGACCATGATAATCCTTGGGTCTATTTTTTGACCCCATGGAGCCACTTGTAAGGGAAAATGACATTTTATAAAAATTAATTTAAAGCTAAGGAAAATGTAACATAAGCATACATCTTTTAATAAAATAATTTTTATATGAGGTTATATAAGTGATATTTTAGATTATAAATAGTCATTATAAATAAAAAAATATTTTATACATCATGGTATTTTATTTATAAATTTTTGATATTAAATAAATAAATTTATTTATGACACAATGATGATGTAGTGATTTGTTCATTAATAAAGCATTCAAATAAATAATATTATAAATGTTAAAATAAATGTAATTTGGTTATTTTGATACCATCCAAGAATTTTATGAATGATATTTACATTTTATATTTATATTAATTATTTTTTTAATCAATAAAATTTTTATGGATTTTTAAAAATGTCATGATATGAATAGTGTCAAAATTGACATAATTCATATTTTAAAATATAAAATATTTTATTAAATATTTTAAAATTAAAAAAAATATAATATTCATAGAAATAGTTATAATAAGTCTAAAATTTTATTATTGAATCCTTATTTGGATATTTTTCATGTTTTGGTAACTATTTTGATTCTCAAAGTGTTAAATTCTTGATAAAACAATAAGAGTAAAAAATGGTTAAATAAAAAAGATAAGTATTAAAAAATATATAAACCTATATAATTATTATTGGATTATTTTATTTCGACTTATATTCATATTATATTCGGATTTAATGATTTTTGGACCGTTTTAACTCAAAAATAATTTTATAATAAAATAATACTTTCGAACTTTCCTAAAGAACCCCTCATTCCTCTTATAAACGGACATCACCTCTAACCCTTACTCACACCTCTCAAGCCACCTTGAATCATCCAACCTCTGCCCAAATAAGCTCCCAAAACCCCTATATTCCTCATATAATCCTTACTTTGGGAATAAGGCAATTAAATAAGGCCTTTTAGATTAAATAAAAAGGAGTTACCCGATTTGAGGTAATGTCTTCTCTTAAGATTCTTTCATTTATTTTCCTTCTACAACCTCCTAAACTCTATTTATTAAATTATTTTATAAAAAAACTATTATCATAAATATACTAGGATGTTTTTATGAAAATTATTTGAACTAAACATGCACACACCTCCATCAAATGGATTTTGAACATACTGTTTCTGTGGACGGCGAACTACTGCCTTATGAAACGATGATTGTTCAATATTCTCCTACCACCTCTCATTCATGCTTTTCATGTCGTATAAATACAATAATTTCATTTTGCGAAATGCGGACTACCGCCCCCTCAAAGTGATATTACTCGTTCATGATATACATGAAATGTATAATGGAAGGAATTAATAAAATTATGTAACATATATAACATATAGACTATAATATTGTTATAATATACCTATGTATCATTTAGTTTTCATTCCATTAAATATGAAAAAGAAATGAAAGTAGCGTTCATGCGTACGTACACCTTACCATCTCCATGAACGATACATTTAATTTCTTATATCCAAACACTATGGACTATTATAAATACATATATACTGGATATATATGATATCTAAATCATGAATATCATTCTAGAGATAATTTATTTTTTACCACATGGACAATTTATAATTATAACAAATTCATTTTTGAATCAAGTTCCGAACATTGACAAAATGTACGATATGAACTCAAATAATTAACTAATTGTTATTGAAAGATAATAAGTAATATAAAAGGAATAATAAAATTTAAAAAGGTTCTGAATAAATTATAAATTAACTTAATTTTATTATTCAGAAAATTAAAGAACAAACAAGTCAAGTCGGACATGAGGTAAGAGAACTTCTTAACCCAATTTTCATTCTTTGGGTTAATTTTCAACTTCTTGATTATGTCGTGCTATGACTATGTGAGAAATAAATTTTGATATCCTATATTATATTTATACTTTATTTAAGTGTAATTATAGTTAATACATATAATCGATCTATTTTATTTACAAAATTATCTTTTTAAGTGACTTCGTCTCAATCTCCTTTCATTGAGGCATATTTTGATAATATACACCTCCTTATTTTATACGATGTATAATAAAACCCTTTGAATTTTAATTTCATTCAAAGGGGATATTTTTTTCTACGAATCATTTTACTAAACAAAAAAAGGAATGTTTTTAATGTATTCTTTGACAACAACCTCTCTGCCACCGTAATCATTATTTGGCTTCCTCTATAAGCCTTAATGTTTTTAAAAGGAAAAGAAATACCTTATTCCATTTTGGGGTGTTTTGGTATTGAAAATGGATTTTGTAATGGATTGAGCATTTCAATATCTTGAAATGATATATTTTTATTTCAAATTAAATGTTATTACTGAAATGTTGATATTTGTAATATTTTATGTGTTGTGATTATGTACTGGTACTTGGACATTTGACTGGTGGTTACGTGATAAACCAAATGACGGGTGGTTTCATGATAAAACAAGTACAAGTGGTTAAATTATAACCTTTAATGAATTGGGTATGGAAGTCGGCCATATGGCTATTCTATTTAGTGATATGTGTGAAAGTCGACCGTATGGTTATTCCATTTAAGTTTGTTTATGTCCCAAGTTACCTTTATATGCTATAAATTGTTTTCTATGAGCTTTATGGTAATATTTTGATTACAAAAAGGGTAATCAATGAGATTATATTCAGTGAAGTGTTTGTGATACTTCTTTAAGGTGAAAAGTATTAATTTATGATCAATTATTCATGTTTACATGTTTTTTTGAAAAACTAACAGTTTTCCTTCTTTATATATCCCCTACAGATATTTTTATGCTCTTCCCAAGTTTTTAAATGTTTTTCATAGGACTTAAATATGAATAGGGTCAAGGATGGGATCAAGGAAAATTCATGCTATGGAACTGGACATGTTTCTTTTTTTAATAATTTTTGTCTTATGAAAAAAGTGGTTAGTGAGTAGAAGTGTCTACTTATAATATTAAAGCTATTATGTATAAATTATGACCTAATTATCTAAATCTATAAACCTAAAAATATTCTTAATGTGAATGATTAACTTAATTCAAGATTATATAATATTTAAGGTTGGGGCCTTATAGTTGGTATCAGAGGCCAGTTTAGATAACTTTAGAGGTTAGGGTGTTATTTAAGCATAAGTGACATAACCATAATGGTTAGCATATTAGAAAGAGTCATAGTTATTTTAGATAAATTGAATCAGTTTAAGATATCATGAATAAGTATATCTTGGTTTTTAACCTCCTCATAAGATATTATATGATGATTTTACTGATATACTCACATTGACCTTTTTGGTTTTAGTAAATGGTTGGATCTAACAGGCACCAAAGTAACAATGGATGTGAAGAAAACTGTGACGGTTTTCTGAATAAGAAACTGAATGAAATGAAAGCTAAAATGAGAACTCTTTTGGTTATTCTCAACCAACTATATAGAGTTATTATTGACCACATGAACATTGGTGATTTTTATAAGGCATCGTATATGCAAGAAACAAATCCCTACGGAAGTTAAGGTAATAATCATAAAGGTATATATATTCAAAAACCTATGTGTCAAGGATGTGGAAATAAACACCTATAAAAATGCTTCAAATAGATAAGAAGATGATATATATGTGGTAATGAAGGTAATAAAGCAAGAACCTTCCATGGAAAAAGGAAGCGTCCAGTTGACTCCAGGAAAGGGAAATAAGTTCTTTACAATGGATCAATTAAATGTTTAAAATGTGGTGTGCATGGTCATTACATACATAGATTTATTACGAAGAAGGTTTGGGAATGGGATCAGTAGGACCATAAAAATATATGTTTACCAATACCTAATTCCATTCCAATTTAGGATGAGGAAACTGACAATAACCAATAAAAGGTATGGATTATTTCTTAGCTGATGTTTTGACATGATTGAATCTTAGGATATGATTCATGATTTTGTTTGTAGAAAATAAGTATTATGGAATACATTGAAAAAAATGGTTAATGGATCTTGAAGAATTTTGAATGAGTAATAAGTATATATAATTGATTCAAGAGTTATGGTAGATTTTAGGATGATGAAATGCTTAAAAGTATTAAGTCTCTTTTGATGATGGGATTACTTTGGAAGAATTTTTCTAGTATGTGTAACCTTGAAGTTTGATGTGTGAAAATTTTATTCAATAAAGAATTATCTTTTCTTGTGTGGACATAATGTATAACCTTAGGGGTTCATGTGATCTTTTGTTTTTAAGGCAATTATGGGTTATTAGTTTTTGGGATGAAAAATGTGAGGTATGAAATAACCTTTGAGGTTAAAACATGTTATGTATATTTTTAAGGATTTTATCTTTTTTTATAATGTTATAGGAATTATATGGTTTTATAAAAAAGACAACCCATAGGATGGGTGACAACCCGTCGTGTCTGGCAAGGCCATGAGAATCGAACCCACAACCGAAGGGCGACAAGGGCGCATCGTCTACCATTGGCCTACGTGAAGTCGCTGGTTAGTATGACTTATTCATTTTAGTTAAATGATTTTATTGATCAAGAATAAGTTGATTTGGGATCTTATGTTTTATAAAATGGATATACTTAGTTTAGGAAAATGATTTGGTGATTAATTGATAAATGTTATTTTGGAATACATTTTCTCTTTTTAGAACACTATATTCCCAAGGGAAATTGAATACTTTGGGGTTTCAATTGAGAAGTAATGGTGGAATTTTATTTTTGAATATTCTATGTTTTTATTGTGGAAATATAGATATTTGGGTTATTTATGGAAATTATTAACCTATCATAGAGAATATTTGATTAGTTTAATTACTTTTTAGTATGATACTTTAAGAGTAGCTGATGTTATTTGGAGATAAATGTTAAGATTTTTGTGGAAGACTATGGGATCAAATACTTCTGAATTTTGGTTTTCAAACTTATTTTTGATTATTTTGAATAATTTTAAGGAAAATTGTGTATTGAATGATATTTGATGAGCTTTGGGTTTTTTTTGTTTAGTTTTGGAGATTAAGAGTAGTATTTATTTTTATAAAAGATTATCCTTTTGGGGGATTATCTGATCTTGTACTAACCATTTTGTTTTTGGTTAATGTCTTAAGATAAGGGAAATATATAGTTAATATTTTGTGTATTATGTGATTATATAGAAGTTTATTCTTCCCCTTCAGGTATGACCAAGTCATCTTGAGTACTCATTGTTTGGAGAAAAGAGGAGTTTTTGGTAGAAACTTATTAAAGAATGAAAATCTACTTGAAAAGTAAGTATATTTCCTTATGTTCTTAGATAGTCTCATAAATAAATTCTCTAAATTTATGAGAGGAAACCAAAAAAAACATTTTCCATTTAAATTTCCTACTGGGGAATCAAAGACCGTTTAACCTATCACAAGTTTGTGGTTTTCTAGTGGTTAACTTTCTCCTAATCATGTTTTCTATCACTCTGAATCAGAACTTCATGGTTAGTTTTCTCTTACATATCCATGTTTTCATAGAATCCAAGTATTTTTTATCTCTTATAACCTGTATACTTCTCTTTTTTTCTTTTAAAGTGATAGTTTTATTGACTCTTTTTCCATTTTTGGAATTTCAATGAAGTTTCCCAGCCCAATTTTTAAAATTGTGAGGATGCAATTTCCAAAAGGTGGGAAGGATGTAACGACCCAAATATTTATAGAAAAATAATTTTTGATTTATATTAATATTTATTAATAATATATTAATTTTAATTTAAAGGGTATTCTTTTTCTGATAGCATACTCGACACGTAACAACATGCTTCTTTGAAATCTTAAATTGCACAAAACATTGAGTTATACTGAAAAATAATACAATAATATTGTTATTATTTTAAATTTTATTTGACGCCTAGATATTGGAATGGAGGTAATGAATAATATAAAATGAATTTTGAATTATGTTTTACACATTATTAAATGATGATTCATCAATTACCAAATTTATTAGAAATGGAAATAAAAACCAATTGAATATAATGTATGTGTTTTTTATGGAAACCTATTTAAAAGAGAATAATTGTGTTTTTATATCACTCTTTATGGATTTTTATTTAATGAAAAATATATGATATATATTTAATGTAATTTTTTAAATTCATATTATATGTTTTCTATATAGGGTATAAGAATAAATTAATTTTTTGGAATAAAAGAAATATTTTTCTAAAAATGGAGTTTTACCGCCTTTTGATGGAGAACCCTTATTAAATATAGTTTTGTCACTTTTATATGTTTCATATGAAAAAAAAATTATTTATAATTGGAACATAAAAATTTACTTTGGTTAAAGTTTTGGTATTTTTCTAAAAAAGTTCATTTTTTAATGAATAGTGAGAAATACTGCATTTTAAGTCAAAACTGTCTTTTTTATCTGATTTATTTTTATGGTTAGATTATCTTTTTAATTAGTTTTAAAGTAAAATTAGATAATTTTTTTACCATTTAATACAACTTTGGAAATTTTAATTAATTTCACTTTTTAATTAGATATTAACACATGTCAATATTTTGATAGTTATTATTTCTTAAAAACACGTTTTTTGGTTTTGATAATGGGAATTAATTTTAAATTAATTTTTGAAAATTATGTATTTTGAATTTGGAAAAATGGATTCCATATTTTGAATCATGAGGTTCAAATTATGTAAATAGGCAACTTTTATTTTTAGACATTATGAATAGTAACTTCAGTAAATATTTTATTTACCATGGTTAAAGGGTGAATCTAGTAAATAATGGTAAAAAAATATTATAATAATATTAAATTACCCTAACATATGTCCTAATCCAATTTGATGATATATATCTGACCATGGTCATCCTTGGTTCTATTTTTGGACCACGTGGAGCCACTTGTAAGTGAAAATGACATTTTATAAAAATTAATTTAAAGTTAAAGAAAATAAAACATAAAAATATATATTTTAGTAAAACAATTTTTATATGGGGTTATATAAGTGATATTTTAGATTATAAATATTCATTATAAATCTAAAAAAATTTACTACATAATGGTATTTTATTTATAAATTTTAGATATTAAATAAATAAATTTATTTATGACACAATGATGATGTAGTGATTTCTTCATTAATAAAGGATTCAAATAAATGATATTATAAATGTTAAAATAAATGTAATTTGGTTATTTTGATGTCATAAATGAATTTTATGGATGATAGTTACATTTTATATTTTTATTAATGAAGTTTTTTAGAATCAATAAAGTTGTTATGGATTTTTCAAAAAGTCATGATATGAATAGTGTCAACATTGACATAATTCATATTTTAAAATATAAAATATTTTATTAAATATTATAAAATTAAAAAAATTATAAGATTCATCCAAATAGTTATCATAAGTCTAAAATGTTATTATTAACTCTTTATTTGGTTATTTGTCATGTTTTGGTAACTATTTTGATTCTCAAAGTGTTAAATGCTTGATAAAACGGTAAGAGTAAAAAAGGGTTAAATAAAAAAGATAAGGATTAAAAAATATCCAAAACCTATATAATTATTATTATATGATTTTATTTAGATTTTTATTTATCTTATATTTGGATTTAATTAGTTTTTGACCTTTTGAAACCGAAAATAAGTTTATAATAAAATAATACTTTCAAACTTTCGTAAAGAGCCCCTCCTCCCTCTTATAAAAGGGAATCACCTATAACCCTTACTCACACCTCTCAAGCCCCCTTGGATCTTCCAAAATCTAGCCAAATAAGATCCCAAAATCCCTCTATTCCTCCTAGAATACTTAATTTGGTCAGAAGGAAATTAAAGAAGGCCTTTTGGCTTAAATCAAACGGAGTTACCAGATTTGAGGTAATGTCTTCTCTCAAGATTCTTTCATTTATTTTCCTTCTCCAACCCCCTAAACTCTCTTTATTAAATTAATTTATAACAAAAAAATTATCATAAATATACTAGGATGTTGTTATGATTAGTATTAGAACTACACTTACACACACCTCCATCAAATGGATTTAGAACATACTATTTCTGTGAATGGTGAACTACTGCCTCACGAAATAATGATTGTTCAATCTTCTCCTACCACCTCTCATGGTGGAAATTATGATGGAACTATAATTATACATCATTTTTATTTTATCTCTATCCTTATGTAATTATCATTTATAAAATACCTTCATGCTTTTCATGTTTTATAAATATGATAATTTCATTTGAGTAAGTGCAGACTACCACCACCTCAAAGTGATATTACTCATTCATGCTATACATGGAACGTATAAAGGATGGAATTAATGAACTTATGTACCATATATAACATATAAATTATACTGTAATTATAATATACCTATGTATAATTTATTTTTCATTCCTTTAAATATGAAAAATAAATAAAAGTAGTGCTCATACGTACATACGACTTACCGTCTCCATGAACGGTGCATTTCATTTCTTATATCCAAATGCTATGGACTATTATAAATACATATATAATGGATATATATTATATATATGATATATAAATCATGAATATAATTCTGTAGATAATGGAATTTTGACCACATGGATAATTTATAATTATAACAAGTTCATTTTTGACTCAAGTTCCAAACATCGACAAAATGTACGATATAAACTCAAATAATTAAATAATTTTTATTGCAAGGTAATAAGTAATATAAAAAGAATAATAAAATTTAAAAAGGTTCTGAATATATTATAAATTAACTTTTGTTTATTATTCATGAAATTAAAGAATGAACGATTCAAGTCGGACATGAGGTAAGGGAACTCTTAACCCAATTTTCATTCTTTGGGTTAATTTTCTACTTCTTGATTATGTCATTCTATGAATATGTGAGAAATGAATTTTTATATCCTATATTATATTTATACTTGATTTAATTTTACTTATAGTTAATACACATAATCGATCTATTTTATTTACAAAATTATCTTTTTAAGGGACTTCATCTCAATCTCCTTTCATTGAAGCATATTTTAATAATTTACACCTCCTTCTTTTATACAGTGTATAATAAAGACCTTTGAATTTTAATTTAATTCAAAGGGAATATGTTTTATAAAAATCATTTTACTAAATGAAAAAAGGAATGTTTTTAACATATGTGGTGACAACGACCTCTCTGCCACTGTAATCTTTATTTTTCTTCCTCTATAAGCCTTAATGTTTTTAAAAGGAAAAAAACTCCCTTATTCCCTTTTTGGGTGTTTTGGTATTGAAAACGGTTTTTGAAATGGATTGAGTATTTCAATATCTTGAAATGATATCTTTTTATTTCAAATTAAATTTTATTACAGAAATGTTGATATTTTCAATATTTTATGTGTTATGATTATGTACTAGTACTTAGACATTTGACGGGTGGTTACGTGGTAAACCAAATGACGGCTGGTTCTGTTATAAACCAAGTACGGGTGGTTAAGTTATAATCACTAATTCATTGGGTATGGAATTTGGTCGTATGGCTATTCCATTTAGTGATATGTGTAGAAGTCGACCGTATAGTTATTCCATTTAAGTATGTTTATGTCCCAAGTTACCTTTATATGTTATAAGTTGTTTTATATGAGATTTATGGTAATATTTTGGTTACAAAAAGGGTAAGTAGTGAGCTTATATTTAGTGAAGTGTTTTTGATACTTCTTTAAGGTGAAAAGTATTACTTGATAATGTATTAATGGTTTACATGTTGTTTTGAAAAAATAATAGTTTTCCTTCTTTATTTATCCCTTACTGATCTTTTTATTCTCATCCCAAGTTTTGAAATGTTTTTCACAGGACTTAATGATTAATATAGTCAAGGATGAGATCAAGGAAAAGTCATGTTGTCTAAAACATGGAACTGGACATGTTTCTATTTTTAAGAGTTTTTTCCTTATAAAAAATGGAAAGTGAGTAGAAGTGTCTACTATTAATATTCAAGTTGTTATGTATAAGTTATGACCTAATTCTATAAATCTATAAACCTAAAAATATCATCAATGTGAATTATTAACATAATTTAAGATTATGTAATGTTTAAGGATGGGGCCTTACAAAAACACTACCATGGATTTCATCATAAGACTTATCAAGACAGGGTATAATGTTATTTGGGTTTTAGTCGATCGCCTTAAAAATTAAACAAATTTCACTTATATCAAATAAGATTTCTCTCTTGATCAGCTTTCTAGGATATACATTAAGGAATTGGTAAACATGCATGATGTGCCACATTATATTGTATTTGGTTAGGATTTGAGGTTTACCTAAAAGTTTTAGAGAAGTCTTCAACGATCTATGGATATAGAGTTGAGTTTTAGTACTGTATATCACCGATGACCTCCTTTTCAGATAGATTTCTTGGTGTCTAGGTTTTCCCTCCTTTCCTTCATCTTCCTTCCTCTCGCGGCCCTCTTTCTCTCTATCTCTATTTCATTCCTTCTCGGTGGCCAGTTTTTCTACCTTCTCTTCTTCATTGTCATCTACGACACTCTATATTTCCCCTTATTTTCAATATCTATTAGCAGTTTAGGTTTTATACCTCCTCTCTCCCCTTCCTCTCACAACAATCCCTCCCTTCCACTTTGTCACTTTCAATTGATTCTTCTTCTCCCCCTTACCCGCCTCTTTATTCTCTTCCATGTTTCTCAATATTGAGTTTCCTTCTTGGATGGAACAAGCTATTTTGTGACCTGGGTTTGCTTCTTTTCACCTCCTTCTTCCTTCCATCTTCAATTCTCCTGGTACTCCCCTTTGATGCCAGATCTTACAACATTCTCAGTTTTTCTCTTTCACTTTTTATCATGTTGGTCTCTATTTCGCCAGTGATTGATTGTGATGATGCTTTATGGAGGGGATGATGGAGCTCGCTCAGTCGTGGCTTACTGTGGAGGTCCCATTCACTCTTTCGATGGTCTGGCTTTCAGGTCCTTTTCTGCCTCCCAGGTCGGCCGGGTGCAATGGATTCTAGGAGGTTTTGGGATTTGTTTGCTGGAGTGATGGGGTGTTACAAGAGGAATGTCGTGTGGTACCATTTTCCCATTCCAAAGTTGGCGACAGATGTTCTGGATCCTGTTTTGGCAATGACATGAATTTTTTTCTGTTATATGTGTTGACGATGATGGTGGTTATCAGTGGTGTGATGGTGTTCCTCCAACATCAATGGTTGGTGGTTCTATATGATGCTAGAAATAGCATGTTTTATGCTGCTATTGTGTGTTGGTGATGTGGGTTTTTCTTCGATTGACATCCAGTGGATTCTCACAAGTGAGGTACTATGTTTTGTTGTCAATGTGCATGGCTCAAGGTGTCATGCAGTTTGAGATCTCATAGCCCAAGGTGGTTTTGTGGTGCATGAATCAATGTGTATTTTACTGTTTTAATTAGAATTTTGGTTAGGGGGGAAGTTTGTTGATTTTTGATTGTTTTATTTTGAATTTGGTTTTGGGTGATTTTTTTTATTTTGGAAATATTTGGTTACCACTAATCCTTAAAGTGTATTTTATAAAATACTAAAAAAATAGATTTGGAGGAGTACTATATATCACCCTTAGACAAATGGTCAGTTTGAGAGCGACATTTAAAATCTATAATACAAGTTGATAGATTTCTCTATGGATTTAAAAGGATGTTGGGATAAACACCTTTCTTTGGTGGAATTTTCCTACAATAATAGATTTAACACATGAAATCATATTGATCCTTATGAAAATCTCTATGGTAGGAGGTGTTGAAATATAATTTTATGAGTTAAAGATAGAGAAATAAAGTTATTGGGATCAGGGCTATCTGAGGAAATAGTAGAGAATGTTATATCCATTCAGTAGTACATCAGGGAATCTCATAGTCAATTGAAAATTTATGCTCACAATCATCTATGAGATATAGAGTTCAAATTTTGTGAAAAGGTTTTATTATTAATAACTCATTGGAAGAAGGTCGTGATATTTGAAAAGAAGGTC
This sequence comes from Viscum album, assembly GCA_963277665.1. Classification (NCBI taxonomy): domain Eukaryota; kingdom Viridiplantae; phylum Streptophyta; class Magnoliopsida; order Santalales; family Viscaceae; genus Viscum; species Viscum album. The sequence goes on from CAUJRU010000002.1 coordinate 11,830,859, forward strand.
AGTTTGATCCCTAGATATATCATTCTCTAAAAAATTATTAATCGTATCATTACAATTTATTATCTTTTAATGCTTCCATCGAGTCTCTCTCACATTCATGATGTTTCCATGTATCTCTCTTGAGTAAGTACATTCTTGATCCTCGACATGTGATAAAATCAAAGGTTATATCACTAGAGCATGATATCTCTTTGAGGAATAACTGGTGGAGATTCTAGATCAAAGTGAGAAAGTGCTACAAAACTAGCCACTCACCTGGTCAAAGTTTTGTGGTGAAACTATAGATTTGAGGAATATATGCGGGAACTTGAGGATGTGATGTGGAAGAAGTATCCTCAGTTATTTGTATCTAAGTGATGGAATTTTGAGTGAAAATTTCTTTTAATGGGGTAGAATTTAACACCCCTGGATTTTATATATATTCTTTTATTTTAAGTAAACATGAAGTATTTTATGGATTATATTACATGAAACCTTGATTAAAAATAAACTATGATATAGTATAAGATTATAACCTATCCATTCAATTGGTGGTATAAATAAAAATTGTAACAATCTCAACCCCAATAGCCCAGAGTTTGTGGTTATTTTATTACAATGTCATAGATATAATAGATTACATCACAAAGGATTAATTATTTTATTAGTCTTGAAGAGCTAGATACATACATGGATCCCTTATTAAATTATTAATTAAACATATAACATAACAAAGGAAAATAAAATGCTTCCTTGAGAGTTATTCAAATATTTCATCTTTATAAAATGGGGAAGGAAAAAAAATAAAATGGTGAGCTCAAATACTCATTAAGGGTTACATATAGAAGAAACATGAATCAATAATAATTTAAGAATAAAAAATAAGCCATAATCAGTATGGAAATTAAAATAACTCCATTTAATCAATAAATTTAGTATGAAAATTCATCCATAGATTTTGTCAAAGTAAAAATTTCATGGATGGTAATAAATGAATATTGAATGAAGGAAATTATTATTTTTTAGATTTAATGTATCTGGAACATGAACCAAAATATTCAATACCATTATAAATATGGTTTAAGAATATGGGTAGAAACCCATTTGATTCTTCTTAGAAACAAACATGAAGGGTTTGTCTCTAATAGTTTTGTCTCATGAGACCTGTTGATGCATCAAGGGGATATCTATAACTGAACCACACCCGTGCCTACATTTTCAAAGAATTATTCATACATAGAATAATATAATTAATTCATGAACAAATTTCCTTAACAAAATATCTGTATTGAGTAAAGGATATGGATTTATCAATATATCACTATTTAAAATAACATTCAAGGTAAACACCGTATGTAAAAATGGTATATAGACCAGATAATAATCATATCCATGATACAATAAATATGGATATTTCAGAGAAATGTAATTTCAAATGAAAAATTAACTCAAAGTGGTAGTAGATACACCACATAAAAATTATTTGGTGCACAATACCAAGTAAGTCTTAGTGAAATGGAAATGGAGATGAATTCCCTTACCACATGTAATCAATCGAACCGCATGCCTCATAAAATTAATAATAATCAAATGAAACCTTGAATACCATGAAGATAAATTTATTAATGATGTGATATATCAAAAGGTAAGTATACATATACCAAACACATGAAATAAGTGGTGGATAAGGCATATCTCACAAAAATAAAAGTGAAATGACAAACCCCTTACCTTTTGTCTGAAAGTGTTCTTCACTTGTACTTATTGTCCTATATAATAAAATTATATTCATTAATTACTTAATTTAGAAAATATTAAAAATATATTTTATTTATTATGATTTTATTAAGTTCTTTTATGGCCATTCCAATGAGTTATAATGTTTAATTTCATTGTTCTGAGGGCGTCTGTTTCATGGTTGGTTCCCATGTGTATAATTATGAGAGTTCTTGTCAAATGGAAGAAAAACACCATAAGTAAAATAGAATGATTTTAATATAATTAAATGATTTTAAATGGTCCCAATATATCATTTGGTTATATTTTATGATGATGATTCATTAGATAAAACATTAATGAACAATGATTAGTTTATTTTGGTGGTTTTTTCGACCATCATGAACTAGTATCATTTTATTTAATATTATGTTTATAAACTGGTTCTAAAACATTAAATAAGTTTTAATAGACATATTATACACTTTTTTAACCATAAAAATGTTTTTATGGCTATCCTTTAAGGTGATAATGAAAAATTAAAACTCATCATCCATGAAGGTGATGAATCGACACCTCACAAACGATGTTTTCATTTTTAGAATATAAATGAGAGGAGAAGATATTCAATGATGAATATTAAATTAAAGTAATAAAATTATATTATATATATAATACTGTATTTACCATTAAACTTTGGATATAGGAGGTTAGGATAGGATAAAAAAACAAAAGAAAATAAATTAAAAGAGAAAGAAGCTGCACTTTACCTCTCGAATATCGTCTCCCTGAGAACCTACTTAAGACACTTGAATTTTGTATTTTGGTAAATCAATCAGGTAATAGACATGGATAATAGGCTTATTAAGGTATTTTGGTAGAATTTAGAGAATATTCAAGGCTTATAAGGTATGATAAGAAGGGGTGGTGAGAGGTGGTTTTTATAGTCTAAGGAGAGGGGCGTTTTTTGATTATTTTATTCATTTGTTTATGATTTTGGCTCAAGAATATCAATAGTGTTGATTCTTGAAACTAAGTATAGTAAATAGTTCATGTGAGTTATAACTAATGGTTTATAACATCCTCTATGACTCAAAAATATATGTATTTGGATTAAAATGTTAAATATCACAAATTATTTGGATTAAAAATTCAACTATTTCAGAAAAATATCAAAAAATCACCCTAACCATTTTTTGATTTGTAGATTTCAAAAATGGACTCCATTTTATTAAAATAATTATATAAATATGAGAAATTTATTTTTAATTAAAATCATTATTTATTCAAAAAATACTGATTTTAATATTATAACCGATTTTACGACACTTTGAAGAAATAATTATAGACTCATAAAATTATATTATAATTATAATACCCCAAAATATTGATTTATGAATATATTTTAGGATAATAAATTTTATTTTTAATTATTATATTAATTATAAAATTGTAAATAAACGTATATCTTTCACAAAAATACCAACACTTAATTTATCATTTTTAAAGCATTTATTTACTTATTACATGATATAAATATATCATATTTTTCAATTATGAGATACCTAAAATTTATTTATACTTTCATAGGTGCGGTTATTATTCTAATGAACACATTACTATTCCTAAAGGTCACATTACTAATCCAATGATCATGTTAATATTTAATAGTGTATCATGGTTTGTTTGTTAAATGTAAACTATAAAATAAATTGACATTTAAGAAGATACATACTGTAAAATCTTGGGGTGTTATATTATTCCCTACTTTGAAATTTTCATCCTCGAAAATTTTCATGAATACTACCTTCTAAATAGATGAGGGCGGTTCTTCTTCAAAACATCCACACTTTCCCACATTGCTTCTTCCATTTTATGATTTCTCTAAAGAACTTTTTCCAGTCGAGTCATATGATTTCTCAATACTTACTCTCTAGTGTTAAGAATATTGATAGGATCTTCACTATAATACAAATTAGGTTCTTGTTCTATTTATTCATAGGTGAGTACATGCATTGGGTCTGGCATGTACTTATTTAACAATGATATGTGGAACACATCATGAACTTTGGAGTGAATTTGTGGGATTTCTAATCAGTAAGCTACAGATCCAATTCTTTCTAGAATTTCAAATGGTTCTATGTACATACGGATCAGTTTCCCTTTATTACCAAACCTTATAAAACCCTTCCATGGAGATAATTTCATAAAGACATTATCACCCACTTGAAATTCCAAATACTTTCTTTGATTGTTACCATAACACTTTTTCTAACTTTGAGCTACTTTAATATGAGCATGGATAATATTTACCTTTATCGTTTTCTACTAAATAAGTTCTAGGACTATAAGTTTTCTCTCACCAACTTTATCCCAAAAAGTTGGAGTATGAAATCTATTTCCATATAATGCTTCATATGGTGCCATTTGAAAACTTGAATGGAAACTATTATTATAGGAAAACTCTACCAAAGGTAAATACTGATCCCACATACCTTGAAAGTCCAGTGATCATTATGTTAACATGTCTTTAAATGTTCTAATAGTCCTGTCATACTATCTGTTGGTTTGAGGGTGATGAGAAGTACTAAAATTAAGCTCTGTATCCAATTCCTTCTAAAGACTCTTACATAATTTTGATTTAAAACATAGATCTCGATCAGAAACAATCGATAGTGGTTCACCATGAAGTCTTACAAATTCATTAATATAGAGTATTTATAGGCAACCAAGGGGTAAATATTATCTTCAATTCCACAAAAAATTCTTCAAATTATTTTTTCCATAAAAAGTTAACCCCTTTACATGCGATCTTGGATAATCGGTTAGGCAATTAGAAAAAATTATGAATTAAATGCCAATAGTAATCTACTAAACCAATAAAACTATGTACCTTAATTATGATCATTGGTGTAGGTCATTCTTGGACTACCTTTATCTTCATGGGATCAACTGAGATTCCATCCTTGGAGACAATATGGCCAAGAAAGGTAATTTCCTGAAGCCATAATTCACACTTACTAAATTTACCATATAACACTTTCCTCTTGAGAGTCTCAAGAATGATCTGTAAGTGATTCTCATGGTCTTCATAGGTTTAATAATATATTATAATATCATAAATGAATACCAAAAAAAATATTCAATATATTCCTTAAATATTATATTCATAATATCCATAAAAACTAAGGGTGTATTAGTCAATCCAAGTGGCATTACTATAAAATCATTATGTCTATACCTCATCTGAAAAGTTGTCTTTTAAATAACTTCCTTCTTTACTCGAAATTGATGATAACCATAATAAAGGTAAATCTTTGAAAATTATTGATCTTCATTAATTTGATCAAATAAATCATCAATTTATGGCATAGGATACTTTTTATTTATTATTATAGAATTGATTTCTCTATATTCAATGCACAGCCTCATGGATCCATCTTTATTCTTAATAAAGAGAACATGGGATCCCCATGGAGAAACACTAGGGAGAATAAATACCTTATTACTTAAATCCTTTATTTTTTTATTAATATCCACTAATTCCACAATGTCCATTCAATAAGGATTATTTTATATTGGTCTTTCATTGGGGATTAAATCAATGGTAAACTCAACTTCATGCTCTGGGAGGTGGCCAGGTAATTCCTCAGGAAATACATCAATGCATTCTTATAAAATAGGTACATCCTCAATTTGAATCTTACTTTATTCATCCCTATATGTTTTCTTCTATTTCACCCCAAGAATTTCATTTAGTAGAGCTACTGGGGGTGGATCTAGATAGGAGTCAGATAATGAAGTTTCTGCTCTAAAGATAAGAACTTCTACATCTTCCCCACAAATTGCAATTTCCTTCTTCTTACAATAAAATTTCACATAATATTTTAAATCTAGTACATGGAGAGGATTATATGAAATTAAACAATATGTATAAGGATATGGTTTTCAAATAAATAACATTCATATACCATAATGAGGACTTCCTGATACATATTTATTATAATGAGACTTGTAGGATTGAATATGTATAATGAGATACTCAAATATAATAGGGGGGGGGGTGAATTGTATTCTTGGAAAATTCCTTTGGAACCTTTAAAGTTGATATAAAAATTTCTTAAAGAAAGTTTCTTAACATTAAGGAAAGCTGTTTCTTATGGTTAGCTTTTAACTTTAAGAAAACTAAGTTTAAAAAAGTTAAGCAAACATTAAAAAAACCTCTTAAATAAACCTTAAGATAAAAACTTAAGAAAGGTTTTATTAAAATAAATATTCTACCTTAAAGCATATATAATCTTTAATAATGTCAGAGTAACAGAATTAAAAAGTATAAGAAAGTTATACTTTCTAAATTTAACAACATTAAAATATAGAGGAATTAAAACAAATTGAAATAGAAAACAAGTTACAATAAGATTCTTTTAACCCAAAGACAAGGGTATCCAACAAACTTGGATAAAGGTTACTTAATTTATACTTTCAAGAAAGTCTATCTTACCCAAACCTAGGTAATACCTCAATCTGAAGATCGGTATCTGTCTTGCTATCCCCACAAGTCCTCGATTTAGAAGGAAATCAGAACCTCTGCCTTCCAAACCCAGAATCCCTTGATCAACATGATCAAAGTCTGCACGAATCAAGTCTGAAGAAGTTGTTCAAGCCCAAACAATCTGTTCATGACATCCGCCCGAATCACTGAGAGTTGTAAGAGCCTCTCTCTCTAAAATCATTTGATTGCTTTTTCACATGCATCAAGTTTATAAACTCTCTTCATTGAAGTACTTTGATCATTCAAATGAACTTGAATTTATAGGCAAAAATTCCCAATGGTCGGCTCCACTCCAACGGTCATATTTTCCTTAAATTTCAGAGGGACATGGTGTAACACCCCGACCTCACTAGGCTAGAGCCGGTGCATTACTTGTTATATTGGAATTGTTAGAAGGAATAAAAATCCCAGTGGAACGATCAGTTCAGTAGTCTTGAAGAAACTAGATACATAGATGTAACTCAAATTACATTGGAAAAGGTTACAAAATACAATACATAACAAAAACTAAAAAACTGTATCCATAGGAACTCAATAAAAGATCTCTCTTCATCACCTGTTAAAGGTAGACAATGAAAGGGGTGAGCTCAAACACTCAGCAAGGGTTACAAATAGTGGAACCATGAGTACAATAATAAGTGAATCATAATTAATCTGACATAAACAATATGGCATAGTGAATAAATGAAAAGCTATTTCCATTAATATACTAAGAATGAAACTACATCCATAGGTTATTTCATAGTGAAAACCTCATGGATAATAATAATAATAGATAATGAATAAAAATAATTCTTATTAATTGGATGTAATGTATCTGGAACATGAAAACAAAATACCATAAAAACGGTTTAGTTCTGTGGGTAGAAACCCGTCTGTTTTTTGGAAACAAAATCGAAGGGTTTGTCGCCAACTAATTTGTCTCAGGAGACCTACCGATGCATCGAGGGGCTGTAGCAGGCCCCACCCGCCACTTCATGTTCAAATAATTCTTTATACATTGATTCAATACAAGAGAAAATGCCTTTTCAATATCCGTATAGAGTATATAATACAGATTCATCAATATTTCCATAGTTAAAATAACTTTCCAAATATACATCGTATGTAAAATGGTATGTGGTTTAGACAATAAAAATATCCATGATATGAGATTATGGATAGTTAATATAAATATAATTTCAAATGGAAAGTGATATCAAATGGGTAGTAGGTACACCACTTAGGGATTATTAGGTGCACAATACAAAGTTAGTCACAACAAAATGGTAGCTGAGACAAAGTCCCTTACCACAATGTAATTGGTCGAACCGTATGACCAGAACTTAATAACCATCAAATGAATAATTGAATAACATGAATATAAATAGAATAATTTTATTATATATCAAATGGAAGTACACATATACCAAATATAAGAAATAATTGGTGGACAATGGGAATCTCACAGAAATGAAAGTGAGATGAGAAACCCCTTACCTTATGCTCGAGTGTGTTCTTCATTTGTTTTGATGACCAGAATAATCAAATTTAGATTCATTAATTAATATGTCCAAAACCTCCTATACATGTAATTGATTTAGTATAACCTTATTAGGTTCATTCATGGACCTTTCTATGGGTTCAATTGGTTCAATTTTCTTGTTTTTGAAGCATTTTCTTCCTTTGTTTTCATGGTTCATTTACTTGTTTCCATGAATGGAAGTTCATTTGAAACATGGTTAAACATCCAGAATTGTTAATACATCTTATTAATGAAATTATGGAGATATAAATGATCTTATAATGATTTTGGGTTATATACCATGATGATGATTCATTAGTTAAAAGTTTATTACAAATATTCAGATTAACTTGGTCATTTGTTCATAATGAACTTGTTTTGTGTTATTATTTTATTTTATGAGTGTGTAAGAAGAATGTGAAGAATGAAACTCCGCTGTCCACAAAGGTTATAAATTGGAACCTCATGGACGTTGATTTCATTTATAAAAATAAAAAGGGAGGGAGTAAGAATATTGATGATGGTTCTTCCATTCACATGATATACTTACAGTATATAGATTATACTGGAGTTTCGATGGTCATTTGGATAGAGGATAGGAGAGAAAATAAAAGTGTTGAACTTGAAAATAAAAGAAAAGGTGATAGATCCATTATGAAAATTCGGCAGCCTAACAGTGTCGCTTTAAATTTCATAAAATGAAATGATGAGAGAAAAAGGGTATCTCATAATATTGAAATCAAAAGGACAGTAAGAAGAAAAAATAAACTCAAACCCCAACATATGAGAATAGAAAATCAAATAGATAACATAAAGGAAGTGTCGACTAAGAGAAAAGAATGAAGGATTCCCATACCTTGTAGAGTAACTCCTAAATCTTGAAGGATGAGACCTTGGGGGATTAAAGAAACCTTGGGAGGACTCCTAGGGAGGTAATACCACCAGATATTAGAGGATATTGATTTTGGAATGAAAGAAAACGAATGGGGTGAGTGGTTATTTATAGTAATTAAGAGAGAGTTTTTTATTAATTAAAAGGGACACCTCGATAATGGTTTTCACAAAACCATGGACTTACCTATGTTATTTGATAATGGTTTAAACCACTTGGGACACCTCATGTCATAAGATACTGTACACAAGTCGACCAGCCTTTAATTTTAATTATTATATCATTATGATGTCATTAAACTACTGAAAACACAAATCTGTATTTTTTTACTATTCAAGAAAAATTCAAGTATTTTAGAAAAGTCCGAAAAATTTACCCTAACCATTTTTCGATGTGTGGAATCAAGAAATGAACTCCATTTTTTGAAAATAATTTTCTATATATTTTTAATTTAATTTTTAAATAAAATCATACTTAATTCAAAAACTATTTATTTGAAAACTATAACTGCTTTTATATCACATTGAAAAATTAATCAAGATGCCATTTTCTTAAAGCCTTAAGAAAATAAAATAATAACACAATTTACTATTCATTAGGTTCATAATACTATTCATATTACTATTCATAAGGGTATGTTACTATTCAAAAAAAATCAAGTTGGTTCTATCAGGCTCCAAATGACTTACTGGTCACAACTCTAGATAACCATTTTTTGAAATTCAAAACATAGAAGTGGGAAATTTATGTTTAATGAATAGCATGCAACTTTCTCCTATAATGTTTTGTTCCAAAAAAGACTTAGTGCTTCATGAAATATAGGCTATCTAATGAATAGAAATTATTTAATAGTAACATACCATAAAATGTTTTGGGGTGTTATATTATTCCCTACTTCAGAAATTTCGTCCTTGAAATTTTATGTATAAAGACCACCAAAAAGATGTGGGTGGTTCTTCTTTATGAAATCCTCTGGTTCCCATGTTACTTCCTCCATATTTTGGTTTCTCCAAAGAAACTTTACCAGACGAGTTTTCTAATTTCTAAATACATGTTCCCTTGTGTCAAGGATCTTGATAGGATTTTCACAGTATGAAAAATCAGGTTCCAGTTCAATTTCTTCATATGTGAGTACATGCGTTGGGTCTGGTATGTATTTATTTAATAATGACACATGGAACACATCATGAAATCTAGAGAGATTGGGTGTCATCGCTAGACGCTAAGGTACAATTCCGATTCTTTCTAGAATTTCAAATGGTCCGATATACCTGGGGCTCAGTTTCCCTTTCTTACTGAACCTTAAGACACCCTTCCATGGAGATACTTTAAGAAAGACATGATCTCCCACTAGGAATTCCAAATCCATCCTCCGATTGTCAGCATAACTCTTCTTCCTACTTTGGGATGCTTTAACTTGTATTGTATTCACCTTCACTGTGGTCTCTTCAATAAGTTATGGGCCTATAAGTTTCCTCTCACCAACATCATCCCAACAAGTTGGAGTTTGACATCTCTTTCCATAAAATGATTCATATGGAGCCATTTGAATACTAGAATGGAAACTTTTGTTGTAAGAAAATTCCACCAAAGGAAAGTATTGATCCCACATACCATGAAAGTCAAGAGATCATGACCTTAACATGTCTTCTAGAGTTTGAATAGTCCTTTCAAACTTTCCGTCGGTTTGGGGGTGATAAGCAATACTCATATGTAGCTCAGTATTAAAAGCCTTCTGGAGACTTTTCTAGAATTTTGATGTAAACCAGGGATCTCGATCGGATACAATTGATAGAGGTGCACCATGAAGTCCTAAAACATCATTAATATACAGTATTTCCAGGTGATCAAGTGGTAAATCTTATCTTATAGGAAGGAAATGTGTTGATTTTGTGAGACGATCAATAATTACCCGTATTGCATCATTACTTCTAGGTGTCCTCGGTAGTCTGGTGACAAAATACATCATAATGTTATCCCACTTCCCCATCAGAATAGGTAGAGGTTGCATCACTTCTTTGGGATGTTGTCTCTCTGCCTTCACTTGTTGACAAACTAGACACCTTGACACATAGTCAGAAATTTCCCGCTTCATATTATCCCACCAAAAATATTCCTTCAAATCTATATACATCTTGGTGCTACCCGGGTGTATAGAGACATTTAAGCTATGAGCATCGTCTAATAGTTCCCTTTTTAGCTCAGGTACCGATGGAATGCATAACCTCTTCCCAAACTTCAGAACTCATTCTTCATACACAAAGTCAGCAAGTCTTCCATCCTTAATAGCATTAATTTTCTTGTGCAGATTCTCATCATCTGATTGAGAACTAATAAAGATGTTTTAGCAATCATTTGAAAGAGAAAAGATATTTCCCCTTCCTTAAAAATTACCATATCCATCTTTAGTAGATCCAAAAATATAGGATCTCTCTCAATCCTCATTTGAGTTAGAAGTCCATGATCCTTCCCGCTTAATGCATATGCCACCTTATTCTCCTTTCCTGGGTGGTAGTGTATTGAACAATCGTAATCTTTGAGTAACTCCAGTCATCTCCTTTTCCTCATGTTGAGTTATTTTTGTGTGAAAATGTATTTCAAACTCTTGTCCATATAAATCTCACATATTTATCTGTGGAGATAATGTCTCCATATTTTTAGAGAAAAGATTACGGCTGCTAACTCAAGATCATGAGTTGGATAATTTTTCTCATGGGTCTTCAACTGTCTTGATGCATAAGCAATAATTTTATAATTTTTCATAAGGATGAAACCTATCCCATTATTTGATGCATCGCTGTATATCACAAATCGATCACTTCCAGATGGAAGAGTCATAATTGGAGCATTGACCAATCTTCTTTTCAATTTTTCAAAGCATTCCATACACTCTTTTTTCCACACAAACTTTACTCCTTTACGTGTGAGTTTGGTTAGCGGGTTAGCCAGTCGGGTGAAATTCTGAATGAAACGCCGATAGTAACCTGCTAAGACAATAAAAATATGTACCTCAATTATGTTTTTTGGTGTGGGACATTCTTGGATTGCCTTTGTTTTTGCAGGATAAACTAGGATTCCATCCTTAGAGACAATATAGACTTGAAAAGAAACTGACTGAAGCTAGAATTCACACTTTCTAAACTTCCCATATAATTGATTTATTTGAAGAGTTCTCAGAATAATTAGCAAGTAATACTTATGGTCTTCATAGATTTTTGAGTATACAAGGATATCATCGATGAATACCACAACAAAGTTATCAAGATATTCCTTGAAAACTCTATTCATTAAATCCATGAAAACAGATGGTGCATTCGTCAATCCAAAAGGCATCACTGTAAACTCGTAATGCTGATACCTAGTTCAAAATGTTGTCTTCAGAATATCTTCCTTCCTCACACTCAGTTTATGATATCCGGATCGAAGGTCAATCTTTTAAAAGTAATGCTCTCTATGAAGTTGATCAAATAAATCATCAATCTGAGGTAGAGGATACTTATTCTTTATTGTAATAGCATTGATTTCCCTGTAATCAATGCATAGCCTCATGGATCCATCTTTCTTCTTGACAAACAAGACCGTGGCTCCCCATGGAGAAACACTAGCTCAAATAAATCCTTTGTCACTCAACTCTTCTAGTTGTTTCTTTATCTCTACTAACTCCATAATGGCCATTCTATATGGGGTCTTTGATATAGGCCTTGCACCAAGAATTAAGTCAATAGAAAACTCAATTTCTCGCTCTAGAGGATGTCCAGGTAAATCTTCTGGAAACACATCAATGTATTCTTTCACTATATGAACATCTTCAATTTGAATATTTCTGTCCTCACCCATAGATATCGGGTTATCTTCCTCTCTAATAATTGCATTAAATAGAGCTACTGTGGGTGGGTCTAGATAAGAATCAGATAACAAAGTATCCATTCTAAAGATAAGAGATTCTACACCATTTTAAAAAACTGTAACTTCATTTTTCTTGCAATAAATCCTCGCATCATAATTTGACAGCCAATCCATACTGAGTATTATATCAAATTCATTCATGGGTATGATGATAAGGTTAGCAATTAAAGCATGTTTTGGATTCTGGAGGGGGACCAGTCGACATGCCTTTGTTGCAATGATACATCCCATAAGAGTTTTGACTGAAAACTCCTTTATCAAATAAAATTGGGCATATCTAATTTTCTTGTAAAACTGAGAAGATATAAAGGAATGAGATGATCCAGAATCAAATAATGTGTTGGCTAAGTTTGAGGAAACAATTAAAGTACCTACCACCACGTCACCAGGAACTTTAACCTCCGTAGTTGTAATCGCATAGGCTCTCCCTTGTTCTCTTGGATTTTTCCGAGGCATGTTTCCTTGGCACTTAGGAAACTCATTTTCATATTGTCCCATCTCTCTGCAATTGTAGCATTGAATATCATTGAATTGTTTCTTCCCCTTGAATTCATCATATCGAAGAACCTTTTCTCCGCAATTATAGAATAATCCCATTCCTTTCAAGCATTTCCCAAGATGATTCTTCCCATAGTTCTCACATAATAGGAAGTCCTTCATTCCCTTGCTCTTCTTTGGTGCTTCACCTTTTCCTTTATTATCAGAGTACCGCTTCTTATCTTAGTTTCCTTTGAAAATATTTGATCTAGAAAATTCCTTCTATATTTTTATGGAACTTGATACAATTTCATCATATGATGAAAATGATTGGAAGCCAGTGCCCTTCGAAGACTTGGCTTAAGACCTTCAAAGAAATGATCAACCTTGTCTGTCGAGTCATGTACATAATCCACGGCATACCGGGCTAGCCTTATGAAGGTAGCCTCATAATCTACAACATTTTCTTCTTCCATTTTTTAATCTAAATAACTTCCTCTTCATTTCATTTCATTGCTCACGAGGGAAATATTTTTCGAAGAATATTTCTTTAGAAGTCCTCCATTATATATATTCTATTTCTTCTTCCTCCATGGTATTTTGAATCAGGGACCATTGATCAACGTCACCCTTGAGAAAATATACCGCCAATACTACCTTTTCATTTTCATTACATCTTAATGCCATGAATATCTTTTCAAGGGACTTGATCCATTGCTCAGCAACCAATGGATTAGTAGTCCCACTGAAAGATGGGGGCTTCTACCACATGAAACGATCCAACACTGGGGTGGAATGGTTATTCGTTACAACTTGAGTAAGTTGTCCCAATATGGTCATGATCTGATCTGCTCCAACATTGAATGTGTTGAATTTCTCAGTAGGGAGATAACTAACTTTCCCATGAGTATTGATTCCCCTTCTTCCATTAGATTCCATTTCTAAATAATGGGATACACTAGATTAGTTTATGAATCTTAAATATAAAATCACTCAACATAGATTGAAATTCTATGCATAGCTAATCTTATAAACATGGTTCCTATGAGGAAAAATTTACATTAAACTCCTTTATAATGGTTTTTAAAGAAAATGTGAATTATCCTAAGCATATCCCCCAGGAGTGTCGTTACCAAGAGTGCATTAAGGCCCGTTGTCGTGCACTAGTTCCTGTTCGAGTCTAGCTCAAAGCGGTGTTTTTGGGTTTTACCCCTAGATAAATCTGTGTCAAAGCCGCCTCTACCTGATCATATCCAGACAGAGACGTATTACTTAAAAGATCCAAATAATCTATTCCTTACCAAAATACCAGGACGTTCATGTATGTTTTTCCTCAAAACTATCTTGAGGACTCTTCCCTAATCCTCATTTTCTAAATCTAGTTTCCAAGTTTCCTACTAAACTTCCTCTGATACCAACTATAACACCCCGACCTCACTAGGCTGGAGCAGGTACATTACTTGTTATACTGGCATGGTTAGAAGGAATGAAAATCCAGAAGGAACTACCAGTTTTGTATTATTGAAGAAACTAGATACATAGATGTAACTGAAATTACATTGGAAAAGGTTACAAAATACAATACATAACAAAAACTAAAAAACTACATCCACAGGAACTCAATAAAAGATCTTCTCTTCATCACCTGTTGAAGGTAGACAATGAAAGGGGTGAGCTCAAATGCTCAGTAAGGGTTAAAAATAGCGGAATCATGAGTACAATAATAATTTAATCATAATTAATCTAACATAAACAATACGACATAGTGAATAAATGAAAAGCAATTGCCATTAATATACTGAGAATGAAACTACATCCATAGGTTTTGTCATAGTGAAAACCTCATGGATAATAATAATAACTGATAATAAATAAAGATAATGCTTATTAATTGTACATCATGTATCTGGCACATGAAACCATAATACCATAAAAACAGTTTAGTTCTGTGGGTAGAAACCCGTCTGATTTTTGGAAACAAACTCGAAGGGTTTGTCGCCAACTGATTTGTCTCATGAGACCTACCGATGAATCGAGGGGCTGTAGCAGGACCCACATGCCGCTTAATGTCCAAATAATTCTTTATACATTGATTCAATACAAGAGAAAATGCCTTTTCAATATCTGTATAGAGTATAGAATACAGATTCATCAATATTTCCATAGTTAAAATAACTTTCCAAATATACACCGTATGTAAAATGGTATACGGTTTAGACAATAAAAATATCCACAATATGAGATTATAGATACTTAATATAAATATAATTTCAAATGGAAATTGATCTCAAATGGGCAGTAGGTACACCACTTAGGGATTATTATTTGCACAATACAAAGTTAGTCACAACAAAATGGTAGCTGAGACAAAGTCCCTTACCACAATGTAATCGGTCAAACTGTATGAACAGAACTTAATAAACATCAAATGAATAATTTAATAAAATGATTATAAATATAATAATGTTATTATATATCAAATGGTAGTACACATATACCAAATATAAGAAATAATTGGCGAATAATGGGAATCTCACAGAAATGAAAGTGAGATGAGAAACCCCTTACCTTATGCTCGAGTGCGTTCTTAGTTTGTTTTAATGACATGAATAATCAAATTTAGATTCATTAATTAATATTTACAGAACCTCCTATACATGTAATTGATTTAGTATAACCTTATTAGGTTCATTCATGGCCCTTTCTATTGGTTCAATTGGTTTAATTTTCTTGTTTTAGAAGCATTTTCTTCCTTGGTTTTCATGGTTTGTTTACTTGTTTCCATGAATGGAAGTTAATTTGAAACATGGTTAAACATAAATAATTGTTAATACATCTTATTAACGAAATTATGGAGATATAATTGATCTTATAATGATTTTGGGTTATATACCATGATGATGATTCATTAGTTATAAGTTTATTACAAATATTAAGATTAACTTGGTCGTTTGATCATAATGAACTTGTTTTGTGTTATTATTTTATTTTATGAGTGTGTAAAAAACATTAATGAGATGAAATAATTTTATTATTATCTGGTTCGACCATTAAAATGGTCTCATGACCAGTAATGAAGAATAAAGTGAAGAACGAAACTCCGCCGTCCACAAAGGTTATAAATTGGAACCTCATGGACGTTGATTTCGTTTATAAAAATAAACACGGAGGGAGTAAGAATATTGATGATGGTTCTTCCATTAACATGATAGAATTCCAGTATATAGTTTATACTCGAGTATCCATGGTCATTTAGATAGAGGAGGTGAGGAGAGAAAATAAAAGAGATGAACTTGAAAATAAAAGAAAAGGTGAGAGATCCCTTATGAAAATTCGGCAGCCTAACGACGTCGCATTAAATTTCATAAAATGAAATGATGAGAGAAAAAGGGTATCTCATAATATTGAAATCAATAGGATAGTAAGAAGAACACATAAACTCAAACCCCAACATATGAGAATAGAAAATCAAATAGATAACATAAAGGAAGTGTCGACTAAAAGAAAAGAATGAGGGATTCCCATACCTTGTAGAGTAACTCCTAAATCTTAAAGGATGGGACCTTGGGGGTTAAGTGAACCTTGGGAGGACTCATAGGGAGGTAATAACACCAAATATTTGAGGATATTGATTTTATAATGAATGAAAAAGAATGGGGTGATTGGTTATTTATAGTAATTAAGAGAGTTTTTTATTAATTAAAAGGGACACCTCGATAGTGGTTTTCGCAAAACCATGGACTTACCTATGGTATTTGATAATGGTTTAAGCCACTTGGGACACCTAATGTCATAAGATACTATACAAAAGTCGACCGGCCTTTAATTTTAATTATTATATCAATATGATGTTATTAAACTACCAAAAACACAAATATGTATTTTTTACTATTCACGAAAAATTCAAGTATTTTAGAAAAATCCGAAAAATTTACCCTAACCATTTTTCGATGTGTAGAATCCAAAAATGAACTCAATTTTTTGAATAGAATTTTTTAAATATTTTTAATTTAATTTTTAAATAAAATCATACTTAATTCAAAAACTATAACTACTTTTATATCACATTGAAAAATTAATCAAGATGCCATTATCTTAAAGCCTTAAGAAAATAAAATAATAACACAATTTACTATTAATTAGGTTCATACTACTATTCATATTACTATTCATAAGGGTATGCTACTATTCACCAAAAATCAATTTGGTTCTACCAGGCTCCAAATGACTTATTGGTCACAACTCTAGATGACCATTTTTCGAAATTCAAAACATAGAAGTGGAAAATTTATGTTTAATTAATATCATACAACTTTCTACTATAATGTTTTGTTCCAAAAAAGACTTGGTGCTTAATGCAATATAGGCTATCTAATGAATAGAAAGTATTTAATAGTAACATACCATAAAATGTTTTGGGGTATTATACATGGACATGTGTAGAACATACAACGGTTAGTTTGTAACAGATTGTACGACATTGTTTCAAGTATAAGAAATGATGTTAAGTTAAAGATAAATGTTTAGTATATAGAATTCGATAATAATGGAATGATACATTAAACAACTCTAACATTATCAAGAAAATAGATTCTTAATAAAAAGTAAATCGGATTGTGAAAACGGTATCACATTTGAATCGGAATTGGAATCAAGAAACGAAATGACTTGTGTACCGGATTCAGAATCATGAAATGGAATGACTTTTGTACCAGATTCAGAATCATAAAACAAAATGGATTTTGTACCAGATTCGGAATCATAAAACAGAATGAATTTTGTACTGGATTCGGAATCATAAAATGAATGACTTTTGTACTAGATTCGGAATCATAAAATAAGATGACTTTTGTACCGTATTCATAATTATAAAATAGAATGACTTCTGTACCAGATTCAGAATCATAAAATAGAATGAATTTTGTACCAGATTTAGAATCACAAAACACAATTATTAATCTGTAAGTATTAATAAAATGGCAGATCTGTAAGTATAACGGAATGAAAAATTCTGTAAGTATAATGGAATGAGAATTCTTTAAGTATAACAAAATGAAAACTTCTGTAAGTAAAATGGAATGAAAAATTCTGTCAGTATAATGGAATGATAATTCTATAAGTATAACAGAATGAAAAATTCTGTAAGTAAAACGGAATGACAAATTGAGAACATAAGAAAAAAATCAGAACTTAAGAATTTTTTTTATGATTTTCAAAACATAAAACCATAAGGAATGGAGAAGTCATAAGATAACCTTATTGACTCAACAATATCCCCCTTTTTGGAAAGCACAAACAACTTTACTAAGGAAGAATACATTGACTTAGATAATCAAGTATGAAAAACTTATATCCCATTTGAATAAGATTTAGGATGAA
This sequence comes from Viscum album, assembly GCA_963277665.1. Taxonomy (NCBI): domain Eukaryota; kingdom Viridiplantae; phylum Streptophyta; class Magnoliopsida; order Santalales; family Viscaceae; genus Viscum; species Viscum album. The sequence goes on from CAUJRU010000002.1 coordinate 11,849,264, forward strand.
TACGACTAACTCCCCCTTAGGTTATGTTTCCCAAGGATCATATTCTTGATCTTTAGTATCTGGTTTTCTTTCTTAAGGAAATCTATCTCCCTTAGATAAACATTTCTTCTTAAAAGAAAACCCCCCATTTCTTAGACATTATCCTTTCTTACCATACTCCCCATTAATAGATTCTTCTCCTTTGGAGTCTTCATTAAATTATTCCTTTCAAATAAATTCTCCCCCTTCGTGATTTTAAAAAAGAAATGGAGAAGTATAAGATGTACCTGTAAGGTTAAGGAAGCATACATTCGAAAAAAAGAAATATATGAAAGATAATTCTTAAGGAAATTTTGTAAATAAATTTTATATTACAACAAAACATTAGAAAAAAATATCATCCATCCTTCTTCTGCTCAGAAAAGATTTTATTTATCAAGGCTTTAAGTTTCTTAACTTCCTTATGATCTTCTTGAAGCTTCTTTAACAAGATCTCATGATCCTGGTTCTTATTTTTTAAGGATAAGATCCTTTCATCTTGAGCTTTTATTCTATCATCTTGATTCCTAATGAACAATTCTTGAGCAGCCACCTTTTTCACTAATTCAACTCTGACTTCCTTCTCACTACTTACAGATCAGGCAGCAGAATTGAGTTGACTAACTTTCTCAAAAATTGATGCCTTGACCTTGTTGAACTCAGTTTCACAGGTATTTAAAGCTCCATTTGTTGAATCCATGAAGTCATTGAATTGCCTAATCTCTTTATTGATGGTTTTGGTGTGATTAAAAACTTTCTTACAAGTCACCTTCTGAGCTTTATAATCAATCAAAAGATTATATAAGTCTACTTCTTACTTGAACACCATGTCCATAAGCATATTGGTTGATTCCATCTTTTGATTCAGGGTTTCTTGCATCATTTGACTCTGGGCATCTATATTTGCAAGAACCAGAATGGTGCTGACCAACTTTATTAAAGATATCTTGACAAATTCATGTTCAATAGATGATGAGGATTCAAAACCTGAAACATCTTTCCCTTTCTCAACTCCTCTTGGAGTTAAGGAATCTAGTTTCTCTATTATCTTAGAAGACTTATGAGGTGTTTCCTTATCAGATGGGGTAACCAAAACACTCTTTCCTTTGACAGGATTCTGAAATGGGGATTGTTCATCGGATACTTGGATAACATTAATATCTTCCTGTTCATCTTATCCCTCTTCAAAATATTGATGTTGAGATCCTTATTGTTTTTATTCTTCCTAAATTTATTCCCCTTCAACACTTTTTTGATCAACCTATTCTTTCTCTTCTTGTTCCATTTCAACTTCAACTTGTTCTTCAAGTTCAACTTCTACTTCTTCTTCAACTTCTTATTCAACTTCTTCTTCAACATGTTCTTCAGAAACAAATTTAGAAATTGAACTTGGAGGAGTTCCAATGTAATCTTCCACTTCCCTTAAAACATCATCATTGTCTTCTTAAAAAATCTCATCTTCAATTTCTTGAACAGGTTTAGATGAAGCTAGGACTTTCTTGGATTTCTGAATTTTCAGAGTGGCAGCTAGTTTCTTATGAACATTTTGAGGTTATGGAAATTCTTGAGATTTATTATCTACAGATTTTAGTAAAGTTTGGAACACTTGAGATTCCAAGGATTTCTTCTTCAAGATTTTATACTTCTTTTCTTTCTAAAGGTTTTTAGCATGCTTGATTTTTAAGGCCATAGCCTCTGTAGGGTTCTAGACAAAGGAAGGATCACCTTTCTTTCTGGTAGCTGTAATTTCTCTCCACATTGAAATAGTTTCATTAGAATAGGATTTTGGCTTCTTTGCAGGAGGATGTTTTGAAACTGGGTCATTAGGAACTGGTACTGGTAAGCTTGGTTTTTCAGGTTTCCTTTTTTTGGGTACCAATTTTGAAGATTTCGGAACATCACCCTTGTCTTGGACAACCATTTCTTCAAAACTTTTGGATTCCTATATAAACTCTACCTCATGTTCCTTAGAGTGTCATCACTGATCAAAAAAATCTTGAATGGATTATAGATTGATCAGTATGGGACATTCAGATCTTGAAGGCACATAACAATTATCCTGGAGATAGTTGCCAGATACATAAGAATCTGAGATCTGATGGTTCCACCTTTTACTACCTGGATAGTGAGAAAGATGTACTTAAAAAAGTTGATCTTCCTTACATTGACAAGAGAGTATAAAAGAAAGATATCACATATCTTTAGAGTGTCCTTATCTCATTTTCTTGGAATAAGAAAACCTTTCATCCAGAGAGATACCATCTTGTGATTTTTTGTAAGATTCGTAATCTTTGGATTCTTAATATAATTAAGACCAAGGTAATCCAAAGCCTTGAATTTTTCAAAAGAACCTTCCTTCTTGGGAAGTCTATAAGAGCATAGAATAGCTTACCCTTCATATGGTATCATGAGAACATTTGTCACCTTCTTATTCGGAACTGTATAATTCTTATCAAAACATTTGAACTTAAACATGTCCTTTCCATCCTTCTGAAAGAAAGTAATAGATTCATAGAACTGAATAACCAGGTCAGGGTAAACCAGGTCCTGACTTTTCTCCTTAGTTACACAAACACTTTCCCATCTGTTAGTTATTATTACCTTAGAGATAATGGAGTCATACTTTGTAAAGAAGTTAGGGCATACAAATATTTCCCTAAATATTGACCAATCCTTTATTTCCTTGCTGATCATCATATAATCTACTGAGTATTCATGAGTCATTAGGATTGAAAGAGACAAAGGTGTCACGACCCGCCCTCGGGGTCCGAGCCGTGACTACCCCAAGCCCGCCTTCCATAGGCCAGGGGCTGGCGACTAGCACCAAGGCGTAAATCCCGGTAAAAAGGGAAGGCATTGCCTTTGAAAAGAAAACACACACCACAGAGTAAACAAGCGGAAGGTAATCACTGAGCAAGCAGAGAACAACTGAAAGTGCGGAAAAGTAAATGGGCCAGAATACAAACCCAAACTGAAAGTAAAGTACAACTCAAAAAGGGAAAAACAGCAACTGAAAAGTAAAGGCCGCTACTCCGTGCTGTCCACTGGAAAATCCCACCTGAAGGGTGGGTACAGATAGCTCCTCTGCTCCACGGGTCCCACCGTCCGCTCCGTGCTCGTCCCGCCCAGTGGTCCACCTCCGGGTACCGTCCCGCTCCGCAAACCTCAGCTAAGGTCAACGCTGTCCGTCGTCTGCAACCAACACAACGTAGTGCGGGCGAAGCCCGTGCAGGGGTGAGTATAAGCTACTCAGTAGGGTCCCCGAGACCCCTGAAGGTCTCTCAAAATCCACAAAGGATAAACCACGAAGCAAAGTACAATCACGAAGTAACAACCAACACTGCTTAGGTATATGCCCATACATATACCTAAGTCATCAATTCAAATACGCTCCAACCTCCGAGCCCAAGTATAACTCAGTCCACGCAGGAAAGTATACGTATTCCACAAAGGAAAGTAACAGGATTCAGCTCACACAGGTATACTTCTTCAGGGACGATAAAGATGATCACTGATCCATCTAAGTCGTCGGACCCACGAAGGATCGATAGGTAACTAACCCCCGCAAGACCCACACAGGATCGGGCTCACACAGAACCTGTAGGCGCTGGCTCACACAGAACCGCTGAGCGCAAGGACCCACACAGGATCGGGCTCACACAGAACCTGTAGCACTGATCCACGTAGGATCGCTGAGTGCTGTAGTCGTCGTCGTCGAATCCACACAGGATCTCTATACTGTCGTCGTCGAATCCACACAGGATCTCTGTACTGTCGTCGTCGCAGTCACAGTAGCAGTCGTAGCAGTAGAACAGTCGCAGCCAGCACTAGGGTTCCCGCACACAGCAAGCTCGTACGGAGGGTCCGCTCCACGAGCCGAGAGGCTGATACATCAACTGTCACGAAGACCGAAGTTGATGTATCCAAAAGTTCCGTATCGTCAACAGGAACTCAACGCAACAGACGGCGCGTCGATCGGACGCCCGGTCTGAGAGTTATTGGCATTTTTGTCTCCGGGGCCCGGTTGGTTTTTAAGGCAAAACCAACCCGACCGTACTCCACCTGCGTCCAAACCTCGGGCGGAGTATGCCAAAAGATCCGTCTCACTAAGAGGAACACTACGCGACTGACGGCACGTCAATCGGACGTCCGTAGCTCAAGATAAGAGCGTTTCCGCTCCGAAGGCCCGGTTGGTTTCGTGAACGAACCAACCCGGCCGAACTCAAAGTAAACCGAAACCTTGAGTGCGATATACCGAAACGACCGTCTCGATCCAAGGATCGCGTTGCCGCAGACGGTTCGTCATTCGGAGGTCCGAGGCTCAAGTTATGAGCCAAAAACCGAATCTGGTCCGAAACGGGGGGTCCGGGTCCGGAACGACCCGGCCCGACCCCCCCCCTTGGGTGGCGCGGCGGCCGGCGGCGGCGGCCGGCGGCGGCGGACGGCGGCGGCGGGCCACGTGGCGGCGGCGGGCCGCGTGGCGGCGGCGGCCGCGTGGCGCGGCGGCGGCGGGCCACGTGGCGGCGGCGGGCCGCGTGGCGGCGGCGGCGGGCCGCGCTGGCGGCGGCGGACCGCGCTGGCGGCGGTGGCCGCGACTCACGCGGGGGGCTAAGCCCCCGCCCTTCCGAAGGCGGCGCGGCTTTGCCGCGCCGTTTGAGACAAAACGGCCCCCGCAAATGGGGGCCGGTTGAGTAAAACCGGGGGGGCTTTGCCCCCCCCCTCCTTAAAAGAACCGCCCCCTCATTAAGAGGGGGGTCTTGATGGACCGGCCGGGGGTTTAAACCCCCGGTTTTTATGACATCCGGCCGGCCTGCTGGCCGGCCGGTTTTTACCAACGGGACCGGAATTTCCGGTCCCGCCCTTGACTTCCGACGCCGGCGGCCCGGCCGCCGGTCTTTCCTTCCGCCGCGGCCCGGAACCGGCCGCGGTCTCCTCGTCTCACCGCGGCCCGGAACCGGCCGCGGTGTTCGTCGTCCGGCGCGGTGCGACGGCACCGCGCCCCTTTCGCCGTGCCAAGAATCCTCCCAACGCGGCGTGTCGGCGTCGCGGTCTTGAAGTCTCTCCTCGGCGAAGCGCGACGGTATTGCGGAAATCATAAGCATGTTCATCCGCATGGTGCGACGGCACCACGCCTCTTGCTTCCACCCGCAAATCAACATGAACGAAGGAGGGAGTTTCGGCCGTGTTCGTGCGGTCCGACTCCCCTCGCGTTAACAAATAACATAACTAAAAAGTCTCACGTTTAGTCATGCTAAAATCCACGATTCAGGAATGGAATAAAATAATTAATAAAAACATCCCCTACCTCGGGTTTGAGATTCAAAGAAATCCTCTACGTTCCGCGGAAGACGGCGTCGCGGAAGTCAGGCGTCGCGGTCGTCGTTCGTCAAATCCGTTGACGAAGATTTACGTCCGATGCGACACGTTGTTGGCGGATCTTCGTTTGCCGACGAAGAAGGTCCGAAGAGGAAGCAGAGGTCCGAAGATACTAGGTCTCTGAGTCGATGATCCTTGACGAAGTGTTGTCGTTCTTCGTCGAGGATGAAGACGTTCTTCGTTCTTCGTCAGAGCTTGAAGATGAGAAGGCTCTCCAAAGGCAAAAAAAGAACCCTAAATAAAATAAGACTACCTCTTATTTTATTAACACAACACAAAAGAATTTCAAAAATTTGAAATTCAAAAAGGGCTTTAACTTCCTTAATTAAATAAGGGTAACGTAGGCCAATTAATTGGGGGTTAAGAACGTTGAGAGAAAAAGAAAAGTCTTAGGGGTTCGTGTGGGCCCCACCACACTTAATCCTCCCAAGGGAGGTTAAGTGGGTGTGGGTCCCACTTCCAACCCCCTTAGGTAGGTTTTCTTTAATAAGTTAAAAATAAAATTTGTTTTACACAATTTTATTTAACTTAATTGAAAAACCCCAAAACGTATCTTTCAACCCGCAACAAACGCAACTCCCGAAAAGGTCTCATTAAGCGAATATCGGCGCTGCGAGTTCATCGGTGCCCTCGGATTTTAATTCCGAGCACCGGATCAAAAGTTAGGAATTCCCGCTCGTCCGTTCACTGAACGTACCCGAGCCAAACTTCGGAAATTAATTCCGGGCACTCCGGGCCTCGGAATCAGGTGCCGTCTGAAATCGCGCTCTTGTAAAAATCCAAAGAAAATTAAGAAAAAAATTTCCCTTGAATTTTACGGTCTTTACATTACTCCCACCTCAGGGCTTTACGTCCCCGTAAAGATACAACAAAAACTAGGGAAACAAATGGGGGTACTGAGCACGCATCTGAGCCTCCCGCTCCCAAGTGCTCTCCTGGAGGTTCCCGTGCTGCCATCTGATGCGCACAAGAGGAATCGATCGCCCACGTAGGACCCGCTCCTGTCGATCCTCTATCTCCACCGGGACCTCCGTAAAAGTCGCCCCATCGTCAACGTCAAGCTCCCCATGGTCAAAGATGTGCGTCGGGTCGTGCACGTATCTCCTCAGCTGGGATACGTGAAAGACGTCGTGCACCCGGTGCAACTGAGGTGGTAGAGCCAGGCGATAAGCCACCTCGCCAATCCTGCTGAGAATCTGAAAAGGTCCGATGAAGCGCGGAGATAACTTGCCGCCTCGGCCAAATCTCCGAATACCACGTCGAGGTGAGACCCGCAAGAAGACGTGGTCGCCATCCTCAAACTCTAGTGGTCTCCGCCTCCTGTCAGCATATGACTTCTGCCGGCTCTGAGCTGTCCTCATCCGCTCCTGGATGACCTGGACCTTCTCTGTCGTGGCCTGGACCATCTCCGGTCCCACTAGTGCTGACTCCCCTGGGTCTGTCCAGCACAAAGGAGATCTACATGGTCGGCCGTACAACGCCTCGTACGGTGCCATCCCGATGGTGGAGTGGTAGCTGTTGTTGTACGCGAACTCCACCAAGGGTAGGTGGTCCTCCCAGCTACGACCAAAGTCGAGGACACATGCGCGGAGCATGTCCTCGAGAGTCTGAATGGTCCTCTCCGTCTGACCATCCGTCTGCGGGTGAAAGGCTGTGCTAAGACGTAGCTGCGTCCCGAACGCCTCCTGTAACCCCTTCCAAAGCCGGGAAGTAAAGCGGGCATCTCGATCGGAAACGATAGATGATGGCACGCCGTGGAGCCGCACAATCTCCTGAACGTAGAGACGTCCCAAGCTCTCCACCGAGCCCTGCTCTCTGATGGGTAAGAAGTGTGCCGACTTGGTGAGTCGGTCAACAATCACCCAGATGGAGTCGTGACCTCTGGAAGTGCGTGGAAGTCCAGTCACGAAGTCCATAGATATGCCATCCCACTTCCACTCCGGAACCTCCAAGGGCTGTACCAAGCCTGCTGGTACCTGATGCTCAGCCTTCACCTGCTGACAGGTAAGGCATCGAGAAACGAACTCTGCTACAGCTTTCTTCATGCCCGGCCACCAGTGCTGTCGTCTGAGGTCCTGGTACATCTTTGCCACTCCTGGATGTACCGCTAAAGGAGAAGTGTGAAACTCCCTCAGCACTTCCTCTCGCAAGGCGACTGGTACCATGGTACGTCCTCTGAAAAGGATGTCGTGCTCTGCTCCAAGGGAGAAACCATCAGGTGTCTGTCCCGAGGATATCTGTGCACGCCGTGTCTCACAGTCAGCGTCCCCATGTTGTGCCTCCCTGACTCGCTGCAGTAGTGGAGGAGTGACTGTGAGAGACTGTAGAAAGGCTGCTCCATCTCTATCCACGAAGGATATCTGCAAAGAGGCTAGCTGCTCTGTCGCCTCCTCAAGTAGTTGAATGCCCGTCCTCCTGCTGAGGGCATCAGCTACTACGTTCCCCTTCCCAGGAGTATAGACTATCTCAAAGTCATAGTCCTGGAGGAACTCGAGCCATCGTCGCTGTCTCAGGTTCAGGTCCTTCTGCGAGAAGATATACCTGAGGCTCTGATGATCGGAAAAGACCGTAAAGCGCTCGCCCATCAGATAGTGTCGCCATGTCTTCAGAGCGAAGACCACTGCTGCTAACTCCAGGTCATGGGTAGCGTAGTTCTGCTCATGCGGTCTCAACTGTCGTGATCCATAGGCGATCACTGCCCGCTCCTGCATCAGAACACATCCGAGTCCGGTCCCTGATGCATCGCAGTAGACCACGTACCCTACTCCCTCCTCAGGCAACCTCAAGATAGGTGCGCTAGTCAATCTCTGCCTCAGCTCCTCGAAGCTCTGCTGACAACTGTCTGACCACACGAAGGGTTTCCCCTTCTTCGTCAACGCTGTGAGTGATGCCGCAACTCTGGAGAAGTTCGGCACAAATCTCCGATAGTATCCAGCTAGTCCCAAGAAACTCCGAACCTCAGTCACGCTCCTGGGTGGCTCCCATGCTAACACAGCCTCAATCTTCGCGGGATCCACTGCAACTCCCGCCTCAGAGATTACGTGTCCCAAAAAGTGGACCTCACGTATCCAGAACTGGCACTTCGAGAGCTTACCATAAAGCTGGTGCTCTCGGAGTGTATCAAGAACAACTCGCAAGTGATAGGCGTGCTCCTCCTCTGTCGTAGAGTAAATCAGAATGTCGTCGATGAAAACCACGACAAACCGATCGAGGTATGGCTGAAAGATCCTGTTCATGAGAGCCATGAACACTGCTGGAGCATTGGTTACACCGAAAGGCATAACCAAGAACTCATAGTGGCCATACCGACATCTGAAGGCCGTCTTCTGCACATCCTCGTCTCTGACTCTGAGCTGATGATAGCCTGACCTGAGGTCTATCTTCGAGAACCACCGTGCTCCCTTGAGCTGATCAAAGAGGTCATCAATCCTCGGTAGCGGATACTTGTTCCTCACTGTCACCTGGTTCAGGCGACGAAAGTCAACACAAAGTCGCAAGCTCCCGTCCGCCTTCTTGGCGAACAATATCGGGGAAGCCCAGGGTGAAACACTGGGTCGGATGAATCCCTTGCCCTGCAAGTCCTCCAACTGTACCCGTAGCTCTCTAAGCTCGGCGGGGGCCATCCGATATGCTGGAGTGGATATCGGGGCTGTCCCGGGGTACAGGTCAATATAAAAGTCTACCTCTCTGCGAGGAGGTAGCCCTGGAACATCGTCGGGAAAAACGTCCGCATACTGATCCACCACTGCAGGAAAACCAGGACTCCGCACGTCAACTGCCCCAAGGATAAGGCTAGCCAACTGATGAGTGATGGGCTGTCCTCTCCTCCGCGGAAATCCATCCTGTGCTGCTAAGGCTCCCTTCTCGCCGGTGAAGGTGAACCTGCTCCCGTCGGTGCGTACACATCGCACCTTGCGCCTAAAACAGTCAATCTGAGCATGGACCGTAGACAGCCAATCCATGCCCAAGATGACGTCGTAAGGCCTCGACGCTGCTACAAGAAGATCCCAGCCGAAGCTCTCGCCTCCTAGAGTAAGCTCACACTGCCGGCACCAGTGCGTAATCGTCGAGTCTGCTCCCGTAGGAGTCTCTAGCCGTAAGGATCGAGCCAACGGCTCTGTCGGAATCTCCGAGCTCCGAACAAGGGCAGCGGCTATGAAAGAATGACTCGCTCCTGTGTCTATAAGAACTGCAGCAAGGGTGGAATAGACACAGATAGTACCTCGAATCATCTCAGGTGCGCCGTGGTCGTAGGCCTCTGCTGCCTGGAGCTGTGCCTGTCGCTGCCCGCCAGCTCCCTGTGGTCGGGGTGGACCTCCTGGTGGTGGTGGTGGTAGAGCCTCAAAGCGTCGGCCACCACCAGCTGCTCGTCCAGCTCCTCTGCCTCGTCCGCCTCCTCCCTGCAGAACCTGGGCGGTCGCTGTCGCTGAAACTCATGCAGTGCGCTGAGGCGACGTGCATCGTCAGCGGCTGCTGCTGGAAGCATCGGGGGCTCGGCGGGTAAAGCTACCGCCGGTGCCACTACTGAAAAAGGGCCCTGCACCGAAGCCTCGTCGCTCGGTGGGCTGTCGTCTCGCTCGACCATCGGAACCCTAGCTGGCTGCCGTCGTGGGGCCATCCTGAAAAGGAAACAGGTGCGCCACGGTTAGAACAGTATACCTGGTGAGCTGATATAAGTAATCACAAAGAAAACTTTGAAACACACACGCAATCAATGTTTTCGTGCATTAAGTCGGAAATCAGACGTCAGGGTCCTGGTGTGTGGATACGTCGGCCGCCGCACCAACACTGGACTCCCTGGACTGATAACCACACTCAATACGCTAAACATTATTGCTTCACATAGAAAAGATCAGAGTTCGCGGTAGAACCGAACTCCTCTGATACCAATTTGTCACGACCCGCCCTCGGGGTCCGAGCCGTGACTACCCCAAGCCCGCCTTCCATAGGCCAGGGGCTGGCGACTAGCACCAAGGCGTAAATCCCGGTAAAAAGGGAAGGCATTGCCTTTGAAAAGAAAACACACACCACAGAGTAAACAAGCGGAAGGTAATCACTGAGCAAGCAGAGAACAACTGAAAGTGCGGAAAAGTAAATGGGCCAGAATACAAACCCAAACTGAAAGTAAAGTACAACTCAAAAAGGGAAAAACAGCAACTGAAAAGTAAAGGCCGCTACTCCGTGCTGTCCACCGGAAAATCCCACCTGAAGGGTGGGTACAGATAGCTCCTCTGCTCCACGGGTCCCACCGTCCGCTCCGTGCTCGTCCCGCCCAGTGGTCCACCTCCGGGTACCGTCCCGCTCCGCAAACCTCAGCTAAGGTCAACGCTGTCCGTCGTCTGCAACCAACACAACGTAGTGCGGGCGAAGCCCGTGCAGGGGTGAGTATAAGCTACTCAGTAGGGTCCCCGAGACCCCTGAAGGTCTCTCAAAATCCACAAAGGATAAACCACGAAGCAAAGTACAATCACGAAGTAACAACCAACACTGCTTAGGTATATGCCCATACATATACCTAAGTCATCAATTCAAATACGCTCCAACCTCCGAGCCCAAGTATAACTCAGTCCACGCAGGAAAGTATACGTATTCCACAAAGGAAAGTAACAGGATTCAGCTCACACAGGTATACTTCTTCAGGGACGATAAAGATGATCACTGATCCATCTAAGTCGTCGGACCCACGAAGGATCGATAGGTAACTAACCCCCGCAAGACCCACACAGGATCGGGCTCACACAGAACCTGTAGGCGCTGGCTCACACAGAACCGCTGAGCGCAAGGACCCACACAGGATCGGGCTCACACAGAACCTGTAGCACTGATCCACGTAGGATCGCTGAGTGCTGTAGTCGTCGTCGTCGAATCCACACAGGATCTCTATACTGTCGTCGTCGAATCCACACAGGATCTCTGTACTGTCGTCGTCGCAGTCACAGTAGCAGTCGTAGCAGTAGAACAGTCGCAGCCAGCACTAGGGTTCCCGCACACAGCAAGCTCGTACGGAGGGTCCGCTCCACGAGCCGAGAGGCTGATACATCAACTGTCACGAAGACCGAAGTTGATGTATCCAAAAGTTCCGTATCGTCAACAGGAACTCAACGCAACAGACGGCGCGTCGATCGGACGCCCGGTCTGAGAGTTATTGGCATTTTTGTCTCCGGGGCCCGGTTGGTTTTTAAGGCAAAACCAACCCGACCGTACTCCACCTGCGTCCAAACCTCGGGCGGAGTATGCCAAAAGATCCGTCTCACTAAGAGGAACACTACGCGACTGACGGCACGTCAATCGGACGTCCGTAGCTCAAGATAAGAGCGTTTCCGCTCCGAAGGCCCGGTTGGTTTCGTGAACGAACCAACCCGGCCGAACTCAAAGTAAACCGAAACCTTGAGTGCGATATACCGAAACGACCGTCTCGATCCAAGGATCGCGTTGCCGCAGACGGTTCGTCATTCGGAGGTCCGAGGCTCAAGTTATGAGCCAAAAACCGAATCTGGTCCGAAACGGGGGGTCCGGGTCCGGAACGACCCGGCCCGACCCCCCCCCTTGGGTGGCGCGGCGGCCGGCGGCGGCGGCCGGCGGCGGCGGACGGCGGCGGCGGGCCACGTGGCGGCGGCGGGCCGCGTGGCGGCGGCGGCCGCGTGGCGCGGCGGCGGCGGGCCACGTGGCGGCGGCGGGCCGCGTGGCGGCGGCGGCGGGCCGCGCTGGCGGCGGCGGACCGCGCTGGCGGCGGTGGCCGCGACTCACGCGGGGGGCTAAGCCCCCGCCCTTCCGAAGGCGGCGCGGCTTTGCCGCGCCGTTTGAGACAAAACGGCCCCCGCAAATGGGGGCCGGTTGAGTAAAACCGGGGGGGCTTTGCCCCCCCCCCTCCTTAAAAGAACCGCCCCCTCATTAAGAGGGGGGTCTTGATGGACCGGCCGGGGGTTTAAACCCCCGGTTTTTATGACATCCGGCCGGCCTGCTGGCCGGCCGGTTTTTACCAACGGGACCGGAATTTCCGGTCCCGCCCTTGACTTCCGACGCCGGCGGCCCGGCCGCCGGTCTTTCCTTCCGCCGCGGCCCGGAACCGGCCGCGGTCTCCTCGTCTCACCGCGGCCCGGAACCGGCCGCGGTGTTCGTCGTCCGGCGCGGTGCGACGGCACCGCGCCCCTTTCGCCGTGCCAAGAATCCTCCCAACGCGGCGTGTCGGCGTCGCGGTCTTGAAGTCTCTCCTCGGCGAAGCGCGACGGTATTGCGGAAATCATAAGCATGTTCATCCGCATGGTGCGACGGCACCACGCCTCTTGCTTCCACCCGCAAATCAACATGAACGAAGGAGGGAGTTTCGGCCGTGTTCGTGCGGTCCGACTCCCCTCGCGTTAACAAATAACATAACTAAAAAGTCTCACGTTTAGTCATGCTAAAATCCACGATTCAGGAATGGAATAAAATAATTAATAAAAACATCCCCTACCTCGGGTTTGAGATTCAAAGAAATCCTCTACGTTCCGCGGAAGACGGCGTCGCGGAAGTCAGGCGTCGCGGTCGTCGTTCGTCAAATCCGTTGACGAAGATTTACGTCCGATGCGACACGTTGTTGGCGGATCTTCGTTTGCCGACGAAGAAGGTCCGAAGAGGAAGCAGAGGTCCGAAGATACTAGGTCTCTGAGTCGATGATCCTTGACGAAGTGTTGTCGTTCTTCGTCGAGGATGAAGACGTTCTTCGTTCTTCGTCAGAGCTTGAAGATGAGAAGGCTCTCCAAAGGCAAAAAAAGAACCCTAAATAAAATAAGACTACCTCTTATTTTATTAACACAACACAAAAGAATTTCAAAAATTTGAAATTCAAAAAGGGCTTTAACTTCCTTAATTAAATAAGGGTAACGTAGGCCAATTAATTGGGGGTTAAGAACGTTGAGAGAAAAAGAAAAGTCTTAGGGGTTCGTGTGGGCCCCACCACACTTAATCCTCCCAAGGGAGGTTAAGTGGGTGTGGGTCCCACTTCCAACCCCCTTAGGTAGGTTTTCTTTAATAAGTTAAAAATAAAATTTGTTTTACACAATTTTATTTAACTTAATTGAAAAACCCCAAAACGTATCTTTCAACCCGCAACAAACGCAACTCCCGAAAAGGTCTCATTAAGCGAATATCGGCGCTGCGAGTTCATCGGTGCCCTCGGATTTTAATTCCGAGCACCGGATCAAAAGTTAGGAATTCCCGCTCGTCCGTTCACTGAACGTACCCGAGCCAAACTTCGGAAATTAATTCCGGGCACTCCGGGCCTCGGAATCAGGTGCCGTCTGAAATCGCGCTCTTGTAAAAATCCAAAGAAAATTAAGAAAAAAATTTCCCTTGAATTTTACGGTCTTTACAAAAGGAATCGGAATGAAGGATTTGATGGAAATAGAACTTTAGCATAGAGATCAATGAAGATGGTTCAACACTCATAAATAAGGCACCCTTTATATAGACATAGCTATGACCTTTCAACTTCCATTAGATAATCAAACGGCTAAAAATAACCTGATCTGATCTGATGGTTGAGGATGAAAATAGGAAATATGAATTCCGATCTTTTGAAGTAAGGTAAACTAGAATTGAAAATTTTGAAATACCAACAATTTAAACTTAAAGTAAAAAAATAAAGAATAAGAAAATTTACCTTTTGGAATACTCTGAAGAGTTTATCGGTATTATAAAAATTCTCTTGGAAGTTTTAGATTCTGAGATTTCAATTCTGAGAATGTAAATTCTGAAAATTTCAATTCCTAAAATTTTCAATTCTGAAAATATCAATTCCGAAAATTTTAATTCCAAAAAAAGTTAAATAATTATATAATTTCTTAGAGAAATAATATTTTCTTATAAAAAGAGAAATAGAGAAAATTAAACAAGCATATGTACTCCCCCTGAAAGAAGGAGTAACTTAATGTTAGGAGATGATTTAAACAAGAAGTAGATATGAATAATTACCTTATAGATATCATTCCTAGCTTCTATTTAATGTATTCAACTCTATCAGAAGGTAATGGTTTTGTAAAAATATCAGCATGTTGTTCTTGCTTTCCAATTAATTGAAGAATAACATCTCCTTTAAGTGGTTGATCCCTAAGAAAGTGATGTCTAATATCTATGTTCTTTTCATGGGAGTGATGTGTAGAGTTTTTACTTAGGGAAATGACACTTGTATTATCACACATTATTTGAGTTTTAGTAAAACTCATACCATATTCTATGAGTGTGTATTGCATCCACAACACTTGAGCACAACAACTTCTAGCTGCTACATATTTAGCTTCAACAGTGGAAAGTGCTACAGAATGTTGTTTCTTTCAAGACCAAGAAACTAAGGAATATCCTAAAAAATTACAAGTTCTAGATGTACTTTTCCTATCAATTTTACAACCACCAAAGTTAGAATCCGAAAAACTTTTAAGTTCAAAAGTATTTCCAGAGGAATAAAATAGTCCCAAATATAAAGTTACCTTTAAATACTGAAAAATTATTTTTACAACCTTTAAATGGGATTATTTAGGATTTTCTTGGAATATTTCACATATTCATACTGAGAACATTAAGTTAGGCTGACTAGCTTTTAATTAAATTAAACTTTCTATCATCCCTCTATAAGATGTTTGATTCACAGGTTTCCCTACTTCATAAATATCAAGAGTATTAGAGGTTCCAATAGGAGTAATTATACTCTTAGTGTTTTCATACCCAAACTTCATAAGAATATATATAATATAATTATGTTGAGATATGTAATTTCCCTTTGGTTTTTGAGAAATTTGAAAGCCAAGGAAAAAGGTTAACTCACCCATCATACTCATCTCAAACTCAGATTTCATAAGATTTGCAAAGGAATCAGTTAAGGATTTCTGAATTGACCTGAAGATGATTTTATCAACATAAATTTGGTCAATAAAAACATCTTTATTGTTTTTATTAATAAAAAGGGTTGGATCAGCAGTTCCCTTAAGATAGTTATTTCAAAGAAAAAATCCGGAAAGTCTATCATACCAAGATCTAGGGGCTTGTTTAAGTCCATATAAAGTTTTGGTAAGTTTATAAACATGATTAGGATATTTTGTGTCTTCAAAGCTAGTGGTTTGATCTACATAGACTCCCTCTTGTACATAAACATTAAGAAAATTACACTTTACATCCATTTGAAAAAGTTTAAAATTAAAGAATGATACAAAGTATAGAAGAATACAGATGGATTCAAGTCTCACTAATGGAGTATAGGTTTCTACATAGTCTATTCCTTTTTGTTGTTTATAGCCTTTAGAAACTAATATTTCTTTATTTCTAACAATAATTCCATTTTCATCACATTTTTTTCTAAAAACCCATTTTACTCCAATAATAGAAGTTTCCTTAGGTTTTTCAATGAAGTTATAGACTTGATTTATTACGAATTCATTGAGTTTATCTTGCATAGCCTTTATCCAATCTTCATCACTCAAGGCTTCTTCAGAGGTCCTTGGTTCAAATTGGGAAAGAAATAAAACATGTTCAAATTCATTCCTTAAAGAACTTATAGTTCTTACTGGTTGATTAACATTACCAATGATATTATCACTGGGATGATTCCTAAGTAACAACTGACTTTGATTTTGAAAAACTTGTTCATCAACATTGGGTGGAAAATATTCAGGTGTAAATGTTTTAGAAATACTTTATTGAACATTATTCTTGACTAAAAGATCTTCTATCAAAGGTTAGTGATCAATTTTAGAAAATATATCAGAAATAAGTTTAGGTTGTTTGAAAACAAAAGGTTCATTTTCATCAAAATTAACATGTACTATTTCTTCCATAGTGAAAGTGTTTTTATTAAAAACACTATATGACTTAGAGTTAGTAGAGTAACCTAAGAAAATTCCTTCATCATATTTGGGTAAAAACTTATGTAAATTATCCTTGGTATTCAAGATAAATACTTTGTAACCAAAAAATTTGAAGTAAGAAACTTTTAGTTATCGGCCAGTCTATAACTCATAAGGTGTTTTATTAAGAAAAGGTCTTTTTAAAACTTGATTTATAGTATAACAAGAAGTACCTATAGATTCAGCCCAAAAATGTTTAGCTATAGAATATTCACTCAACATGGTTCTATTCATATCTTAAATAATATAATTTCTTATCTCGACAACACCATTTTTTTGAGGAGTTCTTGGAGCTGAAAAGCTGCGAGTAATACCTTTTTTACTACAAAAAGTTTCAAAATTCGAATTTTCAAATTCTCCACCATGATCACTATGAATAGTTATCAATGGTAGAATTTTCTCATTTTTAACTTGAGCTCTAAAGGTTTTAAAATAAGAAAAATCTTCAGATTTCTTTGCAAGAAAGTAGAACCAAGTAAATATAGTGTAGCCATCAACTAGGAGAAACACATAGTATTTGCCTCCAATACTTCCAGTTTGTGTTGGACCAAATAAGTCCATGTACCTAACTATAAGGCATTAGAAGTTTTAACTTAACTTACAGATTTAAAGTTAGATTTATGTTTCTTTCTATATTGACAAGGATCATATTCTTTTGAAGAATAAAACGTGAGTTCCGGTTGATCCTGAACAAGTTATTTCTTATAAAGTTTACTAAGATTCATTAAGTTATAGTTTCCTAGTCTTCTATTCCAAATCCATGATTGATCTTCAAATGTACTAAGGAAAGGTATATCTTGACTTCTAAGGTCTTATAGATTTAATGTATATACATTCTCATGCCAAAGGGTAGAGAGAATAAACTCATCCTTGGAATTATGAAATAAACATCTCTCATTTCTAAAATTCACAAGGTGGCCTTCATCACATAATTGGCTTATTCTAATTAGGTTATGCTTAAGGCCTTTTACAAAATGAACATTTGAAATAATATCTTTACCAAGAAGAATAATGTTAACTATACCGACAATTTCTCCTTAAGATTTATCCCCAAAGGATACTTTTCCACCTTTAGTCTTTATAATCTTTTTGAAATAGTATTTGTTACCAGTCATGTGTCGGGAACGTCCAATATCCATGTACTATAAGTTGTTGGTACTTCCTTCATTATCCTGAAAGAGAAAGAGTTAGGTTTTAGGAATCTAAAGTTTCTTGGATCTAGAATTATTAGATAATAAAATCTTGGGTAACCATATTTGTTTAGAAAATTAAGCTTTATGAAACCCAAGGTATTGAAATCTATTTAAAGAACAATTATTCTTCCAATGCCCACCACTTTGACATTTATTACAAAAAGGGGCTCTTTAAGGAACAATGTAATTGATTCTAAAAATAGGTTTTTCATGAGAATAACCTAATCCTTGATTATTATCATGAGGTCGGATCTAAGAATACATCTTGTCAAAATTTTCCTTACCAGAAGTAAAATTTTTAAGAATTTTCTTCAAGGAAAATATATCAGATTTTAGTCTCGGGAATAAATTTCTATCCTCAAGAATAATAGATTTAGAGTTAAGTTTATCCTCTAAAACATTTTTTTTTCTAAAAGTAGATTTTTAAGATACTTAGAAAGTTTATCCTTCTCATAATTAACTTCCTCAAGTTTCTTAGAAAGATTTTCTAAAACATCATTTTTTATCAAGATCTTTGGTAGGATCTGAAATTTATTTTATTAAAATATATTCTCTAGAATTTAATTTTTCAAGTTTCTTAGAAACTTTACAATTTCTCTTTTCAAGCAACTTATAAAATATAGAAACTTCCTCATAGGAAAGAAAATAATTATCATTATCTTATGAAGAAGATTCTTCATCTGAAGAAAAACCTCTATCCAAAAAAAATTCTCTTAAAGACATACTAGTTAAGGATTCAACGGCTCGTACCTTAGCTATAAGACAATGGTTTAACAGAGCTATGGCTATTAGGCTAATATTATTTTTCTCAGAAGATTCATATTATGAAGAATCATCAAAATAATCCCCACCACTAGCACTCCAAGTATCATTAGATTTCAAGACTTTCTTATGATTTTATCTATAGAACTTCTTCTTGTTCCTCTCATAATTATGTTCATTCTTGTCTCTTTTTTTAAGCAAGGGGAAATCAGGTCTAATATGACCAGTTATTCTATATTCATAGCATGTCACTTATCCATATTTCTTATCTTTTCCATATTTCTTCTTGTATCTATATTGAATGTTCTTATATCAAAAAATTTTGTTCATCCTCTGAGAAAGATTGGTTAACTCATTTTCTAAAGCTTCACTTTCACTAGATTCAGATTGAATAACAATATTATTAGATTTATATCTTGTAATTATATTAGGAGTCTTGGATTTCATATGATTTGAAGTAGTTGTAAAATCAACACCTCCATTTCCATTCTTCTTAATATTATCATCATATCTCTTCATTCTGGTTTCATGTTGCAGGAGAGTTCCAAACAATTCATCAAGAGAAATCTGAGTGACATTCATATTCTCATCTACAACTGTCCTCTTGGATTCCCATTTGTTAGGAATGATTTCTATAATCTTATCTACAAGAATCTCATCATCAAAACCTTTCTCACCCATAGATTTTAAGCTGTTGACAATATTCATGAATCTTTGTTGTACCTTACATATGGGTTCTCCACAAGGAAAGCAGAAACCATGATACTCAGCTCTGAGCATATCTCTTATAGTTTCAATGACTTTGGAAGTTCCAAAGTGAGTTACTTAGAGCTTATTCAAAATACTATTTGAAACTTCACAAGATGATATTTGGATATATATATTTCTAGTCATGGAACAAAGCAAAGTATTACGTACCTTAATGTTCAGCTAGTATTCCACCTCTTCTGGATTAGTAATGGTTCTAAGTTCCTTATCAGAAATATTATAATCTCCAGTTAACATAATGTAGTTGTTTACACCTGTTTTTATCACAAAGGTCTTTATTATGTATCTCTAGTACTCATAGTCATTTCCATAAAAGATCGGTGGTCTAGTAAGATTGATATTATCAAGAGACCCAACATGTATGCCTGCCATGCTAAAAAAATTTCTTTCCACAAAACTTGTTAGAAGTAAAAGTTTATAAACAAATTTGAAGAAGTTAATAATAAGAAAACTTGAGCAAGAACACTTATATGTATATATAAGTATTTTAGATACCTCATTTGATACCAATTGTAGGATCGAATGTGTATAATGAGATGATCAAATACAAGGGGGTGAATTTTATTCTTTAAAAATTCCTTTGGAACCTTTAAAGTTGATATAAAACTTTCTTAAAGAAAGTTTATTAACCATAAGGAAAACTGTTTCTTATGGTTAGATTTTAACTTTAATAAAACTTAGTTTATCAAAGTTAAGAAAACACTCACAAAACCTCTTAAAGAAACCTTAAGATAAAAACTTAAGAAAGTTTTTCTTAAAAGAATGATTCTACCTTAAAGCGTATAGAATCTTTAATAAATTCAGTGTAATGGAATTACAAAGTATAAGAAAGTTATACTTTTTAAATTTAACAAAGTTAAAATACAGCAGAATTAAAACAACTTGAAATAGAAAAAAAAGTAACAATAAGATTTTTTTAACACAAAGAGAAGGGTATACAACAACCTTGGATAAAGGTTCCTTGATTTATACTTTCAAGAAAGTATATCTTACCAAAACCCAGGTAATCCCTCAATCTAAAGATTGGTATATATCTTACTATCCCCACAAGTCCTTGATTTAGAAGGAAATCAGAACCTCTATCTTCCAAACCCAGAAGCCCTCGATCAGCATGATCAGAGTCTACACGAAGCAAGTCTAAACAAGTTTTTCAAGCCCGAACAAGTTGTTCATGAAATCTGCACGAAGAACTGAGAGTTGTAAGAGCCTCTCTCTAGAAATCACTTCACATATTTTTCACATGCATAAAGTTCATCAACTCTCTACATTGAAGTGTTTTTTCTTGTTCAAATGAACTTGTATTTATAGGAAAAACTTCCCGATAGTCAGCTCCACTCCAACGGTCATATTTTCCTTAAATTTTGGAGGGACCTGGACACGTTTCAAACATACAACAGTTAGTTTTTAATAGATTGTACAAAATCGTTTCAAGTATAAGAAACGATGTTAAGTTAAAGATAAATGTTAAGTATAAGAAAACTTAGAATCTGATAATATTGGAATGATACATTAAACAAATATAACATTATCAAGAAAATGGATTCTTAAGAAAAAGTAAATTGAATTGTGAAAACAATATCACATTTGTACCAGAATCAGAATCATGAAACATAATGACTTTTGTACCGGATTCAGAATCATGAAATGTAATGATTTTTGTACAGGATTCGAAATCATAAAATAGAATGACTTTTGTACCAAATTCGGAATGATAAAATAGAAAGAATTTTGTACCGGATTTAGAATCATAAAATAGAATTATTTCTGTACTAGATTTGGAATCATAAAACAGAATGAATTTTGTACTGGATTCAGAATTATAAAAAAGAATGAATTTTGTACCAGATTTAGAATCATAAAATAGAATGACTTTTGTACTAGATTCGGAATCATAAAACAAAATGATAAATCTATAAGTATTAACGGAATGAAAAATCTGTAAGTATAACGGAATGCCAAATTCATTAAGTATAACGGAACAATAATTTTGTAAGTATAACAGAATTAAAGATTCTGTAAGTAAAACAAAATCAAAAATTCTGTAAGTATAATGGGATGAGAATTCTATAAGTATAACGGAATGACAAATTATGTATGTAAAATGGAATGAAAAATTAAAAACATAAGAAAAAAAATCATAACTTAAGAAAACATGTTTGTGATTTTCAAAACACAAAACCATAAGGAATGGAGAAGTCATAAGATAACCTTATTTACTCAATAAGACTTCCATTAGGAATTTTAACTAAAAAAATCCCCTTTTAAATCAAAAGGTAAATATATAATTTTCTTGGAAAATGGGTAGATATAAAAGAGTGTGATGATACAAAATAAAATAAAGCATTGAAAAAATTTGAAGAGATGATTAATATAACTGCTACCACATAATTGGGTACTTCTACCTCAGCTGTAGTGATCACATAATCTTGTCTATCTCCCCTTGGCCTCTACTTTGGTGGATTTCCATGGCTCTTGTGAAATTGATTTGAATAATTAACCATTTTTTATAGATAAGGAATTTAACATCATTTATTTGTGTCTTCCCCTTGCATTCAATATCTCGATGAACCTTTTCTCCAAACCTATAAAAAAATCCCATGCCTTTTAATCATTTATCAGGATGATTCTTTCCTCAATTTTCACATAATGGGAGTTGATTTTTTCCCCTATTATTCTTTGATTATTGACCTTTTTCATGGTTATTAGAAGACCTATTATTCCCTTTATTTACCCTGAACATATAAGATATAGAATATTCCTTCTAAATTTTGATGGAACTTAATACCATTTCATCATATGATGAAAATGTTTGAGAAGTGAGTTACATTCAAAGACTTGTCTTAATACCTTCAAATAAATGATCAATATTTTTTTATGAATCATGTATGTAATCAGTAGCATACCTAGCTAGTCTTGTGAATGCAGCCTCATACCCTACTACAGTCTATTCTTCATTTTGTTTTAAGATAAGGAATTTTATCTTCATTTCAGTTCATTTTTCATGAGGGAAATATTTATCAAATAATGTTTCTTTAAAAGTTATCCATTCCATGTATTCAATTTCATCTTCCTCCCTAGTATTCTAGATTAAGGACCACCATTGGTCAACATCACCCTTGAGGAAATATACAACCAGTACTACTTTTTCCTTGCATCACATCCCAATGCTAGAAATATCTTTTCAAGAGACTTTATCCATTGATCAGCTACCATTGTATTAGTAGTCCCACTAAAAGATAGGGTATTCTACCACATGAAACAATCGAGCATAGGTGTAGTATGGTTATTCTTTATAACCTGAGTAATTTTTCCTAATATGGTCATGATATGATCATCTCCAACACCGAATGTGTTGACTTGCTCAGTGGGGAAATCCCTACATTGTCTATGGGTATTGATTCCCTTGCTTCCATTAGGATTCATCACTAAATAATTGCGCACATTGAGTTAGCTCACAATTATCGTGATTATTGAACCAAAAATTCACTATAAGGAATTATTATAATTTTTATTTTTATTTAACAACTAGTTCCCAAGGTTTCTAGTAAACCTATTCTGATACCAACTGCAACAACCTCATCCCCAGTAGCCCAGAGTTAGTAGTTATTTTATTACAATGGCATAGATACAAGGGATCACATCATAAAGGATCAACCTGTTTAGTTGTCATTAAGAACTAGATATATACACGAATCCCTTAATACATTGTTAGTTAAACATAGAACTTAACAAAGGAAAATAAACTACTTCCTTGACACTTATTCAAATATTTCATCTTCATAACCTAGGGAAGGAAAAAAATAAAAGGGTGATCTCAAATGATCAGTAAGGGATACATAAATTAAAAACATGAATCAATAATAATTTAAGCATAAACAATAAGTAATAATCAATATGTAAAGGTAAATAACTACGAAACACATTCTATTTAATTAATAAACTAATAATGAGAATGAATCCATAGATTTTTTTCATAGTGAAAGACTCATGGATAGTAATAAATGAATACTAAATTAATGAAATGATTAATTTTTGGACGTCATGTATCTAGAACGTGAACCACTTCTGTCAATACCTTTCATAAGATGGGTTAATTCTATGGGTAGAAACCCATCTGATTCTTCTTGGAAATAAATATGATGGGTTTATCGCCAACTGTTTTGTCTCATAAGACCTATTGATGCATTGAGGGGCTATCTATTATCAGTCCCCACCCATTTTTGAATGTCCAAAGAATTTTTCATACATCAAATAATATATTTAATCCATGAAAAATACTTCTTATCAAAATAACCATATTGAGTAAAGGATATGGATTTATCAATACATCCCCAATTAAAATAACATTCACGGTAAACACCATATGTAAATATGGTATACAGATTAGAAAATAATCATATCTATGATACAATAAATATGGATATTTAAGATAAATATAATTTCAAATGAAAAATGAACTTAAATGGGTAGTACATACAACACATAAAAATGATTAGGTGTACAATACCATGTAAGTCCCAATGAAATGGAAATTGAGATGAAGTCCCTTACCATAAGTAATAAATCGAATATTATGCCCCATAAAATTAATAATCATCAAATGAAACATTTAATACTATAAAGATAAATATATTCATGATATGATATATCTAAATTGTATTATAAATACATTACATACAAGAAATAAGTGGTGAATAAGGCATATCTAATAGAAATAAAAGCAGGATGTGAAACCCCTTATCTTATGTCCAAAATCATTATACACTTGTACTTAATGTCCTGGATAATAAAATTAGTTTCATTAATTACTTAATTAAAAAAAATATTAAACATATTTTTTATTTTTAATGATTTTATTAAGTTCATTTATGTCCATTCCAATGAGTTATAATGTTTAATTTCATTGTTTCGAGAGCGTTTATTTAATTGTTTTACGGTCAGTTCCCTTGTGTGTAATTATAGGAGTTCTTGTAAAATGGAAGAAAAATTATAGAAGTGGAATAAAATGATATTAATATAATTATAGGATTTTAAATGGTCCTCATATATCATTTGGTTATATGTTATGAGGATGATTCATTAGACAAAATGTTAATTAAAAATGATTAGTTTATTTTGGTGGTTTTTACGACCATCACAAAGTAGTATCATTTTATTTAATATTATTTTCATATAATGGTTACAGAACATTAAATAAGTTTTAATAAACATATTATAATCTTATTTAACCATAAAAATGGTTTTATGACCATCCTTGAATTCGGTAATTAAAAACAAAAACTCATCATCCATGAAGGCGGAGAATCGACATCTCACGAATGGTATTTTAATTTTTAGAATATAAAGGAGTTGAGAAGAGATTTAATGAGGAATATTCCATTAAAACAATAACTTTTTGGTATATATATCATACTGGAGTTACCATTCCACTTTGGATTGTGGATATTAGCAGAGGATATGAAAAGAAAAGAAAAGAAATTAAAAGAGAAAGGAGGACTTGACCTCTCAAATATTGTCTCCTTGGGAACATCTTTAAGACACTTAGATTTGGTATTTTGTTAAGAACTTAAGGTATTGGACATGAGGAAGGGGATTGAGAAGGGATTTGTGCAGAATTTACACAATATTCAAGGCTTAGATGGAGTGAAGAGAAGGGGTGATATTTATAGTGGGAGGAGAGGGGTATTTTTTATTATTTTATTTGTTTGTTTATTATTTGAGCTCAAGACTATCAATAGTGTTGATAATTGTGATTAAGTATATTAAATAGTGCATTTGTCTTTTAAATAATGGTTTATTACATCATACATGACTCAAAAATTTGTGTATTTGGCTTGAAATGTTAAATACTATAAATTACCATATTTCACTATTCACTAAAAATACAATTATTTCACAAAAAACCCAAAACATTCACCCTAGACATTTTTTTATTTATAGATTTCAAAAATAACTAGCATTTTATGAAAAAAATATGAGAAATTTAATTTTTAATTAAAATCATTATTTATTCAAAAAAATACCAATTTTAATATTACAATCAATTTTACGACACTTTGAAAAATTAATTATGGTCTCATAAAATTATCGTATTATTATAATAACAAAAAGTATTGATTTATGAATATATTTTATGAAAAAAAAATTTCTTTTAAATAATTTTATTAATTATAAAATTGTAAATATACATTTACGTTTCATAAAAATTCCAACACTTAATTTATCATTTTTAAAACATTTATTCACTTAATCCATGATTAAAATATATCATATTTTCATTTATGAGATAATTAAATATTATTTATACTTCCATAGGTGAGGTTATTATTCTAATTTACACATTACTATTTCTAATGGTCACAATACTATTCCAACAGTCATGTTAATATTAAATAGTATGTGATTGTTCATTTGTGCAACATAAAATATAAAATAAAATAAATTTATTTAAGAATATACATACCCTAAAATATTGGGGTGTTATATGAATAAAAAAATTATGAAAAAATATGTATTAAGGTTTTATATAATGAAAATTGTGATGTCCTAAACCAGGAGCTACGAAACAGTTCCCAAAGCCGGTGGGCCACATGGACTTAAGCACTCCTCTCTGTACGCTAGAAGTTGTTGTACAGTAATGAGGGACTAGGGTCTGTCAGTGGGTAGATGATGACCTCATTTCATAGTGGACCACAATAAAGATATAACAAAGGGGTAAATAGTGGAAGTGGTATAATAAACAAGGAATCATAAGTAATCATAATCATCAATCAATAATAATCAACTCAAAAGCTGAACAATATCATATAAAAAAAGATGATGTAATGTCATGTCTCCAAAAAAAGAAAAGAATGCATACATAGTAGTACGAAATCAATACAATACATGTTGTACAAAAGAATAAAAATGAAAAAAACTATCCAAGCATCATGAGCCCTATCTCGGTCATCTACTACCAAGCTCTAATCCTAAAGGAAGAAACCAAGTCATGTGTCCAAATCGGGATTCTTATTCTTTTCCACACCTATGATCATATAATCGGCTAAGGTACCAATGGAGGCCCAAATAGGATGTGAGATAAATATCAGTAGTCCACCACTAATGGAATCTATACAATCCATTCTATAAATATAAACTATATAGTGTGCAAGTATATAAAGGTAAAGCAATGACAGAATAAATAACTCATACCTGCTTCAGTCTCAGCTAGAAATATCTCTGAACAAGTGATCATTTAATTATTTGAATGATTACATTTTAGTTTATAATAATAAGATCAATTATATATAAAGGTATCATTGGTATTGTAGTAGGATTTAATGATAACATAGGATCCAAGGTGTAAC
Source organism: Viscum album (assembly GCA_963277665.1). Classification (NCBI taxonomy): domain Eukaryota; kingdom Viridiplantae; phylum Streptophyta; class Magnoliopsida; order Santalales; family Viscaceae; genus Viscum; species Viscum album. The sequence goes on from CAUJRU010000002.1 coordinate 11,875,601, forward strand.
CAAGGCATCCTTGACCTCAGGGGTCAGGCCAACTCATAGTAATAAATCATGCAATTTGTCTATAAGGGGTATAAGTGTAATAAAAGGTGCACACCCAAGTAATTACACTATAAATGTATCTAACAAATTCCATGGAGATCATCTATAGTAATCCCAGGTCTAAGCATGATTCGGACCAATGGGGTGAATCCATGGCTCCGTATGTCCGAAGACATCAAGATGAATCCAAAGAGTATATCTAAGGAATTCTAATATCTATAAAATATGTCAAGTGAATTGTTGGTACATCACCAAGCAATTCAAATAATAAAAAAATACTAGATTCTGTGGTGGGTATCTCCCATAGTAATCGGATTAATGAATTCGAATGGATTCCTCTGAGTGCTCAAGGAATTCCCTCGAGAATCCAAGGCTAGCACAAGTTTGAGCATTCCCATAAAGAAGAAAAAGGTCCAAAGTGATAGGAACCATATAATCATTTAATTTATATCATATGTAATCAAGTTCTATGTAATACTCATGCTAGATAATCATTTAATAGGTTCATTCCATTACCTCTAAAAAATCATGACAAGGTGTATCAAGGACATGCAAACATTTATCACATTAATTTATAAACATTTAGTAGGTCCATTCCATACCTTTCATTTAACATGAAAAGGGGTAGAGTATATGTAACCAATAGTATTTCAATATAATTAAATAGGCCAAGTGATATCTATAAATATACTTACCATTTCATAATTTAATGATTCACCTAATTATGATGGAACACTTACGTTAATAAGGACAAGTTAATCACACCTGAATGGTGTTTCAAATAATCTCAACAAAGGGGGAAAAGGAATTACATGGTACACACCCTAATTGGGTGGATGGTGTTGAGGTCCAAACCTCCAATGGAATAAATAAAATGTATAATTAGGTATTTATAACACAATCCTAACAATTATAATTAAGGAAGATTAATTTTAGAAGCATGTACTTATGAAACTGGCATGCACACAACGACGATAATTTATAAACAACAAGGATTTAAGGGAAAATACATAGAACACCTACCTTATGCATTTAGTAGACTCATAATCTAGTATTGGCCCTTAGTTTTTCCTAGAATGGAAGAAAATGTAATAATGGATGAATTCTCTTAAACTAGGGCATATGATCCTACTTCAAGATATCATCGTCGATAGAAATAATAATTAAAAAAAAGACTAAGGACTTAAGAGTATATTGATGTCGATCCAAAGAGATTATCAGAAGCCAAATCATAGGTTATATGGTAATGTAATCAATGAACCTAGATTATGAGGATTGATATCTCTTCCCAGGAGAAAATGAAGACATCTTTTCAATTGGAGGAATAAAAAAAGAAGGGTGTTAAAATTATAATCCACAGAATAAAATAGTCATTTCACCCATTAAAAACTAGGTCGCATGGTTTGACATCATGGTTGGCCAAACGGTGCACTAACCATGCCTGGACCACTTTCAAAAGAGGGGAGTTGCACATTCCATGCATACAGTTTGGGAAATCATGTGTGAACTGTGTGGTTTTTCTCTGCTAAAAATTTTAGAGCCTCTGCATGGGGTTTCATCCTGGGTCACACGGTTAGGGAAAATCATGCGGCCCACTTCTACTCAATGAACACCCCACATGGTTTGGAGAAACCATATGGACTGGGCTGCACAATTTCTACTAACTATACAACCCATTGGTTTCTTCCACCAAACAGTGTTCCATGATCCAAACAAGCCCCATACACCCTCTTTTCCTCCATAGCCTCACTAGGCATTCATATTAGGTCAAAACTGTATAATTAGACTAAAAATTAAAGTGTTTGTACCTCATTTAAAAAATATATTCTTAAATTCTTCCCCCGTAAAGTAATTCATCCTTGAGTTTCCCTTCAAAGGGTGGTGGAATGTTGTTTGAGAACAACTATGGACACTGAGCACATAAGTCGCCCTCCCTCTCTGGAGTCTCATCATGTACATGGCTGTGCTGCCATATAACCCATACTAAAAGGACATATCGGCCTTAGAGAGCCTTTGTTCTCTAGTAAACAATGTGTTTGGGATACTCCTCGAAATAAGAATCATCATCTAACTCGAGATCATCAGGATCAAAAGTATGAGATGAGTCGGCATGATAACGGTGAAGCTATGAAATGTGGAAGACATAGTGTATGGAACAGTACCTCTAAAGTAATTGAAACTAATAGGCTACTATTCTGACTCTATCAAAGATCTAAAATGACCTAAAAAAATAAGGTGACATATTCCCTTACCTCCTTAGCCATATATGGCCAAGTCTAGGTGATACCCATAAGAAAAAATGATCCCCAACCCTGAACTTTAGAGGTCATCAAAGATGATCATCATATGATGTTTGTCTTTACTAAGCAGTAGAAATACATTTTTTGATCAATTTAACCTACTCCAAAGTCGCCTGGAAGATACAAGGACCTATTAGAACTATTTCTCATACCTTTAACTAGAACATTGGTAACAAAACATATCCTACTATATAAGGCCTCATATGGATCCATTTGAATTGTTACTTGAAAGCTATTATTGTAGTAAAACATGAATAGAGGGATATAATTCCCACAAGAACCTCTAAAATCAAAGATGCATGCCCATAGAATGTTCTACAACACTTGTATCATCTATTCTAACTGGACATCGGTCTGAGGGTAAAAAGTTGTGATCAGAATAACCTGTGTACCTAATGCTCTCTATAAACCTTTCCATAACCTCAATGTGAAACAATCATCCCTATCTGAAACAATAGTATGAGGGACCCCGTGTAGTCGTATATTCTCATGGACATATAGTATTTCTATCTGATTGACTAAGAAAGTCTCCTGGATAAGAAGTAAGTGGGATACCTTTGTTAGTCGATCCATGACTACCCAAACCGTGTCACTAACTCTAGGAGAACTTAGTAATCCAACCAAAAAATCCATCACAACATATTTTTATTTCCATTTTGGGACTAGAAACAGATGTAACAAGTTATTAGTCCACTATTTATCTGCCTTCACCTACTGACAGGAAGAACACATAGTAAAAAAACTTGTTATTTGATGTTTCATCACATGCCATCAATACCGGTGATGCATATCATGATACATCTTGGAGATTCATGGATGAACTTCCCACTAAAAAAGTTTGTGACTCTCACATAATTTCCTCTATCATATATGTAGGAACCTAGATATTCCCATGTATACATAGGATGTATTCTCCATCAAAATACCAATCCCGAGGCGAATCCTCTCTAGAAATAATCTCTTATAGGATCAATCCTTTAGGGTCAGAAATTTTCCTTCTCTTCACCCTATCTTAGAGTGAAGAGGAAATAGTTAAGGCCATAAGAAAAGGCCACTAATGATTCTCATGAAACTAAATATTCAACTCAAAAAATAGGGAATTCAATTTCAACTCATCATTGGCTTCCTAAATGGTTTCTTCCTGAGTTTACAAACTTCGTGCATCTGCTACTGCATTTCCCTTTTGAAAAATATATAAAATCTAAATGTCAAAATACATATGGTATTTGATCCATATTCACTATTTTAGATTAAATTCATGTTTTGTAAATATATATTTGAGGCTCTTGTGGTCGGTATACACCACAAAGATCTCTACCATCAGACAGTGTCTCCAACAATGTATGTCATGGATGAAATGATTCTAGCTTGAGTTCGT